>CM050448.1:61923823-62565457 GCA_027563935.2 Costus lasius
GTGATCATTATTTGTCTACACCTGTGATTATGTACTTACATGATAATATCCCTAGAGACAAATTGGATCTGTGCTCAAACGATTGTCCCCAGTCGATGTACCTGAGTGGATATGGGATAGCTCTAGTACTTGTGAGACTGGTATATGGGTTGGTTAGGTACAAGTTACTAACACAGACATATGGGTATATCAGTGGTGGATATACTGGATAGACCCACTGTGAGGCAAAGACTCGGTGTCATGAGTTATCCTCACAAGTGACAGGAGATTCATTGATCCCTTCACTTGAGGACATTGACCATTCGATATATTGTTAGGGATATGCTTTGATACAACCTAACACCTCACCGTAGTTGGAAAGTAATAACGGTTGTTATTGAGCATGTCATGACTCATATGAGAAGGTCAATAGGCAGACAGAGGATTTTCCCCTTCCTAAGGGAAGCATGATATCCATGCAGCTCCTCTATGGTTCTATGACTGAAAGTGTATGGCCATACCCAGGTGAGAACCTGATTTTATCATAGCCATGTGATTGGGTGAAAACAAGTGGTGCCACACTTGTCCAATCGGATATCAGTTCGGCAAAGAGACTGTAATGCATCTGTACCTAGTCGCGATGATGGGGATGTCGATGTCGATATCCATTCCAATGACCTGGGTAGCAGCGATGTACTACTAGGTGCCACTTACTGCTTGTGGTGACCTTTGGTTAGCACTGCCAGCGTCAGAGGAACCTATAGGGTCGCACACCTTGATACTCGAGTTCTCGTATTGATCGGGAAGCCTTATGACCGAGTTATTGGATAGCTCGGATCTATTTGGGAGATTTCATCAGCGCCAATGGGCATGATGATGGAAGAATGTTATTGGAACCAAACTTCATTTATGGCAGGTTGACCCGAAATTGACCATGGTTGGTCACATTTGGATTAGGGTTGCATCGGATTGGATCTAAGTGCTTAATCAACCCATGTAGTGAAGTTTGGGCTAGCTCATTACCCAATGAGGCCCAATAACAAGTTGTCATGAAGAGGCAATAGGCTAAAAGGGTATAATGGGGAGAAACCCAACCCCATTGGCACCTAAGGGGAATAATGGGGCTTGGCTGGCACAGTTGCTTCATTAAGGAAGCGATTTGCGCGTCCCCCTTGCTCCTTTGATGGTATGAATGCCTTTATGGCATGTCTTGGGCTGATATGGTGCTTGGGCAATTATGGATAGGTTGAATGAGGTTTATGGTAAAGTCTTGGAGACTTTCCTTGCCTCAAACCCCCTTATCCTAGCCACACACTTGTCATGATCCTAGCCCTTGCCCAAACCGCCTCTTGCCCTATTTATTGGACCCTCGCCACCCCTCTCTTAGTGTTCAATTCCTTGGAGGCGTGAGAACACTAAGAAGGGCGAGAGCAAGGGAGACATAGGCGCACCTCTTCCTTCTTCCATTAAGCCGCAAGTAGTCTTCTTCCTCTCCTCTTGGCGCAAGAGGGACTTCACCTTGGCGGCTTCTCCTTCTCCTCATCTTATTCTTTGGTGCTTCATCCTTGGAGGTGGCGCAAGGCTTGAAGAAGGTGACAAAGGCTTGGATCTTCTTCCCGAGGCTAGCACCGGGCGTGGAAGAAGAGGACTCGAGGCATCCGTGTGTGTGAGACTACAGAGGATGCACACTTGGGTGCCTACCTCGACATCGGCCTCATCTTACTTTGAGGTATTTTTTAACTCATCGTGTCGACCCCCTCGCATGCGATCTTCACTGGGTTTTTGGGACTGGCTCATTTCGAGGATATTGCTTCCGATGTGCAATATATTTTTGTAATCTCTATCTCTGAAAATTGTAAAATATCCCTGGGGTTTCCCAACACATACAATAAGGGTTAAGCATGGACTCAACACTCTTGGAGCATGATTATACTGAATTTAAGACTATCAAAGGGGCTCCCCCAAATCTTGATTAATGTTGTAAGCTACAATATCCATAATAGAGATACAAGTAAAGATCAACATAAGTGCATACATTCTCAAATACACGCAGGAGTTATCTTGAAAGATAAAATTAGGAACTACTTTTGTGTAGATTATACATAGAGCATGGCAAAATTGGTAATAGCATAGAGATCCTTCCTTACATGTTTTCTCCTTGAGGTGCTTACGCATATTTAATCTTCAATAGCATAGAGAAGGATGCTTATGATAAGCATCAGGCTGATACTTTGGAGGTTGTTAATTTGATGCTAACCAACATGTCGCCTGAATTAAAAGGGCAATATTAATCTAAGAGTGCCTCTGAGATTATTTCTAATCTAAGGCATCTCTTTGATGAATTGGTTGAGCTCAACCCTCCTAAAGTAGACATTCAATGTGTTGAGCCGAAAGGCTTAACTAAGACATTGAAGATAAAGATGGAAAGAGTCAGGAATAACAAGTGCTGCACATGTGGAGGACCACCTCACATGATAAAGGACATGGTGCGACTTCAGAATGAGAAGAAGAGAGGCAAGGCTTCGTCTTCATGCTCAAGTATTTATGTTACTGAAGTCAACCTTTCTACTTCTATGTCATGGGTATTGGATACCGCATGTGGAGCTCATATTTGCATAAATATGCAGGGGCTCAAGAAAAGTAGATCGGTGCGGCCTGGAGAGATTGACCTACGGGTTGGAAACGGGGCACAGGTTGTTGCCGTTACTGTAGGAGTTTTGACTCTCTCCCTGCCTTCTGGACTTCAGTTAGAGCTAGATAATTGCTATTATGTACGTTCACTTACTAAGAACATTGTATCCATTCCTTGCTTGGCAAATAAGGGATTTAAGTTCGAAATAAATAAGAACTTCTATTCTCTTTCATTTGCAAATATGTTCTATGGGAAGGGTACTTTATGCAATGGTTTATATGTCTTGGACATGGATAGCTCTATTTGTAACATAAATAATAAAAGGACCAAACTGAGTGGTTCAGTTGGTGCTTTCCTGTGGCATTGTCGATTAGCCCATATAAACAAGAATCGCATCCAACAACTCCATGAAAATGGGTTGTTAGATTCAAGTTCCTTGGAGGAATTAGATACTTGTGAACCTTGTTTATTAGGGAAAATGACAAAAGCGCCCTTCACCAAGACTAGCGAGAGGGCAGGAGGTTTATTGGATCTCATACATAGTGATGTGTGTGGGCCATTCAATAAACAAGCCAGAGGCGGGTACAACTACTTCATCACATTTACTGATGACTTCAGTAGATATGGTTATGTCTACTTGATGAGAGATAAGTTTGAATCCTTTGAGAAATTTAAGGAGTTCAGACAAGAAGTAGAGAACTAGCTTGGTAGAACCATTAAGACTATTCGATCAAATCGTGGTGGAGAGTACCTAAGTGGTGAGTTTTTTGACTATCTAAGAGAGTGTGAGATCTTATCCCAACTCACTCCTCCTAGAACACTTCAATGGAATGGGGTATCTGAAAAGAGAAATCAAACCTTGTTGGACATAGTTCGGTCTGTGATGAGTCATGCAACTCTACTTCCCTCATTCTGGGGCATGCACTTGGGATAGCTTCTCTCATACTGAATAATGTTCCATCTAAGAGTGTCTCAAAGATTCCATACGAGGTATGGAGTGGGGGACGCCCTAATCTGTCTTTTATCAGGATCTGGAGATGTGAGGCTTATGTCAAACGTCAGGATTCTAGCAAGCTAGAACCTAGATCTGATAAATGTGTGTTTGTGGGGTACCCTAAGGAAACTAAGGGTTACTACTTCTATGTTCCCACCGAGAACAAACTTTTTGTTGCTCGGGGTGCTGTCTTTCTAGAGAAAGAGTTTCTCATGAAAGAAGTTAGTGGGAGGAAGTTTGACTTGGACGAGGTCCAAGTGCAACCACAAGACACAGAGATGGAACCTGAGCCACCTGCACCGGATGATGGGCAACCTGAGGCTCAGACACAGGCCCCGCGTAGGTCTGGGAGGATTCATCTTGTACCTGAGAGGTATGGGTCGCTGCCGACCCAACATGACAGGATCTTCATCATTGAGGATGAACCCAAGACCTATGATGAGGTGGTCAGTGGACCGGACTCCGAGAGATGGCTTGACGCCATGCGATCCGAGATGGATTCCATGTCAGCTAACCAAATCAAGGAGTTGGTTGAGCTGCCTAATGGGGTAAAACCCATAGGGTGTAAATGGGTCTTCAAAAGGAAGACAAACATGGATGGCAACATAGTTACCTATAAAGGTAGACTAGTGGCTAAGGGTTTTAAACAAGTCCACGGGGTGGACTATGATGAAACCTTATCGCCGGTTGCCATGATCAAATCCATTCAGATTCTACTTGCTATAGCTACATATCATGATTATGAGATATGGCAGATGGATGTGAAGACAACATTCCTTAACGGGAAGCTAACTGAGGATGTGTATATGACACAACCTGATGGCTTCATCCATCCTGCAGATGCCAGTAAGGTCTGCAGGCTAAAGAAATCCATTTATGGATTAAAGCAACTATCTCAAAGTTGGAATCTTCGGTTTGATGAAGCTGTGAGAGATTATGGCTTTATCAAAAGTAAATATGACACCTGTGTATACAAAACATTCAGTGGAAGCTTGGTGACTTTTCTAGTCTTGTATGTCGATGACATACTACTCATCGGAAATGACATCCCTAGTCTTCAGTCAGTGAAGACATGGTTAGGAAAGTGTTTTGAGATGAAGGACTTAGGAGAGGCCGCCTATATCCTAGATGTGAGGATCTACCGGGATAGATCCAAGAGGCTCCTGGCCCTTAGTCAGAGTACCTACATTGATAAGGTCCTGGAGAGGTTCAACTTGGAGCAATCCAAGAAAGGATACCTTCCAGTGAGACATTACCTTACTCTCTCAAAGAGCCAGTGTCCCACCACACAGGCTGAGAGGGATGACATGAGTCTGCCCTATGCTTTGGCAGTAGGATCGATCATGTATGCAATGTTGTGTACTAGGCCAGATGTGGCTTAGGCTGTGAGCATAACCAGCCGATATCAATCCAGGTTTGCAGCGCTGGGTGGCTATAAAGAACATCCTTAAGTATCTGAGAAGAACTAAGGATCTATTCTTGGTCTATGGGGGATAGGAAGACCTTAGTATGCAAGGCTACACTGATGTGTCATTCTAGTCTGACCCTGATGACTTCAGATCGCAGGCTGGCTATGTGTTCAAGATGGTTGGAGGCACTGTATGCTAGAAGAGCTTCAAGCAATCTACCATAGCTAATTCTACAACCGAGGCTGAGTATGTGGCCACTTCAGAGGCAGCCAAAGAAGCCGTTTGGAACAGGAAGTTCAATTCTAAACTTTAGGTGGTTCCAAGTATAGTGGATCCCATTGAGCTCTACTGTGAGTTCAATGGTGCAATTGCACAAGCAAAGGAACCACGGTCTCAATAAAGGTCCAAACACATACTCAGGAGATTTTTCCTAATCAGAGAGATCATTGATCGAGGTGATGTCAAGATTAGTAGAGTTGACACAGAGAACAATCTGGCAAACCCATTGACCAAGGCTTTGGCGCAGCAGAAGCGTGATGGTCACACTAGAGATATGGGGTTGAGGTTCCTCAACCTCTAGGTCTTAGTGCAAGTGGGAGATTGTTGGTGTATATGCCCTGAGACCTAGCATTGGTCCATCTTTGTACTACTTCACTTAGATATTTATATATCATTCTGGCATTGTCGTTATCATTGTTTGTCTACATCTGCGATTATGTACTTACATGATAATGTCCCTGGAGATAGATTGGATCTGTGCTCAAATGATTGTCCCCAGTCGATGTACCTGAGTGGATATGGGACAGCTCTGGTACTTGTGAGACTGGTATATGGGCTGGTCAGGCACAAGGTGCTAACGCAGACATATGGGTATATCAGTGATGGATATAATGGATGGACCCTCTATGAGGCAATGACTTGGTGTCATGAGTTATCCTCATAAGTGACAGGAGATGCATTGGTCCCTTGACTTGAGGACATTGACCATTCTATATGGTTAGTGATATGCTTTGATACAACCTAACACCTGCCATAGTTGGGAGGTAATAACGTTTGTCATTGAGCATGTCACGACCCATATGAGAAGGTCAATGGACAAACAGAAGATTTGCCCCTTCCTAAGGGAAGCACGATATCTATGGAGCTCCTCTATGGTTCTATGACTGAAAGTGTATGGCCCTACCCAGGTGAGAACCTGATTTTGTCAAAGCCATATGATTGGGTGAAAACAAGTGGTGTCACACTTGTCCAGTCGGATATCAGTTCAGCAAAGAGACTATAATGCATCTGTACCTAGTCGCGATGATGGGGATGTCAATGTCGATATCCTTTCCAATGACCTGGGTAGTAGCGATGCACTGCTAGGTGCCACTCACTGCTTGTGGTGACCTTTGGTCCGCACTGCCAGCATTAAAGGAACCTATAGGGTCACACACCTTGATACTCGAGTTCTCGTATTGATCGGGAAGCCTTATGATCGAGTTATTGGATAGCTCGGATCTATTTGGGAGATTTCATCAGCGCCAATGGGCCTGATGAGACGGAAGAATGTTATTGGAGCCAAACTCCATTTATGGCAGGTTGACCCAAAATTGACCATGGTTGGTCACATTTGGATTAGGGTTGCATTGGATTGGATCCAAGTGCATAATCAACCCATGTAATGAAGTTTGGGCTAGCTCATTACCCAATGAGGCCCAATAACAAGTTGTCATGAAGAGGCAATAGGCTAAAAGGGTATAATGGGGAGAAACGCAACCCCATTGGTGCCTAAGGGGCATAATGGGGTTTGGGTGGCAAAGTTGCTTCATTAAGGATGCAATTTGTGCCTCCCCCTTGCTCCTTTGATGGTATGAATGCCTTTATGGCATGTCTTGGGCTGATATGGTGATTGGGAAATTATGGATAGGTTGAATGAGGTTTATGGTAACTTCTTGGAGACTTTCCTTGCCTCAAATCCCCTTATCCTAGCCACACACTTGTCATCATCCTAGCCCTTGCCCAAACCGCCTCTTGCCCAATTTATTGGACCCTAGCTGCCCCTCTCTTAGTGTTCAATTCCTTGGAGGCGTGAGAACACTAAGAAGGGCAAGAGCAAGGGAGACATAGGTGCACCTCTTCCTTCTTCCATTAAGCCGCAAGTAGACTTCTTCTTCTCCTCTTAGCGCAATAGGGACTTCACCTTGGCGGTTTCTCCTTCTCCCCATCTTCTTCTTTGGTGCTTCATCCTTGGAGGTGGAGCAAGGCTTGAAGAAGGTGACAAAGGCTTGGATCTTCTTCCCGAGGCTAGCACCGAGCGTGGAAGAAGAGGACTCGAGGCATCCGTGTGTGTAAGACTGCAGAGGGCACACGCTTGGGTGCCTACCTCGACATCGGCCTCATCTTGCTTTGAGGTATTTTCTAACTCATCGTGTCGACCCCCTCGCATGAGATCTTCACTGGGTTTTTGGGACTGGCTCATTTCGGGGATATTGCTTCCACTGTGCAATGTATTTGTGTAATCTCTATCTCTGAAAATTATAAAATATCCCCGGAGTTTCCCAACACATACAATAAGGGTTAAGCAAGGACTCAACACTCTTGGAGCATGATTATTCTGAATTTAAGACTATCAAAGGGGCTCCCCCAAATCTTGATTAATGTTGTAAGCTACAATATCCATAATAGAGATACAAGTAAAGATCAACATAAGTGCATACATTCTCAAATACACGCAGGAGTTATCTTGAAAGATAAAATCAGGAACTACTTTTGTGTAGATCATACATAGAGCATGGAAAAATTGGTAATAGCATAGAGATCCTTCCTTACATGTTTTCTCCTTGAGGTGCTTACGCATATTTAATCTTCAATCGCTCGTGGTTGCGCAACCGAAACTCCCAATGCTCCTCTTCTCTTGATCTTGCTGGTGTTTATGCCCTTAGACCCGTTGTTAGTCTATCTTGTACTACTTGACATTGATATTTAATATATCATTCTGGTATTGTCATTATTATGCTATGTTTACATCTGCGATTATGTACATACATGGTAATGTCCCTGGTGATAGATTGTATCAGTGCTCAAACGATGGGTCCCCAATCAAGTACCTGAGTAGATAAGAGACAGCTCTAGTACATGTGAAACTAATATATGGGCTGGTTAGGCACGAGGTGCTAACGCAGGAATATGGGTATATCAGTGGTGGATATACTGGACTGACCCACTATAAGGCTCTAACTTGATGTCATGAGTTAAGCTCACAAGTGACAAAATATGCATTGATCCCTTGACTTGAGGTCGTTGACTCTTCTATATGGTTAGAGACATGCTTTGATACAACCTAATACCTCGCCGTAGTTGGGAGGTCATAACGATTGTCATTGGGTATGCCATGACTCATATGAGAAAATCAATGGACAGACATAGGATTTGCCCCTTCCTGAGGGAAGCTTGATATCCACAAGGCCCCCCCTATGGTCACACGACTGAAAGTGTATGGCCGTACCTAGGTGAAAGCTTGATTTAGTCATGACCATGAGATCGAGTGAAAACAAAGTGGTGACATGCTTTGTCCAATCAGATATCAGTCTAGCAAAGGGATTGTAATGCATCGGTATCTTGTTGCAATGACGGGGATGTCGATGTTGATATCCATTCTGAAGACTTGGGTAGCAGTTATACACAGCTAAGTGCCACTCACTACTTGTGATGGCTGAGTTCATCACTGCCAACGTCAGAGGAACCTACAAGGTCGCACAACTTGATACTAGGGTTCTCGTATTGATCGAGTAGCCTTAATATTGAGTTATTAGATAACTCGGATCTCTTTGGGAGAATTTATCAGTGCCATTGTGCCTGATGAGATAGAAGGAACTTATTGGAGCTAAATTTCATTTTGGGCCAAATGGGTCTAATGTGCCAGATGAGCCAAATGGGCCTAATAGGCTAAGTGGGCCAAATGAAGTACAGCATGGACCAATAGGCCTTGATGCCCCAATGGGGCGTGAGGCCTAATTGGTTAAGAGGCCCAATGGGCCATCAGGCCTAATGGGCCATGGGAATAAGTCGCCTGGCCCAATAGTCATCATGGGAAATTAATCATGCATTTAATTTTGTAACTAATTATGAATTTAAATCTGAATTTAATTCTGAATTTCAAGAGTCACATTATTAATGGTCATTATGAGACTTTAATTCAGAGTTTTAATGGGCCATTATGAGACTTTAATTCAGAGCTAAATTCTATAATTAATTCTGAATTTCATTCTATAATAAATGATGAATTAATTCAGAGATTAATTCTAAATTTATTTCAAAATACCAAAGGTCACCGCGATTTCTATAAAAGAGAGGGAGAGATGAGTTTGCGCCTAATGCTACTCTTGAATCCTTTGGAAGGATTTTTCTTCTAGGCGCCTTCTCTCTACTTCCCTCTCCTCTTGGCATTTGCAAGGTTGGACCTTAGCGAGTTTCCATCATCCCTTTCCTTGGCGTCTTCTGCTTGTGGGTGGCGCAAGTTCTTGAGGATGACTCCTAGAGGCGTGGATCTTCTTCCCAAGGCTAGCACCGAGCGTGGAAGAAGAGAACTCGAGCATCGGCTATGTGCAAGACTGCAAAGGGCGAATATTTGCGCACCTGCATCGCATCCTTTTGCTTCACTTCAAGGTATCATCTCTTACTCACTGTGTCGATTCCCTCGCATGACTCAATCTTTTGGGTTTTTGGAACTGGCCTATTTCGGGGATTGCTTCCGCTGTGCATGTCTATAAAAATTTTAAAATCCCCGGGGTTTCCCAACAGTGGTATCAGAGTAGCTTGCGAGACTCGAATGGTGTTTTATGCTTTCATTGTATGCTCACATGCCATCTAAATTTTTTTTGAAAATTTGCATATGCGCATGGGTTTTTCTAAGTAGGAAAAACTGTAAGTTTTTCATTCCTAACATCTATTCAATTTCTTTAGTTTTTCACTTTCTTCACATGGTGGGATAGACCCATATGTGAGAGAATTAATTTCTCCCCACGCATGTAGGATAGACCTACTGCGTGGGACTTGTCAAAATTATGGGGCATGGTGATTGTCCTAATCTTGGCAGGTTAAGGATTGCAAGGGTAGGTGGCAAGCGTGCTTGGAGCATGCATGCGTCACTTGTAGACTCCTGAGAGAAACAAAAAATCCTAGATTTGTGAAAAGACGTTGAGGTTGAAAGACATATATTCTAAGAAACTAAAACTGAAGTTTTATGTTTTCATGAGCATATAGAAAAGCATGAGATAGATATCTTGATTGTGCATCGTGTTGTGATCATAGTCAAGCCCCTTATATACCTGTGATGTATTGTGTCTGAAGCCTACGTGCCGCTTTTTCCTTTTGTTTTGTAAACGCACAAAGAAGGTTAGGGGTGCATCCCTCATGGAGCTTGCATCTTAGCGCATCAACCATGATGGCGCATCTTGCTTGGTGGAACAAGTAAGGGCTTGGCCGAACCATAGGGTTTGAGAGCTATCCCTCTTGGCACAAGCATGATGGCGCATCATTCATGGAGGAGTGATGCAGGAGAAGCCAGCTTGACAGAAGGGGAAGATCTGGCCAAGATGGCGCCCAAAAATTTTTCCATAGAAAGTTCCTTGGGGCACCCAGCGACGGAAGCCACGCCCCGTGAGTCCTACAGACAACTACCTGATTCGGGGGTGACTTCATATGCACAGTTCAGATTTTCCACAGAAAGTTCCTCAGGGTACCCAGTGACACAAACCATGCCCCGTGAGTCCTGCGGAGAACTACCAGGTGCACAAGTCAAATTTCCCACAGAAAGTTTCTCGGGGTACACAGTGACGAAAACCTCGCCACGTGAGTCCTGCGGACTACTACCAGGTGCATAAGTCATATTTTCCACAGAAAGTTCTTCAGGGTACCCAACGACGCAAACCACGCCCCGTGAGTCCTGCGGAAAACTACTGGGTGCACAAGTCAGATTTCCCACAGAAAGTTCCTCGGGGTACCCAGCGACGAAAACCTCGCCCCGTGAGTCTTGCAAACTACTACCGGGTGCACAAGTCAGATTTTCCACAGAAAGTTCCTCGGGGTACCCAGTGACGAAAACCTCACCCCATGGGTTCTGCGGACAACTACCCTATTTAGCGGCGGCTTCACATGCACAAGTTAAACTTTCCACAGAATGTTCCTCGGGATACCCAGCGACGAAAACCTCGCCCCATGGGTCCTGTGGACAACTACCCAAAGAAGTCATCGAACTGCCCCGACAACCCCGTTTCGACCTCCACAACCCTCCGTACCACGTTAAACCCTCCATGGAGGGTCCGAAGGAGCCCAACAAGGTGGAGGTACGGCGATCTCAACATACTTCTCGACAGTCAGACCTTTTTGTAGGAGTGATCAGCCCATTGTCGATCCACACTGAGGCCCTTCCGCCCAAGGGCCTGGGCGGCTATCTATCTGAAGGCCTAATACCTGAGGGGCTGCGCAATCATCTTAGCAACATGGCCCAAGACGTCCAAATTCTGCTGCTTTGTCGTGGTATGCTCTGAACACGACTGACCGCCCAACCGCCTCCGTACGAAGACCGGAAGTCCATGTGCCAGCTTCATAGAATATTAGGTAGAATTTTGTTATGCTTTGTCTTGTAGTAGCAGCTTGACTACCTTTGTGGCCTGCATGAGTAGTTAGTTGTTAAAGTTGTTTGTCTTTTCTGCTTTGTCTTGTTCCCTCCCCTCTTGTTCTATAAAAGAGGAGGCTGGCGTGTTGTGTTCCTTAGTTCTCTTAGAGGTAGAGTCTCCTGGTGAGCAAGAGTGCCTCCAGCTTGTGTGGAAGACGAGGTAGCTTCGTCTTTAAGCTTTGTAAGAGTCGGCGACCGGTGTCTGGACTCGAAGTGTTTCCTACTCGTGTTTCCTACGTTTCAAGAAGTAAATCCCACCGTTCCGGGTGGGTCAGGTTTGCCTGTTTCTAAACGTTCTTTCCGAATTGAGTTTCTTTCGCCCTCTCACCCACGAGCATCCAAGCATCGGAGTCGTGGATGATTTCCCTATTCGTTGGTTTGTTCGCAAGTGCATAGGCGTGCGAGCTGACCTCGCGATCCGCAAACCCCGTTCGTGTTGTGCTTAAAATTGCTCTAGAGGTTAGTAAATGAATTTCAGTAATTTTGGGTGCCGTTGGATTTCTCTCGCATTAGTATTGCCTCGAAACAAATTCACACCGATTTCCCGTGTTTCTTGCAATACTTTCCAAGCGATTTGACTTCCCTCATCTCAAGACTCTCTCACGATTCTGTGCATTGTGTAAACACCGTAGAGTACGGCACTAAGGACCAACCCACCTATAGTCTCTATATCATTTTGGTATCAGAGGCAGGTTGCACGTTAGATTCTTATCGTTCACACGGTCCGACCATTGCATAGCATATTTCAGCACCGTTTCCGCGTTTTCAGCATCCTACACTTAGTCATTTTCAGCCTTGTTTGTGCATGGTGACTTCACGGTCACAAGTTATGTCGTCCCAATTTCCAAACACCATCCCTGAAACCCAAGTGTCGGTCCAACCCTCGGAAGGGAGTAGAACCCATTTAGAATCTTTGGCTGCACTTGAAGCGCGTGTAGACGCCAAGTTGGATGCATTGTCCGCGCGCTTGGAGTCCCACAAAGGGAATACAAGAGCGATGTTTTAGCAAATTATGGCTGGGATCCATAACCTCACAAGTCGCCTTGAGCCATCGGAGCATAGACGCTCCAACCCAGTTAACCCACCTCCGTCCGCAAACCCAGCCCCACCAACTAGAGAGTTGCCTCTGATGACCGCGCCCCTGCGGCCGCGAGTCTTCGAGGATGAGTCCGTACACCTGCGATCTCATGCGGTCCAAGGAGACCTTGGTTATGGGGACAAACCCCTGGATGAGGATGACGTGTGGGCTGCACAAGGGCCCCAACCTAATGGTCGCTTTAGGCACGCTTGGGCCGGGCAACGGGCCCCAACACGACACCATGTAGAGCGTCCTCGTTTGGCGGACGATTTCCATCACTACACTCAGAACACCCCCATGCCTTTTGCGAATGGCCTCGATCCGTCACAATTCCTTGACTGCGTCGCACCTGTCGACTCTTGTTTACTGCTTTCGTTTTCAACAAAAGCATGCCTGGATGTGTTTTATCACTTTGTTATCACTATAGGATTGCATGCCTATAATGTTAGACAAAAGATAAAACTAAGAGGGTGAGACCTCAAAAACCCTCAAAATAATATCAAGTCTGAAATAGCCTTTTGATGCGTAACCCTTATCAGACTATCGATTGATGGTGCTGTGCATTGTTTCCATCCTAGTGGACACACCCATATATCTTTAGGAGGCGTGCGGTGACAATGTTTTCCCCAGTCCAGTAAAAATCCTGGACGCACCTTTGCCAGGAATTTGTTGGCCCTAGCAATAACGGTCAGGATGGACTTGACTACTTTTTCATATGTGGTGGCCACATGATGGAACTCTAGAGGCAGCCTCGAGAAGCTAGGGTTTTGTGTTGTTCCAGCCCTAGCTGGGCACAAAATGCTTGAACTGTCTTGAGAAGGGAAATTTCCAAGTTGCAATTGGCCGGCGTGCCTACCTTGGGATACATGCATCACCTCGTGCAGTACATCCTTCCCTAGCGGGACGCGAGGCTGTGTGAGGAACAAGGATCCCATCTCACTAGGAAATCTAAGATTTCCCAATTGACTTTGTGGGTTGTCAATTCAATTAAAATAGTGGGAGCCATGATCCTTAATGCAAGTCCAGATTAAATGATCAAAGTCGTGCAAATCTGCTCTCTTGGTTGTTGTAGATCAATTGGCTATGAACAATAGTAGATGGTTACTGCGATCTATGTCCTGGAAAATGATAAGTTGGTTATACCAACTTAATGGACTGGTATCGGAACTTGAGGATGGTCCTCAAGCTCGAGAGGAAGCTATATGTCCTTGAGCAGCCTATTCCTAAGCCACTTCCATGCTCGGCCTCAGCGGCTGAAAAGGATGCTTTTAATATGCATCAGACAGATACTTTGGAGGTTGCTAATTTGATGCTAACCAACTTATCACCTGAATTACGAGGGCAATATGATCAGAATAGTGCTTATGTGATTATTTATAATCTAAGGCAGCTCTTCGATGAATTGGTTGGGCTCAACCCTCTAAAAGTAGACATTCAATGTGTTGAGCCGATAGGCTTAACTAAAACATTGGAGATAAAGATGGAAAAGGTCAGGAACAATAGGTGCTATTCATGTGAAGTGTCAACTCACATGATTGACATAGTGCGACTTCAGAATGGGGAGAAGAGAAGCAAGGCTTTATCTTCTGGCTCTGGTATTTATGTTATCAAAGTCAACCTTTCTACTTCTATGTCATGGGTATTGGATATCGCATGCAGAGCTCATATTTGTACAAATATGCAAGGGCTCAAGAGAAGTAGATTGGTGCGGCTGGGAGAAATTGACCTATGAGTTGGAATTGGAGCACAGGTTGCTGCTATTGCCATAGGACTTATGACGCTCTTCTTGCCTTCCAGACTTCAGTTAGAATTAGATCATTGCTACAATGTACCTTCCCTTACCAAAAACATTGTATCTATTCCTTGCTTGGCAAGGAAAGGATTTAAATTTGAAATAAAAGAGCACTCTTGTTCTTTTTCATTTGCAAATGTGTTTTATGGGAAGGGTACCTTGAGCAATGGATTATATGTCTTGGACATGGATAACTCTATTTGTAACATAAATCATAAAAGGATCAAACTGAGTGGTTCAGTTCGTGCGTACCTTTCGCATTGTCGATTAACCCATATAAACAAAAATCGCATTCAACAACTCCATGGAAATGGATTGTTAGATTCAACCTCCTTGGAGGAGTTTGATACTTGTGAGCCTTGTTTATTAGGGAAGATGACAAAAGTGCCCTTCACCAAGATTGGTAAAAGGGCAAGAGGTTTGTTGGATCTCATACATAGTGATGTGTGTGGGCCATTCAGTAAATAAGCCAGAGGAGGGTACAACTATTTCATCACATTTACTGATGATTTCATTAGATATGGTTATGTTTATTTGATGAGACATAAGTCCAAATCCTTTGAGAAATTTAAGGAGTTCAGACATAAAGTAGAGAACCAGCTTGGTAGATATATTAAGACTCTTCGATTAGATCGTGGTGGAGAGTACCTGAGAGGTGAGTTTGTTGACTATCTTAGAGAGTGTGGGATTCTTTCCCAACTCACTCCTCCTGGAACACCTCAATGGAATGGTGTGTCTGAGAGGAGAAATCAAACTTTGTTGGACATGGTTCGATCTATGATGAGTCATAAAACTCTACCACCTTCATTTTGGGGTCATGCACTTGAGACAGGTTCTCTCATACTGAATAATGATCCATTCAAGAGTGTCTCCAAAATTTCGTACAAGGTATGGAGTGGGAGACGCCCGAATCTCTCCTTTATCAGAGTCTGGGGATATGAGGCTTATGTCAAACGTCAGGATTCTAGCAAGCTAGAACCCAGATCTGATAAATGCATGTTTGTGGGGTATCCTAAGGAAACTAAGGATATTACTTCTATATTCCCACAGAGAATAAAGTTTTTATTGCTCGGGGTGCTGTCTTTCTAGAGAAAAAATTTCTCATGAAAGAAGTCAGTGGGAAGAAGTTTGACTTGGACAAGGTCCAAGTGCAACCACAAGACACTGAGATGGAACCTGAGCCACCTGCACCGGTTGCTGGGCAACTAGAGGCTCAGACACAGGCCCTGCGTAGGTCTGGATGGATTCGTCGTGCACCTGAGAGGTACGGGTCGCTGCCGACCCAACACGATGAGATCTTCATCATTGAGGATGAACCCAGGACCTATGATGAGGCGGTCGCTGGACCGAACTCCGAGAAATGGCTTGAGGCCATGAGATCCGAGATGGATTCCATGTCGGCTAACCAAGTCTGGGATTTGGTTGAGCTACCTGATGGGGTAAAACCTATAGGGTGTACATGGGTCTTCAATAGGAAGACTGACATGGATGGCAACATAGTTACCTTTAAGGGTAGACTTGTGGCTAAAGGATTCAAACTAGTCCACGGGGTGGACTATGATGAAACCTTTTCGCTAGTTGCCATGTTCAAGTCCATTCGAATCTTGATTGCTATAGCCGCATATCACAATTATGAGATATGGCAGATGGATGTAAAGACAGCATTCCTTAACGAAAAGTAGACAGAGGATGTGTATATGACACAAACGGATGACTTCATCCATTCTGCAGAGGCCAATAAGGTCTGCAGGCTAAAGAGATCCATTTATTGATTAAAGCAAACATCTCGAAGTTGGAATCTTCAATTTGATGAGGCAGTAAGAGATTACGGCTTTATCAGGAGCGAAGATGACGCCTGAGTATACAGAAAATTCAGTGGGAGGTTGGTGACATTTCTGGTCTTGTATGTCGACGACATACTACTCATCGGAAACGACATCCATAGTCTTCAAGCTGTGAAGACATGATTGAGGAAGTGTTTTGAGATGAAAGACTTAGGGGAGGCCGCCTATATCCTAGGCGTGAGGATCTACCGGGATAGATCCAAGAAGCTCTTGGCCCTTAGTCAGAGTACTTACATTGATAAGGTCCTGGAGAGGTTCAACTTGGAGTGAACCTTCCAGTGAGACATGGTCTTATTCTCTCCAAGACCTAGTGTCCCACCACACAAGCTGAGAGGGACGACATGAGTCGAGTGCCCTATGCTTCGGCAGTAGGTTCGATCATGTATGCGATGTTATATACTAGATCAGACGTGGCTTATGCTAGGATCATAACCAGCAGATACCAATCTAATCCAGATCTGCAGCACTGGGTGGCTGTAAAGAACATTCTAAAGTATCTGAGAAGAACTAAAGATTTGTTCTTGGTCTTTGGGGGACAGGAAGATCTCAGTGTTTAGGGCTACAGTGAGGCATCGTTCCAGTCAGACCTTGATGACTTAAGATCGTAGACAGGCTATGTGTTCAGATTGAGTGGAGGTGCTATGAGCTGAGAGAGCTCTAAGCAGTCCATTGTAGCTGATTCTACGACCGAGGCTGAGTATGTCATTGCTTCTGAGGCAGCCAAAGAAGCCGTTTAGATTCGGAAGTTCATTTCTGAACTTCAGGTGGTTCTAACTTCTGTGGATCCGATTGAGCTCTATTGTGACAACAATAAAGCGATGGCACAGGCAAAGGAACCACGGTCTCATCGAACATCCAAACACATTCTCAGTAGTTTTCACCTGATCTAGGAGATCATTGGCAGAGATGATGTCAAGATAAGCAGAGTTGACACAGATAGCAATCTGGTAGACCCACTGATCATGGCTTTGGCGTAGTAGAAGCATGTTAGTCATACGAGGGACATGGGGTTGAGATTTCTCAATAACTAAGTCTAAGTGCAAGTGGGAGATTGTTGGTGTATATGCCCTTGGACCCGTTGTTGGTCCATCTGTGCTCAAATGGTGTGTCCCCAATCAAGTACCTGAGTGGATAAGGGACATCTCTGGTATATGTGAGACTAGTATATGAGCTAGTTAGGCATGGGGTGCTAACGCAGGCATATGGGTATATCAGTGGTGGATATACTGGACCGACCCGCTGTGAGGCTCTAACTTAGTGTCATGAGTTAAGCTCACAAGTGACAAGAGATGCATTGATCCCTTGACTTGAGGTCATTGACTCTTCTATATGGTTAGGGACATACTTTGATACAACCTAACACCTTGCCGTAGCAGGGAGGTCATAACGATTGTCATTGGGTATGTCATGACCCATATGAGAAGATCAATAGACAGACATAGGATTTGCCCCTTCCTGTGAGAAGCTTGATATCCATAGGGCCCCACTATGGTTGCATGACTAAAAGTGTGTGGCCACAACTAGGTGAAAGCCTGATTTAGTCATGACCATGAGATTGGGTGAAAACAAAGTGGTGACACACTTTGTCCAATCGGATATCAGTTTGGCAAAGACACTGTAATACATCGGTATCTTGTTACGATGATGGGGATGTTGATGTTGATATCCGTTCCTAAGACTTAGGTAGCAGCGATGCACTGCTAGGTGCCACTCACTGCTTGTGATGACTTGAGTTCATCACTGCCAACATCAGAGGAACCTACAGGGTCGCACAACTTGAAACTCGGGTTCTCGTATTGATCGAGCAGCCTAATGATCGAGTTATTGGATGACTCGAATCTCTTTGGGAGAATTCATCAGTGCCACTGTGCCTGATGAGATGGGAGGGACTTATTGGAGCTAACTTTATTTTTGAAAGTGGGGGGCGAAACCCTAATATGCGCAGATTAAAATTTTGCATAGCGGAAGCTAGGGTTTCTATGGATCGATTAGCATGAATATATGATCAACTTGTAAAACTTGTATAAAGTAAAAGAGAGATCATACCAATGCCATTTCTTGGATGGCGATTTGGAAGCAAAGAAGCGTGTGCTTCTTCTCCAAAGGAACCGCACACAAGGTGATTGATGGTGTTATACCTTGATAAATACTTTTATTAATTAAAGTTTAATTTTTATTTTTTGAAAATCCTATAAACCCTCCCCGACTCCTATTCTAATTAACCCTAAAATTTCTCCCCAAGTCCTAATCCCTACTACCCTAAATTCTCTCCAAATTTTCCTATAAAACCCCTAAACCCCTACTCTATCGCATTAATCCTAATCCCTAATTAATTTCCTGCGCCGCGCACGATTTCTTTTCCCTGTTCCGCACGAACTATTTTCCCTGCTCCGTTTTTCTTCGGACGTGTGCTGCGCACGTCGTCGCCTTCTGCTTCTCCGGCAACGAACGCAGCGGCGGCCCTCTTCTCCTCCGTCCGGCGGCACCAGGAAAAGGCACAGGCGGCCTCCTCGTCTTCCCTTGGTGCGACGCCCTTCGAACTTCCGGTGACGCGTGCGGCTGAGGCGGGTGACGAGCTATCTGCGGCAGCGTCTCTTCTTTTCCAGCTCGTCCAGACGGCGGCAGAGAACTTCCGAGTCGGACGTCGACTCCTCCGTTTCCCGGCGACTCCTCTTTCCCTCTCCAGGAGTCGTCGACTTGCTTCTTCCGGCGGATCTTCTTCTCCAAACGGCGACAAGTTCTGGTCGGAGCTCGAGCTTGGGCATCGACTCCAGCATCCATCACCGGCGGTGACTTCCCCTCCTTCCCTTTCCCGGTGCCGGTGACCTATTTCCCATCCAACGCCGATCCTTTCCTTCGAGTGTCGGCGGCGTACCCTGTGACGCGAACGAACGCGAACGAGCGAAGGTTCGCGTGCGTCGTTCGTCCGCATAAGTCTTCGACAAAAGGGTAAGTTTCATTTTTTTTTTATTTTATTTTATTCTATTTTAAATCCGATTTTTTTTATGATAAATGAATAATATAAGTATTTAAATTGTTATGATGGGGGAAAATTATTTAGATGGGAAAATTATTTAGATGATAATTATTTTGGAATAAAATTCTGATTTAATAGAAAAGTTGGGGTTAATGGTAATATTATGGATTGATGCTTGATAGTTAATAACAAGGGTTTATTTAAATGATTCAGTTGATAAAAGGAGATAATCGAGTCTTCAGAGAGTATTCAGGAAATCAGCACTTCAGGTAGGAATCTTTCCCCTACCTTTGTTACGGTGTCAGATTCATGTGTAGATAGATGTTGACACCTTACCTTTGAAACTATTCTGATTGATTTGATTCTAAATTCAGTTGACCTCACTATCTTATTAATTGTGCATAAATTGACTTCAGTATCATATGATTATTATGATTGCATTGAGAATGTGTTTCTGATATTTCTGTTGGAAAGTTATGAATATTTATGAACCGTGAAAAATGATTGAGATGTTATACTGTTATCATGTCGTGCATGCATATGATCTCTGACCTGGTGATTTATCACCAGTGGCCTGTTTATCTGAGTTGTAGTTCTGATTATATCAGACTATGGTTTGCCGGTTAGGGCACCGCCAGTTGTCCTCGGACAATACTACGGATGTCAGATGTTGGACGCAACATTTACCGGACTGTCTAGATACAGTCGTTCTATCGTGTGAGCTGACGATAGAAACACTCTGAAAATGAGTGCGGCTCATGAGTGAGAATTGTGGCCAAGCTTGATGATTTACACGACAACCTTCTGTTCACTTATTTTGTTGTATTATCAGTTCCTGACATGTAGTGTAGTTCTATTATTGCAAATTTCATATAAATTGAACATGCATCATATCTCTTGGTTCCTACTTAGCATTTTCGCTAACTCCCCTTGTTTCTCCTCCAGGTACCGAGTTTGCGTATGGGAGGGATAGAGTAGATAGTTAGTTACCCACCGGAGACAGAGTATCATCATATGTTCTTTGATAAAGACTTTTCTGATTTATTCTAGTCTTACAGTTAAATTAGTTGCATCGTTGTTAGAGTTTCTTTATAAACTTTAGTTAATGAATTTTGTAATGGAGTTAGTTGATTATGTTACACAGTGCTGATGTTGAATTATTTGATTATTTGATTTTATAGTAATCATGTTCCTTTGTTCCTATCAATATTGTCATCTCCCTGGGGAACCCTGTGCTAGGAATAGCCGGCTTCCGCCGGGGCGTGACAATTTTATTGGTATCAGAGGCAAGTTAGTAAGAAAGCCTAAGGATATAGGAACATTAGGACTAGGATTGGGTTAAGGTAAGAATAACTGAATAAGTAAACATTTATTATATGACATGTTATTTTGTTGGCAGGATGGCACCTAGAACTAGAGCCATAGTAATCCCAAGTCAAGGAAGTAGGGGAGCTAGAAATCCACTTGATGCTGAGGTACAGTTACCTCAAAACTTACCTAGAGCCCCTACAAGAAGAAGAAGTGGGTATGAAGCCTCCGTACCCTTAGAAGCAGTACCACCTGCTGAAACAGTCAGGGATGAGGGTGAATCATCCTCTCCTTCATTTGTGCCACAACCAGTAGTAACCCAGCCAGTGAGGGCAGCCAGTATGCTTATGCAATTTTCTCAGTTGGGAAAGGATAGATTTGGTGACTTCGCCGGTACTACTGACCCTTGGGCTGCCAGAAATTGGCTACTAAAGGTGGAGCAAACTTTTAGGGCACTAGGATGCCCTGAGGAGCAAAAGGTGGAATTGGCCACGTACTTTTTATCTGATAGAGCTGGCACGTGGTGGTCTGGTATGAGAGTTACCTTTGGAGATGGTCCTATCCCTTGGGCAGATTTTAGAAGAACATTCCTTGAGAAATATTTCCCTGAAACTTTTCAAGACAGCCAGATGCAGGAGTTTATGAATCTAAAACAAGGAAAAAGGACTGTAAATGTTTATGTGACTGACTTCGAGAGGTTATCTGATCTATTTCCAGAATTAGTGACCACCGAAAGGAGAAAGTGTCAACTGTTCATCAAGGGGCTATATCACACCATAAAGGGGCAGATGAACACTATCCCTTTAGATAGCTTTCAGGAAGTGGTAAATATGGCATTCAGAATAGAAGCTTCTTTACTTGATGTGGAAAAAGATAAACAAATAGAGAAGGTTCAAGAATTTGCTGAACAGAGAAAGGTCAATCAGTCAGTTAGACCAATGGAAACAAGAACCTATGATGGAAAGAGATCTAGAGCGGTATTCAATAACCATAAGAGACCTGTACACTCCGCACCAAGCTTTAATTCAACAGGGTCAGCAAGAAAATGCTTTAAATGCAACAAAGAGGGGCACACGGCTAATACCTGTCATCTTAACAAAATACGATGCCACTATTGCAAGGATTGGGGCCATTTTAAGATGAACTGTCCATGGAAAGGATTCCAACCCCCACAGCAAAGTTACCAGCAGAGCCAACAACAAAGCTACCAACAGAGCTCCAGACCTAATACTTACAATGGGAGGCCAGGTTAGGCTAGTCAGGCGGGGTCACAGCAGAGGCAGCCTCAGCAACGATCTTCAGGCCCAGCCAGAGTATATGCAGTAACCCAGCAAGAGGCTCAGGAAGCTCCAGACACCGTAATGAGAGGTATTATTTTCATATATGATTATCCTGCATGCCTGCTTATTGATACTGGTAGCACTCATTCTTTTATCTCTTGTGAGTTTGTGATGAAAATAAAGAAAAAGCCCACTGTAGCTAGTACTGAACTATCTGTCTGCACACCTTCTGGAGGTGTGATGCAATCTCACTTAGAACTAAAACAGTGTCCTCTCATCTTTGGTGATTTAGTTGTTGAAACTGACCTGAGAGTTTTAGATTTCTCAGACTTTGACATTATCCTGGGCATGGATTGGCTTTTTATCCATTATGCTAATGTCAATTGTCATAATTATGTGGTGACCTTTAGCCCTCCTAGTTTACCTTCCTGGAGATTTATAGGAGTCTCTGGGCAAGTTGCTCCCATAATTTCTGCTATGAAAGCCAAGAAGTTAATGAGAGATGGGTGTCATGGATTTTTATTATCCATTTCAAAAGTAGAAGAGAAAACAAGAGAGCCTATGGAGCATGTTGCAGTGGTAAGGGAATTCACAGATGTGTTCCCTGAGGAATTACCTGGACTTCCACCAAAAAGACCAGTTGAATTTGCAATTGAACTTCAACCTGGGTCTGCTCCAATTTCTAAAGCACCATTCAGAATGGCTCCTAAAGAATTAGAAGAACTTAAGAGCCAGTTGCAAGAACTCCTAGACAGGGGATTTATACGACCTAGTGTATCCCCTTGGGGTGCTCCAGTTCTCTTTGTAAAGAAGAAGGATGGATCTATGCGATTATGCATTGACTACAGACAGCTGAATGCCATTACCATCAAAAATAAATATCCACTTCCCCGCATTGATGATTTATTTGACCAGTTGAAAGGCACATGTATTTATTCTAAAATTGACTTGAGATCAGGGTATCATCAAATAAGAGTCAGAGATGAAGATGTGTCCAAGACTGCATTTAGAACAAGATATGGACACTATGAATTTTTAGTGATGCCCTTTGGACTTACTAATGCACCTGCAGTTTTTATGGACATGATGAATAGAATTTTTATCGATTATCTGGATAAATTTGTGGTTGTCTTCATAGATGATATTTTGATATATTCCTGCAGTATGACTGAACATGAAAAACACCTCAGATTAGTTTTGGAAAGGTTGAGACAGGAAAAGCTATATGCTAAGTTCAGTAAGTGTGACTTCTGGCTTAAAGAGGTGGCATTTTTAGGCCATGTTATTTCTGGTGATGGGATAGCCGTGGATCCCCAGAAGATTTCTGCTATCTCTGAGTGGGGGAGGCCAAAATCAGTGCAAGAAATTCGAAGCTTCCTTGGTTTAGCAGGGTATTACAGACGATTTGTGAAAGGATTTTCTAAGTTGGCTGCTCCTTTAACCTATCTGACTAGAAAGGGTGTGAAATTTGATTGGAAAGATACATGTGAAAATAGCTTCTTGGAACTGAAAAAGAGATTAATTACTGCTCCAGTGTTGGTGATCCCTTCCGGAGAAGATGGTTATATCGTGTACACTGATGCTTCTGGTCAAGGTCTGGGTGGAGTTTTGATGCAAAATGAGAGAGTAGTTGCCTATGCATCTCGGCAACTCAAGACTCACGAGAAGAATTATCCAGTGCATGACTTGGAACTAGCAGCCATCATTTTTGTTCTGAAGTTATGGAGACATTATTTATATGGCACCACTTTTGAAATATTCACTGACCATAAAAGTTTAAAATATCTGTTTAGTCAGAAGGAGCTGAATATGAGGCAACGCATGTGGATGGAGTATTTGAAAGATTATGATTGCCAAATTAAGTATCATCCTGGCAAGGCAAATGTGGTAGCCGATGCTCTGAGTCAGAAATCAGAAGGAACACTTGCTCGTCTGAGGACTACACCAACCGAGTTAATTAAACAGCTTGTGGAATTGGGTGTCGAAGTAATAAATGAATCAGAAAGGAGTTACTTGGCTGTGATGAGAGCTCAGTCTCAGCTTGTGCAGAAAATTAAGGAGACTCAATTGGGAGATGAGAATCTATTATCTTTAAGTAAGAAAGTAGAACAAGGGTTATTACCCGATTTCACAAAGGATTCAGAAGGAGTGCTGAGATTTAGAGGAAGACTGTGTGTACCAGAAAATCATCCTGTGAAAGAAGAGTTACTAAATGAAGCACACCGATCTAAGCTTACCATTCATCCAGGGAGTACAAAGATGTACAGGGACCTTAAGGAATATTATTGGTGGAACAATATGAAAAGGGACATAGCAAAGTTTGTATCATGTTGCCTAACATGTCAGCAGGTGAAGGCTGAGCATATGAGACCAGCAGGGAAGTTGCAAAATATCCCTATACCTGAATGGAAGTGGGAGCATATTACAATGGATTTTGTTTCAGGGCTTCCTAGATCTCAAAGGGGATATGACTCAATCTGGGTAATTGTTGATAGATTGACTAAGTCAGCACATTTTCTACCTGTTAAGAAAACTGACACCCTGGATAAGTTAGCCACCCTATATTGCAATGAGATTGTCAGACTGCATGGTGTACCTACTAGTATTATTTCAGACAGAGATCCGAGGTTTACTTCTAGATTCTGGGGTAGTTTACAGAAAGCTTTGGGTACACAATTGCATTTTAGTACAGCATTTCATCCCCAGACAGATGGCCAATCAGAAAGAACTATACAAACTTTGGAAGATTTATTGAGAGCATGTGTACTTGATTTTGGTGGCAATTGGGAAAGTTATTTACATTGGGCAGAATTCTCATATAATAACAGTTATCATTCATCAATAAAAATGGCACCGTTTGAAGCCCTATATGGAAGGAGATGCAAGTCCCCTGTGCTTTGGGATGAAGTGGGTGAAAGGCTATTGTCCGCTCCTCAGATGCTACAGCAGGATGTGGAAATAGTACAAGGGATCAAGCAAAGGTTGTTGACGGCTCAGAGCAGGCAAAAGAGTTATGCTGACAGGAGAAGAAGAGATTTGGAATTTATGGTCGGCGACCATGTATTTTTGAAAGTATCTCCATTGAAAGGTGTGATGAGATTTGGAAAGAAAGGAAAGCTAGCTCCGAGGTACATTGGACCGTTTGAAATTCTGGAACGGATAGGTGCAGTAGCCTACCGGTTGGCATTACCACCCTCTCTCTCTGGAGTGCACAATGTTTTTCATGTCTCTATGCTGCGAAAATACATATCTGATCCATCTCATGTGTTAGAGAAAATGTCAGTGCCGATTCAGTCCGATACTTCCTTTGTTGAACACCCTGTTCGGATATTGGAAAGAAAAGAACATCAGTTAAGAAACAAGATCATCAAGATGGTTAAAGTCGGTTGGCAACATCATTCAGATAGCGAGGCTACATGGGAGCGTGAAGAGGATGTAAAGGCTCAGTACCCCCAATTATTCTAGCTTGGTAAGTGAATTTGAGGGACCAAATTCTTTTAAGGGGTAGATAATGTTATACCTTGATAAATACTTTTATTAATTAAAGTTTAATTTTTATTTTTTGAAAATCCTATAAACCCTCCCCGACTCCTATTCTAATTAACCCTAAAATTTCTCCCCAAGTCCTAATCCCTACTACCCTAAATTCTCTCCAAATTTTCCTATAAAACCCCTAAACCCCTACTCTATCACATTAATCCTAATCCCTAATTAATTTCCTGCGCCGCGCACGATTTCTTTTCCCTGTTCCGCACGAACTATTTTCCCTGCTCCGTTTTTCTTCGGACGTGTGCTGCGCACGTCGTCGCCTTCTGCTTCTCCGGCAACGAACGCAGCGGCGGCCCTCTTCTCCTCCGTCCGGCGGCACCAGGAAGAGGCACAGGCGGCCTCCTCGTCTTCCCTTGGTGTGACGCCCTTCGAACTTCCGGTGACGCGTGCGGCTGAGGCGGTGACGAGCTATCTGCGGCAGCGTCTCTTCTTTTCCAGCGCATCCAGACGGCGGCAGAGAACTTCCGAGTCGGACGTCGACTCCTCCGTTTCCCGGCGACTCCTCTTTCCCTCTCCAGGAGTCGTCGACTTGCTTCTTCCGGCGGATCTTCTTCTCCAAACGGCGACAAGTTCTGGTCGGAGCTCGAGCTTGGGCATCGACTCCAGCATCCATCACCGGCGGCGACTTCCCCTCCTTCCCTTTCCCGGTGCCGGTGACCTATTTCCCATCCAACGCCGATCCTTTCCTTCGAGTGTCGGCGGCGTACCCTGTGACGCGAACGAGCGAAGGTTCGCGTGCGTCGTTCGTCCGCATAAGTCTTCGACAAAAGGGTAAGTTTCATTTTTTTTTTATTTTATTTTATTCTATTTTAAATCCGATTTTTTTTATGATAAATGAATAATATAAGTATGTAAATTGTTATGATGGGGGAAAATTATTTAGATGGGAAAATTATTTAGATGATAATTATTTTGGAATAAAATTCTGATTTAATAGAAAAGTTGGGGTTAATGGTAATATTATGGATTGATGCTTGATAGTTAATAACAAGGGTTTATTTAAATGATTCAGTTGATAAAAGGAGATAATCGAGTCTTCAGAGAGTATTCAGGAAATCAGCACTTCAGGTAGGAATCTTTCCCCTACCTTTGTTACGGTGTCAGATTCATGTGTAGATAGATGTTGACACCTTACCTTTGAAACTATTCTGATTGATTTGATTCTAAATTCAGTTGACCTCACTATCTTATTAATTGTGCATAAATTGACTTCAGTATCATATGATTATTATGATTGCATTGAGAATGTGTTTCTGATATTTCTGTTGGAAAGTTATGAATATTTATGAACCGTGAAAAATGATTGAGATGTTATACTGTTATCATGTCGTGCATGCATATGATCTCTGACCTAGTGATTTATCACCAGTGGCCTGTTTATCTGAGTTGTAGTTCTGATTATATCAGACTATGGTTTGCCGGTTAGGGCACCGCCAGTTGTCCTTGGACAATACTATGGATGTCAGATGTTGGACGCAACATTTACCGGACTGTCTAGATACAGTCGTTCTATCGTGTGAGCTGACGATAGAAACACTCTGAAAATGAGTGCGGCTCATGAGTGAGAATTGTGGCCAAGCTTGATGATTTACACGACAACCTTCTGTTCACTTATTTTGTTGTATTATCAGTTCCTGACATGTAGTGTAGTTCTATTATTGCAAATTTCATATAAATTGAACATGCATCATATCTCTTGGTTCCTACTTAGCATTTTCGCTAACTCCCCTTGTTTCTCCTCCAGGTACCGAGTTTGCGTATGGGAGGGATAGAGTAGATAGTTAGTTACCCACCGGAGACAGAGTATCATCATATGTTCTTTGATAAAGACTTTTCTGATTTATTCTAGTCTTACAGTTAAATTAGTTGCATCGTTGTTAGAGTTTCTTTATAAACTTTAGTTAATGAATTTTGTAATGGAGTTGGTTGATTATGTTACACAGTGCTGATGTTGAATTATTTGATTATTTGATTTTATAGTAATCATGTTCCTTTGTTCCTATCAATATTGTCATCTCCCTGGGGAACCCTGTGCTAGGAATAGCCGGCTTCCGCCGGGGCGTGACAGATGGCTTCTCCTTGGCGTTCCTTGTGCTAGCAAAGATCCAAGGTCTCCTGATCGCGTGAAGGAGATTAGAGATGATGTCTTTTTCTTGTCCGAACTCTCCTTGGCGTGAAAAAACACCACACGAGAGAGGAGCGTCGAGAGGAAGAGGCCAGAGGCGAGAATAGCGCCAACACCACGAACGTAGAGGCGTGAACTATTTTGGAAAGCATGACTTCCAAAAATAGTAAGCCCTCAACGTGTGATGCGTTCACCCCAAGTGAACCATCGCATTTTGCTCTCCCATTGAACCATGCGCTCACTATGATGAGCCGGTTCAATTACATTTGGTTCAAAGACCAAATTAAGCCAAGCCTTGGTCTAGATCATATAAAACCAAAAGGTTCAAGATCTAACCATTCATCTCTTGATGCTCTTGATCTCATCGATCTAGCATCAGTTCTCTCGATCGAAGCTTACTGATCTCAAGCCCTAATCAATCAAACATGATCAGACCAGATCTCACTTACAATCAGAGTTTAAATCCCTTTAAACTAAACCAAAATAATTCAGTCCACACGATCTGACATAAGTAAGCCATATCATCAAATTGTGCGACCCTAAGGGTTTCCTTTAAATGTCGGTAACGATAACTTACGTTATCACGAACAGAGAGGGGTATCTAGCAACACATCACTGTCTCCCGATATAAAGGAAAGAGTCTTCCAAGACTACACCCAAACCATAGCCCAAGTGTGAATTCAATTCACTAGGCATACTTGTTTCCTTTGCCACTGGATGTTCTTATTGGATAAGCATGTCAAGCTTGTAACTCCAATATGATGAGAGTGGTTAGATCAGATGAACATAGTCATCTGGGTATGGCCATACACTTTCTCAACCATCTCATCTAGGGGACCCCTTTAGAACATCACACTCCAAACAAGGAGAAGGCAATCCTATATCTATCACTAACGCCCTAACATGACTCATGCTCATTATCCAAGATAATCTATAACCATTATGTTTCAAATGATATTGAACTACCTCAAGACAATGCCAATCATCATTTAGAAACACAAATGATCTCAAGTCAGAGGAAGTATGCCACTTGTTTGCATATAAGGATTATTCACATTGTGACAAGCAATTGAATATCCTAAGTAGGGTCTGTCCAGTACATCCAATGTACCCATGAGTCTACATCCAGAGGAAGGACAAAGTAGTCAAGCACAGTTGGATGAGCCTGAGCCGGTAGAACAGGTTATTGAACAACCTGAGGCTCAGATATAACGGGAACCGCGAAGATCGGGAAGGATCCGTCGACAGCCTGAGCGCTATGACGGAGTCTACATCATTGATAATGATGAACCCCTCACTTATGCGGATGCGGTCAGTGGACCGGACTCAGCTAGATGGCTTGAAGCTATGCGATCCGAGATGGACTCCATGTCAGATAACCAGGTCTGGGATTTGGTTGATCCGCCTCCGGGAGTAATCCCTATAGGCTGTAAATGGATCTTCAAGAAGAAGATTGACATGGATGGTAACGTGGTTACCTATAAAGGCAGGCTAGTTGCGAAAGGTTTCAAACAAATCTACGGGATAGATTATGATGAAACTTTCTCTCCTGTAGCCATGTTCAAGTCTATTCGGATTCTTTTCGCGATAGCAGCATATTACGATTATGAGATCTGGCAGATGGATGTGAAGACCGCTTTCCTTAATGGAAAACTGGATGAGGATGTGTATATGACACAACCTGAAGGTTTCACTAATCCATCAGATCGTCATAAAATATGCAAGTTAAAGAAGTCCATTTATGGACTTAAGCAAGCATCTAGAAGCTTGAATATTCATTTTGATGAATCAATCTGTGAATTTGGTTTCATCAAGAATGAAGATGACCCGTGTGTATATAAGAGGTTTAGTGGGAGCGTAATTACTTTCCTAGTCCTCTACGTCGATGATATCTTAATCATTGGAAACGATATTCCTGAACTGCATGCTGTCAAAGCATGGTTAAGAAAATGTTTCCAGATGAAAGATTTAGGAGAAGCAGCCTATGTATTAGGTGTGAAGATCTACAGGGATAGATCTAAGAGGCTTCTCGGGCTGTGCCAGAGTACTTACATCGATAAAGTCCTGGAGAGATTCCATTTAGAGAATTCTAAAAGAGGATATCTTCCAGTCAGACATGGTCTGAATCTTTCAAAGAGTCAGTGTCCACAAACACAGACTGAGAAAGATGAAATGGACAATACGCCTTATGCTTCGGCTATTGGGTCCATTATGTATGCGATGTTATGTACTCGCCCAGACGTCGCTTACGGGTTAAGCGTGACCAGTCGATTCCAAAGTAATCCAGGTCAGGCACACTGGATTGCGGTCAAGAACATTTTAAAATATCTGCGGAGGACCAAAGATATGTTCTTGATATATGGTGGTCAGGAAGAACTCAGTATTGAAGGATATACTGACGCTTCGTTCCAGTCGGACCAGGATGATTTCCGATCGCAATCAGGCTATGTTTTTAGCATGAATGGAGGAGCAGTGGTGTGGAAAAGTTTCAAACAGTCTATTGTTGCTGATTCCACAACAGAAGCCGAGTATGTTGCAGCCTCGGAAGCATCCAAGGAGGCAGTGTGGATTCGTAAGTTCATTCAGGAACTTGGTGTCGTTCCTTCGAGTACAGATCCTTTGGCTATCTTCTGTGATAACACTGGAGCAATCGCACAAGCAAAGGAACCACGGTCGCACCAGAAGTCCAAGCACATACAAAGACGGTTTCACTTGATCCGGGAGATCATTGATCGTGGTGAGATCAAAATCTGCAAGGTTCATACAGATGACAATCTGGCTGACCCGCTTACCAAGCCTCTGGCGCAGCAGAAGCATGAGAAGCACTGTAATAATATGGGTTTGAGGTTTCTCAACCATTAGATTAAGTGCAAGTGGGAGATTGTTGGGGTATGCCCTTAAGGCTAATGTTTGAGGCCTTGGGATTCTATCAGTACCATGTATATAAACTTTTATGTTTATAAAGGCAACGGTTGTTATTCAGTATGTTACATTGTCTGCTGCAATAAGTGTGCTTCTGAATAATGTCTCAATGCTGTTCAGCTAGGCTGACAGGCTGTAATGTCCTTAGTCGAGATATCTTGGTGAACATGAGACAGCCTTGTTATGATTGAGACTAATATGTGTTCTAATCTTATAGGATGCTTCGAGCATGGAATAAGATGTAGACTCATGGGTACATTGGATGTACTGGACAGACCCTACTAGGATATTCAATTGCTTGTCACAATGTGAATAATCCTTGTTTGCATCAAGTGGCACATGTCCTCTGACTTGAGATCACTTGTGTTTCTAAATGATGATTGTCATTGTTTTGAGGTAGTTCAATATCATTTGAAACATAATGGTTATAGACTATCTTGGATAATGATCATGAGTCAGGTTAGGACACTAGTGATAGATATAGGATTGCCGTCTCCTTGTTTAAGGAGTGTGATGTTCTAAAGGGGCCCCCCTAAATGAGATGATTGAGAAAGTGTATGGCCATACCCAGGTGACTATGTTCATCTGATCTAATCATGCTCATCATATTGGAGCTACAAGCTTGACACGCTTGTCCAATAAGAACATCCAGTGGCAAAGGAAACATGTATGCCTCGTGAAGTGAATTCACACTTGTGCTGTGGTTTGGGAGTAGTCTTGGAAGACTCTTTCCTTTATATCGGGAGACAGTGATGTGTTGCAGATACCCCTCACTGATCGTGATAACGTAAGTTATCGTTACCGACATTTAAAGGAAACCCTCAGGGTCGCACAATTTGATGATATGGCTTACTTGAGTCAGATCGTGTGGACTGAATTGTTTGGGTTCAGTTTAAAGGGATTTAATCTCTGATTGTAAGTGAGATCTGGTCTGATCATGTTTGATTGATTAGGGCTTGAGATCGGTAAGCTTCGATCGAGAGAGTTGATGCTAGATCAGTGAGATCAGAAGCATCAGGAGATGAACGGTTAGATCTCGAGCCTTAGGGTTTGATATGATCTAGACCAAGTGGCTTGGGTTAATTGGTCTTTGAACCAAACCAATTTTGAACCAAACCAATTTGAACCGGTTCACATGTGTGAACGCATGGTTCAAGTCATGAAGGCGTCGGTTATGAGATCATCAAGGCGCATGGCTTCCATTTATGGTAAGTCATCAAGGCCTCTTCTCAAAAACGCCAAAACGCCAAAGAGGTTACTCACTTCACTTGGCTTCTTGCACTTTCGTGTAGAGAAGAGGTGGACGAAAAGAGGAGCTCTCGGCCAAGCAAGCATCTCATCTCTCATCCCTTCCATTCGACAAGGATACTTGAAGATCTTTGCTAGCACAAAGATCAACAAGAAAAAGCCATCTCTCTTCTTGTGTGCGGTACCTTTGGAGAAGAAGCATTTGATTCTTTCTCTTCCAAGCCACCTCCTTATTCATGGCTATGGTAAGATCACTTGTCGATCTTTGCAAGTCATTTCAAGTTGATCATATGAATATCACATGAGATCCTTTGAAACCCTTGCTTCCGTTGCAAAATGAAAAATGCGCCACCAATTAGGGTTTCGCTCCCCCATTGAAGGGGACTTTCAATAGAGACATTATTCAGAAGTATACATATAGCGGCAGATAATGCAACAACCTGAATAACAACCATTGCCTTTATAAACCTAGAGTTTATACATGATACTGATATAATCCCAAGGCCTCAAACATTAGCCTTAAGGGCATACCCCAACAATCTCCCACTTGCACTTAATCTAATGGTTGAGAAATCTCAAACCCATATTATTACAGTGCTTCTCATGCTTCTACTGCGCCAGAGGCTTTGTAAGCGGGTTAGCTAGATTGTCATCTGTATGAACCTTGCAGATCTTGATCTCTCCTCGATCAATGAACTCCCGGATCAAGTGAAACCTTCTCTGTATGTGCTTGGACTTCTGGTGCGACCGTGGTTCCTTTGCTTGTGCTATTGCTCCAGTGTTATCACAGAAGATAACCAATGGATCTGCACTCGAAGGAACAACACCAAGTTCCTGAACAAACTTACGAATCCACACTACCTCCTTGGATGCTTCCGAGGCTGCAACATACTCGGCTTCTGTTGTGGAATCAGCAACAATTGATTGTTTGAAACTTTTCCACACCACTGCTCCTCCATTCAAGCTAAAAACATAGCCTGATTGCGATCGGAAATCATCCTGGTCAGATTGGAACGAAGCGTCAGTATATCCTTCAATACTGAGTTCTTCCTGACCTCCATATATCAAGAACATATCTTTAGTCCTCCGAAGATATTTCAAAATGTTCTTGACCGCAATCCAATGTGCCTTTCCTGGATTACTTTGGAATCGACTGGTCACGCTTAACCCGTAAGCGACGTCTGGGCGAGTACACAACATCGCATACATAATGGATCCAATAGCCGAAGCATAAGGCGTATTGTCCATTTCATCTTTCTCAGTCTGTGTTTGTGGACACTGACTCTTTGAAAGATTCAGACCATGTCTGACTGGAAGATATCCTCTTTTAGAATTTTCTAAATGGAATCTCTCCAGGACTTTATCGATGTAAGTACTCTGGCACAGCCCGAGAAGCCTCTTAGATCTATCTCTATAGATCTTCACACCTAATACATAGGCTGCTTCTCCTAAATCTTTCATCTGGAAACATTTTCTTAACCATGCCTTGACGGCATGCAGTTCAGGAATATCGTTTCCAATGATTAAGATATCATCGACGTAGAGGACTAGGAAAGTAATCACGCTCCCACTAAACCTCTTATATACACACGGGTCATCTTCATTCTTAATGAAACCAAACTTACAGATTGATTCATCAAAACAAAAATTCCAGCTTCTCGATGCTTGTTTAAGTCCATAAATGGACTTCTTTAACTTGCATATTTTATGACGATCTGATGGATTGATGAAACCTTCAGGTTGTGTCATATACACATCCTCTTCTAATTTTCCATTAAGGAAAGCGGTTTTCACATCCATTTGCCAGATCTCATAATCATAATATGCAGCTATCGCGAGAATAATCCGAATAGACTTGAACATGGCTACAGGAGAGAAAGTTTCATCATAATCTATCCCGTAGATTTGTTTGAAACCTTTCGCAACTAGCCTGCCTTTATAGGTAACCACGTTACTATCCATGTCAATCTTCTTCTTGAAGATCCATTTACAGCCTATAGGGATTACTCCCGGAGGCGGATCAACCAAATCCCAGACTTGGTTATCTGACATGGAGTCCATCTCGGCTCGCATAGCTTCAAGCCATCTCGCTGATTCCGGTCCAGTGACCGCATCCGCATAAGTGAGGGGTTCATCATCAATGATGTAGACTCCGTCATAGCGCTCAGGCTGTCGACGGATCCTTCCCGATCTTTGCGGTTCCCGTGATATCTGAGCCTCAGGTTGTTCAGTAACCTGTTCTATTGGCTCAGGTTCATCCAACTGTGCTTGACTACTTTGTCCTTCCTCTGGATTCTCATCCAGCTTTATTTCTCTCCCACTGGCCTCTTGCAGAAGAAATTCCTTCTCAAGAAAAATAGCCGTACGAGCAACAAATACTTTGTTCTCCTTGGGATCGTAGAAATAATAACCCTTAGTTTCTTTAGGGTAACCGACAAAGATACATTTATCTGATCTGCTCTCCAGTTTCCCAGAGGCGAGCTTTTTGACATAAGCCTCGCAACCCCAGATTTTGATAAATGTCAAGCTCGGCTGTTTCCCATACCATAACTCATATGGAGTCTTTGAAACGGCCTTGGATGGCACTCGGTTTAGTACCTTTGCAGCTGTTTCCAGTGCAAATCCCCAAAAGGAGTAAGGTAGAGTAGCCTGACTCATCATTGAACGAACCATATCCAGTAAGGTTCTATTTCTCCTCTCGGACACACCATTCCATTGTGGTGTTCCTGGCGGAGTGAGCTGTGATATAATCCCACACTCCTTCAGATAGTCAGTAAACTCATGACTCAAGTAATCTCCACCTCGATCTGAATGAAGTGCCTTGATATTTCGGCCTAGCTGATTTTGTACTTCATTTTTGAACTCTTTGAACTTGTCAAAAGATTCACTCTTATGTCTCATAAGATAGACATAACCATACCTACTGAAATCATCAGTAAAGGTAATGAAGTATGAATAGCCACCTCTGGCATGTTTACTAAATGGCCCACACACATCACTGTGAATGAGGTCAAGTAAACCTGAAGCCCTTTGACCTTTATTAGAAAAAGGAGCCTTCGTCATTTTGCCCATTAAACAAGACTTGCATGTATCAAGCTCCTCATAGGAGAATGATCCCAGCAGTCCATGGTCATGCAACCGCTTAATGCGCTTCTTGTTAATGTGGCCTAAACGACTATGCCATAGCAAGGTGCTGTCATCAGCATACTTGGCTTTCTTATTATCAATCTGTTGTACAGAACATTCCATGTCCAACATGAATAACCCATTGTTAATTGACCCAGTAGCATAAACAATATTACCAAATGAAATATAACACTTTGAAGTTTTGCATTCAAAGGAAAACCCTTTCCTGACAAGAGCAGGAATAGAGATAATATTCTTAGTTATGCTTGGTACAAAATAACAATTATCCAGTTCTAATACAAGACCAGATGGTAAAGATATGTTATATTGTCCTACAGCAACAGCAGCAACCCGTGCCCCGTTTCCAACTCGTAGGTCCACCTCATGCTGTCCCACCTGTCTTCTTCTCTTGAGTTCCTGCACATTTGAACAAATGTGAACTCCACATGCAGTGTCCAACACCCATGAAATAGAAGAAGAAGATACCATGACTTCAGTCACGAAAATACCTGAGCCAGAAGCAAAAGCCTTGCTTCCCTTCTTATCTCCTTGGAGCACTTTACAGTCCTTCTTCCAGTGACCCAGCTGGCCACAATGGAAACATCTGTATTCCTTCGACCGCTTGATCTTTTGTTTCAGAGCCTTGTTGTAGCTCTTGACAGGGGCTTTGCCCTTCTTCCCCTTCTTCTTGTTCCTTGAAGGAATCATCAAGACAGAGGATGAAGGCTTTCCCTTTTCAAGAGTCTGCTCTGTAGTATAGAGCATGTTCAGTAACTCTGCCGGGGTACAGTCGATCTTGTTCATATTAAAATTAATGATGAACGGATCGAAAGAGGCCGGGAGAGACTGCAGGATAATGTCTACAACAAGCTCCTGATTGATGGTGTGTCCCAGTTTCTCTAGAGCCTCCTTGTACCCAATCATCTTGAGTACGTGAGCTCCCACTGGACTCCCTTCAGTCAGTTTGCTCTGAAAGAAAAGTTTTGTCAAGTTATAGCGTTCAGTCCTTGCCTGTGCAGCATACAACATCTTGAGATTTGCTATAATTTCAATAGCAGATAAATCCTCATGCTGACGCTGAAGCTCTGGCGTCATAGACGCAAGCATAAGGTAAGCGACATCAATGCTATCATTGACATGCTTCTCATAAGCATCCCGAACCGCCCTTGCGGCGTTCGCAGCGGGTTGAGGCGGTATTGCCGTCTCAAGGACATACAGTTTCCTCTCAGCCTTAAGAACAATCTTAAGGTGTCCGTACCAGTCTGAGAAGTTTGGCCCAGCAAACTTCTCCCTTTCTAATAAGGATCGCACATTGAACGCTGTGGTGTTCGTTGCTGTAGTGATCTACAACATTGCAAGAACAACAAGGTCAGTATCAATGTTAGAATCAATCTAGGACTTAAGAATGATTCTTTTCTCACTATTTTATCTGACTGAAAAATCCAGTAAAACAGTCCGAAAGAGTAAAACTCTTTTAGTGAGATGGGATCCAGATTTCATACTTGGTCTCCGCGTCCCGCTCAGGCGAGATAAGATGCACAGAGAGTACAAGCACTAATCTCTGGTAGGCAATCCCTACCAATCGCCAACCCGTGCGATTCCCTTTCATCTGGGCAATCCAGCAGACTGTGCCAACTGAGTTGGTACAACACAGTCTCTGATCCCACAGATGGCTGCCTCCATATGGCTACCATATGCTCAATATGTAGCATACATGGTCAAGCTGACCTGACCTACTCCCTGGACCACCACGTGCTATGCTGAGCAACGAGAAGCGATAAATCCCTTCTCTGTAACACGCAGGTGTAATCACACACCGTCTAAAGATAGATGGGCGTGCCCACTGAGTGGGTACAACACGGCCCCAACGATAGTCAGAACAATGAGGTTTCGCGTCAGAAGGCTTACGTGCTTGATATTCATCGTTGGATTTTAACGGTCCTTTTATCTTCTTAACTATCATGCAAATCCTATGGTGATAGCAGAAGAATAAATCATGCAGATATTAAATTTACTTAAACAGTAAATAGAAAGCATGATGATCTTATGTGGTAAAAGCCCATTAAGCCTAAGTTAGACCTTAAATTAACTTAAGTCTTCACTTGAGCTCTTCATGGGACTTTAGCATTTCATCTGGCCCAACCCGGGCCCAAGCGCCCTGTGCAGCTGAGATGCGCCCACCAGGTAAAATGCGCCTGTCCTAGAGTCGAACCCTAGACCTCCCACTGGTGAAGCCACTTGCTGCATGCGCCTCTGCCATGTGTGCTCTGAGCTCATGTCTGATTAAATTACATTTTAATCTATCTAGACATGATTTGACTCGCAGGTCAATTACACATTATCAATTAATTAAAATGTGATGCGCAGATCACAATAAATAATTTATAATATTGATTCAGGCACGCAGGCCCCAACACAGCACACATTAAAATTGGGCAGCCCACATAAGATGAAATAGACATTCAATCATGTTATACAAACATCATGTGATCCAATCAAGAAAATAAAATTTTCGAAAATCCCATTGGCAACAATTTCAACAAGCGCCAACATGAATCATGCGCCACCAAAAATAAAAGCATACAAGCATGTAGTTTTAGATCTACTTATCGCAAACATGTAGTTTTGGTAAAAACAACTTCATTATTTTAGATCTACTTATCGCAAACATGGATCACACAAAGCAATCATATGATTCATACAGCAACCCCCTTTGATACCAATTGAAAGTGGGGGGCGAAACCCTAATATGCGCAGATTAAAATTTTGCATAGCGGAAGCTAGGGTTTCTATGGATCGATTAGCATGAATATATGATCAACTTGTAAAACTTGTATAAAGTAAAAGAGAGATCATACCAATGCCATTTCTTGGATGGCGATTTGGAAGCAAAGAAGCGTGTGCTTCTTCTCCAAAGGAACCGCACACAAGGTGATTGATGGCTTCTCCTTGGCGTTCCTTGTGCTAGCAAAGATCCAAGGTCTCCTGATCGCGTGAAGGAGATTAGAGATGATGTCTTTTTCTTGTCCGAACTCTCCTTGGCGTGAAAAAACACCACACGAGAGAGGAGCGTCGAGAGGAAGAGGCCAGAGGCGAGAATAGCGCCAACACCACGAACGTAGAGGCGTGAACTATTTTGGAAAGCATGACTTCCAAAAATAGTAAGCCCTCAACGTGTGATGCGTTCACCCCAAGTGAACCATCGCATTTTGCTCTCCCATTGAACCATGCGCTCACTATGATGAGCCGGTTCAATTACATTTGGTTCAAAGACCAAATTAAGCCAAGCCTTGGTCTAGATCATATAAAACCAAAAGGTTCAAGATCTAACCATTCATCTCTTGATGCTCTTGATCTCATCGATCTAGCATCAGTTCTCTCGATCGAAGCTTACTGATCTCAAGCCCTAATCAATCAAACATGATCAGACCAGATCTCACTTACAATCAGAGTTTAAATCCCTTTAAACTGAACCAAAACAATTCAGTCCACACGATCTGACATAAGTAAGCCATATCATCAAATTGTGCGACCCTAAGGGTTTCCTTTAAATGTCGGTAACGATAACTTACGTTATCACGAACAGAGAGGGGTATCTAGCAACACATCACTGTCTCCCGATATAAAGGAAAGAGTCTTCCAAGACTACACCCAAACCATAGCACAAGTGTGAATTCAATTCACTAGGCATACTTGTTTCCTTTGCCACTGGATGTTCTTATTGGATAAGCATGTCAAGCTTGTAACTCCAATATGATGAGAGTGGTTAGATCAGATGAACATAGTCATCTGGGTATGGCCATACACTTTCTCAACCATCTCATCCAGGGGACCCCTTTAGAACATCACACTCCAAACAAGGAGAAGGCAATCCTATATCTATCACTAACGCCCTAACATGACTCATGCTCATTATCCAAGATAATCTATAACCATTATGTTTCAAATGATATTGAACTACCTCAAGACAATGCCAATCATCATTTAGAAACACAAGTGATCTCAAGTCAGAGGAAGTATGCCACTTGTTTGCATATAAGGATTGTTCACATTGTGACAAGCAATTGAATGTCCTAAGTAGGGTCTGTCCAATACATCCAATGTACCCATGAGTCTACATCTTATTCCATGCTCGAAGCATCCTATAAGATTAGAACACATATTAGTCTCAATCATATCAAGGCTGTCTCATGTTCACCAAGATATCTCGACTAAGGGCTATACTGCATGTCAGCCAAGCTGAACACCATAGAGACATTATTCAGAAGTATACATATAGCGGCAGATAATGCAACAACCTGAATAACAACCATTGCCTTTATAAACCTAGAGTTTATACATGATACTGATATAATCCCAAGGCCTCAAACATTAGCCTTAAGGGCATACCCCAACAATTTTTGGGCCAGATGGGCCTACGGGGTCAATAGGTCAAATGGGCCAAATAGGCCCAATAAGCTGATTGGACGAATTGGGCCAAAGGAAGTCTAGCATGGAGCATGGACCAATGGGCCTCCTAGCCCAATGGGCGTGAAGCCAGTTGGGGCGTAAGGCCTAATGGGCCTTGAGGTCCAATGGGGCATCAGGCCCAATAGCCCATGATAATAAGTTGTCTGGCCCAATAGACATCATGGTGAATTAAATGTTGTATTTAATTCTGGGAATTAAATCCTGCATTTAATTCTGTAATTAATTTTGAGATTAATGTTGAATTTAATTCTGAATTTAATTTTGAATTTAATTATGAATTTGAAGAGTCACATCATCAATTATCATTATGAGACTTTAATACAAAGTTTTAATGGGTCATTATGAGACTTTAATTCAGAGTTTAATTCTATAATTAATTCTGAATTTAATTTTATAATTAATGGTGAATTAATTCAGAGATTAATTGCGGAATTCCAATGGTCTCAGTGGAATTCCAAGGGTCACCAAGAGGAGTTGGCGCCCACTTGGTCTTTTGGAAGAAATTCTCCCAGGCGCCTCCTGTCTTCTTCCCTCTCCTTTGGGCAGCTGCAAGGTTGGACCTTGGCAGCATTCTTCCATCCTTCTACTCCTCTTGGCGCATTCACTATGTGGGTGGCGCAATATCTTGAGGAAGTCTCCCAGGCGCGTGGATCTTCTTCCCGAGGCTAGCACCGGGCGTGGAAGAAGAGAACTCGAGCGTCAGCTGTGTGCGAGACTGCAAAGGGCGAACATTTGGGCGCCTGCATTGCATCCTTTTCTTCGCTGCAAGGTATCATCTCCTACTCACCGTCTCTATTCCTTCGCATGTCTCGATCTTCTGGGTTTTTGGGACTGGCCTGTTTCAGAGATTGCTTCCGCTGTGCATGTCTTTAAAATTTTAAAATCCCCGGGGTTTCCCAACAGTTCCAACTATTGTGGATCCGATCGAGCTCTATTGTGCCAACAATGGTGTGATTGCACAGGCAAAGGAACCAAGGTCTCATCAAAAATCCAAACACATACTTAGGAGATTTCACCTGATCAGAGAGATCATTGACCGAGGTGATATCAAGATAAGCAAAGTTAACACAGATAACAATCTGGTAGACCCACTGACCAAGGCTTTGGCGTGGCAGAAGCATGATGGTCATACGAGGAACATGAGGTTGAGATTTCTCAACAACTAAGTCTAAGTGCAAATGGGAGATTGTTGGTGTTTATGCCCTTAGACCCGTTGTTGGTCTGTCTTGTACTACTTGACATTGATATTTAATATATCATTCTGGCATTGTCGTTATTATGCTATGTTTACATGTGCGATTATGTACATGGATGGTAATGTCCCAGGAGACAGATTGTATCTGTGCTCAAACGGTGTGTCCCCAATCAAGTACCTGAGTAGATAAGGGACAGCTTTGGTACATGTGAGACTGGTATATGGGCTGGTTAGGCACGAGATGCTAACGCAAGCATATGGGTATATCAGTGATGGATATACTAGACTGATCCACTGTGAGGCTCTAACTTGGTGTCATGAGTTAAGCTCACAAGTGACAGGAGATGAGTTGATCCCATGACTTGAGGTCATTGACTCTTCTATATGGTTAGAGACATGCTTTGATACAACCTAACACCTCGCCGTAATTGGGAGGTCATAACGGTTGTCATTGGGTACATCACGACCCATAGGAGAAGATCAATGGACAAACATAGGATTTGCCCCTTCCTGAGGGAAGCTTGATATCCACGCCCCCCCCCCTTTGGTTGCATGACTGAAAGTGTATGGTCATACCTAGGTGAAAGCCTGATTTAGTCATGACGATGACATTGGGTGAAAAGAAAGTGGTGACACGCTTTGTCCAATCGGATATCAGTTTGGCAAAGGGACTGTAATGCATCGGTATCTTGTTGCGATGATGGGGATGTTGATGTAGGCACTCCTCTAAGAAGATCAACAAGGATTTGCAAGACCCCAATCAGATATGTGATGAACACTTGATTTACTTTTGCACCCGGGAACTTGTCTAATTTCTATTTTGAACTTATTAATTTCCTGCATTGCATGTTATTGTAATGTTGCCACAAACTTTACTTACTCTCAGCCCAATATTTTGGTAATTAGGAATAACCTAGGATTTATTTTGAAGTCTTTGTTATTGTTTTAGTGAATGTATTATGGTGTTTCTAGCCTAGGGATTTACACATCTAATGCACAATGCAGCACCTAATCCCCTCAAAGAAATGTGGCCTTGGTATGAGTGGTCAATTGCAATCAAGACCAATCAAAGACAACCCAACAGTCAACTCTGGTCCAGCTCTAGGGTTAAATCGGCATAATTGAAGTCCAGCTAGAACCAACTTCCATTCAGTAGGATACGGCTCAAGTCAACAAGACCTAGCTCCTAACTGAAGTCAGCACGGGTCAAGACCAAAAAGTGTTATTGCATCAACAGCCTAGAGTCTTCAGCTCAAGCCAATCACTAGTAACCACATGTTACACAACTTACCAGCAACCTTCTTCCAACAGCTACAAGATCTTCAAGTCAGCATGCGCAAGGGGATCATGACGTCAACTTCCACTTATCAGCAATGTACACTGCAGCTAAGGAATGCCAAAGGTCACCACATGTAATCGTTGAGGGATAGGTTTTAAGCTTGCATCTTGTACACTTGCACTTAGGCTGAAATATTTTGAAATCTGAAATCTGTATGTTAGCGTGTGTCTATGTAGGGTTGAACTTGCTCCCTGTTGAGTTGAGCTTGCTCCTCTAAACATCCCATCTTCTCGGCCATCAAGCACTTCATCCTTCCTCACTCCATTAACCGCGCACTGTTACTGTTCCATTGCTGCATTCCAAACTTCTCAACAAGACATGTCTCGGCCTGGAGCTAGGAGGCATTGGAGGTGCAACCTTCAACCACCTGTGGATGCCGTTCCCAAGAATTACTGCCTGAAGGAGTCAGAAGGGGTCGGCCCCCTTCCTTTAAGGGGGCCCTAGGTGCATTCCTTCCAAATCATTTTCATACAACTGCACTTACTGTTGTCTTTGCATGAGTGACATACCTAAGGGATCTCGGGCGTATTTTCGTTCTTCATCAGATGTCGATGTTGATATCCATTTCGAAGACTTGGGTAGCAGCGATACACTGCTAGGTGTCACTCACTGCTTGTGATGGCCGATTTCATCACTGCCAACGTCAGAGGAACCTACAAGGTCTCACAACTTGATACTCGGGTTCTCGTATTAATCGAGTAGCCTTATGATCGAGTTATTGGATAACTCAGATCTCTATGGGGGAATTCATCAACGCCATTGTGCCTGATGAGATGGAAGGGACTTATTGGAGCTAAACTTCATTTTGGGCCAAATGGGCCTAATGTGCCAGATAGGCCAAATGAAGTATAACATGGACCAATAGGCTTTGATGCCCCAATGGGGTGTGAAGCCCAATGGGGCATGAGGCCTAATTGGTCAAGAGGTCTAATGGGCCATTAGGCCTAATGGGCCATTAGGCCTAATGGGACATGGGAATAAGTCGCCTGGCCCAATAGTCATCATGGGAAATTAATTCTGCATTTAATTCTGAATTTAAATCTGAATTTGAAGAGTCATGTTATTAATGGCCATTATGAGACTTTAATTCATAGTTTTAGTGGGCCACTGTGAGACTTTAATTTAGAGTTTAATTCTATAATTAATTCTGAATTTAATTCTATAATTAATAACGAATTAATTTAGAGATTAATTCTGAATTTATTTCAAAATACCAAAGGTCACTGTGATTTCTATAAAAGAGAGGGAGAGAAGAGTTTGCGCCTAATGCTACTCTTGAATCCTTTGGAAGGATTTTTCTTCTAGGCGCCTTCTCTCTTCTTCCCTCTCCTCTTGGCATTCGCAAGGTTGGACCTTGGTGAGTTTCCATCATCCCTCTCCTTGGCGTCTTCTCCTTGTGAGTGGCGCAAGTTCTTGAGGACAACTCCTAGAGGCATGGATCTTCTTCCCGAGGCTAGCACCGGGCGTGGAGGAAGAGAACTCGAGCATCGGTTGTGTGCGAGACTACAGAGGGCGAACATTTGGGCGACTATATCACATCCCTTTGCTTTGCTTCAAGACATCATCTTTTACTCACCGTGTCGATTCCCTCACATGACTCGATCTTCTGGGTTTTTTGGACCGGCCTATTTCAGGGATTGTTTCCGCTGTGCATGTCTATAAAATTTTAAAATCCCCGGGGTTTCCCAACAGATCTCCCTCTCTCTATCTCTCCTAAGTCTAGCCGTCTCTCTAGTCTCCTCCTCTTCAAGGCTATATCTCCTCCTTGTGGACTGCTGGTCTCTCCTTTGTCCCCTGCAAAACTCCTCTTTACCCCTAGGAAATCAGTTGCTGCCCATTTCCCATGACCTACAAAAACCTGCACTTTCTTCCTCTTCACGTAACTTCTTGATCATGGAAGCTTTTCCCTCCAATAGACCTCCCCAAGTCTTCTAATCGAAGGGGGAGAAGTTACCAAGTCACCATCCATCTTCCCCTTTGGTTAGGTTAAGAAAACCATAGTTGAAATTTCAATTTCGAAATAGGCGGGTCCATAATCACGAGCAGGATTCTGGGCGTGTCCCACTCAAGATTGCCCAATTTTAGCTTTCAAACATAGAGGCAAATTACGGTCCAGATCCTGATCATGACCCGGTTGTGAGTCTTATCCAAAGCTTTAATAAATCTGAAAATCTCTAGATAGGCTCTCCTTGATGCTGGAAGAGCTCCTCTACTCTTGAATTCCCAAAATCTACCCACTAAATGATCATTTTGTCCTGAAAATACAAAAATGCCAATATAGGTGTAGATTCCATAGATTTATCGAAATTTAGGCAATTAAAGGACATAAACCATGAAATGGAGATGATTTTGTCAGTAAAATTATTCATAAAATGCTATATAAATATGTGTTAACACCTGTATCCGCTAATGCAGTATCTCACTCATTAGACCAATGATTATGATTCATAGTCATGTCCTCAAACAAAGTCGTCGCATCTTCAATGTTCTTGCTCATGATAGCACTCCTAGCCATTGCATCCACCATGAGTTTTGTGCTATAGTCCAATCCAATGAAGAAAATATGGATTAAGACCCATCGCTCAAGCCCATTATGCGGACACATGCGCTAGAGTTCTTTGAAGCGATCCCAAGCATCATAGAGTGATTCTCCCTCCTTCTCACCAAATTAAGTTATCATGTTCTGTAGCTACACTGTTTTGCTAGGTAGGAAATATTTTGTCAAAAATGCCTGTGAAAGTTCATCCCAAGTAGTAATGATTCGGAAGGAAGAGAATAGAGCCAAGCGTGCGCACAATCCCTGAGAGAAAATAGAAATAATCTTAGTCTAATAGCATTTGAAGATACACCATTTACCTTCACGGTGTCACGATATTCTAAGAAAATAGCAAGATGTGTCGGAGAAACCCCAAATTGGTTCTGCTGAACCATAATTATTAATGCTGGCTTTAATTCAAAGTTGTTTGCCTCCACATTCGGGCGAACAATGCTAGAAATGAAACCCTAAATGTTAGGTACATCAAAAACCCTTAGTGATTGATTGTTCGCCATTGCGCCTTCCTTCGTAGCTTTTTGAGTTTAAAATTGTAGCTTTCTTCGAAGTCGAAAGGTGCGTTCAATCTCTGGATCTTCGGGAAATAAAGTACCTATCTTAAGAGCTCTGGGCATACAACGTGTTAATCAAAAAAAGAAAAGTAAAATAGCAAAAAATAACTATAAAAACAAAAAATAAAAGAAAATGTCTAATCTATAAATTTATCGATGAAATCGATATTGGCTGGCCTAATCTCCGGCAACGGCGCCAAAAACTTGATGCCACCACAAGTGCATGGCTTTATCGAAGTAATAAATAAGATATCATTCCCAATGAAGATCTAGCAGTCAAGTACCAATTATACGATTTATCTATAGCTAGACAATTTAAAGTGTCATTTTGTTTGGAAGCTCCTAGTTCAAAGGAACAAAAGTGAGTGTTTAGGGTAAAAATCAATATGGAGAAGTCGGGACTCGGGGTTTCACCACACTGACAAATATGAATTTAGTAAAAATAAAATCTTTGAACAAAAAATTAAAGTGTTGAAAGGGATTTATCCTAATATACAGATTACCTTCTCCCAAAGCATAATCTGGTACCTAATCACAACAACTCCCTACTCTTGTGATCGGATTCATAGGGCTGAAAAGAATAGATCCAACATCGCGATTCATCTCTCGGTCCTTCTCGCAACATCTAACATGTACAATTACTTGGCTAGAGTAAAATTACGTAATAAGCACAATTTTGATCAAATCAACTCTATAAAATTCATAACAAAGATTTAAAATAACAAGTTTAATCCATAAAATCATTAGTGGGTTACACCCCTAATCCCGAGAGAAAGTTTAAGTGTTCATGTTTATAATAAATAGCATGTACATTGATGAACTTTGCATGAAAACTTAGTAAGATTACAAGAAAACACTAGGAAAGTAATTAAAAACCCTTATCCTCTATTTGGAGATGAAGATGAAGCATCTAAATATTCCTTTGCATGATCTTCCTGCTTGAATTTTGCCCAAAATTCAGTTCTTGTCCTAGCTGCTGCCTCTGTTTGTATTCGTCCATGGAAGCCCCCCCTAACCCTCTAAAAATTCTTCATTTTATATTTAATTGGTTCAGAACCCATCTAGAAAGGTTTCTGCAGAGTTTGGTTAAGTTTCGACTTGATTCAAGGCTGAATCGAGCGAAAAACCGAGTTGGGCGGAAGTAATCACGGCCCGTGAGTCATTCACGGTTGCGGCCATGAAAGTTTTTGCTAAAAAAATAACTTAGCGCCGAGGCATTCACAGCCCATGAATGATTCACAGCCGTGACTATGAAAGTTTATGTGAAGAAAATGACTTAGCCGCAGAAATGCTCCCTGAAGCACGCAACATTCATGTCCCGTCAAGGACTCACAACTGCGACCATGAATGTTGCGTTTGACCTACGTTTTGCTCCAAATTTGACGTACAACCTGGTCTTTTCCTCGAGAATCATGCCATAGTGTCAAAACTCATGAAATTCATCATTTTTGTGTGATTTTCCTTGCATTTTTACAAAAACCAAGAAAAGTGAAGATTTCATACCAAAGGAGATAAAAACACTAAAAATTAGTGTAAAATCATATAATTAAGCCTAAAATATTATATAAAATACAGTGAAAAACATGGTATAAATGCAACACATCAGTGGCGTTGCATCTAGAAGACACAAAGTGTATTCTTCTCTTGGCAATTCATGCACTCTTATTTTGGCGCAACCTCTTGTTGTTGGTGCAATCAAAGCAAGAAGAATCTCCCTCCTTGCCGCGGATCTCTACTCCCGAGGCTAGCACTAGGCATGAAGTCAGAGGGATCTCAAGGAGTCTGTGTGTGCGCAATTGTAGAGGATGCTCCCTTGCGCATCTAAGATTTTCATTAACTTGCTCTAAAGGTATTCTACTATCACATCCATTGGTATCTTCTACAAAATCAATCCTTGTTGGTTTTGGAAACCTATTTTGGGCATCGCTTCCACTATGTTTAAGATTTTAAATTGTCCGGGATTTCCCAACAGTAGTATCAAAGCCAATTTACAAGACTAAAACGGTGTATGTTGCTTCTACATCCGCCCATGTCATGAAAAATTATTATAAAATTTTTATGTCATGTTTTTCTGCTTAGAAAAAGATGGTAGGTCTATCTATGCTATATAGTTCATATTAATTTTTGTGATTTTTGTTCTCTCTATACATATCAAGGATAGACCTTCCATGTAAGACATGTAAAAATTATACAAAGTATGGACTGTGTGATTACTCTAATTTTTGCATGGTATGTGACTGATTTAGTGGCGGCAAGCATGCTGTCCACTTTGGACATGTCAGCGTTGACCAAAGGAGCATAAAAAGATATCTTATGCTAGCCAGTTTGGCTCCAATAACATTCTTCCATCTCATCAGGCCCATTGGCGCTGATGAAATCTCCCAATTAGATCCGAGTTATCCAATAACTCGATCATAAGGCTTCCCGATCAATACGAGAACTCAAGTATCAAGGTGTGCGACCCTGTAGGTTCCTCTGACGCTGGCAGCGTTGACCAAAGGTCATCACAAGCAGTGAGTGGCACCTAGCAGTGCATCGCTGCTACCCAGGTCATTGGAATGGATATCGACATCGACATCCTCATCATCGCAACTAGGTATAGATGCATTACAGTCTTTTTGCCGTACTGATATCCGATTGGACAAGTGTGTCACCACTTGTTTTCATCCAATCACATGGCTATGACTAAAACAGGTTCTCACCTGGGTATGGCCATACACTCTCAGTTATAGAACCATAAAGGAGCTCCATGGATATCATACTTCCCTAGGGAAGGGGCAAATCCTATGTCTGTCCATTGATCTTCTCATATGGGTCGTGACATGCTCAATAACAACCGTTATGACCTCCCAGCTACGGCAAGGTGGTCCCTAACCATATAGTATGATCAATGACCTCAAGTCAAGGGATCAATGCATCTCCTGTCACTTATGAGGATAACTCATGACACCAAGTCATAGCCTCATAGCGGGTCTATCCAGTATATCCTCCAATGATATAACCATGTGTCTGCGTTAGCACCACGTGCCTAACCAGCCCACATACCAGTCTCTCAAGTACCAGAGCTGTCCCATATCCACTGAGGTACATTGACTGGGGACAATTATTTGAGCACAGATCCAATCTGTCTCCAGGGACATTATCATGTAAGTACACAATCGCAGGTGTAGTCAAACAATGATAACGACAATGCCAGAATGATATATAAATATCAATGTCAAGTAGTACATAAGTTGACCAAAACTAGGTCCTAGGGCATATACACCAACAATCTCCCACTTGCACTAAGACCTAGAAGTTGAGGAATCTCAACCCCATATCTCTAGCGTGACCATCATGCTTCTGCTGCGCCAAAGCCTTGGTCAATGGGTCTGCCAGATTGTTCTCTGTGTCTACTCTGCTAATCTTGACATCACCTCTGTCAATGATCTCTCTGATCAGGTGAAATCTTCTGAGTATGTGTTTGGATCTTTGATGAGACCGTGGTTCCTTGGCTTGTGCAATTGCTCCATTGTTGTCACAATAGAGTTCAATGGGATCCATTGCACTAGGTACCACTTGAAGATCACATAAGAACTTCCTTATCCAAACAGCTTCTTTGGCTGCCTCAGAAGCAGCCACATACTCAGCTTCGGTTGTAGAATCTGCTATGGTGGATTGCTTGAAGCTCTTCTAACATACAGCGCCTCCATTTATCTTGAACACATAGCCAGCCTGCGATCTAAAGTCATCAAGTTCAGACTGGAACGATGCGTCAGTATAGCCCTGCATACTAAGCTCTTCCTGTCCCCCATAGACCAAGAACAGATCCTTAGTTCTTCTCAGATACTTTAGGATGTTCTTTATAGCTACCCAGTGCTGCAGACCTGGATTGGATTGGTATCGGCTGGTTATGCTCACAGCATATGCCACATCTGGTCTAGTACATAACATTGCATACATGATCGATCCTACTGCCGAAGCATAAGGAATTCGACTCATGTCATCCCTCTCAGCCTGTGTTGTAGGACACTGGCTTTTTGAGAGAGTAAGGCCATGTCTCACTAGAAGGTATCCTTTCTTGGATTGCTCCATGTAGAACCTCTCCAGTACCTTATCAATGTAAGTACTCTGACTAAGGGCTAGAAGCCTCTTGGATCTATCCCGGCAGATACTCACGCCTAGAATATAGGCGGCCTCCCCTAAGTCTTTCATCTCGAAACATTTCCCTAACCATGTCTTCACAGCTTGAAGACTAGGGATGTCGTTTCCGATTAGCAGTATGTCATCAACATACAAGACCAGAAAAATCACTAAGCTCCCACTGAATTTTCTGTATACACAGGCGTCATCTTCGCTTTTGATGAACCCATAATCTCTCACAGCTTCATCAAATCGAAGATTCCAACTTCGAGATGCTTGCTTTAATCCATAAATGGACCTCTTTAGCCTGCAGACCTTATTAGCCTCTGCAGGATGGATGAAGCCATCAGGTTGTGTCATATACACATCCTCAGTTAGCTTCCCGTTAAGGTACGCTGTCTTCACATCCATCTGCCATATCTCATAATCATGATATGCAGCTATAGCAAGCAGAATCCGAATGGATTTAATCATGGCAACTGGCGAGAAGGTTTCATCATAGTCCACCCCGTGGACTTGTTTAAATCCTTTAGCCACTAGTCTACCCTTATAGGTAACTATTTTGCCATCCATGTCGGTCTTCCTTTTGAAGACCCATTTACACCCTATGGGTTTTACCCCATCAGGTAGCTCAACCAAATCCCAGACTTGGTTAGCCGACATGGAATCCATCTCGGATCGCATGGCGTCAAGCCATTTCTCGGAGTCCGGTCCACTGACCGCCTCATCATAGGTTCTAGGTTCATCCTTAATGATGAAGATCCCATCGTGCTGGGTCGGTAGCGACCCATACCTTTCAGGTGCACGACGAATTCTCCCAGACCTACGCGGGACCTGTGTCTGAGCCTCAGGTTGCCTGGCAACCGGTGCAGGTGGCTCAGATTCCATCTCTTTGTCTTGTGCTTGCACTTGGACCTCATCCAAGTCAAACTTCCTCCCACTAACTTCTTTCATAAGAAATTCTTTCTCTAGAAAGACAGCACCCCGAGCAACAAAAACTTTGTTCTCGGTTGGGACATAGAAGTAGTATCCTTTAGTTTCCTTAGGATACCCCACAAACACACACTTATTAGATCTAGGTTCTAGCTTGCTAGAATCCTAACGTTTGACGTAAGCCTCACATCCCCAGATCCTGATAAACGTGAGATTAGGGCGTCTCCCACTCCACATCTCGTATGGTATCTTGGAGACACTCTTAGATGGAACATTATTCAGTATCAGAGAAGCTGTTTCTAGTGCATGCCCCCAGAATGATGAAGGTAGAGTTGCATGACTCATCATGGATCGAACCATATCCAATAAAGTTCGATTTCTTCTTTCAGACACACCATTCCATTGAGGTGTTCCAGGAGGAGTGAGTTGGGATATGATCCCACACTCTCTCAGATAGTCAAAGAACTCACCGCTCAGGTATTCTCCACCTCGATCTGATCAAAGAGCTTTAATGGATCTTCCAAGCTGGTTCTCTACTTCATTCTTGAACTCCTTGAATTTCTCAAAGGATTCAGATTTATGTCTCATTAAGTAGACATAACCATACCTACTGAAGTCATCAGTGAAGGTAATGAAGTAGTTGTACCCTCCTCTGGCTTGTTTATTGAAGGGCCCACACACATCAGTGTGTATGAGATCCAATAAACCTTCTGCCCTCTCACCAATCTTGGTGAAGGGTGCCTTTGTCATCTTCCCTAATAAACAAGGTTCACAAGTATCAAATTCCTCCAAGGAACTTGAATCTAACAATCCATTTGCATGGAGTTGTTGGATGCGATTCTTGTTTATATGGGCTAATCGACAGTGCCATAGGAAAGCACCAACTGAACCACTCAGTTTGGTCCTTTTATTGCTTATGTTACAAACAGAACTTTCCATATCCAAGATATACAGACCATTGCATAAAGTACCCTTCCCATAGAACATATTTGCAAATGAAAAAGAACAGGAGTTCTTATTTATTTCAAATTTAAATCCTTTCCTTGCCAAGCAAGAAATGGATACAATGTTCTTTGTTAACGAAGGTACACAAAAGCAATTATCTAGTTCTAATTGAAGTCCAGAAGGCAAGGAGAGAGTCAAAACGCCTACAGCAACAGCAGCAACCTGTGCCCCGTTTCCAACGCGTAGGTCAATCTCTCCAAGCCGCACCAATCTACTTTTCTTGAGCCCCTACATATTTGTACAAATATGAGCTCCACATGCGGTATCCAATACCCATGACATAGAAGTAGAAAGATTGACTTCTGTAACATAGATACCTGAGCTAGAAGTTAAGGCCAAGCCTTTCTTCTCCTCATTCTGAAGCTGCTTGCAGTCCCTTCTCCAGTGGCCCTGCTCGCCACAGTGAAAACACCTCTGTTCCTTTGACTTCTTCGCCTTTTTCTTCAGTGCTTTGGTAGGACCTCTGGCACTGCTCTTAGCACGTGCCTTACCCTTCTTCTTTATCTTCTTGGTCGCAGGGACCAAAAGAACAGAATTGGGTTTGGTCTTACCCATTTCTCGCTCGGCCGTTTGGAGCATATTCATCAATTCCTCCCGTGTGCACTCAATCCGGTTCATGTTGAAGTTAATGATAAACGGACTGAAGCTAGGGGGCAGGGAATGAAGAATAAGATCCACAACCAGCTTGTTGTCTATGGTGTGTCCCAGTCTCCTGAGATGATCCACATTCCCAATGAGTTTGAGAACATGGGGTCTCACTGGTGCACCTTCAGACAACTTGCACCGAAAGACTGCTTTGGCTGTGTCAAATCTCTCAGTTCTAGCCTGAGCCTCGAACATCTGTTTCAGACGAGTAATTATCTGAAAAGCGTTCTGCTCCTCATATTGCACCTGTAGTTCAGGTGCCATACTGGCTATCATAAGACATGCAACCTCCAAAGAGTCATCCTGATGCTTTCTATAAGCATCTCTGTCTGCCGTTCGGGCATTAGGCGGAGGAGCCATAGGAAGAGGCTGTTCAAGGACATACAGCTTCTTCTCGAGCTTGAGGACTATCCTCAAGTTCCGATGCCAGTCCATAAAGTTAGTTCCAACTAACTTATCCTTATCAAGGAGTGATCGCAGTGATAATCCGCCAGTGTTCGTAGCCATTGTTCTACAACACCCAAGAAGAACAGATTAGTACTACTTCGAATCATTTAAACTGGACTTGTTTTAAATGATTTCTACTCTCACTATTTTAAATTCGCATTGACAACCCACAAAGTCAATCGGGAAGTTTTAAGACTTCCTAGTGAGATGGGATCCTTATTTCACATGAGGCTTCGCGTCCCACGAGGGTGGGATGAGATGCACAAAGTAACCCATGTTTCCTAAGGTGGGCGCGCCGGCCGGTTTCTCCAAGCAACTCCCCTTGTTGAGATAGTCTGGGCATTTCATGTCCAGCGAGGGCTGGATACAACATGAAACCTTTACCTCTCAACGATGCCTCTAGACTTTCACCATGTGCCCAGCACATGTGAACTTCTAGTCAAGTCCATTCCTAACCGTTATGCCCAGGGCCAACGAGTTTCCTTGCGAAGGCACGCCCAGGTTAAAACTGGACTGGGGAAACCATTGCCACCACGCACTTTCTAAAGATAAGTGGGTGTGTCCCACGAGGGTGGGAAACAATTCACAACTCCACTGATCGATAGCTTAGTGAGGGCTACGCGTTAGAAGGCTACTAGACTTGATATTTTAATTGAGGGTTTTGTTTAAGGTCTCATCATCTCAGTTTTATCTTATGTCTATCATTACAGGCATGCAATCCTACGGTGATAACATAACGATAAAACATTATAGGCATGCTTTTGTAGATAATAAAAAAGCAGTAAAGAATGATGTGTGTTGGGGTATGCCCTTAAGGCTAATGTTTGAGGCCTTGGGATTGTATCAGTATCATGTATAAACTCTATGTTTATAAAGGCAATGGTTATTATTCATGTTGTTGCATTATCTGCTGTCATATGTATACTTCTGAATAATGTCTCAATGCTATTCAGCTTGGCTGACATGCAGTTAAGTCCTTAGTCGAGATATCTTGGTGAACATGAGACAGCCTTGATATGATTGAGACTAATATGTGTTCTAATCTTATAGGATGCTTCGAGCATGGAATAAGATGTAGACTCATAGGTACATTGGATGTACTGGACAGACCCTACTGGGATATTCAATTGCTTGTCACAATGTGAATAATCCTTGTATGCGAACAAGTGGCATATGTCCTCTGACTTGAGATCACTTGTGTTTCTAAATGATGATTGTCATTGTTTTGAGGTAGTTCGATATCATTTGAAACATAATGGTTATAGACTATCTTGGATAATGATCATGAGTCAGGTTAGGACACTAGTGATAGATAAAGGATTGCCGTCTCCTAGTTTGGAGTGTGATGTTCTAAAGGGGCCCCCTGGATGAGATGATTGAGAAAGTGTATGGCCATACCCAGATGACTATGTTCATCTGATCTAATCATTCTCATCATATTGGAGTTACAGGCTTGACACGCTTGTCCAATAAGAACATCCAGTGGCAAAGGAAACATGTATGCCTAGTGAAGTGGATTCACACTTGTGCTGTGGTTTGGGTATAGTCTTGGAAGACTCTTTCCTTTATATTGGGAGACAGTGATGTGTTGCTAGATACCCCTCGCTGATCGTAATAACGTAAGTTATCGTTACCAACATTTAAAGGAAACCCTTAGGGTCGCACAATTTGATGATATGGCTTACTTAAGTCAGATCGTGTGGACTGAATTGTTTTGGTTCAGTTTAAAGGAGTTTAAACTCTGATTGTAAGTGAGATCTGGTCTGATCATGTTTGATTGATTAGGGCTTGAGATCGGTAAGCTTCGATCGAGAGTATTGATGCTAGATCTGTGAGATCAAGAGCATCAAGAGATGAACGGTTAGATCTGGAGCCTTAGGGTTTAATTATGATCTAGACCAAAGGCTTGGCTTAATTGGTCTTTGAACCAAACCAAAAGGAACCCGTTCACATGAGTGAACGCATGGTTCAAAGTGAGGATGCGTTTTGGTTGGTTCGTGAACGCATGAGTGGATGCGTTAAGCGTTTGCTATTTTTGGAAGTTCCAAAAAAATGAATGCACGCCTCCACGTTCCAAAACGCTCGCCCCTCTTTTGGTCTTGCATTTTGTGTGGCTCGTCTACACGAGGTGTAGAGAAGCATTCGGCAAAAGGAGAGAACTACTCTCGCATCTCATCTTCCTTCACACGACAAGGATACTTGGAGCCTTGCTAGCACAAGAAGCAACAAGGAGTAGACGATCACATCTTGTGTGCGGTGCCTTTGGAGAAGAAGCGTTTGCATCTTTCTCTTCCAAATCGCCATCCAAGCGAAATGGCTATGGTATGAATCCAAACTATATGAAGTTGATCATATATTCTTGCAAAAGATGTTTAGAAACCCTTGCTTCCGCTATGAAAGTTTTATATGCGCCTCCTACTAGGGTTTCGCCCCCTTTATCTGGGGACTTTCAATTGGTATCAGAGCAGGTTGTTGTATGTTAATATGATTGCTTCATGTTAATGTGTGATCCTTGTTTGCGTAGATCTAATTTTTATCACATGCGAAACTACATGCTAGGTTTTAGATGTAGGTGCATGTGTGATATTCATGTTTATGCATGATTATGTTGGCGCTTGTTAAAGCTTTTGTTTTGTCAAAACTTGTATCTTGCGCGCCCCACATTAGAACTAAGCAGCGCCTACTATAAACCCTTAGACGGGTTGATAGGGTTGAAGTCATCATCTAGTTAAGATCCAAACAGTCTGATCAGACCATCTGACAGCCTAGATGGGTCGACCAGATGGCACCTGTGCGCAAGCACGAGGTGGCTATAGGTCGACTACATACAGGCGTGTAGCGATGTCTGGTTGAGACAACCAGTGAACGCGCATGAGTTGGGCCCGGGGTCACACCCGCTTGCCTGAACTCATGAGGGTCGTTCAGCCCATCTGCATGCATTGTTGGCCACTGGGTCAACTCAAGTCAGTTAGGACTTGGTGCATGCAAGGGCAGTGGATCTGACTAGACATGATGAGTGGATCCCTATTAATGGACCGTTGTAAGGTAGTAGGGCAAATAAGAAAAATAAAATTGATTCCAATGGGATTTCGAAAAATTTTATTTTCTTGTAATGGATCACATGTTGATTGCATACCATGATGAGTGTCTATTTCATCTTATGTGGGTTGCCCTTTTAATGTGTGCTGTGCTGGGGCCTGCGAGCCTGGATTAAATTGTAAATTATTATAATTGTGATCTGCGCATCACATTTTAATTAATTTATTGTGTAATTGACCTGCGTGTCAATCTTGTCTAGATAGATTAAATTGTATTTTAATCAGACAAGAGCACAGAGCACACTTGGCAGAGGCGCATGCAGCAGTGGCTTGACTAGGTGGGAGGTCCAGGGTTCGACTCTGGGACAGGCGCATTTACCTGGTGGGCGCACCTGAGCTGCAGTGGGCGCTTGGGCCCTGGGTTGGGCCAGATGAGATGCAAAAGACCCAAGAAGAGCTCAAGTGAAGACTTAAGTTAATTAAGGTCTTACCTAGGCTTATTGGGCGTTTACCACATAAGATCAGCATGCTTTCTACTTATTGTTTATATAATTAGAACTGCATGATTTAATCTTCTGCTATCCCCATAGGTTATGTATGATAGTTAAGAAGATAAAAGACCGTTAAAATCCAACGTTAAAATATCAAGCACGTAAGCCTTCTGGCGCGAAACCTCACTGTTCTGACTATCGTTGGGGCCGTGTTGTACCCACTCAGTGGGCACGCCCATCTATCTTCAGATGGTGTGTGATTACACCTGCGTGTTACAGAGAAGGGATTTATCGCTTCTCGTTGCTCAGCATAGCACGTGGTGGTCCAGGGAGTAGGTCAGGTCAGCTTGACCATGTAGGCTACATACTGAGCATATGTGAGCTATATGGAGGCAGCCATCTGTGGGATCAGAGACTGTGTTGTACCAACTCAGTTGGCACAGTCTGCTGGATTGCCCAGATGAAGGGGAATCGCACGGGTTGGCGATTGGCAGGCATTGCCTACCAGAAATTAGTGCTTGTACTCTCTGTGCATCTTATCTCGCCTGAGCGGGACGCGGAGACCAAGTATGAAATCTGGATCCCATCTCACTAAAAGAGCGTTACTCTTTCGGACTGTTTAATGGATTTTTCAGTCAGATAAAATAGTGAGAAAAGAATCTTTCTTAAGTGCTGGATTGATTCTAAACATTGATACTGACCTTGCTGTTCTTGCATTGTTGTAGATTACTGCAGCAACGAACACCACGAATTTCAATGTGCAATCCCTACTGGAAAGGGAGAAGTTTGCTGGACCAAACTTCTCAGACTGGTACGGATACCTTAAGATTGTTCTTAAGGCAGAGAGGAAACTGTATGTCCTCGAGACGGCTATACCGCCTCAACCCGCTGCGAACGCCGCAAGGGCGGTTCGCGATGCCTATGAAAAGCATGTCAATGATAGCATTAATGTCGCTTGCCTGATGCTTGCGTCTATGACGCCAGAGCTGCAACGTCAGCATGAGGATCTATCTGCTATACAGATTATTGCAAACCTCAAGATGCTGTATGCTGCACAGGCTAGGACTGAACGCTACAATTTGACTAAGCTTTTCTTTCAGAGCAAACTGGCTGAAGGGAGTCCAGTGGGAGCTCACGTACTCAAGATGATTGGGTACAAGGAGGCTCTAGAGAAACTGGGACATACCATCAATCAGGAGCTTGCTGTAGACATCATTCTTCAGTCTCTCCTGGCTACTTTCGATCCGTTCATCATTAATTTTAATATGAACAAGATCGACTGTACCCCGGCAGAGTTACTGAACATGCTCTTGACTACAGAGTTGACTCTAAAGGGAAAGCCTTCAACCTCTGTCTTGATGGTTCCTTCCAGGAATAAGAAGAAGGGGAAGAAGGGAAAAGCCCCTGTCAAGAGCTACAACAAGGCTCTGAAACAAAAGGTTAAGCGGTCGAAGGAATACAGATGTTTCCATTGTGGCCAGCTGGGTCACTGGAAAAAGGACTGTAAAGCGCTCCAAGGAGACAAGAAGGGAAGCATCGCTTCTGGCTCAGGTATTTTTGTGACTGAGGTCATGATATCTTCTTCTTCTATTTCATGGGTGTTGGACACTGCATGTGGAGTTCACATTTGTTCAAATGTACAGGAACTCAAGAGAAGAAGACAGGTGGGACAGCATGAGGTGGACCTACGAGTTGGAAACGGGGCACGGGTTGCTGCTGTTGCTGTAGGAGAATATCACATCTCATTACCATCTGGACTTGTATTAGAATTGAACAATTGTTATTTTGTACCTAGCATAACGAAAAATATTATCTCTATTCCTGCTCTTGTCAGGAAAGGGTTTTCCTTTGAATGCAATATTTCAAAGTGTGTTATTTCTTTAGATAATATTGTTTATGCTACTGGATCAATTAACAATGGATTATTCATGTTGGACATGGAATGTTCTATACAAAATATTGATAATAAGAAAGCCAAGTATGCTGATGACAGCACCTTGCTATGGCATAGTCGTTTAGGCCATATTAACGAGAAACGCATTAAGCGGTTGCATGATCATGGACTGCTGGGATCATTCTCCTATGAGGAGATTGATACATGCAAAGCTTGTTTAATGGGTAAAATGACGAAAGCTCGTTTTCTTCACAAAGGTCAAAGGGCTTCAAGTTTACTTGACCTTATACACAGCGATGTGTGTGGGCCATTTAGTAAACATGCCAGAGGTGGCTATTCATACTTCATTACCTTTACTGATGATTTCAGTAGGTATGGATATGTCTATCTAATGAGACATAAAAGTGAATCTTTTGACAAGTTCAAAGAGTTCAAAAATGAAGTACAGAATCAGCTAGGCCGAAATATCAAGGCACTTCGCTCAGATCGAGGTGGAGAATACTTGAGTCATGAGTTTACTGACTATCTAAAGGAGTATGGGATTATCTCACAGCTCACTCCGCCAGGAACACCGCAATGGAATGGTGTGTCCGAGAGGAGGAACAGAACCTTATTGGATATGGTTCGTTCTATGATGAGTCAGGCTACTCTACCTTACTCCTTTTGGGGATTTGCACTGGAAACAGCTGCAAAGGTACTAAACCGAGTGCCATCCAAGGCAGTTTCAAAGACTCCATATGAGTTATGGTATGGGAAACAGCCGAGCTTGACATTTATTAAGATCTAGGGTTACGAGGCTTATGTCAAAAAGCTCGCCTCTGGGAAACTAGAGAGCAGATCTGAGAAATGTATCTTTGTCGGTTACCCTAAGGAAACTAAGGGTTATTATTTCTACGATCCCAAAGAGAACAAGGTATTTGTTGCTCGGACGGCTATTTTTCTTGAGAAGGAATTTCTTCTGCAAGAGGCCAGTGGGAGAGAAATAAAGCTGGATGAGAATCCAGAGGAAGGACAAAGTAGGCAAGCACAGTTGGATGAGCCTGAGCCAGTAGAACAGGTTATTGAGCAACCTGATGCTCAGATATCACGGGAACCGCGAAGATCGGGAAGGATCCGTCGACAGCCTGAGCGCTATGACGGAGTCTACATCATTGATCATGATGAACCCCTCACTTATGCGGATGCGGTCAGTGGACCGGAATCAGCGAGATGGCTTGAAGCTATGCGAGCCGAGATGGACTCCATGTCAGATAACCAAGTCTGGGATTTGGTTGATCCGCCTCCGGGAGTAATCCCTATAGGCTGTAAATGGATCTTCAAGAAGAAGATTGACATGGATGGTAACGTGGTTACCTATAAAGGCAGGCTAGTTGCGAAAGGTTTCAAACAAATCTACGGGATAGATTATGATGAAACTTTCTCTCCTGTAGCCATGTTCAAGTCTATTCGGATCATTCTCTCCTTATTGTGCCCCACGCCCTTCCTTGTGCTCCAAGGCCTTGCCTTGCGCCCCAAGCAATGCCATAGAGGCATGCATTCCATCCTAGGAAGAGAAGGGAGGCGCAATAAGGAATGGTTGAATGAGAATTATGGAAATGTCTTGGAGACTTTCCTTATCTCAAACCTCCTCATCCTAGCCCTACACTTGTCATGATCCTAGCCATTACCCTAACCGCCTCTTGCCCTATAAATGTGACCCTAGTCGCCCCCTCTTGTGATGATCAATCCTTGAAGGCGTGAACACAAGGAGAGGGGCGAGTGCTTGGAGCAAGGGCGCATCTTCTTCCATAACCGCAAGCCTCTTCCTCCTTTCCTCTTGGCGCAAGGAGATCTAAGGCTTGGCGGCTTGGATAGTTTCCCTTCACACTTGGCACATCTTTTCTCTAGGTGGCGCAAGTGAGTTAGAGTGTCTCCCTAAGGCTTGGATCTTCTTCCCGAGGCTAGCACCGGGCGTGGAAGAAGAGAACTCAAGAGATCCGTGTGTGCGAGACTGCAGAGGGCGCACACTTGGACGCCTACATCGGCATCGCTCCACATTGCTCCTAAGGTATTTCCTAACTCATCGTGTCGACTCCCTTGCTTGCAATCTTCACTGGGTTTTTGGGACCGACCTGTTTCGGGGACATTCTTCCGCTGTGAAAAATGTATGTCTATAACTCTGAAAAATTGTAAAATGTCCCCGGGGTTTCCCAACAGTTTTGTTTGGACACTTCAAAGTACGAAAAGAAGCAAAAGCGAGCGTTCGGGTAAAAATCAATGCGCATAAAATCAGGATTTGGGGTTTCACCACGCTGACGATTATGAATTTAATAAAGATAAAATATTTGAACAGAAAATTATAGCATTGAAAGGGATTTTTCCTAAGGTACATATTACCTCCTCCCGAAGCGTAATCCGGTATCTATTTACATTAATTCCCTACTCTCGTGACAATTAACATAAATAGATCCTTTAAGCTCTATGAAAAACCATGGTAATCCTTCAAACGAATCCGAACTACTCCCGTGATCGGATTCGTAGGTTTGAATAAAATAGTTCCGACGTTGCGATTCACTTCTCGGTCCTTCTCGCAACGTCTAAGACGTAAAGTTACTTGATCAGGGTAAATTACGGAATAGACACAATTCTAATCAAATCAAATCTATAAAATCCATGTCAAAGATTTAAACAACAAGTTTAATTCATAAATCATTCAACAGGCTACTTCCCAAATCCAGAAAATAATATTTACACGTTCATGTTCAAAGCAAACAGCATGTTCATTGATGAATTCAACATGTAATCTCTCTAAAATAATGTAAAGAGACACTAGGAAAGTAATTAGAACTCTTCCACTTGATCTAGTGATGAAGATGAAACATCAAATCCTCTCATTTGTGTGATCTCTCGCCGGAATTTTGCCCTAGAATTGATTTCCACTGCCGCCACTACAGCCGTTCATTTTCGTGCCCAGAAGCCCCCGAAACCCTTCCAAAATCCTTCCTTTTATAGTCTAATCAGTATAGAACCCATCTATGAAGGTTTCTGGAGAGTTTGGTTCAATTCTGGTTCAATTTGGAGTCGAATCGAGTAAGAAACCTGAAGGGGCAGACATTTTCACCGCCCGTGATGATCTAAAATATAAGCAAAAATATGATGAAAATGCAACGCATCAAAATACCCTAGACTTAAAAGTTTGCTTGTCCTCAAGAAATACCTTGATATGTATAAAGAATGTAAAGATAAAGAACACTCATTTGTTTTTGCCCCTAATAACATCCTTAGTTCACAATTTAAGCAATCAATCTTTCTAACTCAAGTAATTCAAAAAAAATCATAATAGAAATAAATTCTCAAAAGTTTACAATCCAAGAAAGATAAAATTCACAATTCATGTCATAGTATTCATTATTTACACACTACATATCAAATACCTTCAATTTAATAAATCAATCTTACTCAATAGACAAAAATTTATTTCAAGAATCTTGGTGATGTTAAAAATAAGAGATTTTTAAAGCAATTTGGTCTTTAAACTGTCATATGCTATTTACCGTTAGCATCATAACATTGTTTAAAGTATACCACAGAGTAGTATAATTTAACTCATAGTCTCAATCATAAAAGTCAGCGGAGTTATCCACTTAACCGACAGCTTTCTTTTTTTTCTCCTTTTTTTTATTCTCTCCCTCTTTTTTTATTAGACTTCAACTCATGTCTTAGGTACCACTGCCAATTTTTCGCAGCGCCAAGTAGAGGAGTCTTCACTTTTTTTTCTTTTTTTTATTTCTGGAGAAAGTCGGTCAATGGCATGGTATTTAAGTCGTTATCGATACTTGATCGCAACAGACTTAAAGTATACCCCATCATAGTATAATATAACTCATGACTTTAGATTTCTCAACTAGAGGAGTTGGAGCAAATCTCAGCTAAATAACTATCACCAAATTCTATTCATAAAAATTCCCATCAAGCAAAAATAGATAAATTAAACTTCAAGTAACAAGATACTATGCATGTGTCCTATGAACATATAACAATTCGCATATGCATTTTATCAATACCAGAATTAAATTTACTCAACAATTTAAGTCTTCATGAAATTTCAAAATTTTCCTAAGTCATCAAATTAATCACTCAAAATGTTTCCTAAGTCTAAAATTAAGGATAAAACAAATTTGATTATCCTTAACAATCATGAACATTCAAAATACATACCTATAAAGCTTGAATACAATCAAAATACATGAAGACACCCTAGACTTAAATTGTTGCATATACATAAATATTAAATCAATGAATGACATATTTCAGAAAAATTTTGCAAGAATTCCCTTTATAATGTTGGTGAAAACCTATACAATTATATCAAAAGATGAAAACATGACCCCGAAAAATCTAGAAACTGTATCACATTAAAGATAATCATATTTTACAATGTAAACAAGTTTTAAACATTAAATACCGTCATGTTTCACTATTGAAATCATATTTTACCGTACTCACAAAAAAAATGTCATCATCACAATCGGTACATGATTCACGGCTGCACCCGTGATGGTCTCGTTAATCACTTTTCTCTCATATAAAAATTCTCCAAAGATTCCTACAAATAAAACAACTTATCAGAAGATTTTCCATCAATAAAAATTCATCAATACATGCTGCAAAAATTTCTAAAAAATTTAAATAAAATCAAAAACCAAAAACTAAGAATGTAAAAATTAATAAAATTCAAAAACTTTGGGCTGCCTCCCAAAAGCGCTTGTTTAAGGTCATTAGCTTGACCATAGCTTCATGTCATGGTGGAGTTGGTGAATCTGTGCCATAGTAGAGAGCATATAATCTTCTGCTTTTCCTCCATCTCAAGAGTGTGTCCACCAAAGTATAAATCCAGTGAAATAGGTGGATCAATGTTGCAGTGTCCAATACATGCATACAAAAACAGAAGTTAGAGTCATGCAAAAGTACTCAATAATTTTTCTGTATTTATCCAAGAGTAAAATCATGCATTCTTCCTTTAGATTTGTGTTAGAAATTGGAAGAAGATTAGAATTAAGATCAAAAAATTCATACCTTGGAAGAAAACTGAAATTAAGATAAAAAAAAATCATGCCTTAAATTGTTCAAGAAATTTTTAAACTTTAAATTTGGTTTTTCTCTTACCTCAATGTCAATTTGATCAAGAATCTCATGTGTTATCATCCTTTGGGTACCTGTGGTTGGATTTGAATCAAATAATAGTTCATCTACCTTATCATCATTATCCTCTTCACCATCTATAATGCAAATCCCTAATGATTTTTCCTGGATAAAAGGAATTGATGGTTCATATGGTGGTGGTGGTAGAATATGCTCAGGATTCTCTTTCTCATCTTTTTCCTCAATTTGTTTCTCTTGAGTGGAGTATTTCATCTTCTTACAAGACTCCAAAAGTTCAAATTTCTCTTGAAACATGTCCCAAATTTTTGTGTTGCAAGACACTTCATTATGTGAGAGGGGACTAGATAGCTGGTAAGCTGCTGAGGAAGGTAAATCACAATCATCAAAATTTTCAAAATCATCAAAATTTGAAGAAGGTAAATCATAATCGGTGACTGGAGTCATGGCAAATGATTGTTCCAACTCTACAAAATTATCAGATTTATCCTGGATTCCATCCTCTATCATTTTTACCAGTGCCATAAATTATAGTATGAATTTCCTCACTTTGTTTGTCAATAGCAGTGATGACACCAAAAAATATAGTATATTTTGTATCATTATAGATACCTTTTCATGCTAAATTGAGGATCTTTTACTTGTTTTTATGCTGAATCCATCAAATATTGCAAAGTCTACTTTTATTTTGGTTTTTCATGATTTTCAGGCAAAAAGGCATCATTTTAGGGTGTTTTCGAGCAAATCAAATACATAGAAGAATTCTCAACATCAAGAATAGGTCACACAAGAAATTTCACGCAAATCGAGGCTGAAAACTAAAATACAGCAGTGCCGTATTTATAATACAGTACCGTATTTTTTGCGGCTACCGTATTATCAAGAGCACGGCCGTATTTTGGTGATTTTCCAAACAGAGAACTTCCCGGATTTTACGGCACCACCGTAAAGAATTACACGGCCTTATTTTGGAGCACTTTCGGAATAGAAACCATTGCTGAAATTACGGCACTGCCGTAAACTATTTCACGGGCCGTACTTTCCAGACGTTACCGACTAGAGAGTTCAGCCGATTTTACGGCAGTGCCATGAACCATATTACGGTGCCGTATTTCCTAGCACTTTCAGAACAAAACACTCATCGATTTTATGGTAGGGCCGTAAACTATTTCACGGGCTGTATTTTTCAGACGTTTCAGACCAGAAAGTTCAGCCGATTTTACGGTAAGGCCGTGAACTATTACACTGCCGTATTTCTATTTTTGAACGCGACTCCCAGGTCAATTTCGACGCCCAATTTTTGTGGAGACGATTGCGAGTGATCCAGACCCTTAAATTTGATGCTGTAAGAAGCAAAAAGGAGGCAACCAATGAGAGGAAGAGGACAACACAAAAAGCCCTAATTTTCATCCACTCGACAGAGAGAAATCACAGTTCATACTGCCGCCTAGGGTTACGCCATTGCGACGAATCCATATCATCTCAGACAACAAAATTCATACTGAAGCTTCGCCTGGAAGAGGAGACAACGTACCAGAAGTTTTAGAACGAAAGGAGGTCAATTGGAAGAGAAATCAAAGAAAGAAGAGGCGCCGACACTGTTCACCATTTCAACTTACAAAATACGGCTGTGAAATATTTCACAGTCGTGCTGTATTTTCTAAACTCTTCTCTTCCTTTGATTTTTGACTCTCTAAAACCATGGAATATTGTAACTTCTTCAACATGCTAGCTTAAACTCCTCTTGGGACATGGTGGTGTTATTCCCTTGATATTTCAATGACTATATAACTTTTCTCACATCAATATATCATTGCTATGGTTATTTTACTCAAGTGATTTATGCCTTCAATCATTTTTAGAATCATGCATTAACATGTTTTAGAGTTTTATGCTATGGACTGAGAAGATGATATCATAGAACTTGGAACCCTAGAATTTATTGTAAGAGCTCATCGCAAGAGATTGGTTGGGTCCTTACCCATAGATTTTAGAAGCTTATTTCTTGTTAATGTTATGACCCAGAATTTATTGTTGTTTTAGACATGATAACATGCTAGAGATAGATGTTAGATTGTTAGAAAGCCTTGAGTAAAACCTGCGAAACTAAGGTGCGAGAGTGCTTAGTTTTGCTTGAGATCTTGGTATTGAGGTAGAATGCACGAGAGTGATTCTTTATCTCTTTAGCCAAAATTCACTTATATTTAGCATTGAATTGATCTTGCACGAGAGTGAGGATCGTTCCTTGTAAACTAACTGCACGAGAGTGAGTTAGTTTGTTTATCAAGTGAATTATATCTTAACCGTAACAAAGATAAATTGATAAATCTTTAATCATATTTAGTCATGATTATTAAGACGAATGAACCCCTAGTCCCGATTCTCTCATTCTGATTTACTTCGATTACAGTTCGATTGCTATTTACACAACCCTCGATTTGCTTAGCTACTGAAAACTCAATTAGTCAGTACTTAACAGCGAAGTCCCTGTGGTTCGATATCTTAAATATGACTTCGAGTATCCGTGCACTTGCAGACACAACAAGCAACTGTATAGTTTTCAAGCAAGATTTCTAAGTTGGATTTTTGAGGTTCACTAAAGTCTGATTGTGGAATAAAGGTTGGGTCATTATGATAAAACAAGTTTTGAGGGCTCTCCCAACTTGGATTGTAAGCACTAGGGCAAGAGTTAAGGCATGGAGGAATTCCTAATTGACATTCAGTAAAATGATGCCCATGATATCCACAAATATCGCAAATAACATATTACAACTTAGAATATTGCATGCTTAAATAATCAGTATGTTCAGAAAAAGAATTTACCATTGCTGCAAGAGATTCTGATGCATTCGTGTCATATTCTCTTGTCATTATCTGTGACATGTACCCCTGATTTGACCATTGACATTAGTTAAACATCATATTTTCAATTAAATTCAGAAATATAAAATGTAAAACAGGAATGTAAAGCAAAGCTTAAAATATATATAGTATAGTGATTTTTGAGTTTTCCTGTTCATACAACGTGTTAATCCAAACAGAGAAAAATAGCTTAAACTAACTATAAAGAAAAATAATACGAAAAACAAATAAAAACACAAAGAAAACAAAAAATTAAAAATAAAAATAAAATAAAAAAATTGTCTAGTCTATAAATCTCACGATTAAATCGATATTGGCTGGCCTGATCCCCGGCAACGGCGCCAAAAACTTGATACGTCCGCAAGTGCACAGATTTATCGAAGTAATAAAAAGATATTGTTCCCAACGAGGATCAGGTGGTCAAATACCGATTACACAGTCAATCTATATCTAGACGAATGAAAATGTGATTTTGTTTTGTTTGGACACTTCAAAGTACGAAAAGAAGCAAAAGCGAGAGTTCGGGTAAAAATCAATGCGAATAAAATCAGGATTTGGGGTTTCACCACGCTGACAATTATGAATTTAATAAAGATAAAATATTTGAATAGAAAATTATAGCATTGAAAGGGATTTTTCCTAAGGTATAGATTACCTCCTCCCGAAGCGTAATCCGGTATCTATTTACATTAATTCCCTACTCTCGTGACAATTAACATAAATAGATCCTTTAATTTCTATGAAAAACTATGGTAATCCTTCAAACGAATCCGAACTACTCCCGTGATCGGATTCGTAGGTTTGAATAGAATAGTTCCGACGTTGCGATTCACCTCTCAGTCCTTCTCGCAACGTCTAAGACGTAAAGTTACTTGATCAGGGTAAATTACGAAATAGACACAATTCTAATCAAATCAAATATATAAAATCCATGTTAAAGATTTAAACAACAAGTTTAATTCATAAATCATTCAACGGACTACTTTCCAAATCCAGAAAATAATGTTTACATGTTCATGTTCAAAGCAAACAGCATGTTCATCGAAGAATTCAACATGTAATCTCTTTAAAATAATGCAAAGAAACACTAGGAAAATAATTAGAACTCTTCCCCTTGATCTGGTGATGAAGATGAAGCATCAAATCCTCTCCTTTGTGTGATCTCTCGCCGGAATTTTGCCCTAGAATTGATTTCCGCTGTCGACGCTATAGCCATTCATTTTCGTGCCTAGAAGCCCCCGAAACCCTTCCAAAATCCTTCCTTTTATAGTCTAATCAGTATAGAACCCATCTAGGAAGGTTTCTGGAGAGTTTGGTTCAATTTTGGTTCAATTTGGAGTCGAATCGAGTGAGAAACCCAAAGGGGCGGACATTTTCACCGCCCGTGATGAGTTTACGGCCAAGGCCATAAATCCTTCTATGTGTACAACCCCTTTGTACATAGAAAGTTTCACGGATTGTGATGGATTCACAGCCTCACCCGTGAAAGTTTCTGTGCATTTCCATACTTAGCCGTTTTTCGCCTTTCGAATGCAAAATTACGGTCGACCCCAGAATTACGACCAAGGCCGTGAAAGTTGCGTTCTTCACTATTTTGGCTCCAAATTTGACGTGTAAGCTCGTAATCTCCTCAAGAATCGTATTATGGCTTCAAAACTCTCAAAATCTATCATTTTTACGCTATTTTACTTACATTCTCAATAAAACCAAGAAAAGTGAGGATTCTGTGCAAAGTGAAGTAAAAACATTAAAAATTGCATAAAATCATTCAATTAAGCCCAAAATATGATCTAAAATATAGGCAAAAATATGATGAAAATGCAACGCATCATGTATCAATTTAGATCGGCATCCTACTTTCGTGGCTCACCGTACCTAGATTAATCCAATGGGTTTAGAGATACTATAAAATTCCTCATACAAATCCTGCCCCATTTCTTGACAGGTCAAAGTATGTTCGAACTAGCATATCCAGTGTCGCAATTCACCTTTCAGCCCTTCTTGCGACGCCCGAGAAAAGAAATTACGTGATCAAGGTAATTCTAGCGATAAAATGGCATAGAACGAATAAACACAAGTAAAATTTGCATTTGCTTTGAAATAACAAGTTTGAGAATGAGATACAAACAACGAGACTACACCCTTAGTTCCGACAAAAGGATTACGCTATCATAGCGTCGTTTAAGTACAAATCTCTACAAGAAGAAGAAAATATAAGAAAGAATTAAAGATAGAAGACCACAAACTCTTCAAAAAGGGTTGAAATCTTCTTCCTCTAAGCCTTCTAGAATGGATGCACAAGAGAACTTCTTCTCCCAAACTTTCACCAAGAACTCCACCTTTAGCCAAGATTCGTCGCCAATGCAAGAAGCTTTGCACCCATTTTATAGAACCGAAACCCATTTCTGAACATATTACTTGATAGCTCTCTTAATTATCTGCGTTTTGACACCAATAACGTTCAAAACGGAGCTATAATGAGAGAGTTATGGCTCATTTAAGTTTAGGCTGTGCAAGTGAGATTATGGGTGTAATGAAGATTATGGGCATGGCTGTAATGTTGATATTGATTCCCTTCGGCTCCTGAAACATTCACACACGTATGAGCCATTAAAAACTCATCGTAATGACACCAAAAACGCCCAAATCGGAGTTGTAATGGAAAAGTTATTACCCATTTATTGCAGCTCTTTAATACACTTAATGCTCCTAATACCATTACGGGTGTAATGAAAATTATGGGCATGCCTATAATTTCTATAACGAACTCCGTTTCGTCTGAAATTTTGTGGGTGAGTTCACCTTTGATTTGACTTGAATTCCGGCCATAGAATGATATCAAAGGTCGCCAATGTGAAGATTACGGGCAGGTGAAATTACGGCTATACCCGTAATGTCTTCTATTGAAATTTTTGTCTTTCGAAAGGCTTATTTTGAGAAAATTAAGGGCACGCCTTCAGAATATGATTATTCTTCAATGAAAACGGGCTTCTTAAGAATTCAAACTGGAAATTACGGCCATAATGCAGATTATGGCCTCGGCCGTAATTCTGGAAATTAGCTCCGTTTAAAGCGAAACTTCTCGTCAAGGTTCTTGATTCACTCAGGGACGTAAATATACTTCCAAATAGCTCCAAAAGTGAGTGAATTGTCCTGTTTTCATCAACATGACAAGAAGTGAAACTTATGAAGAAAATCAATGAAATAAGCCGGAAAGAGATGTAAAAGCATGAAAATAGGTCTTGATTCATAGGTAAATATTAGTCTAAAAGACTATAAAAATACGAAACATCATGGTTTGAGTCCATTTTGGAGATTGACGCATTGTGGTTGACCACTAGTGGACCATGTTTGACCTTTGTTGACCATGGAGGTCAACATGTGTCAAACAAGGGTCTAGGCGCAAGGCTAGGCTTAGCACCTAAGTTAATTGGGCAAATAAAATTATTTTAGCAAGAGATTTATTCTCTTGGCTATTTTTTAAGCTAGGCACAAGTATCTAATTAAATTAGTATAATATTTAATTTAATTAGAAAATTTCCCAAAATAGTTCCATGACTTGTTATATAAGTATGTGAGCTATTTTGGGTGAGGTGTGTGATATGCGCCATTGCCCTTAAGACCTAGCCAACATCTCCCTCATCAAGCCGCCCCTCAAGCCTTGGCGACATCCACTTGGCGTCTTCACAAAGCTTGGACGAGAACTTGAAGTTGGCGAAACTTCAAGTGGGCAAATTTCCATCTAGAAGACACAAGGTGTATTCTTCTCTTAGTGTTTTCTCTTATCTAGTTTTGGTGCAACCTCTTGTAGTTAGCGCAAGCAAAGTAAGAAGAATCTCCCTCCTTGAAAGTCACTAACGAGGTGGGGAAACCCTAATATGCACATATAAATAAAATCGCAAAGCGGAATCTAGGGTTTCCTACAAGATCGATTGGTATGCAAATATATGATCAACTTAAAACTTTGTAAAGATCAACACAAGATCATACCGATGCCATTGCTTGGATGGCTACTTGGAAGCAGAGAACGATCCGGCTCTCCTCCAAAGCGTGCGCACACAAGATGAGAGAGGCTTCTCCTTGTCGTTCCTTGTGCTAGCAAGGATTTCCAAGTCTCCTGATCGAGTGAAGGGATGAGATCTCTTGGCTTGTTGAATTCTTCTTGGCGTGAAGAAGAGCTTCACAACACGAGAGAGGAGAGGCGAGTATAGAGCAATGCTCTCGAACGTGGAGGCGTGAAGACTATTTTGGAAAGCATGACTTCCAAAAATAGTAAACCCTCAACGTTCATGCGATCATGCGATCACCCATGCGTTCACCCCAAGTGAACCGATCGCTTCTCTTCTCCCCTTGAACCATGCACTCACATTAAGTGAACCGGTTCATTGAATTTGGTTCAAAGACCAAATTAAACCAAGCATTGTCCTAGATCATATTCAACCAAAAGGTTCAAGATCTAACCATCCATCTCTTGATGCTCTTGATCTCACCGATCTAGCATCAATTCTCTCGATCGAAGCTTACCGATCTCAAGCCCTAATCAATCAAACATGATCAGACCAGATCTCACTTACAATCAGAGTTTAAATCCCTTTAAACTGAACCAAAACAATTCAGTCCACACGATCTGACTTAAGTAAGCCATATCATCAAATTGTGTGACCCTAAGGGTTTCCTTTAAATGTCGGTAACGACAACTTACGTTATCACAAACAGAGAGGGGTATCTAGCAACACATCACTGTCTCCCGATATAAAGGAAAGAGTCTTCCAAGACTACACCCAAACCATAGCATAAGTGTGAATTCAATTCACTAGGCATACTTGTTTCCTTTGCCACTGGATGTTCTTATTGGATAAGCATGTCAAGCCTGTAACTCCAATATGATGAGAGTGGTTAGATCAGATGAACATAGTCATCTGGGTATGGCCATACACTTTATCAACCATCTCATCCAGGGGGGCCCCTTTAGAACATCACACTCCAAACAAGGAGAAGGCAATCCTATATCTATCACTAGCGCCCTAACATGACTCATGTTCATTATCCAAGATAGTCTATAACCATTATGTTTCAAATGATATTGAACTACCTCAAGACAATGCCAATCATCATTTAGAAACACAAGTGATCTCAAGTCAGAGGAAATATGCCACTTGTTTGCATATAAGGATTATTCACATTGTGACAAACAATTGAATATCCTAAGTAGGGTCTGTCCAGTACATCCAATGTACCCATGAGTCTACATCTTATTCCATGCTCGAAGCATCCTATAAGATTAGAACACATATTAGTCTCAATCATATCAAGGCTGTCTCATGTTCACCAAGATATCTTGACTAAGGACAATACTGCATGTCAGCCAAGCTGAACAGCATTGAGACATTATTCAGAAGTATACATATGGCAGCAGATAATGCAACAACCTGAATAACAACCATTGCCTTTATAAACATTGAGTTTATACATGATACTGATATAATCCCAAGGCCTCAAACATTAGCCTTAAGGGCATACCCCAACACTCCTTGGCGTGGATCTCTACTCTCGAGCCTAGCACCAAGCGTGGAGTCAGAAGGATCTCGAGGAGTCCATGTATGCGCGATTATAGAGGACGCTCCCTTGTGCATCTAAGGTCTTCATCGACTTGCTCTAAGCATACTCTAAAGGTATTCTACTATCCCATCTATTGGCATCTCTCGTAAGATTGGTTCTTGTTAGTTTTGGAAACCCATTTTGGGCACCGCTTCCACAGTGTTTAAAATTTTAAATTGCCCAGGGTTTCCCAATATGATTGTGACAATAAAGTCTCAAGTGCAATTGGTGTGAATACACGGTGTCAACTATCCTTTTAGTTGCATCTTAATATAAGTGCCTTCTTGATGTTTTTAATCAAAAGAAAAATTACTTGGGTTAATCGTGTCATCGCTAAATATGAATCCCCAAACCCTTGGAACTCCCATATCATGCATATATAGCACATTGCTGCTCAGTTTTGTTATTATTTTAGAGTTGAATACATAGTTTTGTCCCATTTATTTACTTAAATGCTTCTTATTATTCGGAATCTTCACTTCTCTTTGGTTTTATTGAAATGCAGGGATTATCACCCAAACCGATAGGATTTGGAAGATTTGAAGATATGGGATAACTCCTTATGATGAGATGAAGCCGCATATCAAATTTCAGACGAAACGGAACCTCTACAGAGATCATGGCCTAGGGTGTGAAGAAATGCACACGACCATGCATCTTCCTGCATTTCCAGACTTCACCAAGATCTTCACGGCCATACCCGTGCATCCATGCATGGCCATAAAGACGTTCGCCATTCATGATACCCGTTCAGTTTTTCACCTAATTCTTGCTATTCTTAGAGTGGAATTTGGGCAAAATTGGAGGGGAGATTCCTCACTCAACCACGGACGTTTTGGGACAGTTATCAAGAGTTTTGGTGGACTGAATTGATGGGATTTTGGCGAGAGGTGACGACTAGGGTTCGGACAACGAAAACAATTTCGAGAGGCTATTCTTCATCGATTTCCTCCCCGTTTTGATGCTGAGGATCACGATTCATCTTCTCTTATCGTAGATCTAGTCTTTTGCCCTAGTTCATATTGATTTTCTATGAGAGATTTGATGTATTTCACAATGTATGCAATAGCGTAAGCATATTTCAGGGTTTGGGCTTAGCCCGCTGTAAGGATGTTGGATGTTTTTTATGCTTAATTAAGTAGTTTATTTGGCTTTCTATCACTCTTATTTAATCTTAGTTGCGAATATTTCATATTTATGCAATGGCCATACATGTGTATATTTTAGACGTTGTGGGATGAATTGAAAGGCGAACCACGATGTCGGAACCCCTTAGATTGGACTTATAGTTTCGATCACGAAAGTAGGTCGAAACTACTCGAAGAATTAATAATTTTTCATAGAACTCGTTGGATCTACTTAACCTTGTAAGCCACGAAATTAGGATACTAAGGTTAAGCTTGATACCAGATCGTAGCCTGAGAGGGGACGATTTGTACCCTTGGGAGAATTTTCTTAAGAATATAGATTGCTCATTTAAGTTTATTAACGTCATTTTGTCTTCCATATTCTTTAGTGCGGTGAAATCCAATACCCTAATTTCCTCTCAAGAATTTCTCGCCTTTTAGTCATCTCGCTTAGTTTGATTTCAGTTATCGCACTTGATTAGTTAACATTTCATCTTTATTTGATTGCCTGGCTAACAATTGATTGATTAGTCGGTACTTAACTAGTCCCTGTGGAATTTGGTACTTTTATTATACGATAGAACCGTGCACTTGCAGTACGTCTATCAAGCTCGCAGCCACCACTCGTCCTCATCCTCCCCTCTCTCAACGCTTGCAGCTGATGCTCATCCTCGTCCGCTCAGTTTCGGTCATCCGCTTTCCCTCACCTAGTCCCCGCTCACCGCTCATAGTCGCTGTCACTCATCCTCGTCCACTCACAACTACTGCTGCTCATCCTCATCCACTCACAGCCGCCACCGCTCGTCCTTGTCCACTTGCAGCCATCATCGCTCACAGTAGCCACTGCTCGTTGATGCTTGCAGCAGCTGCTGCTTGTCGCCGACACCACATTCTCTTCTCTTTCGTCGGTTCTCTTCCTTCCCCATTCGCATATGCTTCCAACATTCCTCTCCTTTCTTTTTTCTCTATCTCTAAATTCTTTCTTCTAATCTTTCATCCGCTCTAGTAAACAGTGCCCAATAGGGAGCTTCCTGATCCTTGATGACCCTTAGGCTAGCTAGTGATATCTCTAGTTGTCAGTGCTCAATAGGGAGCTGCGTGATCCTTGATGACCCTTAGGCTAGCTAGTGATATCTCTAGTTGTCATATGCTATCCCCAAAAGATTAAATTTTTTAGTTAAAGCTATTAAACCAAAAACTTTCCATCTCTACCATCAGATTTAGAAATTGCATTCTATTTTTGTAATAGACAAAAGTTGATTGATCGATACAATATATTTTCTGTCGTGGTGAGTTTAATAGACACTATGGTATCATATTTGACTGGACTTACATATATGGTCGGATGGTTCTTAGATTTTTCTTGTACACTCACTGCCTTGGCTTTCCCGATATTAACCATTTTCTAGCACATTTAGAAAGCTTTAAATGATTTAGTTTTAAATTCTCAAATTCTATCATGTGCTTCCATATTGTGAACAACTCTACTTCATTTCTAACTTCCTATTTTATGCCGCACTCTCAAGGGATGGAGGTATGGCCTCTAGTTGAAGAAATTTTAAAATTTTTATATTTAGTTTTTAGTTATTTAATAATAGCCATTGTTCCACCCCTTATTAATTTGCACATTATAGGCATTATCACGCTGTGCCAGAACTAGTTAGGCGAGTTCGAATATGAGTAGAATAAAAATGACAAATACCCTAACTGCTATTGTCCCTAATTTCAACTCATTCAGACTGGATTTGATTCGATTTCTCGTGAATGAGGATACAATATTATGTACATCGACGTTTATACCTCGATCAGCCTACCAAGCGGCAGGTTGGTAGTATAAATTTGCTTTAAATAACAAGCTCTGTAGCGGTAGATTATTTTAGACTCGGATCTCGAAAATCTGCTTTCGGCCACACATATTTTCTTTAAAAAAAAAAAGAAAAAAAATCATGCAACCAGCTACCACCGGAGAACAATTAAACTATACGCATGCGCACAAGCAACAGATCATAATTCATAAACCAAAGTACGGGACGAGGTCTAAGCTCAAATTAAAATATTGGCATCGATTGGAGCCGCCCATCCTTGTGATAGAGTTCTAGAAGATCTCGGAGAAGATTGTCTTGGCCGCTGGAAGCTGTACTTGCCTTCAGCGAGGCGGAGCAGGCGAGGTTTTTTACTGCTATTTTCTTTTATTGAGAATAGGGGAGAAATTGAACCAAGCGCCTCATTCGGCCTTCAGCTTCAGGTTCCGATTCGTTCTTTCTTTCGAGAATCAAGCTCACTAGATGTAAAAGCCGAGTACGTAGAGCAAGGATGGGGACCTGCTATAGTTTGCGATGGCATATGGTTTCACCTCCTTCATGCGCATGTATTCAATGTGCAAGCAAGTCAAATTCAACAATTCCCCAAAAGAAAGTAAAGAAACGGGCAATGCAAAAATTGTATCCAAGTTCACATTTTGATTGTCACTAGGCATTATATTGTCATCCAAGTAAAATGAATTATTAATGCAGAGCTCCGGTCTAATCCAATCCCACTCTTAATTCATAGAGATAGGTTTTGTAATGCATGATAGAGCATTCCCGCAACTTGGATTACCAGAATTTCAGCTGCTGCTCAACCTTGCAGTCCAATAATTCCTGAAGATGTGTGAAAAAAAAAAAGAGAAAAATGTTGAATTAAAATTTGAAATGTTATAACTGGAAATCTTAAGCATATTGAATATCTAGATTGGTATAACCAAATTTATAAAGGGGAAAGCAGTGTGCACTTCAACATGCAAACTCACCACAGGCAACTCTTCCACCAGCATTTCCAGTGGTTTTGCTGAGCTCATGTCCACCTGATATAGTAAGCAAACTTGTAGCGATTAACCAAGGATTTCAATATCTTAAACATCAGTTTCTTTCTAGATCATTTTGTACGTGGGAGAATCACACTTCATAGTATAATAATATAGAAATGCCGGATCAGGCTCAAAAAGGATGACATGCTATTGAAAATATAAAGTCAGAATGTTGCATCTAATAGAACAATAAAATATGAGCTAGAATGGGTCAATGATGTTCTCTAATTAATTGAGATCGCATATTTGGCATATTCTAAAATGAATTATTGCATTATTGTTGCCGGCCTCTTATGTATTTCCTCTCTGCCTCCTTTTTCTCGAACTTGTCCTGCAGCAGTTAATTGACAAAATAAATAGAATTTAAAATAGCTCAACGTTTTTGAATTACGTGTCAACATAATTATTGGGTTAGGTCCCTGCAAGTGAATTAGAAATAAGTTAAGATGTCTATAGATATTATACTCAAACAAACTCTAATAGCACTTTGGGCTCAAGGATGAAACTCTGGGTTCTTTAAGTACTCAAGACAGCAGAAAACAATATCACCAGGCATCAGCCATGAAATTTATATAGGCTGAAACTGGCTACATCTCAAGTTCATTGCAAAATGAAGCAATAATTAGATGAGGCAGAGGTATATAATAGCTTGAAGTCAATGAATGGTGACGAATTATTGCTTATTAATTAACCACCACTAAGACATGAGCAAGGCATCTGCGATGACATCTGCATACTTCACTTCAAGGATGCATGGCTATATATGGGATTCTGCAGAGAGCAATGTGGTCCCACAGCTAGCCATGGATCTTTCTTATTACTAGGTTTGGGTGAAACTCAAGGCAAAGTTGATAGGTATGAAGGTACAGAGAATACGAGTATTAATTCAGGCCAAATCCAAATCAGCATTTTGCTAGCACTTGAAATTGTAGCAACAATTGCCACCCACAACCACAAAAAGTTAACTACCTGGCCCATCTGGTGGTAAATAGACCTAGGCGTATACAACAGTCAACATAGATGACAAGAAAGAAAATGCCGATTAGTATATAGAATAGCATGGTTCATCAGGATTCCAAAGCCAAACCAATATATTATGGATAGATTAATCAGATTAGTTGTTCGGATTAAATCAAAGATGCAAGCACATGAGTTGTTTAATACTGGTCAGGCGGAAGCTAAAAGTTGAAGCCTCGGTGTAACAACCAGATTCTACTGAAGTACTCAAGACCCTGTCTGTTATTGAAAAACAGGCTAAAAACAGCAAAAAAGAAATAATTATATACTTGAAGATGCCAGTTAGTTCAATGGTCATTAGTAGTTGATAACAAGGTCTTGGATCAAATTCCGCCTTCATTACTTATCTATGTAAAAAAATAAAATAGGTAATACAAAGTAGGAAGTAAATCAAACATTAATCAATAAGATATCATAACTAATTCTTCCATTTTTGTCATGCAACACTGTTCTTCATAGATGAGCTGAATTTAATACAAATGCTAAGAAAGAGAACTGTACCCTTTCCAAGATCATCAGGATCAGCGTGGACAACAACAGCTCTCCCAATAACGGAATTTGATCCAGAGAGAGGAATCTAAAAGTTGATGTTCCAACACAGTTAGAAGGGCAAAACGGAGCACAATCATTTGTAAAATAACTAAAAATTGATGCAATATGTCACCTGGCTATCAACAATGGAGATGGTTACAGTGCCTGAAGAACCAATAGAAACAAAAAGGAAAAACATTAGTAAGCCAATGGATTTGCAGCACAATACTTTAGAATATTCTTCAACAAAAGTCACAAAGAAAATATTTCCTACCATCCTCGCCTGCGATCACATTCCCAAGATCACCAGCATGGCGATTTTCATCTTCAGGGGCTCCATGTTCTTTTCCAGCGGGATTAAAGTGTGGCCCTGCACTTGCAGTATAAAGAGATTCAGGTCTAGTCACAAATAGAACAAGGGTCTTGCGGTTCATTCACAATAGTATATGATGTCCCAAAAGCACGGGAAAGGTCATCACCAGTGGACATGCAACCATTTGTGGTGTCACCGAGAGCATGAACGTGGAAACCATGAAGTCCAGGATTGAGCCCAGAGATGGTTCCAGTAACCGTGGTCGGACCTGCATCAAAGATTGGAGCTCCAAGGATAAGATCGGGTCTTAAACTAATACTACTAATAATAATAGCAAAACAAAATTAGAAAGGCTGGCATTTCATTATTAGGTAGGAAATAAGAGTTCTCACCATCTCCTTCTTGGCTGAAGTAAATGGTGCCCTTGACACCCTCACTGTTACCAAGAACAACAACAGCCTTCACCATTTTCTTTGTGATCTACACATTAAAAGTCCAAAATGTAAAAATCACACGGAAATATACTCGAAGTGAGAGAGGAGAAATAGCTTAAAAACATGAGTCGCAAATAAAATGCGTTGATCAGATCAAAACAAAGTTCCTTGTTTTTGTCCGAACTGGAAATCAATTTGTCAGGTATATTACACTATCTACAGAAAAAACACCCACACACACAATCACTCCTGGAAATGTAACCCACGACATCTAACAAAAGGTGCCCATCGATTACAAAATCTGTCCTTTCTACAAAAGAAATCAGATCAACCGGCAGAAAAGGAGCTAAACCAATAAAAGGATCGACGAAAAACAAAATCTACGGCACTAGTAAATGAAATCCTACATAACATAAGATAGAAAAACCAAGAGAAGAGTCGATGAATGGGAGAAGTAAATCTGGAGATCCTTCGCCACCAACCTAAGGATGATCTGAAGAGAATCGCGAAGTAGTACTTGGCCGAGAGATTAGGTTTTTACCTCAGGCGGCCCTTTGCCTCAATCTGAGAGAATTTGTTCCTGCGGCCAGCGCCGAGTAGCACAGTGATGGAAAGTAATCGCCACTTTATTCTACCTATATCCGGAACAAATGTACAAAGTACTTAAATTTGAAATGTACAAAGTACTTAAATTTGGGCTAAAAATTATTTTTTTAAAATTTTTTTAAAAAAATATTATATACTTGGTAAGTTATTAATATTTGGATATTTTAAATCTTGTATATGTATAAAATGTCTTATACAAAATACATATAAGACAAAATATTATTTATTATATAAAAAAATTGATTTTTGTATAGGATATTTTATACATGTACAAGATCTAAAATACCCTAATATTAATATCATTGGATAGTTTACAAGGCATATAATATTTCTAAAAAAATAAAAAATAATAATTTTTGGCCCAAATTTAAGGACCCAGATGAAAATTCCTAAGCTGGGTACATTTCTTCCTATATTCGACTTACTCTCACTATTCATACTCGGTGAAAACCTATTTTTTTTTTTAATTCTTTATCCGAACTTACCCTAATTTAGGCTTGAACCAAACCAAACCGATTCAATTCAAACCAAATCGAATTTATTTTAAGTATAAAAAATTGAACCCAAACTGAATTTAGGTGAAACCGAATTAGAACCGAACCGGTTAAATCAAATTAGCTCGGTTCAATTTAATTCAAATCGATTAAACTGAATAAGCACAGGGGCATGAGCTTATAAATTATAATCAAGGTGAGACCGTGACTTGTGAGTGTTGAGCGCATGAGTTGATTTAGGGTTTAGGAATTTTTTTAAGAGTAGGTCCCATGGGACTAATTGATTAACTCATTTGGATTTATTAGAATTTAGTATATTTGTAATTTGTAAATGGTTTTTAATTTTTAATTTAGGGTTAATCGGTTTAGTTCGATTTTTCTAAATTTTAGAAAGAAAAAACCAAAATCGAACCGATTAATATTTTTCCCCTCTCAACCAAACCGAATCGATTAACTATAAAACTGAACTGCACCGCCTAATTCGATTCGGTTCGGTTTGGTTCATCGGGTTGAATCGAATAATAGACAGGCCTACTATTAACTTTTTCACTATCCATTAATTAACTAAAACCCAAATTAGCCTATTTAGGGAAGATGACCTAAGCAAATTTAGTATTTTTAAATTGGTACTCTAATATGCATTTCACATATCTTAAAACAATATAGTAGAGGTACAAATCTCGAGATTTTTATATGTTAAAATATTGACAAACCTTCAATGATAAATTATGTTGACAGTTTTAAATTTAAGGTCTATCAATATTAAATTAAAAAATATCGATAATAATTAAATTTGATAGATCTTATGTGATAAATTAAGACCTATAATAATAAATTAATGTCTCAATTATCATTAACCGAAGGTATGTCAATAATTCAACATATGAAAATCACAAAATTTATGCCTCAATCATGTGACTTTAGGATTCATGAAATACAAATTAAATACCCAACGTAAAAAATTCTAAACGGGATACCATCCTAGAATTTTTTTTTCACTTATTTGTCCTAATAATCCTCATATCCCTCACTCTACTCTCCCTTGCCCGCCTGCCCCTTGCTGCTACTGCTCCCAGCCGCTTGGCCCATTGCCGACGTTGCTGATAGGGCTATCCGTTAATCAGTTCAAACCGATTAACTGATCTGAACCAAATCGAATTAATCGGTTCGGTTTGGGTTTTTAGACACTCTAGTAGGGTCGGTTCGGGTTGGGTGGGAGTGAAATTTAATCAGTTCAGTTTCAATTTTTCCTTTCCAAAAACCGTATAAACCAAACCGAACCGATCTCTTAATTAAAAAAGCTCAAACCAAAATTCAGCAGCTAAAGGTTAAAGCAGTGCCTCCTCTAACAGTTTGACGCTTCACCTGTCCCCCATTTTTCTTTTATTTTAATCTTGCAACCCTACTAGTGATTACGCTCCGGCTATGCGTCTTCTTCTTCGCGTTGCTGACGCGGTCACCGACCTCTCCCTCGTCCGCCTCCGTTAGGGTGACAACACTGTCGTCGTCCTCGCCCGCGTTGGCGACCGTCTCGTCTAGTGGCTCCTCGCCCGTGACGAGGCTGCTGATTCACTTGAAGGTGGAGTCGAGTGATGCCTCCTCGTTGAGGTCACTGCAAAAAGCGAGGAGAAGCTGCCAAGCCCTCCGCCGAATAGCCCCTACAGCTCGTTGTCGTCGTCTCCGTCTATGCCAACACCGAAGTCCAGATACATCTGGAACAACACCTCCACAGCCGCCACCTCGTTTGACCTCGACGAGTCATCCACCGCCGCTGTGCCTCCAGTTGTCACGTAACTCTTGCTCTCAATCTCCTCTGCCTTTGTCGCTAAGCTCTGCCTTGTGGACGATGAGTCGGCAGACGATGCATTTTTCCGGAAGGCGTCGCCAACCTTGGAGTTCCAGATTCGAAGGATAAAGTCAGGCTCAGGCTTGGAGGGCTGCACAATCTTGGCGGACGCTGAGGCAGCAGCAGGGGAGGCGGCGGAGTGGGCCGCCGTGATAAGGGATTCGTGCGACAGGCATGCCTCGGCCTCGAGGCGTGCGCTCTCCCACTGGGCCATGTGGCGGGCGGCTACGATGGACGAGGAGGAGATTGAGGAATCATCGCCTCATTGACAAGATGGACGATTCGGTTTCGTTGGTTTAAACCGAACCGAACCAAGCTATTCGGTTCGGTTCTTATTCAGTTTCCCTTCAAGTTGGTTCAGGTTCGATTTCTTGCTATTGAAATTAAATCGATTCGGTTTGAACCAAACTGGTTCGGTTCGATTCGGTTTAAACCGAATAGACAAACCTAGTTTATGATGGCTGGCCCCTCATGATTGACATTACTCCTAGGCTCCTAGCCACTTAGCCCCTTGATGCGTTGTATTTACACCACATTTTACCAATATTTTAGATCATATCTTGATCTTAATTGCATAATTTTATGCTAATTTTGCTGTTTTTACTTCACTTAGCACAAAATCTTCACTTTTCTTGGATTTATTAAAAATATAGGTAAAACGGCATAAAAATAATGGATTTCGAGAGTTTGGAAGCCATAATACGATTCCCGAGGAGATCACGAGCTTACACGTCAAATTTGGAGCGAAAATGATGAAGACTTCAACATTTACGGCCCTGGCTGTAAATATGGAGTCGGCCGTAATTTTGGCGTTGAGCGAATGGCGAAAAACGGCTAAGTACGGAAACACACAGAAACTTTCACGGGTGAATCCGTAAATCCATTACGGTCCGTGAAATTTTTTGTGAACAAAGGCATGTACACAGAGAAGTTTTTACGGTCTTGGCCGTAAACTCATCATGGGCCGTAAAAATTGTCGCCCGTCGAGTTTTTCACTCGATTCTCCACCGATTCGAACCGAATTTGAACCAAACTTTGCAGAAACGTTCCTTGAGGGGTTCTGAACCGGTCTAGCTATAAAAGATCAGATTTTTTTCAAGGGTTTGGAGAGCTTTTCCAGATGAACACCATCGGCGGCACTGACAAAGGGCGAAACTCGATTTCTGAACAGATTCCGGCGAGATTTCACGCAAAAGATCAGTTTGATTACTTCATCTTCATCGTCAGATCGAGGGGAAGCACGTTAAATTGTTGTTTTAATGATTTCTTTGCAAATTTTATGAGATTCCTACTCTTTCATCATATAAACATGTTTTCCTTTAAGAACATGAGTGAGTAGATCTTTATTTCGGGTTTAAGGGCTTAGCTCGCTGACAATTATGAATTGATCTGTATTCATGCTCTTTTTATATGAATATATTATCATGATTTGATTGAATTTTTGTTTACTTCATAATTTACCTTGGCCACGTATAATTGCTATTAGACGTAGCGAGAAGTACCGGGAGGTGAACGCAACGTCCGATCTATTTCAATCGAACTTACGAATCTAATCACGGGAGTAGATTGGATTGGTCTGAAGGATTCAACTAGCTTTTCATAGAACTTAATGGGTTTGGCTAGGTTAACTGTCACGAGAGTAGGGAGTTAATTTAATTAAACACCGTATTACACTTCGGGAAGAGATAATATGTACATTAGGAAAAGTTCCTTTCATGATAGATATTTTCTATTGATTGAGTTATCTTCAAACGATTCATACTTATCAGTGTGGTGAACCCATGACATCTCGATTTTTTAGAATTTGAATCCTCTTTAATGTTGCTTTTGAATTGTTCGTGCTTAGAAGTTCAACACATCCACTTATTAGTTTTGCCTAGATTTAAATAAGTCAAAGAGTTGGTACTTAACTACGTAATCCTCGTTGGGAATGATATCTTTTTATTACTTTGATAAATCCGTGCACTTGCGGACGTATCAAGTTTTTGGCGTCATTGCCGGGGATTACGGCTGGTTAATATTGACTTACTAGATAAGTTTAGAGACTAGGCACTTTTTTCTTTTGTTTTAGCATTAGTTTTTTTACTTTTCTTTCCGTTTTCATTATTATTTTACTTTCTATCTCAACTTACACATTGTATGCCCAGAATTTCTCGAACAGATACTCTAGTTCCAGTAGACCCAGAAATTGAGCGTACATTTCGCCTTCGAAGGAGATTGCAGTTTCACACTCAAAAGATTTCTGAAGGAGTAATGGCGGCAAACAACCAATCTTTGAAGGACTTCGCAGTACCGAGTATACAAGGCTTTAATTCAAGCATAGTTTGACCCAACGTAGAGGCGAACAATTTTGAGCTTAAGCCAGCATTGATGACGATGGTCCAGCAAAATCAATTTGGGGGATCCCCAAATCAGGACCCTAATCTACATCTAGCTATCTTTTTAGAATATTGCGATACTGTCAAAGTTAATGGAGTTTCATCTGACGCTATAAGACTAAGATTGTTCCCGTTTTCTCTTAGGGACAGTGCGAGAGCTTGGCTATATTCGCTACCAGCAGGATCTATTACTACCTAGGACGAGCTTTCTAGAGCCTTTCTGAACAAATATTTCCCACATAGTAAAACTGTTCAATTGCACAACATGATCACTTGCTTTGCACAACAAGAGGGAGAATCTCTCTACAACGCCTGGGATCGCTTCAAGGAGCTTCAGCGTATGTGCCCACACTATAGACTCCAAGCATGGGTTCTAATCCACATCTTTTATAATGGATTAGATTATAATACCAAGTTGATGGTGGACATTGCGGCTGGAGGAACGATCATGAGCAAAGGCGTGGAAGAGGCGACTGCTCTACTTGAGGATATGGCCATGAACCATAACCACTGGTCAAGTGAGCGAGGTACTATTCCCATGAGATTTGGTAAGTATCATAATGATTCCTTAACATCTTTTGCGGCAAAGGTAGATTCATTAGCATAGAAGTTAGATTCTTTTTCCTTTCTCTCAGTTGCCGTTAATGTAGTTTCTTGTGAAGTGTGTGGTGTAACAGGGCATAATTCATCTAAATGTCAACTTATAGTTTCATCACAGGAAGACTCTAATCAGGAACAAGTTAATGCCTTGGGGAATTTCAATCAGAAACCAGTGAATGACCCATATTCTGCAACCTACAATCCAGGATGGAGGAACCACCCCAACTTGTCTTACAAGAACAATCAAGGGCTAGCACCTCCTCAGTACCCTCAGCAGAATAATAGGCCACTATCGGGCTTTCAATCAAGACAGTATGGACAGCCCCAGAAGTCAAACTTGGAGACCATGCTAGAAGGAATTATTATGCAATAGAAGAAATGCAAGGATGACCTCACTGATGCTATCAAGCAGCTAACATCTCGAGTGGATGTCTTGGTTACCCACAACAAGATGCTGGAGAACCAGATAGCTCAGTAAGCAAGTTCTACTAGTAGGCCCATAAGAAAACTTCCGGGACAACCTGAGATAAATCCCAGGGAGCATTGTAGTGCGGTCACTATTGTGAATGGCAAAAACAATGACGCACCTGGAGAGTCTATCGAGGGTTCTATGGACAAACCTGAGGACATTACTCTTGAGTTAGAAAACTATGAGGAGAAAGGGGAGGAGTTGAAATATGTAGGCCCGCCTGCGTACGTTCCTCCAATCCCTTTTCCCCAGAGGCTATTTGGAGCAGATTAGGGAAAATCTAATATCAGAAAGTCTGAGGTGAAAGGCGACCAGGTAAGTATGGACATAGAAATAACAAAGGTAAGAGATCCTAGAGACATTTTAATTCCCTACCAAGTTGGTAAGTTTTTTATTGAAAATGCTTTATGTGACTTAGGATCGAGTGTTAGTTTGATGCGTTCATATATGATTGAGAAAGTAGGTAGTGGAGAATTTAAACCTTCTGAAATTTGTCTTCAATTTGCTAATTGTTCTGTTCAGCAACCTCTAGGAATTTTAGAGAATGTGTCTGTTAAAGTTGATAAGTTTTCTATCTTGACTGATTTCATGATTGTTAAAATGGAATAAGACACTAAATCACCTATTATTCTAGGTAGACCATTTTTGGCAAGTACAGGAGCTGTGATAGATATGCTGCATGAGAAATTAACGTTGAATATGTGTGAAAGCAAATTGATTTATGACTTTTCCTCAAAAGATAACAAGTTTTATTTTTCAGGCTTTCATCAACCCTTTGAAGTGAAAGAGAGAAAATTAGGTGACAAAAATATTTTTGAAATTGAAGGATGTCCCTTAGAATATTTGGCAAAGCGTAAGAGGGACAAGAAGAAGAAAGATGGAACATGGGAATTGTCTCATATTTTAAAGTTAAGCTCATGTAGTGACTTGGAAAGGCATGGAGATGAACAATTGCCTATTATCCACTGCGTCTCCTATCCACCTGAAGGATTATGAACATTATTTTAGTCAAGCTAAGGACCTTAAACAAGCGCTACTTGGGAGGCAACCCATAGTCCTTGATTTATCTTGGTTTATTTTTATTTTGGGCTAGCATTTTGGATGTGTTCTTTTTGTAATATATAGTTTTAATCATGAGTACTTTGATTGTAGGAAATTTTGAAAAGTTTTCATGAAGAAAGAAGTTGATGAACAAGGGAATTGAGGGTAATGTAGTGAACTGCTCCAGAATTGTAAATCTTGAAGCAAATCTTTGTGAGTATGGTAAAATAATGTATATTTTTCAGATTTTTCTGAGTTATATTTCACACTTTTGATATAATTGTACAGGGTTTCACCAATAATATAAAGGGAACTCTTGCATAATTTTTCTGAAATCCTTTATTGATTTAATGTTTATACATATGCAACAATTTAAGTCTAGAGTGTTCTTATTCATATTTTGCTAGTCCCTCATAGCTTTATTAGTATGAACTCTGAATGTTTATGATTTTTAAGGGTACACCAGATTGTTTTATCCTCAATTTTGCACTGAGAAAGCTTTTTGGGCATTTCAGTTTGATGACTTAGGATATTTTTGAGATTTCATGTGGACTTAAATTATTGAGTAAGATCGATTTTGGTATTGATAAAGTTTATATATGAATTGTTGTATGTTTAAACAACATGTGCATAGTGATCTTTATACTTTAAGTTTAATTTATCTTCCTTTAATTTAATAGTGACTTTTATGGATAGAAATTTGGTGATATGTATATTTAACTTGAGATTTGCTCTAACTCCTCTGGTTGCATAATCTGAGGTTAAGAGTTAACACTGGCTGCCTTTTTCCATACATATATATATGATTGAAAAAAAAAACTCCTCTACTTGGCACTGCGAAAAATTGGCAGTGGTACTGAAGACATGAATTGAAGTCTAAAAAAAAATGAGAAAAAAAGAAAACTGTAGGCTAAGTGGATAGCTCTGCTGACTTTTAGATTGAGACCATGAGTTAAATTATACTGTTATGCAGTATACTTTAAACAATGTTATGACACATAACAGTTTGAAGATCAAATTGCATTAAAAATGTCTTGTTTATAGTTTCACCAAGTGACTTGAAATGATTCTCTATCTGTTGATTAAAGAAGATTTATTAAACTTGAAAGTATTTGATGCTTGATATGTGTTGATTGAACATTATAATGTGACTTGTGAATTTTATCTTTCTTAGATTGTAAATTCTTGACGGTTTGTTCTTACTGTGATCTCTCTTAAATGGTTTAAGTTCTGAAAAATTGCTTGCCTGAAATGTAGACTAAGAACTTTATTGATGGTAGAATAGATGAGTGTTCCTTATCTTTGCATTCTTTATTCATATCGATGTATTGCTTGAGGAAAAGCAAAATTCTAAGTCTAGGGTATTTTGATACGTTGTATTTACACCACATTTTTGCCTACATTTTAGATCATATTTTGATCTTAATTGCATAATTTTGTGCTAATTTTGGTGTTTTTTACTTCATTTGGCACAAAATCTTCACTTTTCTTGGTTTTATTGAAAATGTAAGTAAAATGGCATAAAAATGATGGATTTCGAGAGTTTTGTAGCCATAATACGATTCCCGAGGAGATCACGAGCTTACATGTTAAATTTGGAATGAAAATGGTGAAGATTTCAACATTACGACCTTGGCCGTAATTATGGAGTCGGTCGTAATTTTGGCATTGAGCGAAAGGCGAAAAGCAGCTAAGTACGGAAATGCACAGAAACTTTCACGGGTGAAGCTGTAAATCCATTACGGTCCGTGAAACTTTCTGTGAACAAAGGCATGTACACACAGAAGCTTTTACGGCCTTGGCCGTAAACTCATCACGGGCCGTAAAAATTGTCACTCGTCGAGTTTTTCACTCGATTCTCTACCGATTCGAACCGGATTTGAACCAAACTTTGCAGAAACGTTCCTTGAGGGGTTCCGAACCGGTATAGCTATAAAAGATCAGATTTTTCGAAGGTTTGGAGAGCTTTTTCGGACGAACACCATCGGCGGCGGTGACAAAGGGCGAAACTCAATTTCTGAACAGATTCCAGCGAGATTTCACGCAAAAGATCAGTTTGATTACTTCATCTTCATCGTCAGATTGAGGGGAAGCACGTTAAATTGTTGTTTTAGTGATTTCTTTGCAAATTTTATGAGATTCCTACTTGTTCATCATATAAACATGTTTTCCTTTAAGAACATGAGTGAGTAGATCTTCATTTCGGGATTAAGGGCTTAGCCCACTGACAATTATGAATTGATCTGTATTCATGCTCTTTCTATATAAATATATTATCATGATTTGATTGAATTTGTGTTTACTTCGTAATTTACCTGAGCCACGTATAATTGCATATTAGACGTTGCAAGAAGTACCAGGAGGTGAATCGCAATGTCCAATATATTTCAATCGAACCTACGAATCTAATCACGGGAGTAGATTGGATTGGTCTGAAGGATTCAACTAGCTTTTCATAGAACTTAATGAGTTTAGTTAGGTTAACTATCACGAGAGTAGGGAGTTAACTTAATAAAACACCGTATTACACTTCGGGAGGAGGTAATATGTATATTAGGAAAAGTTCCTTTCATGATAGATATTTTCTATTGATTGAGTTATCTTTAAATGATTCATACTTGTCAGTGTGGTGAACCCATGACATCCCGATCTTTTAGAATTTGAATCATCTTTAACTCTCTTTTGAATTATTCGTGCTTAGAAATTCAACATATCCACTTATTAGTTTTGCCTAGATTTAAGCAAGTCAAAGAGTTGGTACTTAACTACGTAATCCTCGTTGGGAACGATATCTTTTTATTACTTTAATAAATTCGTGCATTTGTGGACGTATCACCCCTTGTTGTTGACGCCCTCCGAGTCGCTAGCCTTGCATCGCCTCAGACACTATTGGCTTCTTTGTCGGCACCACCCCGATGGCTAGAAAGAGCAGCGAAAATGCAGATACCCAAAAATAGACTGGAATTTAACAAATGAGTTTTTTTTTTTTCCAAATCAGTCCTTTGCAGCTTGCATTTAAGCCACCAAATTCACATTGATTTCCAGATTGTTAAACCCTAAACTTATAGTAACATTTATTTTAGGCTTCCGAACCGATCGATTTAAAATGTTAAATTAACGTAAATCAGTAAATTAATTCCTGATACAATTAAAAAATAAATTTATCCTATAATTAATGAGATTTGATAATCGAAATAACAAAAATTTCAGGGTAAAAACGCAAAAAGTAGTACTTTTGCAAATTTTGCTTACAGGCCTGGGTTTAGCCCACTTAACCCAAAGGGGTTGGAAGTTAATGTGGCGCACGCAGGCAGAAGCGGTGGTGGTTTGGAATTTGAGCTGGCAGCTGCCATCCATTCAATCGATGCCTCCAAAGCATAATAAAATTAAAAGCGCCGACGAGTCTAAATGATTCATCTAGGTTTAGTGCAACGCACCCCTCAGCCTCCACGAAGAGTTTTGATCTTTGTCCAGCTCGGGAAGGAGAGAAAAAAAAGAAATGCCACGTCAGTATATTAAATCAATTAAGATAGAAAAAATATACCTTTAGTGGATCAGGTCCCCAAACCCAGATTCGAAATCCAAATTCGCTTGCCCAAGCCCGAAATCTCGAATTCGTGCCCGAGATTTCAACTCGGCGCCGAAAACCTCCCACGGGTCCAGTCAACAGTCAATACCCATCCACGTCGGTGCTCCCGCTTTTGCTTCGTTCGTGTTCGAGCAGCGCAGGCGGCACATTTCTCCGACGTGCGTGGGGGTTGGCTGCTTCACCGACAAACAACCTGCTGCTAGCGTTCTCATCGCCAGGCCGGCACCCATTCCCATCGGACCTCATCCCCAACCCGAGGTCGCCTGTAGAGCTCAGTCCCTGTTCACATCGCGACGCGTTCGAAGCATCAACGTCACGTCAGTTCTATTCTCGTCGGAGCAGAGGAACGATGTCGCGTCCAACGCACTCGTCGATGGGGTTCCTCTCCGTCGAGCGGTTGTCCAACTGTTCAGGCGTGCTTGAGCTCGTCGATGGGGTTCCTCTCCCTCACCGTTACTGATGCTTCGTCGGTGCCCAACGATGACTCTCCATCCGGCGCTGCTTCCGCTGGTGAGCACAAGGCCTATGGTCACCAGAGATGCGCCCGTCGTCGATGCCAATCAACACGGCGAACGATTTCGCCGCTCCTCTATTTTCCCCAATTTTATTTCTCCTCGGCAACCGGGTTTGGGTCGATTTTGACCATGGTCAACAGCCCATTTGACCAGGCCGACTAGAATGGGCCCTAAATTAAGGTTAGGCCTAACATTTAATATAGTATAGTGGCTTTGTAACGTGGGTCATTTAATAAAAATATAAACGAAACGAATAAAAAGTTATATTAAGTTCATGATTTTTGTGTGATTCTAATCGAACAAGCGTAGCAAGCGCAATCTTTTTGAAATAAAAAATTGTACAATCAATAACCCTGACAAGACCTTGCATGAATCGTATAGCGTACAAATACAAATTTCTTGTTGCAAGTGATTTTTCAAATTCGTAGTCAAGTGGACTTCTAATTCAACTTCTGCTGGTATATAGACTGGAAGTCAATTTTTTTCATATATTTTCTCATGCTTGCATTAATCTAAGACAAAATAATATTTTTAATCATATTATATTTTTCATTCCACAATTAAAGTGTTTCTAACTTATTATACTATTGTAGAAATGAAGAAAAAAAGACAACCGTTTTATCCTCGGCTTCTGTTCTTCATTTCGCTTTGCCTCGTCGAGATGCCCCGGAAGCCTGCCAATCTTCACTTTCAGGAGAACGAGCAATTTAAAACATAAAACCCAGTACATTCGTCTGAAATAAATTATTGCAAATAATATAGTTACGTTAATAATTAAAGTATACAAGTAATGTATACATAAACAATAAACAAAATCACTAAGTTAAATTCAAGATAAAGAAATCAAAACGAAGAGATACAGGTTGGTTCCAGACACACTGGTCAAACCAGGGAATAACATCCGCATCGGGAAAAGAACACTTAAAACTGTCGCATATGCTAACGGGGCTGATGTCATGTGAACGAATAAAAAAGTTGAAATTGTTGAGAAAATGATCTACCACAACCGGTCGACACAAAAGAAGAGCTCCATATTCGTTATATTGTCGCGAAGTAAGGACAACTTCATAGAACTAGTCTTACCAGAAATCATCTGGCATTTGTCCTCTTGACAGAAAACCGCTAAGGCGTTACATAGTAAATCTATAGAGGGTTAAGTATGAGATATCAAGCAGCAGCATTCTGATTTATGCTGCTGAGCGTTTTTTCTCCACGAGTTTCTCAATCAAATTAGCGGCATCCTGCACTGTCTGAATATTCTGGGCACTCTCTTCCTCCACGTTGATCTCAAATTCCTCCTCCAAACCCATTACAACCTCAACCTGCAACAACAAGTTAGATAATCTTTTTTTTGCTTGAACCTAAAATAGATGAGAGAAGGCAGTCAAGATATATAAGCGTTGCTAAACAAAACGATCGTCGTAGGCCAAACAACATCTTGACAGAGAATCCGCTATTCTGCTTAGTTGCAGCTTTCTCGTTTCTAACTTACAGGAGTATCTTCGTACGAACAATATTTTTTTAGTGATCTATTTCACATAGGATCATGAAAACACAAAAAGAACTTTTCAAAAACAACCATGCTCAAATCAAATCGTTTATAAGTAGTCATATAGATGAAAAATCCAAAATTATATTACCAAATGTGTTGATAAATCATTAAGAACTTCACTTCACACATTGTCAATGTTTTAATTACTTAAAAAAAGGTGAAATGAGAGACTAAATGTTACCGTGTCAAGAGAATCAGCTCCAAGTTGAGCAAAAGTTGATTCTCCCGTGATAGTAACCTCATCAGAGAGTGCCAACTGCTTCTTCACTATTCCACATACCTTCTCCACTGTCTCTGGTTTTGCCTGTTGAAGAATTAACTAAACAATTCAGTCTATTTTATGCCATTTAAAATTATATAGATACTGGGTTAAAATTATACAAAATATAGAGAAACATTTGCACAATGTCTACAATTCCTGGTGACACCAGTGTCTTCAACTACGAGATTCACTATGGCAGCTAAGCTGTAAGAACAATATATGAATAGCAAGATCCGATTGGTTCGATAGTTTATAGTACTGTGCATAACATATACTAAGTTTTGAATTATCTCTTTAAAACTTTGTTTGCTTGCCTCATTCGCTGTTTGCTGCTGTCTAGGATATTTTATACCCAAAAATGATGTAAACAGGATTACTAAAAATATGCTCGTCTTAGTTGAGGGATTTACAGTAGTTTCATGAAAGAAAGTAGCATAGAAGAGTGGTCGAGATATGCATAAATTAAGAGCTCGAGAATGCGATAGAGATGGAAACTCTTTCGCAGATACAAGTCACAAGAACATACAACACAAGAAACGCGGACTTGTGATCGTGCTGGGCGCAATCGGATTGACACGTTCTTCAGTTGGCTGAATATAGACACTGATTTGAGGCTAGAAAGCCCATTAGAAACCTGAAATAAGTAACAAAACCATACCATCATGTCCAGACTAGGATTTTATTAATAAGAATTTGTTGAAAGGCAAGCAAGATTGTAATTTTGTAAATACCAGCATAGTAAGGATTTCATAAATAAGAGAGGAGCATTAAATAATGTCGTGCAATTGTGCCACACAATTGAAGAGAAGTTTAATCGTAATCATTATATTATCAAAAGGTTGATAAAACAAACTACTTAGACCTCCATGATTATAAATACAATGTTACAAAACTGTGTATTCCTTTTCATCACAATATCTTCATGAAGGAAGCTATAAATAATTTTTGCATGATGCAACGTGCAAGATGAATTTTGACAAATTACTGTTCTTGGTGCTATAAATTGAATACAAGTATGAGTACCAAAGCAGAAGAGAAGCGGTTGAACTAAAGTACTAGTTTAAACAACTGGAAGCAGAAAACGAGCATATACAAAAAAAAAAAAAAAAAAAAAAAATTCAATTTGGATCAAATACTAAACCTGTCCCCATTTTCAGAAATATCTAATAAATTACAATTTCCTAAATCCGGATGATAAAAAAAAGGGAGCAGCTTCATATTATTTGAATAGAAGTGATGAAACCACATTGAAGCACCCAGAGGTGAACCAGAATATAACCAACAATAGCATCAGATGAATACATATTCAGAAATTTCCAAAATCAACATGTTTTATCACAAGAATTGTCGTCCTTTCCGTAGTTACGTTCAATCTCATTAGATCTTTAAAAAATGTAGAAAATTATAGATAATTTGGAGACTTTTAAGTTAAGCTAAAGTTCAGTGTAGAAAAATTCTGAATATCAAGCCTCGGCACTCAGTAACAGTATTCTTCGAACATACTTTATAGTATGATATGGTTGATTGATTAGCTTTGAAAAACACAAAACGGACTGATCACCAACATTTGCTATGAATTAAGGAATTCGCATAGATTTATACCCTTGGTATTTGTCAAACTAAAAGCAACCCTCAGATCCATAAAAATGACAAACGAATATACAATTACAGACAACAGACGGGACCAAAGAATCATAGAAATACCATATGTGGAGCACAGAGACAAAAAAAAAAGTTACATCAAAAGCAAATAACCAAATATGAAGCGAAGATCCAAAAAAACCATGTAAAAAGGGAGGAGCAGAGACAGCTGATGGGCTAAGACCAACAAGAGCAGAAGTGCTAAATACCTGCAGGGATTGACGAGGCGGGCGTACCGAGCTCAGAATCGCGGTTCCTGCGATGGAAGCCATGTATAATAGATCTACCCAGGAAGATGGCAAGAGAAATAGGAAGAAAGTGGAAAGAAGGTCGGCGACGCTCACAATGCTGGGAGGAGAGGAGGGCAAAAGCTTGGTATATAAAGAGACTGCGAGAGTCAAGTGGAGCGAGCTTCGGTTGTATCGAAGCTTAAATGACCAAAACACCATTGCAATATGCCACAAAAGTTGGAAAATGGATAGGTATTTTGGTCTTTTCAAGGATGAAAAATGCTGTGTCTCTGTGCGATTGCTGCGGGGATCCGATGTACGGTCAGATCTTCCTTGTATAACCTGTCACCTCATAGGAACCTGTATGCGCTCCTGATGTTGGACCGTCCGATGTGTGCGCCTCATCAGATCAACGGCTAGTCGAACGTTTTTTAATACAATGTTTCGTATGACGTCCTTTGTCATCGTATACATTGTATACAATATGTATACAATGCAAAGATACGACCCGACCCGACTCGATACGAAGTTAGGCGGGTTCGGAATTGGGTCTAATCGTATTCGGGTCATAAACGGGTCAACTCATTTATGACCCGAAATTAAACGGGTCGTATCGGGTTATAATCGGGTTGACCTGCTTAACTCGATTATATTATATAATTATATATTATATATATAATTTATATATAAATATATACATATACATATATTTATATATCATGTCGGGTCGAATCGTGTCGTGTCGAGTTAATCGGATTAATATTTTTACATTTATATAATTATATATATATATTTTTATAAATATTTATTTGAATTATTTAATATTAAATGGGTTAATTGGGTCGTATCGGGTTGACCCGAATATATATGAGTCATGTTTGGGTTAGATCATCTGACCCAATTAATTAAACGGGCCATGTTCAGGTTAAGCTAATCGGGTCACAAGTCATAAACAGGTTAACCCGAACACAACCCGCTAACCTGTTTTGCCAAATATATATATATATATATATAATGATTATAAAGATGTTGACATTATGGGTTTGGCCTGTAAGGAGGCCCATAAACCAGCGCTTCTAGAGAATCTTTGTGGCCACGATGGTCGGTTCGATTTGGACTTCCCTCATCATAACTTGAACGAGCATTTATCGACTCCGGTAAGAGTAAGGGTAAGGCCTTTATCTAGAAATATGATAAATAGCTCATTGGCTTCCTTGAAGATGGTACTAGGTGCATGCTTAGTTAATTCAATAAGAGTAACTTCTCTACCAAGAACACTAGAGCCTTATCATTGAACAACTCCTACTTTAGGTATGTTCACCATCTTTTGTCTCATACCATTTTTGATAGAGAAGAGAGTGATAGAATGATAAGATAATATGAATTTTTTTTTTTTTTTTTTTTGAAGTATGATGTATGATTATAGAATTAATATTGATTTTTATCTAACCAAACAACTATCTAGAGTGGCCCACTCCACTAAGGGTACTACAGTCATTGGGTGGATGATCACCCCCATCATTTTAGCTACAAGCGTGAATTTCTTTGGCTATGGACTCTTAGTAGGGAGTACTAAGGATACATGTGTGGTATGAAGATGATAGAGAGGAAGAAGATATTGTCTCCTATTTAAAAATAGCAGTCGTTCCATTGATCTTCCTAATCCCAGAGGACCAGAATCCGGGATAGTAGAAATTGGATCATGACTCTAGATGGCAGCATTGACCCACACCACTTAGCACCAGAATCACCACCAACGCATCACTGGAGGACAGTCGAATCTTCTTCTTCTTCTTCGGTAGCAACACCAGAGTGAGTGCTAGCGGCATTCGAAGACCTCCAAATTTTGATAGGCCAAATTGAAAGCAATCAGAGGTACATGCAAGGGCAAATGATCGATATGATTGGTCGGCTGCATAGCATGGAGTGATACATATATGAGAAGCTAACTACTCAAAAGAAGAGGAAGATGATGATTAAGAGCAGCATGCAATGAGTCACTATGTCACTATTTGAGTATCTTGTACCCTTGCTCTCATTTTTCTTTTCGATATGGTTAAATAAAACTTATAATATTTTTGATGATAAAAAATTTATGTAAATGCAATAGAGTTGCAAATAATTTTAAAAATCTTATTTGATATTTATTTTCTCTTTATTGATTATATTTATTTATAATTCTATACCTGTCAAAATGTATAAAAATCCTAAGTCATGGGTAACCACAATAGTTTATGTAAATGTAATAGAGTTGTAACTTAAACTTTGAAATGCATAATTCATGAATTTAGAAAACTTTGTTTCTTAGAAAAGATTTTTGTATCTTGAATTTGTTTATTGAAAAATGATGTATAAAAAATTTTGATTACTTGGATGTAGAAAGTTTTTGAATAGAAAAAGAATTTTTAAGTAATTTTTTCTTGTGTAATTAAAATTTTTTATTTGAAATGATATATGGTTAGATGAATGTTTTAAAAATTAGATTTTATTGAGTTTGATTTTTTTTCTGATTTTAATTAAAAAGCAAGATTGGCAACTAATGATGACAAGGGATGATAATAAATAAGTTTTAAATGAGGATTACTCAAACTCTGCTTGCTTTAAAGCATTATAGTTATAAGTTCAATTGTACTTATCTTAGTACAATTTAAATTTATTTTTAACTGAGTAACTGAGGTCATTCATTACAAATATTTGACCCTCGTATCAAAAGATTGATAAAGATTTAAAAACTATCTACTTGGCCAGCTCATTTCAAAAATAAAAAAAAATAAAAAAAATGAAGAAAAGAGTTGTAGGCCAAGTGCAGATCACCAATAACTAAAAAACACCAAAGCTATGAGTTAAGTTATGCTAAGCAAAGTTTAGTATATTTTAGACTAAGTCATTAACAAAAAAAAAATAACAAGAGTTAATAACGATCCAAAAACTGAATTAAACATCCGCTATTAGTCAAAAACTAATCAGATACCCATGAAGTCATGAAGTGACATTAAAACTAGAAGATTGATCATGGGAAGATAAAAAAAAAAGTAAAAATCTAATGGAAAAACTGAAATCTAGAAACATAAGTAATGAGGATTTGAATTTTAGCCACCTTAGATTTGAATATCTTAAAATTCTATTTCTTGATAATTCTTTATTACTTCCTAACTATGAGAAATTGTCACAAGCATCATGGATTAAAAACTTTTTTAATTTACAAAAAGAGGAATTTGTTGAAACTTAATATTTTTTATTTTTGAAATTTTATTTACTTGAAGATAAGCAAAAGTTTAAGTTGTTGGTATTTGATAACACAAATTTTAATAATATTTTTTCATGCATATTTATTATAAGTTTGTATTATATTTTCATCTATTGGCATATTAATTTATATGAAATTATCATATTTTACATAATAACTTCTTCTCTCTATCTTTTTGACTTTATTGGTAAAAGGCCCAAATTCAAGCAAAATGAAGGGATTTATCAAAATAATATTCAAAGCACAAAAAAGGGATTTTCACCAAAGATTTGGAGCTAAAGAAAAGTTATCGATGGTGATTATAATCACCCGCAGTAATTCCTAGGTGATATAATTCTTTTTAAAAAGTAAATTTAGAATAATACTTTGCAAAGAGAGACGAAGCCAACTAACAAGTTTTAAGACATTCCGAGCTAGTTGACAATCACAGCCCTTGGTTCTATTTGAAGAAGAATCGATAATAGCGAATGACTAGCTCTCGAGTTTACCCCAATTTCACCTCCGACGAACTATAAATCAAGCTCAAGCTTAGGGCTTAGAGAGAATACTCATGAGGCAACAATTACACTAGTTTAGGGTTTCTTTCATCGCTTCCATGCACCGAATCGAGGCCAAGAAGGTATCAATGGTGCAAAATCTTAGTTTCATCTTCCAAGGATCATAGTTGCAAGGTTAAGAGGAATTGGGCTATGAAACTGATCTAGAGGGAAGGGATGAGATTTTAGGAGAGTTTTAGTTTCAAATCTCATCAAAATTTATTAAGGATTGAGGGAAATCTAAGCAAGAACAGCACTAACCGCACGCAAGGAAGAAGCTATGTTTATCAATACAATCATTGCTATGATTACAATCACAGCCGAGAGAGAGAAAATTTATATCTCGATAATTTTTATCAGGGAGTTGTCAATTTATTATTTTCTTTTCTAACAAATTATAAACATTTACTTGAGTTTAAGAGGGATTCAATGACAATTATTATAGTTTAAACTATATTTCAAGCTATAGGGAGTAACCATTTAATTTTCTTTTTTATAATACAATTCTAGCATGTTATTATTTTATTTGAGTGTGTTGAAGTTGATTGTAGAGATTTAATGGTTGCTTTTAATTAATTGAATGTAAGTTATTTATATGTTATGAGGGTTAGGAGAAGGACTAAAAGGTGACTCTTAATCCTAGAACTCACAAGTTAAACCTATAAGGTCTAAACTATGAAAGTAGCTAGGATATATACTCTAATTAGTAGAACTTAATTTACATGTAATTTAGATCATTTAATTAAATTTTCATAGAAACTAACAAGGACTAAAAGGTGACTCTTAGTTTTGTAAACCTAAAATTAACCTTATAACTAAGACTATGAAAGTAGCTATGTTGTATTGGGGATAAAATAATCTACATTGTGCTTAGTGAAGTTAACTATGATCGATAAACAAAGTGACATGGTTATTAGGTTAGTTAAACATTAGGATGGACAATTAAAATGGGACATCTTATATATTTTAAAAAGTAGATTTTTAACAATCACATGCTGATATAATTTGCTTTAAGAAAATTATTGATTGATTTACCTAGATTGTACAACTACATTGATACTTAATTATAGAGTATATGAGATTTATATTTTTATTAGTTCAACACATCCGTGCACATGTGGAACACATGTTCAAGCCTTTTGGTGCCTTTGACTATGCCTATAAGTTCTCAGGTGCTAGTGGTGCAAACACAATATCAAGTTTTAAGCGTCATTGCTCTTGACACGTGAACAATGTAGTTGCAAGTTAAGAAAGTGTTGTGTGATTATCAAAAACAATAATGTATGTTAAGAAAACATAGTATTTTACTGCTCAAAGACGCACTATAAATTAATATTAGTAAAAGCTATATAATAATTAAAGTTATTTTTTAAATAAAATATAATATAAAAATAATCATATATATATATATATATATATTAAAATAATAAAATATCATATTGTTAATTTTACTCATATATAAAATTATAATTACTAATCTTCTTATATAACCATAAAAAGTTAAATTCATATTTTATAGATATATATAAAAAATTAGGCACTATCTTTTTAAACTGCAAATATAATAATATATAATATTAATAAATTTTAAGTTTTTATTTATAAAATTATTAATTTATATAATTTTCAAGTTACTAATTTAAAATTATAAAATTGTTAATCCATAACAATATTAATCTATAAAGTTATACATATATATGTAAAGAGGAGTGTAGTAATACACTTGTGATTGGAAACGTGATGTCAATGTTTGAATCCTTGTGCTTTATGTGTTTTTAGCCCGCACACCGTGCACGGGCTAGTAGGGTGATGTGCGCGAGCACGACTTGAAGATGTCAATGATACGCTAGTCATGGCAGCAAAGTAGAGAAGAAGCGCTACTTGGGGCTAGGGCTGTACATTCGGATCGGTAAATTCGGTATTTACCAATTTACCGATCGGTTTGGTAATTCCGGTTCGGTTAAATCGGTATCGGTATCGGTATCGGTAATAAATTTTTTATAAATCGGTTATCGGTACCAGTATCAGTTAATTTTTTTTTAGTTCGGTAAATAACCGATTTTACCGATTAAGCTTTATATACTCGATTTTATCCGTTTACCTCGTTTACATATTACTCATTTACTCGGTTAATCGGTAAATTCGGTATATTCGGTTCAGTAAAATAATTCGGTTTGGTAGTTTAATTGGTAAAAATAAAAATATTGTTATATTTATAGGAATTAAATAATTTAAATTGGTAAATCGGTAATTTACCGAATTTACTGAAAATTATTCGGTAAATTCGGTTCGGTAGATAATCGGTAAATTTTTTATTTGGTTTGGTATCTGTATTAAAATTTTTGGTAAATTTTAAATCGGTTCGGTATATTCGATATCGGTAAATACCGAATGTACACCCCTACTTGGGGTTTTAAATGTGGGGAATTTAGCAAGAATTTAATTTAACAATAATTTTATATGCACTTATATAATATTAATTTATATAAATTAAAAAAAGAGTTCATATGCGTTAACACAATATTAATTTGTATAAATTAAAAGAAGAGTTCAAGAATAAAAAAACCCGAAAGCGTGTTACGGCTTGCCCTAAGTGAAAATTTCGGGCTCTTGTGCAAGTTGATTCTAAACTGAGCACCTAGGATATGATCGGGATACTCCTCTTGCGGGTCACGACCATGGAGAAAATGACTAGACTCCATTTTAGTATTAGAGCAGCAAAGCACAAAAATCCAAAAATACCAAGAAACATAAAAGAGAAGGAAAAAAAAGCTTATGGATACTCTGGGTAGAGATATAGGCTCAGTTTGGGGCTAATTCTGCTTTTAGCTTCTGTTGGCTGGGGAATTGCTAGTTAAAAGGTAGTTGGCTAGGAAAGTACTCAGCTATTTGGTTCAAACAACTGTGCTGCTAAGTAGAATACACTACTGTACTGTAATATTAAGTAGAGACTAGAAACAACACTAAATGTACTTACCCCCAATGTAATTTTAATAACATAACAAATTCATAGTTTGATACTACAAAGAGTTCGTAGATAACACAAGAAGTTCATAATATGTCCAATACAATACCAAAGTCATTACACACAATGAAATTGTTTTTAGGCTACATAGCTCATGTTAATAAACTTAAAACAATCTGATTACATATCAACTTGTGAATATTGAACTATACTCCAAAACTCTTTTGACTAGTTAAACATATGTTTAACTTAAATACTTAAACACATGTTTAAGTTAAACATATGCTTGAGTTAAACATATGTTAAGTAAACATTAACATATCTTTAAGTAAACATTAACACATCTCAAAGTTAAATCGCACACACTGAATGTTCAATGTATAGTTCTTAAAGTTTACACTAATGTTGAGTGACTACAGAGTGTTCTTGTAAACTTTCAAAATAGTCATTTGTCATAGCCACAATGAAACTGTCAACATAAGCAAGAACTGAGCTGAATGGTTCCAGATTGATACCATTCTTCCCCTACATATCTCAGATTTATAGAGATGTTTTTCCAACATTCAGATACATAAGCAAATCCATTGAGTTCGTTTGCTGTCAACAACGTGAAAAAGAAACGATTTCATTTAGAAGCCACCAAGTTGCACATGTTTTCCAAAGATCAAATTCTTTAAATTTGATAATAAAATTTAAAACTACCATGAGATGGACGAGAAGTGGAAAGAAAGAGATCTATCTTCCATGATCAAATATTGTAAGCAAATTTCAAGAAAGAACACAAACAAGTAGAAGCAAGTAACAAAAATCCAACTGATATGGAAGAAGCGGATGAGTAACAGAAGACCAGAGTATATTAATTTGAAGAAAAACTTAAGAACATTCGATTCAAGTCTTGTTGACAACATAAGTTCCTCTTACAGCATAAAGCAAAGTCAATGACAAGAAGAATTAAGAAGAGAACACAATAAACAGGATTAGCAAATGTTAAACGTTTTGTTGAGCAGGCTCGAGAGCCCAGACATTGCATTTTTCCAAATAAAAGGCACAAGTATATGAAAACTGCTACTCGGCGCCTTCCCCTTCATGATCGTGCCAGTCTTATGTGTTAGGTAATATCGGGTGTAATTTTAAAATTTTGCAGTCTAAGGACGCAGCGGAAGACATATTACACTCGGAACATATTCCTTCCTCCAAGGATCCATGCGAGAGAGATAACACAAGGATATGTTTAGAGATAGTACCTCTATTGCTTGTTAGGTTGATGAAGCCAAGTTGAAGATGATCAAATGCTCGTCCTTTATAAGTATCAACACGTCGACCTTCTCAATGTTGTTCCCTTCCGCGCTTGGTGCTAGCCTCGGGGAGAAAATATCACTTCTTAGATTCTCCTTCTTCCTCCTTTGTTCCTCACGCCAACAAGTCTTCTTACTTGGAGACTCACGACCAAACAAGAAGAAGAAGATGGAAGGTGGCGCTGCACAAGAGGAAGAGGGCGGCTGGAAATTCTAGGGCTAGCGCAACTCAAAGAGGGAATTACCTTGCCTTGAAGAATTCTGCATGCATCCTGAAGGCACACCCCTTCTTTTATAACCTTGCAAGCCTCCACCGCCATACCTCTTTCCTTCTATGCTCTTGGCGCAATTCCTCCAAGGAATTGCCTTAAGAGACCAGCCACAACCTCTCTTGAATTGGCGCAAGAAAAGGCTTGGAAAGTATCAAACTTCTTGCCTTATCAAGAGAGGATCTTTGAGTTCTATTCTTATTAGGACTTACCATGTATAGTTGGCCGAATTCTTGCTTGAATTAATCAAGCCTTACATGCCAACATAACAGCCCCATGCATCCAAGATAACTTCTAAATATGAAAGCCAAATTTCATTAGGATTCATTCATGTCAATTGGCGCCAATTCCATATATAGAATCATCCCATGCGCCAAGTGCAAACCCAACTTCCATTAGGATTCAAACTTGCCTCAATTAGATTTAATCTACAACTCCATATTGGACTTGGATTTCAACACTAATTAGGCCCATGATTTAAATCCTTATTGGATTAGGATTTGCGCCCACCACAATGGGCCTAATCCAAATCCAATTCCTCTTAGGATTTGAATTCTTATTGGATTAGGATTTGCGCCCAACACAATGGGCCTTATCCAAATTCAATTCACACTAGGATTTGAATCCTAGTTGGATTAGGATTCCAACTCCTAATTGGTTTAAGATTTGAATCTTAGTTGGATTAGGATTCCAATTCCTAATAGGATTAGGATTTGAATCCAACATGGTTTATAATCCTAAGTCCAAATTCAACCCATATATAGAGTACAAATTTGACTTGGATATATATAAACCCATGAATCCCAATTGGTCTCATATTCAACCATGATTCTATCTTGGACTAAGAATCAGATTGAACTCAAATACATTCCAAGATATCCAGATCAAAATACAACGTCAAGAGTTTATTGCGTGTGACCCCGTAGGATCCATATGACGATGACAATGATGATTAAACATCATAAGTAGTAAGAGACATCTAGCAACACATCACTATTACCCAGGTCATAGGACTAAAGTTATTTGGCAACAACTCCCTAACAAGCAACAAGGATTCCCATGCATTCTAGATCCCTTTGTCTAAACTGATATCCTGCCATTGGATTAGTCTCATATTTTTAATCCAATTTATTGGTCATAACTCAAATAGTATGGCCATACATTCCTGTCATGCACCAATGAGGTGGGGTCCCCCAAAGTGGATATCATGCTTCTAATCAAAGAAGGGGCAAATCCTTCTATTGGTCATCCATATCTCTATATGACTTATGATATGCCCAATGACAGTCGTTTTGATTACCCATTTATGGAGAGACGTAAGACTGTATCAAAACACATCCATCATCACATCTAGATATAAATACACCTCATGTATAAGGATCAATGCAATCCTCTTGCATGTGAGATTGACCTGTTGACTAGACAAGTCAATTCTCACGGTGTGTCACTCTAGTGCAACTAATGCAGAAGCATTTGTATGTCTGCGTTACTGTGCCTCACACTTAACCAGCCCATACACCAGTTTCACATGCACCAAAGCTGTCCCTTATCGGCTAAGGCACCTTGACTGGGGATTACTATGAGAATAGATCCAACCAAACTCATGGGACATTATTTATGCAATTCAATACATCAACGTAGGTAATGCAATCTGCATAATAACGACCATGTCTTTATTGATTATATCAATTTTATCAAAGTATATTCCAATAATGCCGGACCATGTTCATATATTGGTCTGTAGGGCATCAACACTAACAATCTCTCACTTGCACTAATACCAAGGGCAACTGAATTCTTTTAGTCCCATATCTCTAGTATGACCTTTTAGCTTCTACTGCGCTAGAGGCTTTGTCAATGGGTCTCCCAGATTGCTATCTGTGTTTATTTCACAAATTTGAACATCTTCGTTATCAATGATCTCTTAGATCAGATGACATTGCCGCAGTACATACTTGAGTGCTAAGTTCCTTTGCTTGTGCTATGGCCCCAGCAAGAATTGTATTGGACATTAAGCACTAGGTACTAAGTAAAGATCAAGTAAATGAAGCTGCTACCTTGGCTGCCACAAGAAGCTGCAATGTACTCAGCCTTAATTATAGAATTTGCCACCGTGGTGTGCATAAAGCTCTTCCAGCATACAAAACCACTATAAGGCAAAAACGCAAATCCTGACTGTGAACAATAGTTGATGACTCTAAATTTCATAGCATATTTTTTGCTAATTCCATTGTACTTTTGGGTCATAATCATGCTCATTTGCATATTTTTATGCCTTATTTTTCAAATGTTTTAGAATCTACACCTTTCTTGGTTTTTGATCAATTTCAGATAAAAAGGCATCATTTTCACGGGTTTTCAAGCAATTTCAATGCATAGACAAATTCTAATTATCAAGAGGTGACTACACATCGAATTTCAATCCAAATTGGACTTCACAGAGAAATTACGGTAGTGCTGTAAGAAATTTTACGGCCGTAATATGCAAATAATGGCACTTGATTCTGCTACCATATTCTTCAAAGATTTTTTGTCCATGCAAAGATTACGGCACTGCCGTAATACTTTTTATGGTGCCGTAATGTCGAGCTATTTTCATATAGAGACTTTTGAGGTGATTACGGCACGGCTGTAATACATTTTACAGTACCATAATTTCAAGCTATTTCCTTACAAAAGCTTTTGAAATGATTACGGCATTGCCGTAGTGTTCTTCACGGTGCCGTAATTTCAACCCAAATTTCCATGATTGCCCGATTCTTTCACTATTACTGTTCACGAAAGCTTGCGATGACGATTTCTTGAGTTTTAGACCACTATTTCTAGATCCGTAAAAAGGAGAATAATCTACATAAAGAGGGAAAGATCTGCAGACAAAAAGCCCCAATTAATTTTGCAGATTCAAGGAGAAATTGAGAGAATCACCGTCGCCCTAGGGTTCGTCACCAGGAAGCGTACATACCACCATCGACCGTGAAATTCTAGAGGAAGCTTCACTTGAAGGAGGAGAGGACACACAAAAAGTTTCATAGTGAAAGGAGACCGATCGAGGGAGAAATCAGCGAAAACAAGGGTGCTGCCACTATTCATCGCGTTTCTAGGCCAAATTATGGGCTGTAATAAAATTACAACCCTGTTTAGTAACCTTATCTCTACTCTTTCAGTTTTTGATCCTTCTAAAACAATATTTTATTGTAATTCTTCAATCATACTATCTTAAACCTCTTTGGGACAAGGGGGTGTAGACCTCTTAATTTCTTAATGATAGGCTGATCTTTATTTCATCAGGATGTTTTTGATATGATAATTTTACTTAAGTGATTTATATCTTTAATCTTTTCTTATTTCAATCATCAGCATATATACTAGAGTTTTGTGATATGGACTGAAAAGTGATTTGCAAAACTTGGAACCCTAAAATTAAGGTTTAGGAACTCATCGTAAGAAATTAGTTGTGTTCTTATCTCTAGATTTTAGAAGTTTATTGACTTGTTGATAGATTGATCTAAAAAATATTACTGTTTTAGACATGAAAATATGTTAGAGATAGATATTGGATTGTTAGAAACCCTTAAGTAAAACTAGTGGAACTAGGGTATGAGAATACTTAGTTTCACTTGAGATTTTGATATCGGGATCGAATGCACGAGAGTGATTCTTAAATCTCTATGTCAAGGTTTGCTTTTCCATAAACGTAGGATAAATCTGCATGAGAGTGATAATTATTCTTTGCAAATCATTTGCGCAAGAGCGAGATGATTTCTTAATTAAAGCAAATTACATCTTTATCATAACAAGAATAAACTGATGAATGTTTAATTATATCTGGTCATTGAAATTAAGATGGTTGAACCTCTAGTCCCAATTCTTTCCCTCTGATATTTAGTAAACTTTTCGATCGATTGCTTACGTCATATTCAGTTTGCTTAGCTAGTGAAAAATCAATTCTTTGGTACTTACAACGAGGTCTTTGTGGTTCGATAACTTTTTATTACTTCGAGTATCCTTGCACTTGTGAACACAACAATAGTCATTAGATTGGAACGAAGTATTAGTGTACCCTTGTACACATAGTTTTTCCTATCTTCTACAGACTAGATGCCAATCCTTTATACTTCTCAAGTATTTACGGATTGCTTTCATAGCTATCCAGTGTTTAAACACCAGGATCTGATTGGAATCTACTGGCTATGCTCCAAGCATATGCCACATTTGGTCTTATGCACATTGCACAATACATGATCAATCCTATACCCAATGTATTAGGAATATTGACTCATGTTATCTCTCTCCTCATGTGTCAAAGGACATAGCTTCTTCGAGAGGGTCAGACCATGTTTCCACGGAAGGTATCATCTCTTGGTATTACCCAATATGATCTTTTCTGTATAAATCTGGAGGTAAGTGGATTGACTAAGGGCAATGTCTTTCTTGGATCTCTATCTAAAGATCCTCATACCTAGGATATAGGCCGCATTCCCTAGATCATTCTTCTCGAAATACTTCCCAATCCTTGACTTCACTGCGTGAAGTGCTGGGATGTCATTTCATATGAGTAGAATATTGTCAACATGTAGAACAAGAAATATTATGATGCTCCCACTGATCTTCTTGTAAACATATGCACCTTTTCAAGACGCTTGCATAAGCCCGTGCATTGAAACTAAGATTATTTTCCTTCTCTCTCAGGGGCCGAGCACGTGCCTGGTTGCAGTCTCATCTAACTGGAACATTCACCACATGGGAGCGCCTTTCAAATGCCTTTTTACTAAAGTACTTCCCACCCTATAAAATGATCCAATTGCAAAATCAGATCACCAGCTTTGCATAGAGGGAAGTCGAGTCGTTGAGTGAAGCATGAGAGCACTTCAATGAATTGCAAAGGAAGTGTCTTCACCATGGCTTAGAAAAATGGGTTTTAATTCAAACTTTCTATAATGGTTTACTTTATAATACTCGCCTCACTGTTGATGCTGCTGCAGGTGGAGCTTTGATGAATAAGACCATGGATGAAGCCTACACTTTGATTGAGGAAATGGCCCTGAACCATAACTAGTGGACCACTGAAAGAGAAGTGCTATATCGACCTCTACATGGAAAAAATGAGAATGATGGTTGGCGTACCTTGGCTGAAAAGGTAGACTCTTTGTGTAATAGATTTGATTCTTTTCAAATGCAAATTGCAATGGTTTCATCGTATGTTACTTGTGATATATGTGGAAATCAAGGTCATTACTCTGAAGATTATAGAGTTATTGCTAATCAGGGTGTAGAATAAGTGAATGCTGTAGGGGGTTGCAATCAAGGTAGAAACAATGACCCTTACTCGAGTACATACAACCCTAGATGGAGAAATCACCCAAATTTATCTTGGAAGAACAATAATAATGTTGTAAGGGGATAGATTGAGGAAAGAGCATACCAACAGAGGCAGCAAAATCAAAATCAGCCCCAGAACACTAGTTTTGAATCCATGTTTGAAAAATTCATGGCTAGTCAAGACCAGAAATTTGAAAAAAATTATGGATGAAATGAAGCACCAAAAAGACACAATAAATCAGCTTACTTCTCAGGTAGGGTCCTTGACTGCACACAATAAGATTTTAGAAACTCAGATAGCACAACAAGCTAGCACATCTTATAGACCCCCAGGGAAATTACCTGCTAAACCTGAACATCAAAAGAATAATGTATAAATGTAAGCCATTAGGATGCGTATTGAGCACTTAATTGAGAATTTAACTAAGTGATTTCTCATTATTTTGTAAAGTGAAAACAAAGAAGAGAGAAAGGATATAGTGAAAGGTATAAAGGGAAAAACACCTCATGCTTTTCTTTATAGCCACCTCAAGCTTGTCATGAGGATAAGATGAACTTGGTGATGACACCTCATACTAGGGGTGACTAATGAGGTAAAAATGAAGTAAACATAAGGAAAACAAATAGGGTTTTTACCAGCAACTTCGTTTGGGCTTGGGGAAGAAGTGGTGAAGGTGGTGAAGAGAAGAAGAAGACTTAGAAAAGCACAAATTTTCATAGGGCAAGTTTCTACCCTATGCCCTACATTCATGGTTTCATAAATATGATAATTTGATAATAAAATGATATTTAAATCCTGAATATCTAGTTCATACTCTGATTTGTTGAACTCAAAATGAATTTTGAAGTTGATGCTAAACTAATGTGGAGAATTTTAAAAGAATGGTTAAGGTGATGTGAGTATACAATTCTAACCTTGTTAGGGTTCATATTCTATATCTTTGTACACACAAGTGGTTTATCATTGAGAATTGATTTGCGTGAAAGAAGACTTGAAAACCTTTCCAACGCATCCAATATTGTATATACTTGATCAGAGCTAGGGCATCAATGAGGCAGCAACATCCAGTATATGTTGTCTATCATACCAGACTGACCTACTTGTATTGTTTTGCTCAGAACATACGATTTACAACTCCGTTTTGAGTAATTCTTGTTTTGTACGAAAGTTGATTTACCTATGTTTCCAATGGACTATATATTGAATATCTTTCATATGCATTGTAATCTTAAACCGACTGGATTTGTAAGATCAATTCCCTGGAATTTCTGGAAACCGGGCAGCTTGACCCTTTGTTACCATAACCCTTATATCTTTTTGTGTACTTTACCAAATGGCCTCAAACTAATTTTATTGGCAAGGAGACTCGAAGATAGTTTCAATGACTCCTATGTTGTATGAGTCTATATATTATTTCTTTACGAGTCATGTGCATGATATTTGGGCTGATCCAATTTGATATATTCTACTCTTTTGTCTAGATCTCTTATGGTGGAATGTGTAATTAACCTTATGCAAGATTTCATGCTCATGATTTTGGTACATTGATCAGTTTCCTATATTATTTTGATTCATGGGCATTGATAATTTTTTGGTATTGGACCAAAGGTGTGTTGGGAAACCCCGAGGATATTTTACAATTTTTAGAGATAGAGATTACAACATACATTGCTCAGCGGAAGCAATTAAAAGGATACCTAGGTCACAAGTGACTTCAATGAAAAACTTGTAGCAAAAACTAGGAATCCATAGAATCGCATGACATGAGCACATGATCAACCTTGTATAACTTGTATAGAACAAGTTAGAGTATTACCTGTGCCATGATGTGAGAGGCGACTTGGAAGATGAAAGGGGCGAGTGCCTCTTCTCCAAAGATGTCACACACAAGATGAGAAAGACTTTCTTCCTTGTGTTCCTTGTGCTAGCAAAGACACCAAGGAGTCTTGATCGTCTCTTGGAAAGGATGATGTGTGCCCCCTTGGCTGGTCGAACTTCTCTTCCTTGCATGAAGATGATCCACACGAGAGAGCGAAGAGAGGAGGAAGCGAGAGGAGCTTTCGAAAACCGTGGATACCCAAAAGGAAAATTCGGCCACCACATATGGTAAGAACCGAACATGTAACTCCCTCCATAACTCCCCTTTAAGCGATCGAAAACTCCTCTTAAATTGAACCATGCGTTCACAAGTGAACCGGTTCAATCTCAATTTGGTTCAAGCACCAAATCAAACCAGCCCTGGTTATAATCTTCTTAGAAGATATAACCACACATCACATTGAACCCCTGATCTTTACGATCAAGCATCAATTCTCCGATCAAAGCTTACCGATCACATGTCCTAATCAATCAAATATGATTAGACTAGATCTTACTTTTAATCAGAGCTTAAATTCCTTTAAACTGAACTAGAATAATTCCAGTCCACACGATCTGACATAAGTAAGCCATATCATCAAATTGTGCGACCCTAAGGGTTTCCTTCAATGTCGGTAACGATAACTTACGTTATCATGACCAGAGAGAGGTATCTAGCAACACATCACTGTCTTCCAATATGAAGGAAAGAGTCTTCCAAGACTACTCCCAAACCACAACACAAGTGTGAATCTCATTCACTTGGCATACATGTTTCCCTTTGCCACTGGATGTTCTCGTTGGACAAGCGTGTCAAGCCTGTGATTCCAACATGATGAAAATGGTTAGATCAGATGAACATAGTCGTCTGGGTATGGCCATACACATTCTCAACCATTTCATCCATAGGGCCCCCTTAGAACATCACACTCCAACCAGGAGAGGCAATCCTATATCTATCACAAGTACCCTAACATGACTCATGCCCACTATCCAAGATAATCCTTAATCATTATCTTTCAAATGATATGGAACTACATCAAGATAATGCCAATCATCACTTAGAAACACAAGTGATCTCAAGTCAGAGGGAATATGCCACTTGCTTGCATACAAGGATTATTCACATTGTGACATTGTGACAAACAATTGAATATCCTGAGAAGGGTCAGTCCAGTACATCCAATGCACCTATGTGTCTAAATCTTATTCCATGCTCGAAGCATCCTATAAGATTAGAACACATATTAGTCTCAATCATACCAAGGCTGTCTCACGTTCACCAAGATATCTCGACTAAGGACAATACTGAATGTCAGCTAAACTGAACATCATTGAGACATTACTCAGAAGTATACATATAGCAGCAGATTATGTAACAATCTGAATAACAACGAATGCCTTCAAAAACATATATATTGTTTATACATGATACTGAAAATAGCCCAAGGCCTCAAACATTAGCCTTAAGGGCATACCCTAACAATCTCCCACTTGCACTTAAACTAATGGTTGAGGAATCTCAAACCCATATTGTTACAGTGCGTCTCATGCTTCTGCTGCGCCAGAGGCTTTGTAAGCGGGTCAGCTAGATTGTTATCTGTATGAACCTTGCAGAGCCTGATGTCTCCTCGATCAACGATCTCACGGATCAGGTGAAACCTTCTCTGTATGTGCTTGGACTTCTGGTGTGACCGTGGTTCTTTCGCTTGTGCAATCGGTCCAGTGTTGTCACAGAAGATAACCAATGGATCTGCACTCGAAGGAACGACACCAAGTTCCTGAACGAACTTACGAATCCATACTGCCTCCTTTGAAGCCTCTGAGGCTGCAACATACTCGGCTTCTGTTGTGGAATCAGCAACAGTTGATTGTTTGAAACTCTTCCACACCACTGCTCCTCCATTCAAGCTAAAAACATAGCCTGATTGCGATCGGAAATTGTCTTGGTCAGATTGGAACGAAGCATCAGTATATCCTTCAATACTGAGTTCTCCCTGACCTCCATAAATCAAGAACATATCTTTGGTTCTCCGAAGATATTTTAAAATGTTCTTGACTGCAATCCAGTGTGTCTTCCCTGGATTACCTTGGAACCGACTGGTTACGCTTAACCCGTAAGCGACGTCTGGGCGAGTACACAACATCGCATACATGATGGACCCAATAGCCGAAGCATAAGGCGTATTGTCCATCTCATCTTTCTCAGACTGTGTTTGAGGACACTGGCTCTTTGAAAGATTCAGACCATGTCTGACTGGAAGATATCCTCTTTTAGAATTTTCTAAATGGAATCTCTTCAGGACCTTATCGATGTAAGTACTCTGGCATAGCCCGAGAAGCCTATTAGATCTATCTCTATAGATCTCCACACCTAGTATATAGGCTGCGTCTCCCAAATCTTTCATCTGGAAACATTTTCCTAACCATGCCTTGACTGCATGCAGTTCAGGAATACCGTTTCCAATGATTAAAATATCATCGACGTAGAGGACTAGGAAAGTAATCACGCTCCCATTAAACCTTTTATATACACGTGGGTCATCTTTATTTTTGATGAAACCAAATTCAGAAACTGATTCATCAAAACAAATATTCCAGCTTCTCGATGCTTGTTTTAGTCCATAAATGGACTTCTTTAATTTGCATATTTTATGACGTTCTGATGGGTTAATGAAACCTTCAGGTTGTGTCATGTACACATCCTCTTCTAATTTTCCGTTAAGGAAAGCCGTTTTCACATCCATTTGCCAGATCTCATAATCATAATATGCTGCTATCGCGAGAATAATTCGAATGGACTTGAACATGGCTACAGGAGAGAAAGTTTCATCATAATCTATCCCGTAGATTTGTTTGAAACCTTTCGCAACTAGCCTGCCCTTATAGGTAAGCACGTTACCATCCATGTATTTCTTCTTTTTGAAGATCCACTTACAGCCTATAGGGATTACTCCCGGAGGCGGATCAACCAAATCCTAGACTTGGTTATCTGACATGGAGTCCATCTCGGCTCGCATAGCTTCAAGCCATCTTGCTGACTCCGGTCCACTGACCGCGTCCGCATAAGTGAGGGGTTCATCATTAATGATGTATACTCCGTCATAGCGCTCAGGCTGACGACGAATCCTTCCCGATCTACGCGGTCCCCGTGATGTCTGAGCCTCAGGTTGAACATTAACCTGATCTGTTGGCTCAGGCTCATCCAACTGTGCTTGACTACTTTGTCCCTCTTCTGGAATTTCATCCAGCTTTATTTCTCTCCCACTGGCCTCTTGTAGAAGAAACTCCTTCTCAAGAAAAATAGCCGTTCGAGCAACAAATACTTTATTCTCCTTGGGATTGTAGAAATAATAACCCTTAGTTTCTTTAGGGTATCCGACAAAGATGCATTTATCAGATCTGCTCTCCAGTTTCCCTGAGGCGAGCTTTTTGACATAAGCCTCGCAACCCCAGATTTTGATAAATGTCAAGCTCGGCTGTTTCCCATACCATAATTCATATGGCGTCTTTGAAACGGCCTTGGATGGCACTCGGTTTAGCACCTTTGCAGCTGTTTCCAGTGCAAATCCCCAAAAGGAGTAAGGTAGAGTAGCTTGACTCATCATAGAACGAACCATATCCAATAGGGTTCGATTTCTCCTCTCGGACACACCATTCCATTGCGGTGTTCCTGACGAAGTGAGCTGTGAGATGATCCCACACTCTTTCAGATAGTCAGTAAGCTCACGACTCAAGTACTCTCCACCTCGATCAGATCGAAGTGCCTTGATATTTCGACCTAACTGATTCTGTACTTCATTTTTGAATTCTTTGAACTTGTCAAAGGATTCACTCTTATGTCTCATTAAGTAGACATAACCATACCTACTGAAATCATCAGTAAAAGTAATAAAGTATGAATAGCCACCTCTGGCATGTTTACTAAATGGCCCACACACATCACTGTGAATAAGGTCAAGTAAACCTGAAGCCCTTTCACCTTTATTAGTAAAAGGAGTCTTCGTCATCTTACCCATTAAACAAGCTTTGCATGTATCAAGCTCCTCATAGGAGAATGATCCCAGCAGTCCATAGTCATGCAACCACTTAATGCGCTTCTTGTTAATATGGCCTAGACGACTATGCCATAACAAGGTGCTGTCATCAGCATGCTTGGCTTTCTTATTATCAATTTGTTGTACAGAACATTCCATGTCCAACATGTATAACCTATTGTTAATCGACCCAGTTGCATAAACAATACTATCAAATGAAATACAGCACTGTGAAGTTTTGCATTCAAATGAAAAACCTTTCCTGACAAGAGCAGGAATAGAGATAATATTCTTTGTTTTGCTTGGTACGAAATAACAATTGTCAAGTTCCAATACAAATCCAGATGGTAAAGAGATGTGATATTCTCCTACTGCAACAGCAGCAACTCGTGCCCCGTTTCCAACTCGTAGGTCCACCTCATGCTGTCCCACCTGTCTTCTTCTCTTGAGTTCCTGCACATTTGAACAAATGTGAACTCCACATGCAGTGTCCAACACCCATGAAATAGAAGAAGCAACCATGACTTCAGTCACGAAAATACCTGAGCCTGAGGTGGAAGGCTTGCTTCCCTTCTTCTCTCCTCGGAGCGCTCTACAGTCCTTCTTCCAGTGACCCAGCTGGCCACAATGGAAGCATCTGTTGTCCTTTGACCGCTTTATCTTTTGTTTCAAAGCCTTGTTGTAGCTCTTGATAGGGGTTTTTCCCTTCTTTCCCTTCTTCTTATTCCCAGAAGGGACCATCAAGACAGAGGATGAAGGCTTTCCCTTCTCAAGAGTCTGCTCTGTTGTGCAGAGCATATTCAGTAATTCTGCCGGAATACAGTCGATTTTGTTCATATTAAAATTAATGATGAACGCATCGAAAGAAGCCGGAAGAGACTACAAGATAATGTCTACAACAAGTTCTTGATTGATGGTATGACCCAGTTTCTCTAGAGCTTCTTTGTACCCAATCATCTTGAGTACGTGAGCTCCCACTGGACTTCCTTCAGTCAATTTGCTATGAAAGAAAAGTTTCGTCAAGTTATAGCGTTCTGTCCTTGCCTGTGCAGCATACAGCAATTTCAGATTTGCTATAATATCAATAGCAGATAAATCCTCATGCTGACGCTGGAGCTCGGGCGTCATTGACGCAAGCATAAGGTAAGCGACATCAGTACTATCACTGACGTGCTTTTCATAAGCATCTCGAACCGCCCTTGCGGCGTTCGCAGCGGGTTGAGCCGGCATTGCCGACTCAAGGATGTACAACTTCCTCTCAGCTTTGAGGACAATCCTCAGCTGTCTGTACCAGTCTGAGAAGTTTGGCCCAGCAAACTTCTCCTTTTCCAATATGGATCGCAAGTTGAGCCCCGTGGTGTTCGTTGCTGCAGGAATCTACAACATAGCAAGAACAACTAGGTCAGCATCCATGTTAGAATCATTCCAGGATTTAAGAGTGATTCTTTTCTCACTATTTTATCTGACTGAAAATCCAATAAAACAGCCCGAAAGAGTAAAACTCTTTTAGTGAGATGGGATCCAGATTTCATACTTGATCTCCGCATCTCGCTCAGGCGAGATAAGGTGCACAGAGAATCCAAGCACTAATCACTGGTAGGCTATTCATGCCAATCGCCAACCCGTGCGATTCCCCTTCATCTAGGCAATCCAAAAGACTATGCCAACTGAGTTGGTACAACACAATCTCTGATTCCTCAGATGGCTGCCTCCATATAGCTATCATATGCTCAACATGTAGCCTATATGGTCAAGCTAACCTGACCTACTTCCTGGACCACCACGTGCTATGCTGAGCAACGAGAAGCGATAAATCCCTTTTCTGTAGCATGTAGGTGTAATCACGCACCGTCTGAAGATAGCTGGGCGTGCCCACTGAGTGGGTACAACACGGCCCCAACAATAGTCAGAACAGTGAGGTTTTGCGTCAGAAAGCAATCGATAGCTTGATATTTACGTTGGATTTTAACGGTCTTTTATCTTCTTACTATCATGCAAATTCTATAGTGATAGCTGAAGAATAAAACATGCATGTGCTACTTAAAACAGTAAATGAAAGCACCATTATCTTATGTGGTAAACGCCCATAAAACTTAAGTAAAACCCTAGTTTAACAAAAGTCTTTACTTGAGCTCTTTATGGGACTCTTGTACCTCATCCGGCCCAGCCCGGGCCCAAACGCCATCTGCAGCCCAAATGCGCCTACAAGACAGAATGGGCCTGTTCTAGAGTCGACCTCTAGACCACCCACCTAGTGAAGCCAATTGCTGCAAGCACTTCTGCCAAATGTGCGGTGTGCTCATGTCTGATCAAAATTACATTTTAAAAACTATCTAGACATGGTTTGACACGCAGGTCAATTATACATTCATATAATTTCAAATGTGACTCGTAGATCACATCAAATATATTAATTTCCAGGCACGCAGGCCCCAGCACAGCATACAAAATAGGGCAGCCCACATAAGATTAAATAAACACTCAATATACTCAATGCAACATGTTAAACATGTACTACATGTGATCCAAACAGAAATAAAATTTTAGAAAAACCCATGGCATCAATTTTATTTCCTTATGTGCCCCACTACCTTACAACGGTCCATTAACAGATATCCACTCGTTAGACCAAGTCAGACCCACTACCCTTGCATGCACCCAGTCATAACTGACTTGCGTCGACCCAATGGTCGACTATGCATGCCTTAAGAGCTGAACGTCCCACATGATTTCCGGCAAGCGGGTGTGACCCCGGGCCATAATCATGATCGTTCACTAGGCGCCTCAAACAGACATCGCTACACGCCCTTCTACAGTCGGCTTATAGCCACATGTACAGCTTGCGCACAGGTGCTATCCAGCCGCCCATCCAGGCTGTCAGATAGTCTGATTAGGCTGTTGGGTCCATACTTGACTAACGACTTCAAAACTATTAACCCGTCTAAGTGTTTGAAGTAGGCGCACAGATAGATCTAGTGGAGTCGCGCATGAAGATAATTTTTGTTTGAAAAACAACATATGCGCAAACTATGTATGCAAAGATTCATCTAACATCACATGCGCAAGCTATGTATGTAAACTGTGCATCATGTAGTTGCATGTGAACATAAACAAGATCTACCCAATAACTCAAGCATGGATCACAAGAAGGCAACCATATGCATCAAGTCAGAAAACCTGGCTTTGATACCACTAAAAGGATACCTAGTTCACAAGTGACTTCAATGAAAAACTTGTAGCAAAAACTAGGAATCCATAGAATCGCATGACATGAGCACATGATCAACCTTGTATAACTTGTATAGAACAAGTTAGAGTATTACCTGTGCCATGATGTGAGAGGCGACTTGGAAGATGAAAGGGGCGAGTGCCTCTTCTCCAAAGATGTCACACACAAGATGAGAAAGACTTTCTTCCTTGTGTTCCTTGTGCTAGCAAAGACACCAAGGAGTCTTGATCGTCTCTTGGAAAGGATGATGTGTGCCCCCTTGGCTGGTCGAACTTCTCTTCCTTGCGTGAAGATGATCCACACGAGAGAGCGAAGAGAGGAGGAAGCGAGAGGAGCTTTCGAAAACCGTGGATACCCAAAAGGAAAATTCGGCCACCACATATGGTAAGAACCGAACATGTAACTCCCTCCATAACTCCCCTTTAAGCGATCGAAAACTCCTCTTAAATTGAACCATGCGTTCACAAGTGAACCGGTTCAATCTCAATTTGGTTCAAGCACCAAATCAAACCAGCCTTGGTTATAATCTTCTTAGAAGATCTAACCACACATCACATTGAACCCCTGATCTTTACGATCAAGCATCAATTCTCCGATCAAAGCTTACCAATCACATGTCCTAATCAATCAAACATGATTAGACTAGATCTCACTTTTAATCAGAGCTTAAATTCCTTTAAACTGAACTAGAATAATTCCAGTCCACACGATCTGACATAAGTAAGCCATATCATCAAATTGTGCAACCCTAAGGGTTTCCTTCAATGTCGGTAACGATAACTTACGTTATCACGACCAGAGAGAGGTATCTAGCAACACATCACTGTCTTCCAATATGAAGGAAAGAGTCTTCCAAGACTACTCCCAAACCACAACACAAGTGTGAATCTCATTCACTTGGCATACATGTTTCCCTTTGCCACTGGATGTTCTCGTTGGACAAGCGTGTCAAGCCTATGATTCCAACATGATGAAAATGGTTAGATCAGATGAACATAGTCATCTGGGTATGGCCATACACATTCTCAACCATTTCATCCATAGGGCCCCCTTAGAACATCACACTCCAACCAGGAGAGGCAATCCTATATCTATCACAAGTACCCTAACATGACTCATGCCCACTATCCAAGATAATCCTTAATCATTATCTTTCAAATGATATGGAACTACCTCAAGATAATGCCAATCATCACTTAGAAACACAAGTGATCTCAAGTCAGAGGGAATATGCCACTTGCTTGCATACAAGGATTATTCACATTGTGACATTGTGACAAACAATTGAATATCCTGAGAAGGGTCAGTCCAGTACATCCAATGCACCTATGTGTCTAAATCTTATTCCATGCTCGAAGCATCCTATAAGATTAGAACACATATTAGTCTCAATCATACCAAGGCTGTCTCACGTTCACCAAGATATCTGGACTAAGGACAATACTGAATGTCAGCTAAACTGAACATCATTGAGACATTACTCAGAAGTATACATATAGCAGCAGATTATGTAACAATCTGAATAACAACGAATGCCTTCAAAAACATATATATTGTTTATACATGATACTGAAAATAGCCCAAGGCCTCAAACATTAGCCTTAAGGGCATACCCTAACAGCAATATCCCTGAAACAGGCCGGTCCCAAAAACCCAGTGAAGATCGCAAGCAAGAGAGTCGACACGATGAGTTAGGAAATGCCTTAGAGCAAGATGAGGTCGATGTCGTGATAGGCGCCCAAGCGTGCGCCCTCTGCAGTTTCACACACACGGATGCCTCGAGTCCTCTTCTTCCACGCCCGGTGCTAGCCTCGGGAAGAAGATCCAAGCCTTAGTTCTCTTCTTGAATGCTTGCGCCACCTCTAAGGTAGAAGCGCTAATTGATGAAGAAGAGAGGAGAAGGGAGAATGCCGCCAAGCCTTTACTTCTCTTGCGCCAAAGGAGGAAGAAAGGAAGAAGCTTGTGGCTAGGGTTTGATGGAAGAAGATGGTTGCGCCAATGCCCCTTACTCTCGCCCTCTTGATGTGTTCATGCCTCCAAGGAAGTACACTTGTAAGAGGGGGCGGCTAGGGTCACATATATAGGGCAAGAGGCGGTTAGGGTAAGGGCTAGGATCATGACAAGTGTAGGGCTAGGATGAGGAGGTTTGAGACAAGGAAAGTCTCCAAGACTTTACCATAAACTCCATTCAACCTATCCATAATTGCCCAAGTACCATATCAGCCCAAGACATGCCATAGAGGCATGCATTCCATCCAAGGAAGAGAGGGGAGGCGCCCTTTACTTCCATAATGAAGCAAAGGCGCCAACATGACCCCATTATGCCCCTAGGCGCTTAATGGTTCATGTTTCTCCCCATTATACCCTTTTAGCCTCTCATCTCTTCATGAGAACTTGTTATTGGGCCTCATTGGATAATGAGCTAGCCCAAACTTCATCACATGGGTTGATTAAGCATTTGGATCCAATCCAATGCAACCCTAATCCAAATGTGACCAACCATGGTCAAATACGGGTCAACCTGCCAAAAATGAAGTTTGGCTCCAATAACATTCTTCCATCTCATCAGGCCCATTGGCGCTGATGAAATCTCCTAATTAGATCCGAGTTATCCAATAACTCGATCATAAGGCTTCCTGATCAATACGAGAACTCGAGTATCAAGGTGTGCGACCCTGTAAGTCCCTTTGACATTGGCAGTGCTGACCAAATGTCACTACAAGCAGTGAGTGGCACCTAGCAGTGCATCGCTGCTACCCAAGTCATCGGAATGGATATCGACATCGACATCCCCATCATTGCAACAAGGTACAGATGCATTACAGTCTCTTTGCCGAACTGATATCCGATTGGACAAGTGTGTCACCACTTGTTTTCACCCAATCACATGGCTATGACTAAATCAGGTTCTCACCTGGGTATGGCCATACACTTTCAGTCATAGAACCATAGAGGAGCTCCATGGATATCATACTTCTCTTAGGAAGGGGCAAATCCTATGTCTGTCCATTGACCTTCTCATATGGGTCGTGACATGCTCAATGACAACCGTTATGACCTCCCAACTATGGCGAGGTGTTAGGTTGTATCAAAGCATGTCCCTAACCATATAGAATGATCAATGACCTCAAGTCAAGGGATCAATGCATCTCCTGTCACTTGTATGGATAACTCATGACACCAAGTCATAGCCTCACAGCGGGTCGGTCTAGTATATCCTCCAATGATATACCCATGTGTCTGCGTTAGGACCACGTGCTTAACCAGCCCACATACCAGTCTCACAAGTACCAGAGCTGTCCCATATCCACTCAGGTACATCGACTGGGGACAATCATTTGAGCACAGATCCAATCTGTCTCCAGGGACATTATCATGTAACTACACAATCGCAGGTGTAGACAAACAATGATAACGACAATGCCAGAATGATATATATATGAATATCAGAGTCAAGTAGTACAAAGATGGACCAAAACTAGGTCCTAGGGCATATACACCAACAATCTCCCACTTGCACTAAGACCTAGAGGTTGAGCAACCTCAACCCCATATCGCTAGTACGACCATCATGCTTCTGCTGCGCCAAAGCCTTGGTCAGTGGGTCTGCTAGATTGCTCTCTGTGTCAATTCTGCTAATCTTGACATTACCTCTGTCAATGATCTCTCTGATCAGGTGAATCTTCTGAGTATGTGTTTGGACCTTTGATGAGACCGTGGTTCCTTAGCATGTGCAGTTCCCATTGTTGTCATAGTAGAGCTCAATGGGATCCATTGCACTTGGAACCACCTGAAGTTCAGAAAAGAACTTCCTGATCCAAACGGCTTCATTGGCTGCCTCAGAAGCAACCACAAACTCAGCTTCGGTTGTAGAATTAGCTATGGTGGATTGCTTGAAGCTCTTCCAGCATACAGCACCTCCAACCATCTTAAACAAATAGCTAGTCTGCGATCTGAAGTCGTCAGGATCAGACTGGAACGACTCATCAGTGAAGCCCTGCACACTGAGCTCTTCCAGTCCTCCGTAGACCATATAGAATAAATCCTTAGTCCTTTTCAGGATACTCAAGGATATTCTTTACAGCCACCCAGTGCTGCAGACCTGGATTGGATTGGTATCGGCTGGTTATACTTTTAGCATAAACCACATCTGGTCCAGTACACAACATTGCATACATGATTGATCCCACTGCCGAAGCATAGGGAATTTGACTCATGTTATCCCTCTCAGCCTGTGTTGTAGGACACTGGCTCTTTGAGAGAGTAAGACCATCTCTCACTGGAAGGTATCCTTTCTTGGATTGCTCCAAGTTGAACCTCTCCAGGACATTATCAATGTGGGTACTCTGACTAAGGGCCAAGAGCCTCTTGGATCTATCCCGGTAGATCCTCACGCCTGGAATATAGGCGGCCTCCCCTAAGTCTTTCATCTCAAAACACTTCCCCAACCATGTCTTCACAGCTTGAAGACTAGGGATGTCATTTCCGATGAGCAGTATGTCATCGACATACATGACCAAAAAAGTCACCAAGCTCCCACTGAATTTTCTATATACACAGGCGTCATCTTCACTTTTGATAAAGCCATAATCTCTCACAACTTCATCAAACTGAAGATTCCAACTTCGAGATGCTTGCTTTTGTAACATCCCACATTCTTAACCCCAAACAAATGGCACAATTCACAAATGATACAGGATGTTTCATATAAGATCGATCATATGCTAGGTAAAACCGAGTTCAAGAAAACACGATCTGAAAAATTTCCATAAATCCATACACACAAATTCACAAAACTCAAATCTCATAAGGGTACCTGCCACCACGCAATCCTTGCACTAGACATATGCAAGGCAACAGTTATATCAAAACCGATTCAAATTCATAAAATCTATAAAGGTACCTGCCACCAGGCAATACTTGCACTAGACATATGCAAGTTACAGTTGTATCAAAACCGATTGCAAAAATACACATCAACTTCAATTTCAAAACAAATCCACAAAATCGATTTTTATAAACTGACACCAAACACCGAAACCAGGCTGAAGCCCGCGGTGACACAAAAATCAAACTCAGTTAACTGCCACAATCTGGCAACACAAATTCACATAGTTCACATAAATCATATGGTTTAGCCACAACCGGCCCCAGAAAATTTTAGCATAAAAGTTCTTAAGCAGCAAACATAATATCCACGCCAATGTTACTCATGAAATGCGCCCCTGCTCTATGCCTGAAAATAATGAGGGGTGAGCTACATAGCCCAGTGAGTGGATAGTCTAAATCGACCATCCAGAACATACATTCAAAAATATAGGCAGATTATTTTAAAAATCTTTAACAGGAACATTATGTCAACATATAACAAAATAAAGAAACAGAAATCATATAAACAGTCAGATGTACACACTAGCATATAACAAACTCATGTTCACAAACTCAGGTTCTAGAGTTTTACTCTAACCCAATTAAACACATATATTTTAAACCAACTAAACACACCATACTTAATTAACCTAGTTGTCCAGCATATTCAGTAGTGACCAATATGGTCTAACCCGGCTTTGGCCTAAGCACTGGGAGCTGCAAAATCTCGTGCAACACATAAACATGGACAGTGAGTAGAATCAAGAGGTGGCCCCCGCCAGGTCACGACGTGGCACTTTGCTCTAAAACACCCCATAAACACATCGATGGATTGTGTGTAGATTCAAGAGGTGGCCCCCGCCGAGTCACGGCGTGGCACTTTGCTCCACACACCCAACATCATAAACCGAGTGATGACATCAAGAGGTGGCCCCTGTCTGATCAAGACATGGCACTTTGCGTCTTATATCACCCCAACACATAAAAGAGTAATGACATCAAGAGGTGGCCCCTGTCCGACCAAGACATGGCACTTTGCGTCAAAACCCGTTCTGGCAAAAGGTTCCTACTGGACAACAGACACATCTTATTTCATATTTCACATAGGTGAACATATTTCACAAAGGTGGACTCCTAAGTGTCAACTAGACTCTAGGATAGTCATCACAAAAATCATATCGGGCAGGCATCAACCCCCATCACAATAATCATAATAGGCAGGCTGAACATCAACCTCCTCACATATCACAATACAGGGCTGAAATTCAAACCCTTAACATAACACATAAGGACTATCCCCTTGAGTTCATAGTTACACCTAGCCTTAGTCCTAACCATCACATAATCACATAATTTTCCAAATTTACATAACCCATAATTTTCCAAATTCACATCATCACACATATTGTTCAAAATTCACATAACATAACACATAATATTTTATATTCGAATATCACCGAATATAGTGTAGTCCTTAAATTTCATGCTGATTAGTTTAATCAAATTTTGCTATGTTATCACCCAAATTTTCTCAAACAAAATACATGACCATAAACATATAATATGTTACACACATAAAGAAATAACCAAGGTAGCGTTAACAGCATTTATAAAGCATCCATAAAATCAACATAAATTGTAAAACATGTATTCTTATAAATCACTTTACAAATTACCACAAATTACCACATGTAAACATGTTAACTACAACTATAAAAATTTCGGTTTAACTACAATTATAAAGGTATCGGTTTTCATACATGCTATAAAAATCATTGATCTAATGTTACCAAAATTCCCTATAAAATACCTAGTTAACAAGAATTTCATGCTCAAAATTCAATGATCTAAAGCTACCAAAAATCCCTATAAAAATACCTTAATTTTCATGCCACAATTTTCGGTTTTCATGAGATACATACCTTTTACAAAATTTCGGTTTTCATGAAAATACAAGAAGATCTTAAATTCGGTTTCACGAATAATAAGGATATATAAATATTCGGTTTCCATGACAATTATACCATTATAACTTTCGGTTATCACAAGAAGAAGTCTTGAATTTTCGGTTTTTAACATTGCAAATCTCTAATCAATCTCATGCATCAATAACACAACCCAATTGTTAGGAATCAATTAAGACAACCCACTCACCTCTTAAACCGAAAATTCTCCACAAAAGAAATCGTCTAAAGCTTTTAAGTCGCCCAAAAATCTTCAAGAACTCGCCAAAGGAATTTCTTCTCTTCAAGGAAAAATCGCCAAGGGAAGAAGATGAAGAAAATCACCTCAAAACTCTTCAAGAATCGCCACTTCTTCTCAAGCCGTCGCCCACAATTTTCCTCAAGCCAAAATCGCCAAAAACTCTTACCCTAAGCGCAATTCCCACTTAAACTTTGGATTTTAAAATTTTAAACCCATTAACCCATTAATTCAAATAGGTTTAACCCATTTAACTAACTAAATTCGAATTTAAAAATCCAATTAGTTAATCCGATTAGGACTTAATTCATTTAACTAATAATTTGAATTTTAAATCTAATATCCAATTAATTATTTCACTTAAACACAAATCCAATAAGGATTTAATTAATTAACCAATAAGGTCTAATTAATTAACCAATAAGTTCTAATTAATTAACTTACAATTTACAACCATACATCCTAATTAATTTATCATGAACAACCAATAATAATTTATCATAAATCAGCTAACAATCAAATAAATAATCTCTAATTTATTTACAATAAATTAACAACCAAAATCTCTAGTTAATTAACTATAATTTGACAACCAATACATAAAATTATCATAGTCAATAATTTTATTTAAATCAAAATAATGCTTACCAGAACTTAAGATCCTTGGATCTTACATTCCTCCCTCCTTATAAAGCTTTAGTCCTCTAAAGCTCAGCATCCATATCATCAAAGAGGTAAGCATAAAATTTCCTCATATCAGCTTCAGTCTCCCATGTCGCCTCCTCCACTGACTGATTTCCCCAGATAACCTTTACCAAAGGTATAGTCTTGTTCCTCAGGACTTTATCTTTTCTATCCACAACCCGGAGAGGTCTTTCCTCGAAAGTCAAATCACTCTGAATCTGAAGAGGTTCCAATTCCAATACATGAGATGGATCAGGATGATATTTCCTCAATGCAGAGACATGGAATACATTATGCACATGATCCATAGCAGGAGGTAAAGCCAATCGGTAAGCCACTGGACCAACTCTCTCAATAATATCAAAAGGGCCTACAAACCTAGGGCTCAACTTGCCCTTTTTGCCAAACCTCATTACACCCTTAGTAGGTGACACCTTCAAGAACACATGATCCCCTACCATAAACTCCAAGGAACGACGACGGTCATCAGCATAACTCTTCTGTCTGTCCCGAGCAATTTTCAGTTTATCCCGGATCTCTCTGACCTTATCAGTAGTCTCCTGTACTGCATCAGATCTCAAAATCATTCTGTCACCAGTTTCCTCCCAACACAAGGGAGTCCTACACCTTCTCCCATACAAAGCCTCATAAGGAGCCATCTGAATACTAGAGTGGAAGCTATTATTATAAGTAAACTCTATCAAAGATAGATCCCGGTTCCACTCAGAACTCCAATCAACCACATAGGCTCTCAACAAATCTTCTAGAGTCTGTATAGTACGCTCCGTCTGGCCATCAGACTGAGGATGGTATGCTGTACTAAAACTCAACTTAGTACCCAAACCTTCCTGTAAACTCTTCCAAAATCTGGACAGAAATCGAGAGTCCCTGTCAGACACGATATCAACAGGCACTCCATGCAGTCTGACTATCTCATCAATATATAATCTAGCCAGCCTCTCTAAAGAATAAGTCATCTTAATCGGAAGAAAATGGGCTGATTTAGTGAGTCTATCAACAGTCACCCAAATAGCATCATGACCCAATCTGGTTCTGGGCAAACCACATACAAAATCCATACTGATACATTCCCACTTCCACTCAGGAATAGGAAGAGGCTGCAACAAACCACCAGGCTTCTGGTGTTCAGCCTTTACAGTCTGACAGGTTAAACACCTAGAGACAAAATCAAACAGTTCTTTCTTCATACCCGGCCACCAAAAACTCTTCTTGAGGTCCTGATACATCTTAGTCACGCCAGGATGTAGAGAATATTTGGAGTTATGGCTGTCCTCCAATATTTCTTTCCTCAAGCTCGGTTCCTCAGGGACACACACCCTTCCACGAAACCGAAGAATACCATCATCAGACAGGCTAAAATCCTGAACTGCGCCATCAACCAGACTATCCCTGATCTGAACTAATCTCGGATCCACAGACTGCTGATCTCTGATCTTCTGCAACAAAGCAGACTGTACTCTGAGAAAAGCCACGTAACCAGTCTGAACTTTAGGAGAAACACTGATCCTGAGATCTCTGAACTCCTGCAGTAACTGCCACTCACTAACCCGTAAAGCAGCTACTGAAGTAACTGGATGTCTGCTCAGCGCATCCGCCACTACATTGGCCTTTCCAGCCTGATACTGAATGGAGAAGTCATAGTCTTTGATCAACTCCATCCATCTTCTCTGTCTCATGTTCAACTCCTTCTGAGTGAAGATATACTTGAGACTCTGGTGATCAGTGAACAGATCAAACTCCTGACCCAACAAATAGTGACGCCATATCTTCAAAGCAAAGACTACGGCCGCTAACTCTAAATCATGAGTAGGGTAGTTCAATTCATACTCCTTCAGTTGTCTCGAAGCATAGGCTACTACAGAACCCTTCTGCATCAAGACACAACCCAACCCTTTGCCAGAAGCATCTGTATAAACAGTAAACCTTTCCCCATCACTAGGTATAATGAGGATCGGTGTACTAGTCAATCTCCTTTTCAGCTCTTGAAAACTCTCTTCACACTTGTCATCCCAAATAAACTTAGCTTCCTTTCTGGTCAACTTAGTTAAAGGACCCGCCAGCTTGGAGAATCCCTCAACAAATCGCCGGTAGTAACCTGCCAAACCCAGAAAACTCCTGATCTCAGTAACACTAGTCGGTCTTCCCCAATTAAGAATGGCTTGCACTTTAACTGGATCCACAGACACCCCCTGACCAGAAATCACATGCCCAAGGAAACTAATCTTTTCCAGCCAGAATTCACACTTACTAGCCTTGGCATATAATCGGTTCTTCCTCAAGATCTCCAATACTCTGCGCAAATCACTGACATGATCTGAGGTAGTCTGAGAGTACACCAATATATCGTCTATAAAGACCACCACACAAGAGTCAAGCAACTCATGGAATACCCTGTTCATCAAATCCATGAAGACAGCAGGTGCATTCGTCAGTCCAAAAGGCATAACTAAAAATTCGAAATGCCCATACCTGGTCCTGAAAGCAGTCTTAAATATATCCTCATCCTTGACCCTAAGCTGATAATACCCTGATCTCAGATCAATCTTAGAGAACACTGTCGCTCCCTGTAATTGATCAAATAGATCATCAATTCTGGGAAGAGGATACTTATTCTTGATAGTCACTTGGTTAAGCTGCCTGTAGTCTATACACATCCTCAGGGTTCCATCTTTCTTCTTCACAAATAACACTGGCGCTCCCCAGGGAGAAGCACTAGGCCGAATATATCCTTTCTCTAACAATTCCTCCAGTTGTTTCTTAAGCTCGGCCAACTCTGAAGTAGCCATACGATAAGGAGCTCTGGAGATAGGTGCCGTACCTGGCGCCAACTCAATGCCAAACTCCACTTCTCTAATTGGTGGCAAGCCTGAAAATTCTTCAGAGAACACATCAGGAAATTCTTTCACCACCTCCATCTGAGTCAGATCAGAAGTAGAATCATCCTGCACCTTAACATGCGCAAGATAACCCTTGCACCCATTAGCAAGTAATTTCCTGGCCTGCAGGAAAGATATCACATGCGGTCCTTGGTCTGACACTAGACCTCTCACAAAAAGTCGATTCCCATCTAACAAATTCAAAGTGATTACTTTCTCAAAGCAATCCACCGAGGCATGATGGAAAGACAACCAATCCATTCCTAAGATGATATCATAATCTTGCATGTCTAGGAGGATTAGATCTACCAGAAACTCATAGCCCTCTACATGTACTACACAATCAGCACAAACAGTATCTGTAGATAACGATTTTCCTAAGGGAGTACTCACAGACACAGCATAATTCATCACCTTAGGTAACACAGGTAAACATGCAGCAAACTTAACAGATACAAAAGATAAATTTGCACCAGGGTCAAATAATATGCGGGCTAACTGATCAAATACGAATAAAGTACCTTCCATGACGGATCGGGAAGCTCGTGTATCCTTCTCAGCCACAGCATACACTCTAGTCTGGACTGTAGGCTTATCTGCGCCTCTAGGTTGCATCTCAGGTTCTTTGCAGTCCTTAGCCATGTGCCCTGGTTTCTTACACCTGAAGCATACACCATTCTTCCTATGGCAGTCTTTCACTAGATGTCCCTTGAGCCCACAATGACTACAAGTGATACCGTTTCTTGCATCCCTGGCATCCCTGAACTGCTGCGGTGCATCCCTGGACTGCTGCGGTGCCTTGTAGGAGTAAGGCTTATACCTGCTCTTCTTATAATCTTTATGCCTAGGGTACTTCTTACCCTTGCCGCCACTGCCATGCTGAGGAACCGCCGCCTCAGCTGCAGGAACTACTGTCACGGCAACATGAGAACTCCTCTCAGATATATACCTCTCAATGGTACGCGCTCGCCCAACAGTTTCAACATAGGTCTCCAAGTGTTGAGCACCAACCTGCTCTCTAATGTCCCATCTGAGACCTCTGAGAAACTTAGTAGCTCTCCTCTTTTCAGTGTTTATCAGGTGAGGAGCATACTTTCCCAATTTCGTGAACTGTAATTCATACTGGTCCACTGTCATATCACCCTGCTCCAGATGAATAAATTCCACCTCTCGGTCCTCAACCAAGCTATCTGGGAAGTACTTCTCGTTAAATCGAGACAAGAAGTAAGGCCAATCTACAGTCTCATGTCTTTCTTCGGCAAGTCTCACTACGCCCTTCCACCACTCATCTGCGTCAGCACGCATCATATAGGTGGTCAGACATAACTTGTCTTCGTCCGAGCAACGCATAACTTGGAAAATCTTTTCCAAGCACAGCTGCCAATTTTCGGCATTACTGGATTCTGAGCCCCCATAAAAAGAGCTGGGACCCAGTTTCTGGAATTCACTCACAAGTGAAGCATAGCGCCTGTGAGCGCCCTCCTGAGAGTCATCCCCCACCGCCCGAGTAGTAGTCTGGGGTCTCTCTTTAGTCAGCTGCTGCAAAAGCTGCTGTTGTGCTTCTTGGTGCTGAGTCTGCTGCTGCTGCAGCATCTGAGCTTGCCTCTCTATCATAGCACCTTGTTGCTGAACCATGCCAGTCAGAGCCTCAATAGTTCTCGTGAGGTTCGGGGTCTGCTCGCCCTCATCACTAGCATTTCCTCTGGTTCGCACCATCTTAAATTCAAATTCCTACACGCACATATCATAGTCACACACATATCATAGTCAGGAAAACAATCATAAACCTATTAGGTGTCTAGCAATACACAAACATGTTTTCCCCCAAACTAAGTTTTAGCTAGCCAACTCCTCTGATACCATTCTGTAACATCCCACATTCTTAACCCCAAACAAATGGCACAATTCACAAATGATACAGGATGTTTCATATAAGATCGATCATATGCTAGGTAAAACCGAGTTCAAGAAAACACGATCTGAAAAATTTCCATAAATCCATACACACAAATTCACAAAACTCAAATCTCATAAGGGTACCTGCCACCACGCAATCCTTGCACTAGACATATGCAAGGCAACAGTTATATCAAAACCGATTCAAATTCATAAAATCTATAAAGGTACCTGCCACCAGGCAATACTTGCACTAGACATATGCAAGTTACAGTTGTATCAAAACCGATTGCAAAAATACACATCAACTTCAATTTCAAAACAAATCCACAAAATCGATTTTTATAAACTGACACCAAACACCGAAACCAGGCTGAAGCCCGCGGTGACACAAAAATCAAACTCAGTTAACTGCCACAATCTGGCAACACAAATTCACATAGTTCACATAAATCATATGGTTTAGCCACAACCGGCCCCAGAAAATTTTAGCATAAAAGTTCTTAAGCAGCAAACATAATATCCACGCCAATGTTACTCATGAAATGCGCCCCTGCTCTATGCCTGAAAATAATGAGGGGTGAGCTACATAGCCCAGTGAGTGGATAGTCTAAATCGACCATCCAGAACATACATTCAAAAATATAGGCAGATTATTTTAAAAATCTTTAACAGGAACATTATGTCAACATATAACAAAATAAAGAAACAGAAATCATATAAACAGTCAGATGTACACACTAGCATATAACAAACTCATGTTCACAAACTCAGGTTCTAGAGTTTTACTCTAACCCAATTAAACACATATATTTTAAACCAACTAAACACACCATACTTAATTAACCTAGTTGTCCAGCATATTCAGTAGTGACCAATATGGTCTAACCCGGCTTTGGCCTAAGCACTGGGAGCTGCAAAATCTCGTGCAACACATAAACATGGACAGTGAGTAGAATCAAGAGGTGGCCCCCGCCAGGTCACGACGTGGCACTTTGCTCTAAAACACCCCATAAACACATCGATGGATTGTGTGTAGATTCAAGAGGTGGCCCCCGCCGAGTCACGGCGTGGCACTTTGCTCCACACACCCAACATCATAAACCGAGTGATGACATCAAGAGGTGGCCCCTGTCTGATCAAGACATGGCACTTTGCGTCTTATATCACCCCAACACATAAAAGAGTAATGACATCAAGAGGTGGCCCCTGTCCGACCAAGACATGGCACTTTGCGTCAAAACCCGTTCTCCCAAAAGGTTCCTATTGGACAACAGACACATCTTATTTCATATTTCACATAGGTGAACATATTTCACAAAGGTGGACTCCTAAGTGTCAAGTAGACTCTAGGATAGTCATCACAAAAATCATATCGGGCAGGCATCAACCCCCATCACAATAATCATAATAGGCAGGCTGAACATCAACCTCCTCACATATCACAATACAGGGCTGAAATTCAAACCCTTAACATAACACATAAGGACTATCCCCTTGAGTTCATAGTTACACCTAGCCTTAGTCCTAACCATCACATAATCACATAATTTTCCAAATTTACATAACCCATAATTTTCCAAATTCACATCATCACACATATTGTTCAAAATTCACATAACATAACACATAATATTTTATATTCGAATATCACCGAATATAGTGTAGTCCTTAAATTTCATGCTGATTAGTTTAATCAAATTTTGCTATGTTATCACCCAAATTTTCTCAAACAAAATACATGACCATAAACATATAATATGTTACACACATAAAGAAATAACCAAGGTAGCGTTAACAGCATTTATAAAGCATCCATAAAATCAACATAAATTGTAAAACATGTATTCTTATAAATCACTTTACAAATTACCACAAATTACCACATGTAAACATGTTAACTACAACTATAAAAATTTCGGTTTAACTACAATTATAAAGGTATCGGTTTTCATACATGCTATAAAAATCATTGATCTAATGTTACCAAAATTCCCTATAAAATACCTAGTTAACAAGAATTTCATGCTCAAAATTCAATGATCTAAAGCTACCAAAAATCCCTATAAAAATACCTTAATTTTCATGCCACAATTTTCGGTTTTCATGAGATACATACCTTTTACAAAATTTTGGTTTTCATGAAAATACAAGAAGATCTTAAATTCGGTTTCACGAATAATAAGGATATATAAATATTCGGTTTCCATGACAATTATACCATTATAACTTTCGGTTATCACAAGAAGAAGTCTTGAATTTTTGGTTTTTAACATTGCAAATCTCTAATCAATCTCATGCATCAATAACACAACCCAATTGTTAGGAATCAATTAAGACAACCCACTCACCTCTTAAACCGAAAATTCTCCACAAAAGAAATCGTCTAAAGCTTTTAAGTCGCCCAAAAATCTTCAAGAACTCGCCAAAGGAATTTCTTCTCTTCAAGGAAAAATCGCCAAGGGAAGAAGATGAAGAAAATCACCTCAAAACTCTTCAAGAATCGCCACTTCTTCTCAAGCCGTCGCCCACAATTTTCCTCAAGCCAAAATCGCCAAAAACTCTTACCCTAAGCGCAATTCCCACTTAAACTTTGGATTTTAAAATTTTAAACCCATTAACCCATTAATTCAAATAGGTTTAACCCATTTAACTAACTAAATTCGAATTTAAAAATCCAATTAGTTAATCCGATTAGGACTTAATTCATTTAACTAATAATTTGAATTTTAAATCTAATATCCAATTAATTATTTCACTTAAACACAAATCCAATAAGGATTTAATTAATTAACCAATAAGGTCTAATTAATTAACCAATAAGTTCTAATTAATTAACTTACAATTTACAACCATACATCCTAATTAATTTATCATGAACAACCAATAATAATTTATCATAAATCAGCCAACAATCAAATAAATAATCTCTAATTTATTTACAATAAATTAACAACCAAAATCTCTAGTTAATTAACTATAATTTGACAACCAATACATAAAATTATCATAGTCAATAATTTTATTTAAATCAAAATAATGCTTACCAGAACTTAAGATCCTTGGATCTTACAGCTTTAATCCATAAATGGATTTCTTTAGCCTGCAGACCTTATTAGCCTCTGCAGGATGGATGAAGCCATCAGGTTGTGACATATACACATCCTCAGTCAGCTTCCCATTAAGGAACGCTGTCTTCACATCCATCTGCCATATCTCATAGTCATGATATGCAGCTATAGCAAGTAGAATCCGAATGGATTTGATCATGGCAACTGGCGAGAAGGTTTCATCATAGTCCACCCTGTGGACTTGTTTGAATCCTTTTGCCACTAGTCCACCTTTATAGGTAACTATGTTGTCATCCATGTCTGTCTTCCTCTTAAAGACCTATTTACACCCTATGGGTTTTACCCCATCAGGTAGCTCAACCAAATCCCAGACTTGGTTAGCCGACATGGAATCCATCTCGGATCTTATGGCCTCAAGCCATCTCTCGGAGTCCGGTCCACTGACCGCCTCATCATAAGTCCTGGGTTCATCCTTAATGATGAAGATCCCGTCGTGTTGGGTCGGCAGCAACCCATACCTCTCAGGTGCACGACGAATCCTCCCAGACCTACGTGGGACCTGTGTCTGAGCCTTAGGTTGTACAACAACCGCTGCAGGTGGCTCAGATTCCATCTCTTTGTCTTGTGGTTGCACTTGGTCCTCATCCAAGTCAAACTTCCTCCCACTAACTTCTTTCATGAGAAATTCTTTCTCTAGAAAGACAGCATCCCGAGCAACAAAAACTTTGTTCTCAGTGGGAATATAGAAGTAGTAACCCTTAGTCACCTTAGGGTACCCCACAAACATACACTTATCAGATCTATGTTCTAGCTTGCTAGAATCCTGACGTTTGACATAAGCCTTACATCCCCAGATCCTGATAAAAGTGAGATTAGGGCGTCTCCCACTCCATTCCTCGTATGGAATCTTTGAGACACTTTTAGATGGAACATTATTCAGTATTAGAGAAGCTGTCTCAAGTGCATGTCCCCAGAATGAAGGAGGTAGAGTTGCATGACTCATCATAGATCGAACCATGTCCAACAAAGTTCGATTTCTCCTTTCAGACACACAATTGAGGTAATCCAGGAGGAGTGAGTTGGGATATGATCCCACACTCTCTCAGATAGTCATAGAACTCACCGCTCAGGTATTCTCCACCACGATCTGATCGAAGAGTCTTAATGGATCTACCAAGCTGGTTCTCTACTTCATGTCTAAACTCCTTAAATTTCTCAAAGGATTCAGACTTATGTCTCATCAGATAGACATAACCATATCTACTGAAGTCATCAGTAAACGCGATGAAGCAGTTGTACCTTCCTCTGGCTCGTTTATTGAAAGGCCCACACACATCAGTATGTATGAGATCTAATAAAGCTCCTGCCTCTCACCAGTCTCGGTGAAGGGTGCCTTTGTCATTTTCCCTAATAAACAAGTCTCACATGTATCAAGTTCCTCCAAGGAACTCGAATCTAACAACCCATTTGCATGGAGTTGTCGAATGCGATTTTTGTTTATATGGGCTAATCGACAATGCCGTAGGAAAGTACCAACTGAATCATTCAGTTTGGTCCTTTTATTATTTATGTTACAAATAGAGCTATCCATGTCTAAGACATGCTGACCATTGCACAAAGTACCCTTCCCATAAAACATGTTTGCAAAAGAAAAAGAACATAAGTTCTCTTTTATTTCAAACTTAAATCCTTTCTTTGCCAGGAGCAAGGAGTGGATACAATGTTTTGATAAGGGAAGGTACATAATAGCAATTGTCTAGCTTTAACTGAAGTCCAGAAAGCAGGGAGAGAAACTCCTACAGCAACAGCAGCAACTTGTGCCCTGTTACCTATCCGTAGGTCAATCTCTCTAGGCCTTACCGATCTACCCTTTCTGAGCCTTTGCATATTTGTACAAATATGAGCTTCACATGCGGTATCCAATACCCATGTCATAGGAGTAGAGAGGTTGACTTCGGTAACATAAATACCTAAGCATGAAGAAAAGACCTTGCCTTTCTTCTCCTCATTCTAAAGTTGCAACATGTCCTTCAACATGTGAGGTGGCCCTCCACATGAATAGCATCTATTATTCCTGATCATATCCATCTTTAATTTCAGTTCCTTGGTCAAGCCTTTCGGCTCAACACACTGAATATCAACTTTAGGAGGATTGTGCTCAACCAATTTATCAAAGAGCTGCCTTAGATTAAAAATAATCTCAGAGGCACTCTTTGATTCATATCACCCTCTAAATTCGGGTGACATGTTGGTTAGCAACCTTCAAAGTATCATCCTGATGCTTATCATAAGCATCCCTCTCAGCTGCTGAGGCTGAGCATGGAAGTGGCTCAGGAAAAGGACGCTCAAGGACGTAAAGCTTCCTTTCGAGCTTGAGCATGATTCTCAAGTTAATATACCAATCCAGTAAGTTGGATCCAACCAACTTATCCCTTTCCAGGGTAGATCGCAGTGACCAACTGCTATTGTTCATAGCCATTGTTCTACAACGACCAAGAAACAGCAGATTAGTACTACTTCGAGTCATTTAAACTGGACTTGTTTTAAATGACCATGGCTCCCACTATTTTTAATCGAATTGACAACCCACAAACTCAATCGAGAAATCCAAGATTTCCTAGTGAGATGAGATCCTCATTCCACACAGGGCTTTGCGTCCCACGAGGGTGGGATGAGATGCACAAAGTGACCCATGTTTCCTAAGGTGGGTGCGCCGGCCGATTGCTCCAAGCAATTCCCCTTATTGAGACAGTCCAAGCATTTCATGTCCAGCGAGGGCTGGATACAGCATGAAACCCTAACCTCTCAACGATGCCTCTAGAGTTTCATCATGTGCCTAGCACACATGAAAATCTAGTCAAGTCCATTCCTAACCGTTATGCCCAGGGCCAACGAGTTTCCTTGCGAAGGCACGCCCAGGTTAAAACTGGACTGGGGAAACCATTGTCACCACGCACTTTCTAAAGATAAGTGGGTGTGTCCCACGAGGGTGGGAAACAATTCACAATTCCACTGATCGATAGCTTAGTGAGGGCTACGCGTTAGAAGGCTACTAGACTTGATATTTTAATTGAGGGTTTTTGTTTAAGGTCTCATCATCTCAGTTTTATCTTATGTCTATCATTACAGGCATGCAATCCTATGGTGATAACATAACGATAAAACATTACAGGCATGCTTCTGCAGATAATAATAAAAGCAGTAAAGAATGATGTGATCATATCCTATTCAAGACATTGAACCAACCCATGCCATGAAAGAGGTTCAACTCTTGTCCTAGAACTCAAGCCCCAAAAACTAGACCTAGCCTAGCCGACCTCTAGCTTGAACTTCAAGGTTGGCTCCAAGGTCCTTCTCTCATGGTTTAGCTCTCAAACCCTAGAGGTACACTTTAAAAGTTCCCCATAGGTTCGGCCAATGCCATGGTCTTCCTCCAAGGAAGGTGCGCCACCATGCAAGGGGCCAAGATAGCTAGCTCTCAAACCAAAAGAGGTTTGGCCAAGCTTTCTTGCGCCACCAAGCAACCAAGCACCAACTTGCATGCGCCACATTGTATGCTTGCGCCATCAAGCAAGATGCGAGCATCAAGGTCCAAGAAGGATGCACCTAGCCCTTAATTTTCATCTTAATTTTTACAAAGATAATGAAAAAGATGGCACGCAGGCCGCACAAGGATACATCACAGGCATGCAAAAGGGGCTTGACTCATGATCACAACATTATGCACAATCAAGGTATTTACTCATGCAATTCTACATGCTCATGAAAAACATAAAATCTGAAATTTTACTTTTTCATAAAACTAGTCTCTTTTTCTCATCTTCTTCTCACAAATCTTTTGGTTAAATGCGATTTATTTTTCATGATGATTTCAGAGATCCTTTCGGCTGGCAATTTTGTCAGATCAAGAGACTTAGCCAGTCCGAAGACACAATGCCCGTCCGACTTGACAAAATTACGTGCGCCTTTGATCTTTAAGTCAGACAAGAAAAATAGTCCAAAAATCCAAAAGAGATTGAGAGGATGATAGAAACAAGAAACCCTAATTTTTCTACTTTTAGAAAAATCGTTTGCCATGCATCATGCTATTTACGAAAATAGAGATATGGCATGTGAGCATGAAAGAAAAGCATAAAACATCGTTCGAGTCTTGCAAGTCGCTCTGATACCACTGTTGGGAAAGCCCGAGGATATTTTACAATTTTAGAGATAGAGATTACAACATACATTGCTCAGCGGAAGCAATATCCCCGAAACAGGCCGGTCCCAAAAACCCAGTGAAGATCGCAAGCAAGAGAGTCGACACGATGAGTTAGGAAATACCTTAGAGCAAGATGAGGTTGATGTCGTGATAGGCGCCCAAGTGTGCGCCCTCTGCAGTTTCACACACACGGATGCCTCGAGTCCTCTTCTTCCACGCCCGGCGCTAGCCTCGGGAAGAAGATCCAAGCCTTAGTTCTCTTCTTGAATGCTTGCGCCACCTCCAAGGTAGAAGTGCCAATTGATGAAGAAGAGAGGAGAAGGGAGAATGCCGCCAAGCCTTTACTTCTCTTGCGCCAAAGGAGGAAGAAAGGAAGAAGCTTGCGGCTAGGGTTTGATGGAAGAAGATGGTTGCGCCAATGCCCCTTACTCTCGCCCTCTTGATGTGTTCACGCCTCCAAGGAAGAACACTTGTAAGAGGGGGTGGCTAGGGTCACATATATAGGGCAAGAGGCGGTTAGGGTAAGGGCTAGGATCATGACAAGTGTAGGGCTAGGATGAGGAGGTTTGAGACAAGGAAAGTCTCCAAGACTTTACCATAAACTCCATTCAACCTATCCATAATTGCCCAAGTACCATATCAGCCCAAGACATGCCATAGAGGCATGCATTCCATCCATGGAAGAGAGGGGAGGCACCCTTTACTTCCATAATGAAGCAAAGGCGCCAACATGACCCCATTATGCCCCTAGGCGCTTAATGGTTCATGTTTCTCCCCATTATACCCTTTTAGCCTCTCATCTCTTCATGAGAACTTATTATTGGGCCTCATTGGATAATGAGCTAGCCCAAACTTCATCACATGGGTTGATTAAGCATTTGGATCCAATCCAATGCAACCTTAATCCAAATGTGACCAACCATGGTCAAATACGGGTCAACCGGCCAAAAATGAAGTTTGGCTCCAATAACATTCTTCCATCTCATCAGGCCCATTGGCGCTGATGAAATCTCGTAATTAGATCGGAGTTATCCAATAACTCGATCATAAGGCTTCCCGATTAATACGAGAACTCGAGTATCAAGGTGTGCGACCCTGTAGGTCCCTCTGACGTTGGCAGTGCTGACCAAATGTCACCACAAGCAGTGAGTGGCACCTAGCAGTGCATCGCTGCTACCCAAGTCATCGGAATGGATATCGACATCGACATCCCCATCATTGCAACAAGGTACAGATGCATTACAGTCTCTTTGCCGAACTGATATTCGATTGGACAAGTGTGTCACCACTTGTTTTCACCCAATCACATGGCTATGACTAAATCAGGTTCTCACCTGGGTATGGCCATACACTTTCAGTCATAGAACCATAGAGGAGCTCCATGGATATCATACTTCCCTTAGGAAGGGGCAAATCCTATGTCTGTCCATTGACCTTCTCATATGGGTCGTGACATGCTCAATGACAACCGTTATGACATCCCAACTACGGCGAGGTGTTAGGTTGTATCAAAGCAAGTCCCTAACTATATAGAATGATCAATGACCTCAAGTCAAGGGATCAATGCATCTCCTGTCACTTGTGAGGATAACTCATGACACCAAGTCATAGCCTCACAGCGGGTCGGTCTAGTATATCCTCCAATGATATACCCATGTGTCTGCGTTAGCACCACGTGCTTAACCAGCCCACATACCAGTCTCACAAGTACCAGAGCTATCCCATATCCACTCAGGTACATCGACTGGGGACAATCATTTGAGCACAGATCCAATCTGTCTCCAGGGACATTATCATATAAGTACACAATCGCAGGTGTAGACAAACAATGATAACGACAATGCCAGAATGATATATATATGAATATCAGAGTTAAGTAGTACAAAGATGGACCAAAACTAGGTCCTAGGGCATATACACCAACAAGGTGCCTATGTCCTTTCTTTATAATCATGTTGGAAGGGCAAATGTTTGTTTGGAATACTACAATATCATGATAACTTTGCTTATGTTATGACACATTTGTCTTTGGCCCTTACAACTTCAGTAGGAAAATGATTTGGACCCATTTATGGGCATTAAGTAATGGATGTGGAACTAAGTGCTACATGGAGCAAAGTGCCACATTAGAAATAATGAGGGCCACCTCTTGAGTTCATGGGAGCCACCTCTAGAGTCCCTCCATTCACATTTGATTGGGCCATGGTGAGCCTTTGCTGGCTTTTGTTTTGTGGGCTTTCCCAGACGTAGGTTAGTCTTGCTTCCAGACGTGGAGGACTTTGTTTTGCTTTGTTCCCACTACTCTGTCTATGATACTTTGATATTCATGAGTGAATAATGCTATCACTAGTTCCTTTGTGACATTTTGGTACTCATGGGATGAGTACATCTTTTGTGTCCATAATGATTTTTATACTCATAAGTTAGAAATATTCATGCTTTACTTGGGTTCTTCATATCATCCTTAAGCTCTATGTGTAGGTTGTCATTATAGTATGAGTTTTAAATATTCATTTGATAAATTCCATATTGATGCTTCTCTTTTGCATATGATATGACTTGTTTAAAATGTAATAAAAAAATGTATTTTGTTGCATGGGCAAAGTAGATCTTGTTGAGTTTTATAGCTCACTCTTTTGGCTTTATATAATACAGGTTAGCTTTGGTTGCTTTTCCTTGGGGGCAAATGAAGGAGTTGAGAGGAAATTTTGCTAATATGCCTTTGTTTAGTTGATGTAGTAATGTGATGCATAGCATGATATGCTCATGTATATATAGATTTTGTGTTAGCAGATGTTTGAGTAATTTGGGATATAATATCACATTGTACTTATGACCTAATTGTATAAATGAAGTTTGATGTTGACTCTATCTTTGTGGTTGTTTAATGATTAATGATTTGATTTGATTACATGAATTGTCCTTCACCTAGGACTATGTTCACAAAGTTGTTATCAAATTTTATTTAATGTCATTTTGGATCTTGGGAATTTCGTGTGAAACAGAAAAGATATTAAATATTATTCCTAGGGGTGTGACATTGCTCATGTGCAGTCCCATGCTAGTCCACCACCTTTCTGGGGTGACGAACCGAAAGAAGATAAGCCATGTCAGATTGATGTTTCTAGACCTAGTTCACCAGCCCTTTATAGACCTCCCATATCTTTTCCCCAGAGACTAGTGCAAGCTAAACTAGATAAACAATTTGGGAAATTTCTTGATGTCTTGAAAAAGCTGTATATTAATATTCCATTCACTGATGCTTTATCTCAAATGCCCACATATGCTAAATTTTTGAAAGAAATTTTGTCTAATAAGAGAAAGATAGAGGACTATGGTATTGTAGCATTAACTAAAGAGTGTAGTGCCATCATTCAAAATAAATTCCCACTCAAACTAAAGGATCCAGTAGTTTCTCTATTCCTTATTTGATTGGGAGTATGACTTTTGACCGAGTCTTATGTGATTTGGGAGCTAGTGTGAGCCTAATGCCTTTATCCATTTGCAGGAAACTGGACATGGGAGCTCCCAAACCAACTTCATGAAGAGTCCCCTTCGAGGGGGAGCGCAAGCAGATGAAAAACCCTAATTCAGGGGGCGCATGCATTTTGCTAGGGTTTCATCAAGACAATCGCTTATATGCTCATATAATCAACTTAGATCTATTGATTGGATCAAGAAGGAGATTCATACCAACGCCATTGGCTTGGAGGTCGGCTTGGAAGAAGAGAGCAACTTAGATCTCCTCCAAAAGTTCACACACAAGATGAAGAGCGCTTACTTCCTTGGCGTCCCTTGTGCTAGCAAGGCACCCAAGCTTTCTTGTCGAATGGAAGGGGATGATGAGAGATCAAGCTTGGCCGAGAGCTCCATACCTTCGTCCACCACTTCTTTCACACGCAAAAATTGCAAGAAGCGAAGTGAAGTTCAATCAACCCCCATTTACCACATGGAGGCGTTTTGGTTTTCAACATAGAAAACCGCCATCCACAAATGGTAAGTGTTTATGGTTCATGCGTTCACTCCAAGTGAACGCTCGAAACTTCTCACTAATTGAACCAAACGTTCACATAGTGAACTGGTTCTATTAGATTTGGTTCAAGATCTCAATTAAGCCAAGCCACTTGGTCTAGACCACATTGAACCCTAAGGCTCAAGATCTAACCGTTCATCTCCTGATGCTCCTGATCTCACCGATCTAGCATCATCTCTCTCGATCGAAGCTTACCGATCTCAAGCCCTAATCAATCAAACATGATCAGACCAGATCTCACTTACAATCAGAGATTAAACCCCTTTAAACTGAACCCAAACAATTCAGTCCACACGATCTGACTCAAGTAAGCCATATCATCAAATTGTGCGACCCTGAGGGTTTCCTTTAAATGTCGGTAACGATAACTTACGTTATCACGATCAGTGAGGGGTATCTAGCAACACATCACTGTCTCCCGATATAAAGGAAAGAGTCTTCCAAGACTACACCCAAACCACAGCACAAGTGTGAATCTATTCACAAGGCATACATGTATCCTTTGCCACTGGATGTTCTTATTGGACAAGCGTGTCAAGCCTGTAACTCCAATATGATGAGCATGATTAGATCAGATGCACATAGTCACCTGGGTATGGCCATACACTTTCTCAATCATCTCATCTAGGGGGCCCCTATAGAACACCACACTCCTTCAACAAGGAGACGGCAATCCTCTATCTATCACTAGTGCCCTAACCTGACTCATGATCATTATCCAAGATAGTCTATAACCATTATGTTTCAAATGATATTGAACTACCTCAAAACAATGACAATCATCATTTAGAAACACAAGTGATCTCAAGTCAGAGGACATGTGCCACTTGTTGCACTCAAGGATTATTCACATTGTGACAAGCAATTGAATATCCTAGTAGGGTCTGTCCAGTACATCCAATGTACCCATGAGTCTACATCTTATTCCATGCTCGAAGCATCCTATAAGATTAGAACACATATTAGTCTTAACCATATCAAGGCTGTCTCATGTTCACCAAGATATATCGACTAAGGACATTACTGCATGTCAGCCTAGCTGAACAGCTTTGAGACATTATTCAGTAGTACACTTATTACAGCAGACAAGGTAACAACCTGAATAACAACCATTGCCTTTATAAACTTAAGAGTTTATACAATGATACTATTACAATCCCAAGGCCTCAAACATTAGCCTTAAGGGCATACCCCAACAATCTCCCACTTGCACTTAATCTAATGGTTGAGAAACCTCAAACCCATATTATTACAGTGCTTCTCATGCTTCTGCTGCGCTAGAGGCTTGGTAAGCGGGTCAGCCAGATTGTCGTCTGTATGAACCTTGCAGACTTTGATCTCGCCATGATCAATGATCTCCCGGATCAAGTGAAACCGTCTCTGTATGTGCTTGGACTTCTGGTGCGACCGTGGTTCCTTTGCTTGTGCGATTGCTCCAGTGTTATCACAAAAGATAACCAAAGGATCTGCACTCGAAGGAACGACACCAAGTTCTCTCACGAACTTACGAATCCACACTGCCTCCTTGGATGCTTCCGAGGCTGCAACATACTCGGCTTCTGTTGTGGAATCAGCAACAGTTGACTGTTTGAAACTCTTCCACACCACTGCTCCACCATTCAAGCTAAAAACATAGCCTGATTGCGATCGGAAATCATCCTGGTCCGACTGGAACGAAGCATCAGTATATCCTTCTATACTGAGTTCTTCCTGACCACCATATATCAAGAACATATCTTTGGTCTTCCGCAGATATTTTAAAATGTTCTTGACTGCAATCCAGTGCGCCAAACCTAGATTACTTTGGAACCGACTGGTCACGCTTAACCCGTAAGCGACGTCAGGGCGAGTACACAACATCGCATACATAATGGACCCAATAGCCGAAGCATAAGGCGTATTGTCCATTTCATCTTTCTCAGTCTGTGTTTGTGGACACTGACTCTTCGAAAGATTCAGACCATGTCTGACTGGAAGATATCCTCGTTTAGAATTCTCTAAATGAAATCTCTCCAGGACTTTATCGATGTAAGTACTTTGGCACAGCCCGAGAAGCCTCTTAGATCTATCCCTGTAGATCTTCACACCTAACACATAGGCTGCTTCTCCTAGATCTTTCATCTGGAAACATTTCCTTAACCATGCCTTAACCGCATGCATTTCAGGAATATCATTTCCAATGATCAAGATGTCATCGACGTAGAGGACTAGGAATGTAATCACGCTCCCACTAAACCTCTTATATACACACGGGTCGTCCTCGTTCTTGATGAAACCAAACTCAGAGATTGATTCATCAAAACGAATATTCCAGCTTCTAGATGCTTGTTTAAGTCCATAAATGGACTTCTTTAACTTGCATATTTTATGACGATCTGCTGGATGAGTGAAACCTTCAGGTTGTGTTATGTACACATCCTCATCCAGTTTTCCATTAAGGAAAGCAGTTTTCACATCCATCTGCCAGATCTCATAATCGTAATATGCTACTATCGCGAAAAGAATCCGAATAGACTTAAACATGGCTACAGGAGAGAAAGTTTCATCATAATCTATCCCGTAGATTTGTTTGAAACCTTTCGCTACTAGCCTGCCTTTATAGGTAACCACGTTACCATCCATGTCAATCTTCTTCTTGAAGATCCATTTACAGCCTATAGGGATTACTCCCGGAGGCGGATCAACCAAATCCCAGACTTGGTTATCTGACATGGAGTCCATCTCGGCTCGCATAGCTTCAAGCCATCTAGCTGACTCCGGTCCACTGACCGCATCCGCATAAGTAAGGGGTTCATCATTATCAATGATGTAGACTCCGTCATAGCGCTCAGGCTGACGACGGATCCTTCCCGATCTACGCGGTTCCCGTGATATTTGAGCCTCAGGTTGTTCAATAACCTGTTCTACCGGCTCAGGCACATCCATCTGTGCTTGACTACTTTGTCCATCCTCTGGATTCTCATCCAGCTTTATTTCTCTCCCACTGGCTTCTTGCAGAAGAAACTCCTTCTCAAGAAATATGGCCGTCCGAGCAACAAATACTTTGTTCTCTTTGGGATCGTAGAAATAATAACCCTTAGTTTCCTTAGGGTAACCGACAAAGATACATTTCTCAGATCTGCTCTCCAGTTTCCCAGAGGCGAGCTTTTTGACATAAGCCTCGCAACCCCAGATCCTGATAAATGTCAAGCTCGGCTGTTTCCCATACCATAATTCATATGGCGTCTTTGAAACTGCCTTGGATGGCACTCGGTTTAGTACCTTTGCAACTGTCTCCAGTGCAAATCCCCAAAAGGAATATGGAAGAGTAGCCTGACTCATCATAGAACGAACCATATCAAGTAACGTTCTATTTCTCCTCTCGGACACACCATTCCATTGCGGTGTTCCTGGCGGAGTGAGCTGTGAGATAATCCCACACTCCTGCAGATAGTCAGTAAACGCATGACTCAGGTATTCTCCACCTCGATCAGAACGAAGTGCCTTGATATTTCGGCCTAGCTGATTCTGTACTTCATTCTTGAACTCTTTGAACTTGTCAAAGGATTCACTCTTATGTCTCATTAGATAGACATAACCATATCTACTGAAATCATCAGTAAATGTAATGAAGTACTGATAGCCACCTCTGGCATGTTTACTAAACGGCCCACACACATCACTGTGTATAAGGTTAAGTAAACCTGAAGCCCTTTGACCTTTGTTAGGAAAAGGTGACTTCGTCATTTTACCCATCAAACAAGCTTTGCATGTATCAATCTCCTCATAGGAGAATGATCCCAGCAGTCCATGATCATGCAACCGCTTAATGCGCTTCTTGTTAATATGGCCTAAACGACTATGCCATAATAAGGTGCTGTCTTCAGCATACTTGGCTTTCTTATTATCAATGTTTTGTATAGAATATTCCATGTCCAACATGAATAACCCATTGTTAATTGAACCAGTAGCATAAACAATATTATCAAGAGAAAGTACACACTTTGAAATATTGCATTCAAAGGCAAATCCTTTCCTGACAAGAGCAGGAATAGAGATAATATTCTTGGTTATATTGGGTACAAAATAACAATTGTTTAATTCCAATACAATGCCAGATGGTAAAGAAATGAAATAGTCTCCTACAGCAACAGCAGCAACCCGTGCCCCGTTTCCAACGCGTAGGTCTACCTCATGCTGTCCCACCTGCCTTCTTCTCTTGAGTTCCTGCACATTTGAACAAATGTGAACTCCACATGCAGTGTCCAACACCCATGAAATAGAAGAAGAAGATAACATGACCTCAGTCACATATATACCTGAGCCAGAAGCGATGCTTCCCCTCTTATCTCCTTGGAGCGCTTTACAGTCCTTTTTCCAGTGACCCAGCTGGCCACAGTGGAAACACCTGTTGTACTTCGACCGCTTTACCTTTTGTTTCAGAGCCTTACTGTAGTTCTTGACAGGGGCTTTGCCCTTCTTCCCCTTCTTCTTGTTCCTAGAAGGAACCATTAAGACAGAGGTTGAAGGCTTTCCCTTCAGAGTCTCCTCAGTTGTCAAGAGCATATTCAGCAGCTCTGCCGGGGTACAATCGATCTTGTTCATATTAAAATTAATAATGAACGCATCGAAAGAGGGCGGGAGAGACTGCAGAATAATGTCTACAGCAAGCTCCTGGTTGATGGTATGCCCCAGTTTCTCCAGAGCCTCCTTGTGCCCAATCATCTTGAGCACGTGAGCTCCCACTGGGCTCCCTTCAGCCAGTTTGCTCTGAAAGAAAAGCTTTGTCAGATTATAGCGTTCTGTCCTCGCCTGTGCAGCATACAGCATCTTGAGGTTCGCTATAATTTCTATAGCCGACATATCCTCATGCTGACGCTGCAGCGGTGGCGTCATAGACGCTAGCATCAGGCAAGCGACATCAATGCTATCATTGACGTGCTTTTCATAAGCATCACGAACCGCCCTTGCGGCGTTCGCAGCGGGTTGAGGCGGCACAGCCGTCTCGAGGACATACAGTTTCCTCTCTGCCTTAAGAACGATCTTAAGGTGTCCGAACCAGTCTGAGAAGTTTGGCCCAGCAAACTTCTCCCTTTCCAGTAGGGATCGCACATTGAAGCTCATGGTGTTCGTTGCTGCAGGAATCTACAACAATGCAAGAACAGCAAGGTCAGTATCAATGTTTAGAATCAATCCAGGACTTAAGAAAGATTCTTTTTCTCACTATTTTATCTGACTGAAAAATCCATTAAACAGTCCGAAAGAGTAATACTCTTTTAGTGAGATGGGATCCAGATTTCATACTTGGTCTCCGCGTCCCGCTCAGGCGAGATAAGATGCACAGAGATGACAAGCACTAATTTCTGGTAGGCTGTCCCAGCCAATCGCCAACCCGTGCGATTCCCCTTCACCTGGGCAATCCAGCAGACTGTGCCAACTGAGTTGGTACAACACAATCTCTGACCCCACAGATGGCTGCCTCCATGTGCTACCATATGCGCCACATATGTAGCCTACATGGTCAAGCTGACCCGACCTACTCCCTGGACCACCACGTGCTATGCTGAGCAACGAGAAGCGATAAATCCCTTCTCTGTAACACGCAGGTGAAATCACGCACCGTCTGAAGATAGATGGACGTGCCCACTGAGTGGGTACAACACGGCTCCAACGATAATCAGAAAGGTGAGGTTTCGCGTAAGAAGGCATTACGTGCTTGATATTTTAGCGTTTGGATTTTAACGGTCTTTTATCTTCTTACTATCAGGCAAATCCTATGGCTATAGCAGAAGATAAATAAATCATGCTTTTCTACTTATATAAACAATAACAGAAAGCATGGATCTTATGTGGTAAAAGCCCATAGCCTAAGTAAGACCTTAAGATACTTAAGTCTTCACTTGCTCTTCTTGGGTCTTTAGCATCATCTGGTCCAACCTAGGGCCCTTGCGCCAAGAGCACCTCAGGTGCACCACCAGCTGAATGCCCCTCTGGGATGTGTGCCTTTGTGCTCTTGTCTAATCAAAATACATTTTGATCTATCTAGACAAGATTGACTCGCAGGTCAATTATACAATAAATTAATTAAAAAGTGATTCGCAGATCACAATAATATTAATTTACAGGTTTAATTCCAGGCACGCAGGCCCCAGCACAGCACACATTTAACATGGGCAACCCACATAAGAATAAATAAACAAGCATATGGCATCAATCAATCATCATGTGATCCCTTACAAAGAAAATAAAATTTTGAAAACCCCATTGGCATCAAATTTTAATTTCCTTATGTGCCCTACAACCTTACAACGGTCCATTGATAGGGATCCACTCAACAATCTAGTTAGATCCATACCCTTGCATGCACCAAGTCCTAACTGACTCGAGTTGACCTAATGGTCAACCATGCATGCGCCAAGGGTTGAACAACCAACATGAGTTCTGGCAAGCGGGTGTGACCCCGGGCCTAACTTATGTGTGTTCACAGGTTGTCTCAACCAGACCTCGCTACACGCCTGTGATGCAATCGACCTATAGCCACCTTGTGCTTGCGCACAGGTGCCATCTGGTCGATCCATCTAGGCTGTCAGATGGTCTGATCAGACTAGGTTGATCTAAACTAGATGATGCTTTCAACCCCATCAACCCGTCTAAGGGTTTACAGTAGGCGCAACTTAGATCTAGTCAAAGGCGCGCAAGTAAAGTTTTGTCAAAACAACAACATGTAACATGCGCAATAATGTAAGCAATATACATGCATCAACAAAATCAACCTTACACATGCGCCATCAAAAACAATCTCATATATGCGCCATCAAAATACTTTCAACTAGTATTATCGCATGATGAGAAAACTTAGATCATAAGCGCAAACAAGGATCACCTTAAGCAATCATATGAACCATATAAGATCCTAGCTCTGATACCAATTGAAGAGTCCCCTTCGAGGGGGAGCGCAAGCAGATGAAAAACCCTAATTCAGGGGGCGCATGCATTTTGCTAGGGTTTCATCAAGACAATCGCTTATATGCTCATATAATCAACTTAGATCTATTGATTGGATCAAGAAGGAGATTCATACCAACGCCATTGGCTTGGAGGTCGGCTTGGAAGAAGAGAGCAACTTAGATCTCCTCCAAAAGTTCACACACAAGATGAAGAGCGCTTACTTCCTTGGCGTCCCTTGTGCTAGCAAGGCACCCAAGCTTTCTTGTCGAATGGAAGGGGATGATGAGAGATCAAGCTTGGCCGAGAGCTCCATACCTTCGTCCACCACTTCTTTCACACGCAAAAATTGCAAGAAGCGAAGTGAAGTTCAATCAACCCCCATTTACCACATGGAGGCGTTTTGGTTTTCAACATAGAAAACCGCCATCCACAAATGGTAAGTGTTTATGGTTCATGCGTTCACTCCAAGTGAACGCTCGAAACTTCTCACTAATTGAACCAAACGTTCACATAGTGAACCGGTTCTATTAGATTTGGTTCAAGATCTCAATTAAGCCAAGCCACTTGGTCTAGACCACATTGAACCCTAAGGCTCAAGATCTAACCGTTCATCTCCTGATGCTCCTGATCTCACCGATCTAGCATCATCTCTCTCGATCGAAGCTTACCGATCTCAAGCCCTAATCAATCAAACATGATCAGACCAGATCTCACTTACAATCAGAGATTAAACCCCTTTAAACTGAACCCAAACAATTCAGTCCACACGATCTGACTCAAGTAAGCCATATCATCAAATTGTGCGACCCTGAGGGTTTCCTTTAAATGTCGGTAACGATAACTTACGTTATCACGATCAGTGAGGGGTATCTAGCAACACATCACTGTCTCCCGATATAAAGGAAAGAGTCTTCCAAGACTACACCCAAACCACAGCACAAGTGTGAATCTATTCACAAGGCATACATGTATCCTTTGCCACTGGATGTTCTTATTGGACAAGCGTGTCAAGCCTATAGCTCCAATATGATGAGCATGATTAGATCAGATGCACATAGTCACCTGGGTATGGCCATACACTTTCTCAATCATCTCATCTAGGGGGCCCCTATAGAACACCACACTCCTTCAACAAGGAGACGGCAATCCTCTATCTATCACTAGTGCCCTAACTTGACTCATGATCATTATCCAAGATAGTCTATAACCATTATGTTTCAAATGATATTGAACTACCTCAAAACAATGACAATCATCATTTAGAAACACAAGTGATCTCAAGTCAGAGGACATGTGCCACTTGTTGCACTCAAGGATTATTCACATTGTGACAAGCAATTGAATATCCTAGTAGGGTCTGTCCAGTACATCCAATGTACCCATGAGTCTACATCTTATTCCATGCTCGAAGCATCCTATAAGATTAGAACACATATTAGTCTTAACCATATCAAGGCTGTCTCATGTTCACCAAGATATATCGACTAAGGACATTACTGCATGTCAGCCTAGCTGAACAGCTTTGAGACATTATTCAGTAGTACACTTATTACAGCAGACAAGGTAACAACCTGAATAACAACCATTGCCTTTATAAACTTAAGAGTTTATACAATGATACTATTACAATCCCAAGGCCTCAAACATTAGCCTTAAGGGCATACCCCAACACTTCAATATCTTTGCAGCTCGCTAACTGTTCAGTTAAGTATCCCGTAGGGATTCTTGAGGATATTCCGATCCAGGTTGGTAAGTATTTTGTTCTAACGGATTTTGTAGTCTTAGAGATGGAGGAAGATGCTAAGATTCTAATCATACTTGGTAGACTGTTCTTAGCTACTGCAAGGGCACTCATTGATGTGAAGAATGGTAAACTCACTCTAAATATTGGTGATAATAAAATTGAGTTTGATCTGAATGATTCTATGAAGAAACCTTCATACACCGATTTTTGCTATAGTGCACACTCTGTAGATGATACTGTCTATGATTTTAGTGATTTGTTTGTTGAAACTTGTGAATTCAATTCTGATTTAGAAAGCAATTTAGATTCTAATGCTAAATTTCATGATTTAACTGTTTGTGATGATAATAAGAATGAGGAAGAGAAGGTCCCAAAAGTAGAACTTAAGACTTTACTTGATAATCTTCGTTATGAATTTCTTGGACCTAATTCTACTTACCCTGTTATTGTTGATGCACAGCTTGATGAAAGGGAGACTGTTTTGCTTCTAAAGGAATTGAGAATTCATAAGAAGGTAATTGGATATACTATTGATGATTTGAAAGGAATAAATCCTTCTTTTTGTATGCATAGGACTTTGATGGAAGAGGAGCACAAGCCACATGTGGATTTTCAGAGGAGACTTAACCCATCCATGAAGGAAGTAGTGAAGAAGGAAGTACTTAAACTACTCGATGCAGGTATTATCTATCCTATCTCAGATAGTAAATGGGTAAGTCCTATACATTGTGTTCCTAAAAAAGGGGGAGTCACTGTAATGAAAAACAAAGATAATGTGCTGATTCCTATTAGAACATTAACTAGTTGGCGTAAGTGCATAGACTATAGAAAATTGAATGCGGCCACTAAGAAAGACCACTTCCCCTTACCTTTTATTGATCAGATGGTTGAGAGACTTGAAAATCATTCTTATTTCTGTTTTCTTTATGGATACTCTAGATTTTTCCAAATTCCCATTCATCCTGATGATCAAGATAAGACCACCTTTACTTGTCCATATGGTACTTTTTCATATAGGAGGATGCCTTTTGGATTGTGTAATGCACCTGCTACTTTTCAGAGGTGTATGATGGCTATATTTTCTAAATTTATTAAAGATTTCATGGATGTTTTCATGGATGAATTTTCTGTCTATGGCTTTTCTTTTGATGATTGTTTGGCTAACTTATCTCGAGTCTTGTAGAGGTGTAAGGATACTAATCTTGTGCTTAACTGGGAAAAATGCCATTTCATGGTTAGGCAAGGAATAGTTCTTGGGCACCTAATTTTAGAAAGAGGAACAGAAGTTGACAAAGCCAAATTTGAGGTGATTAAGAAGCTTGAGCCACACACTACGGTCAAAGAGATTAGAAGTTTTCTAGGACATTCAGGATTTTACCGACGTTTCATCAGGGACTTTTCTAAGATTTCTAAACCGCTTACAGATTTACTTTGCAAAGATGCTAAATTCTGCTTTGATGAAAATTATTCGTCCGCTTTTCAGGAACTGAAGGAAGCTCTAATTTCTGCGCCTATCATGCAGCCCCCGGACTGGAGTTTGCCCTTTGAGCTCATGTGTGACGCTAGTGACTTTGCAGTAGGAGTGGTGCTAGGGTAGAGAAAAGAGGAAAAACCTTATGTTATCTACTATGCTAGCAAGACTTTGGATGATGCACAAAGGAACTACACCACTATAGAAAAGGAACTTTTGGCCATAGTTTTTGCTTATGATAAATTTAGGTCATATTTGATTAACTCTAAAGTTGTGGTGTATACTGATCATGCAGCAGTAAAGTATTTGATGCAAAAGAAGGAAAGTAAACCGCGACTTCTTAGATGGGTATTACTTTTGCAAGAGTTTGATTTGGAAATCAAAGACAAAAAGGGATCGGAAAACTTAGTTGCAGATCAGCTTTCAAGGATAACTGTAGAAGTTGATAAAAGTGATTCAATCAATGATTCTTTCCCTGAAGAACAACTCTTGAGTATTGAACATATCAAGGCTCCATGGTATGCTGATATAGTGAATTATCATGTTGCTAATGTTTTTCCTCTTGATTTGAGTTATCAAGGAAAGAAGAGATTCTTAGCTGAGGTAAAACACTATTTTTGGGATGAGCCTTATGTATCTAGAAGATGTGCAGATGGAATATTTAGAAGATGTATCCCCGAAGAGGAGATCAATGATATATTATTTTAGTGTCATGGATCAACTTATGGAGGGCATGCTAGTACTAAGAAGACTGTTTTTAAAATATTACAATCTTGATTTTATTGGCCCGCAATTTTTAAAGATGCTAGAAATTTTATAATGTCTTGTGATAGTTGTCAAAAGACAGGGGACATCAACAAGAGGAATGAGATGCCATTGTCCACTATACTTGAAGTTGAAATATTTGATGCTTGGGGGATTGATTTTATGGGACCGTTTCCATCATCTAGAGGTAACAAATATATACTTGTGGTAGTAGATTATATTTTCAAGTGGGTGGAATCCATTGCTTCATCTACTAATGATTCCAGTGTTGTGGTAAAGATGTTCAAGAAGATTATATTTCCACGATTTGGGACACCACGAATAGTAATCAGTGATGGAGGTTCTCATTTTATTGAACACAAATTTTCAGCTTTGCTTCGAAAATATGGGGTGAATCATAGAGTTGCAATACCTTACCATCCCCAAACAAGTGGACAAGTTGAGATATCGAATAGAGAGATCAAAGGGATATTAGAGAAAACAGTGTCAAGAACAAGAAAAGACTGGGCTTCTAAGCTTGATGATGCGCTTTGGGCATACCAGACTGCTTTCAAAACACCGATAGCTATGTCTCCTTTTCAATTAGTTTATGAAAAATCTTGTCATCTTCCTATAGAGCTCGAGCACAAGGCGTTCTGGGCGATCAATAATTGAATTTTGACTTGAAGAATGCGGGTGATAAGCGTAAATTACAATTGAAAGAGCTCGTGAGATTAGACTCTCCGCTTACGAAAATGCAAGGATCTATAAAGAGAGGACTAAAAGATGGCATGATCAACATATACTTAGAAAGGAATTTCAACCAGGTGAATTTGTTCTTTTGTTTAATTCTAGGTTGAGACTTTTTCTTAGTAAACTTAAATCTCGATGGTTTGGACCTTTTCAGGTTAAGAAAACCTATCCATACCGAGCTGTTGACATATGGAGTGACAAAACGGGGGTGTTTAAGGTTAATGGTTAGAGATTAAAGCATTATTTCCATGAAGAATAGATTGAAGAAGAAGAAAAATTTCTACTTGATGAACCACAAGTAAATCCGAGTGCAGAACGGTCAAGCTAATGACCTCTAAATTAGCGCTTTTTGGGAGGCAACCCAAGCACTCTTTCTTTTGTTTTTTTGCTTTTGTTTTTGTTTTAATTTATTTTTTTAGGATTAACTTTCTTTTTTTCACTTTGTAGGTACATTTTTTGGCACTCTCTAAATTTTGACAAATTACGGTACTACCGTAATGTTTATTACGACACCATAATTCTTAGTTGTTTCTTTGCAGAAAGCTTTACATGAATTACGGTACTACCGTATTGAATTTTACAGACTGTAATTTTGGCTTGATTTTGTCCAGAAGGTTTCAAACATTTTATAGTATTATCGTGATGAATTTTTATCTGCCATAATTTTGGCTCGATTTTGTCCAGAAAGTTTCAAAGATTTACAAGAATTACGGTACTACCATAATGGTTTTCACGGTACCATAATTTTAGGTCGTTTTCTTATAGAATCTTTTGGAAATATTAGAGTAGATTACGATGCCGTATCACTTTTTACCGTGCCATATTTCGAATTACGGCAGTGCCTGATAGGATTCCGCAAGTGCACGGAATTATCGAAGTAATAAAAATATCGATCCACAGAGACCTTATTGTTAATTACCAAATAATTGTTTTCTCTCTAGCTAAGTAAACCGAATATGATGAAAGTAAATAGAAAGAGCGTAAGATAAATATGAGACTAGGGTTTCATCCACTTTAATTTCAATGATAAGATATAAATAAAGGTTCGTCAATCAAATCTTGCTACGATAAAGACCTAATTTACTTCATAAAGGGATTATCTCACTTTCGTGCAGACAATCATGCAGGGACCAATCCTCACTTTCGCGCAAGATCTGTCCCAATGCTAAAGATAAGTAAATCATCAATCAAAGAACTCAAGATCACTTTCATACATCCGAATTCTAGGTTGATAATCTCTAGTGGAATCTCAAGGATCACTTTCGTGCATCCGAGCCTCAACACTAGTTTTACTCATGGATCTCCAACGTTCCGATCCTCACTTTCATGCAAGATCTCCACGTTTGATAAATAGACTCGATCCATAGATTCATATTACTATCATGACAATTAATCTACTAGAACAGATCAAATTAGATCTAACCTAATGAAGGGATCATAACATGCAATTCTAGGGTTCCAAGTTCTCAAGCAATTACCTTTCAGTCAATAGCGAAAACTCTAAAAACATGATTAGTAACGTGGATCTATAGAGAGTCTAAGCACAAATATCACATGAGCAAAATTATCATGGCAAAATTATCATGACGAGAAAGAAGATTATCTAATCATTAAGAATCAAGGGGATTACACCCCATGTCCCAAAATAGTATTAAGCTTGCATGAAGGAGAAGATACAATAAATCATAGTCTTAGAGTGATCAGAAAATAAAAAGAAAGGAGAAACAACGTTACAACACGGCTGTAAAATCCTTTACAGCCATAATTTACTTCGATGAACAACGTTGTCACCGCTGTTTCGTTGATTCCTCCTCCGATCGGTCTCCAAATGCTCAGAAACTTTCTCTCCTCCAGGCAAAGCTTCTGCATGAAAATCAAGGCCAGAGGTGCCCTCTATGCCTCTCGGCGCGAGGCCAAACCCTAGCCGCCTCTCTGTTGATTGCTCTCTTGATACTGGATAAAAATTTGTGCTTATACTTCGTGCGTCTTCGCCTATTAAAGATGAGTCCGAAACATCTTTCGGATCTCGATTTGGAGTTATGGATCCAAAGTTATGGCCTTCGCAAGTTTCGGAGCGGAAAAATCGCGTTTTTAACTACAATTACGGTACCGTAAAATAAATTACGGTAGTGCCGTAATTTCTTCACAAGTTTTTGGTCAAAAGTTGCCCAAAATACGGTACCCTAAAATAGTTTATTGCCATGCCATAAAATTGGTTGAGTTCTCTAGTCTGAATTGCTTGGGAAATACGGCACCGTAAAATGGCTTACGGTAGTGCCGTAAAATCAGCAAAAGTCTCTGGTCGAAAACGTCTCAAAATTATGGCAATGTAATTTCTTACGGCGGTGCCGTAAAATCGCAAAAATTTTATGTTCGGAAAATCACCAAAATACGGCCGTGGTCTTGATAATACGGTAGCCGTGAAAATACGGTACCGTAAAATAGTTTACGGCACTGCCGTATTTTGGTTCTTAGCTTCGATTTTCATGAAATTTATTGTGTGACTTCTTCTTGATGATGGGAACTCTTCCATGTATTTGATTTTGCTTAAAAACGCCCAAAATAGTGCCTTTTTGCTTGAAAATCATGAAAAACCAAAACAGAAGTAGACTTTGCAATATTCGATGAATTTAGCATAAAAATAAGCAAAAAGATCCTCAATTTAGCATGAAAAGATACATAAAATGATATAAAATATACTATATATTTTAGTGTCATCAGTGCCATAATGAAAATTATGGCCGTAATTTTTTTGGCCCCACGCATCTTCTGCTACCGTATTTAGGGTTTTCTCAACCGCAATTGGGTTTTTCTTCGAGATCTTCTTCGAATCAGCGCCGTTTTCCTCCATTCTTGCTCCCAAACCTTCCGGCAACCCTTCTTTACTATCTCCAACCACTTTCCGACCGATTCCTACCCAACATTTTGATGATTTCGGGCTTGATCGAGCTCAGTTGCAGTTCGTCCGCTGGATTCCGCCCCTCTTCGTTTTTCTTCATCAAAGCTTCGATCTAGCTGGTTCTTGCTTCAAGGAGTTTCGAAAGAGGTAGGAGATCTTCCCTTGAAGTGTTTGAAGGCTCGATTTCAGCTCAGAAGTCCAGATTTGAGAGCTTGGTTCAAAGGCTGCTAGAAACCCTACACGCCCTGTTCGGTAACACTGTTCATTCCAGTTTTTCTTTAAGTGCTTTGAAATCTTGCTTCCATTTCTCATGGCACCAATGAAGAAAGTTGTTTCTAAGAGAAAAGGGAAAGCCCTAGCTGAATCTTTAGCCCCAGCTCCACCATCAAACCCATATGGAATAATCTTCAGAGATGAAATTCAAGAGCAGAGGTATAATCATTTGCTTACCAGGCGCACTGTAAAAACTAAATATGCTGATATGTGTGCGTTGGAGACTTTGGGACTGAAGGAGGTTGTTCTATGGATGTTTGATCAAATTGCAACGAAGAAGTTCTTTGACATGACCCTCAAAGTTATCTGACTCTAGTACTGGAGGTTCTCAGCAGCTTAGAGATGGATTGGGATGAGTACCCTGATAACTAAGTGTTGTAGTCCGCAAGCGCACGGATACTAGAAGTAATAAAAAGATATCGAACCACAGAGATCTTGTTTGCCAAGTACTGAATAATCGATTTCTCACTAGCTAGACAATCCGAATACGATGAAGCAAACGATCGAAAAGTGCACGGAAATATATCAGAGAAAAAAACTAGGACTAGGGGTTCATCCACCATAATTTTAATGACCAGAAGGAAATAAAGTATTGTCAGTCAAATTTCATTATGATAAAGATATAATTTACTTCATAAAGGAATTATCTCGCTCTCGCGCAGATAATTATACAAAGAACCAATCCTCACTCTTGTGCAGGATCTATTCAATGCTGAAGATAAGTAAATTATTGACAAATAACTCAAGGATCACTCTCGTGCATCCGAATTCTAAGTCAAACATCTCAAGAGAAACTATGTATTCTCATACCATAATTTCTCAGGTTCTACTTAAGGTTCTCCGACGATCAGATATTTAATCTCTTACAATATCAAATCAAGTCTAACATAATAGCTCAATCCAAAGATCAGAAAATCAACATGGCAATAAAACTACTAAAAATCAGAATTAAGAATAATACCTAATCTCTTACGATAAGTTCTAAAATCAATGATTCTTGGGTTTCAAATGTTGCAATCAACTTCTCAGTCTATTTCACAAAATTCTAAAACATGCTGAAAATATGAGACTAAGGAGAATTATAAGCAATCATCACATAAGTAGAATTATCATAACAAAATCATCCTGACGAAATTAACAATGTCTAGTCATTAAGAAGTTAAGGGGATAACACCCCCATGTCCGATAAGAAAATTAAGCTAGCATGATGGAAATTACAGCACCGTAACATGCATTGGACGCAATGAATAGTGGCAGCGCCCACTGTTTCATTGATTTCTCCCTCGATCGGATTCCTCTCGCTCTGAAACTTCTGGCATGTGTACTCCTCCTTCAGGCGAAGCTTCCTTTCAAATTTCATGGCCGGAGGTGGTATGTAGGCTGAGAATCGATGAAACCTAGAGTGGCAGCGATTCTCCCAAATTCTTCGTGGATCGCTGATAAAAATTGTTCCTTCCCTTTCGAAAACGTTCCCTTGCTAATCCTGAGCATTCCCCCTCTTTCAGATCTTCAATTAGTGCCCTCAAGCCTAAGAAATCATGAATTTAAATTTCTGGCGGAAGAATCAGGCATCTGGGTGAAAATTATGGCACCGTGATGGAAATTACGGTAGTACCATAATTGTTGTGAAATCTTCTATATGGAATTTGTTCCGAATTACGACACCGTAAGGTATATTACGGTAGTGCCGTAATTGCCGCTGAAATCTCGGTAAGAAATTGGTCTAAAATTTCGGTGCCGTGGATAATTTTACGGCACTGCTGTAATTTGCCAAAAAATTCCAGAATTAAGCCGCCTTGAAAATCGTTACGATAGTGCCATAATTACTGATTACGGCCATAAAAATCATTACGGCACGGCCGTAATTTCTCCAGAAAATTTGGTTTGACTTGAAATTTGATGTGTAGTCTCCTCTTGATGATAAGAATCTGCCCATGCGTTGGATTTACTTGAAAACCCATGAAAATGATGCCTTTTTACCTGAAATTGATCAAAAACCAAGAAAAGTGTAGATTCCAAAATATTTGATAAAAAGGCATAAAATAAGCAAAGGAGCATGAAATGACTCAAGAGGATGATGGAATAAGCAAGAAATATGCAATGAAATTTAGAGTCATCAAACACATAAGGCTCAAACTTTGCTTGTCCTCAAGCAAATAAAGAAATCAACACCGATTATAGAAAAAAAACTTTCATATGACAAATAAATTTCTAAAATATAATTATCCATGGAAAATTTCATGGATCTCACACAAAATTTCAAATAAATAAATCGCCCTCTGAACTTAATCTTTAAGACTCAAAAACTCAATCAAATAAAATTTCGCAATGTGCATAGTAATAAAATTTCAATCTCATGAATGAATCTTGTTTTAGATTTTCATCCAATATGTTTTTGTTTACAGGAATAGGATTTCCAAATCTTTTTTCACTCAAAATTTTCTCTTTTCTTTTTAATGTGTCCTTGACATTTTCTAAATCGACTACCACTCTCTTTCCGGTGATGAATTTAGAGTATGTTGGTCACATAACCAATCATAATAGAACTCATATCTCTATAAGTAGGAAGAATTTTCTTCAGATACCGGAGTCAATGTCAAAGGAACTCTCTCTTGGCATGCATCCATATAGATACATACTTTTTATTTGGAACTTCAACTTTTGTCTTAGGTACCATTGTAAACACATTGCCAAGAAGTGGAGTTATTCTCTCTCTCTCTCTCTCTCTCTCTCTCTCTCTCTCTCTCTCTTTTGGATTTGGATTTCTTCTTCCCAACAAATAACATAAAAGATTTTAAAGGTAGACTAGATCAATCAATTGATATTAATCCAAAAACATGTGCACATATGCTGATTTTATTCAAAGGAATTATTTCACTTTAAGATTGCACTCATTCAACAATGTATTTTACCCAAAATTTCATGCATCAATAAATGGAGAAAATTCCAACAAATAAATTCTATTAGAAAAATGAATTCATCATATTAAATTTATTTCCGATTTTTAGATTTTGAAATGCATGATAATTCATTAAAAATTTTGGTATGGCAACTACTGTAATTTTCAAAAATCTCTACTGCACATCATTATCAAAGCAAATATTGTCAGCATATCAGACATGAATATATCATCATTCAAACTAAAAAGTTCACATCACTCACTAAATCATTCAAAATATACAACCATATCGAATCAAATCTCAAAAGATTAGTACCACAATATCAAATACAACCACATCGAATCAAAATCATCCAAAATATCAGTACAACCATATCGAACCAAATATCAATTAAAATCCAAAGACGAGGATCTGTAGCGAGCGGACACAAGAAGTATGACATAGTCATCCTTCCTACAAGAGAATAAATCCATCATAAATCAAATAAAACTTAAGTAAGGAAAGGTAGGGAAGGAGATACAAAGTTCTCTACTAATCAGAATCTGTTGCCTCCTCATCTCCATCAGCTGGTGCGGCATCCATAGCATCTCCCTGAGAACCTCTAGGATCCTTCCTCTACCTCTGGAGAGGATCTAGAAAGCAAATGCAAGTTGAATTGATGCCCAGACAAGAAGAAATCGAAAAGGGCGACTCTGGGCGGACGAATAGCTTCAGAGGTCGCTCGAGCTCAAAAATCCCAAGATCTGGAGCAGAAGTCGGTAGGAAATCTAAGGAAATCGATTAGGAAGAGTCGCCAGAGGGTTTTGGAAGTGAAGAATCGAAGATCGGCGCTGAATCGAGCGAAAAATCACATAAACCCTAAACTCGGCATAGAAAAACCCTAAATATGGTAGCATAATCGTGTGGGGTGGGGGAAATTATGACACCGTAATGCGATTACGGAAGTGCCATAAAATGCAGGAAACCCCATAAACTCTCAGGTCGAAAATCGCTCAAAAATACGGTGCCGTGAAGAATTTTATGGTACTGTCGTAATTTGGTCAAAAACTCAAAAACTCTCGGGTAGAAAAAGGACCAAATTTACAGTACCGTGAGGAAAAATACGGCACTGCCGTAAATTGCCCAATAATATGAAAGTTTCTATAAAGAAAAGACCTGAAAATATGGCAGCATTAAAAACGTTACAGCGGTACCGTGTAATCATTACGGTACCGTAAAATACGTTATGGCACTACCGTAATTTCCAAAAAAATACTCATAATTTTTTGTTCAAAATTTGACCAAAATTACGGCACCGTAAAGAAATTATGGTACCGCCATAATTTGCACAAAAAACTCAGAAATCGCCATTTAACTCAGAAAATTCAATTTTTGATTCACCTACAAAGAGAAAAATAAAAGTTAGTATACAAACAACTAAAATAAAAATAAAAACAAGAACAAAAGAAAAACAAAAGAGTGCTTGGGTTGCCTCCCAAGAAGCGCTAATTTTCGGTCATTAGCTTGACCGTTCTGCACTCAAATTTTCTTGAGGTTCATCAAGTAGAAATTTTTCGCCTCCCTCATTCTGTTCTTCATGAAAGTAATGCTTCAATCTTTGTCCATTACCTTTAAAATCTCCCTTCTCATTGCTCCAAATGTCTACTGCACTGTAGGGATAAGTTTTCTTCACTTGGAAAGGTCCAGACCATCGAAACTTAAGTTTACTAGGAAAAAGTCTTAATCTTGAATTAAACAAAAGAACAAAGTCACCTGGTTGGAAATCCTTTCTAAGTATATGCCGATTGTGCCATCGTTTAGTTCTCTCTTTATAGATTTTGATGTTTTCATAAGTGGAGAGTCTAATCTCATCAAGCTCATTCAATTGTAACTTACGTTTTTCGCCCGCGTTCTTCAAATCAAAATTTAGTGCTTTGATTGCCCAGAACGCCTTGTGCTCGAGCTCTACAGGAAGATGACAAGATTTACTATAAACTAATTGAAAAGGAGACATACCATCGGTGTTTTGAAAGCTGTCCGGTATGCCCACAGCACATCATCAAGCTTGAAAGCCCAGTCTTTTCTTGTTCTTGATACTATTTTTTCCAATATCCCTTTGATTTCTCTATTCGATATTTCCACTTGTCCACTAGTTTGGGGATGGTAAGGTGTTGCAATTCTATGATTTACTCCATATTTTCGAAGCAAGGCTGAAAACTTGTGTTCAATAAAATGAGATCCTCCATCACTAATCACTGCTCGAGGAGTCCCAAATCACGGAAATATAATCTTCTTGAACATCTTCACCACAACTCTGGAATCATTAGTTGGAGAAGCAATGGCCTCCACCCACTTGGAGACATAGTCTACTTCCATAAGTATAAATTTGTTACCCCCTGATGAAGGAAATGGTCCCATAAAATCAATCCCCCAAACATCAAATATCTCAACTTTAAGTATTGTGGACAGCGGCATCTCATTCCTTTTGTTGATGTTTCCCATTCTTTGACAATTATCACAAGACATTATAAATTTTCTCGCATCTTTAAATAAGGAGGGCCAATAAAATCCAGATTGTAAAACCTTAAAAATAGTTTTTTCAACACTAGCGTGCCCTCCATATGATGATCCATGACACTATAATAATATATCCTTGATTTCCTCTTCGGGGACACATCTCCTAAATATACCATCTGCACATCTTCTAAAAACATAAGGCTCATCCCAAAAATAGTGCTTGACATCAGCTAAGAATCTCTTCTTACCTTGGTAACTCAAATCAGGAGGAAAAACATTAGCAACAAGATAATTTACAATGTCAGCATACCAAGGAGCCTTGATTTGATCAATTGCTAAGAATTGTTCCTCAGGAAAGGAATAATTGATCATATCACCTTTATCATCATCTACAATTATCCTTGAAAGATGATCTACAACAAAATTTTTAGTTCCTTTCTTGTCTTTGATTTCCAAATCAAACTCTTGTAGAAGCAAAATCCATCTAAGCAGACGCGGTATACTATCTTTCTTTTGCATCAAATACTTAACTGTAGCATGATCAGTGTGCACCACAACTTTTGAATTTATCAAATAAGACCTAAATTTATCGAACGCAAAAACTATGGCCAAAAGTTATTTCTCAGTTGTGGTGTAATTCCTTTGTGTCTGATCCAAAGCTTTACTAGCATAGCAAATCACATAAGGCTTCTTTTCCTTTTTTTGACCTAGAACTGCTCCAATAGCATAATCACTAGCATCGCACATAAGCTTAAAGGGCAAATCCCAATCAGGCGGCTGCATTATAGGTGCTGATATTAAGGCCTTCTTCAGTTCCTGAAAAGCAGACAAACACTTCTCATCGAAGTAGAATTTAGTATCTTTGCAAAGTAAATAAATGAGTGGTTTTGCAAGTTTAGAGAAATCCCTGATAAAGAGCCGGTAAAATCCTGCATGTCCCAAGAAGCTTCTGATCTCTTTAACCGTAGTGGGTGGTGCTAGCTTCTCAATTACTTCAACTTTGGCTTTATCAACTTCTATCCCGCTTTCTGAAATAAGGTGCCCCAAAACTATTCCTTGTCTAACCATAAAATGACACTTCTCCCAGTTAAGGACAAGGTTAGTTTCTTCACAACTCTGTAAGACTCGAGATAAGTTAGCCAAGCAATTATCAAAAGAAGAGCCATAGACAGAAAAATCATCAATGAAAACATCCATAAAATCTTCAATAAATTTAGAAAATATAGCCATCATACACCTATGAGAAGTAGCAGGTGCATTACACAATCCAAATGGCATTCTCCTATAAGCAAAAGTACCACAAGGACAAGTAAAGGTGGTCTTATCTTGATCATCAGGATGTATAGGAATTTGGAAAAAACAGGAATATCCATCTAAAAAGCAGAAATGAGAATGATTTGGAAGTCTCTCAACCATTTGATCAATAAAAGACAAAGGGAAGTGGTCTTTCCTGGTGGCTGCATTCAATTTTCTATAATCTATACACATGCGCCAACTAGTCACCGTTCTAACAGGAATCAACTCATTATCTTTGTTTTTCATAACGGTTACACCTCCCTTTTTGGGAACACAATGAACAGGACTCACCCATTTACTATCAGAGATAGGATAGATAATACATGCATCAAGCAATTTCAAAACTTCCTTGTTTACAACTTCCTTCATAGATGGGTTGAGCCTCCTTTGGAAATCTACATGTGGTTTGTGCTCCTCCTCCATATGAATCCTGTGCATACAAAAGGAAGGGTTAATTCCCTTTAAATCATTAATGGTATACCCAATTACCTTTCTATGAGCTCTCAACTCCTTCAAAAGCAAATCAGTCTCCCTTTCATCTAATTGAGCATCAATAATAATAGGGTAAGTAGAGTTAGGGCCAAGAAATTCATAGCGAAGATTATCAGGTAAAGCTTTAAGTTCTACTTTTGGAATTTTCTCTTCTTCATTATCAAGTATAGTGCAGTCCAATATATCATGAGTTTCAGCACTAGAATCAGAATTAGAATTGGAATCGTGATCCTCATCACAAGAATCATCAAACAAAAAACCAAGATCATAAACTACATCATCTATAGCATGAATACTACAACACGACCCAGCATATGATGGTTTTTTCTTGGCCTCATTCAAATCATACTCAATTCTTTCATCTCCAATGTTAAGTGTAAGTTTATCGTTCTTTACATCAATAATTGCCCTTGCAGTGGCTAAGAATGGTCTACCAAGAATAATAGGGATCCTAGCATCTTCCTCCATCTCAAGAACTACAAAATCTGCTGGAATGAAGTACTTACCTACCTGAATAGACACATCTTCGAGAATCCCTACAGGATACTTAACTGAACGATCGGCGAGCTGCAAGGATATCGAAGTTGGTTTAGGCTCTCCCATGTCCAATTTCCTGCAAATAGAATATGGAATTAGGCTTACACTAACACCGAGATCACATAAGGCTCGGTCAAAAGGCATACTCCCAATAAAACAAGGTATAGAGAAACTACCTGGATCCTTTAATTTTGGTGGCAATTTGTTCTGGATAATAGCACTACATTCCTCAGTGAAGAGGGGTCCCCTTCAAGGGGGAGCGCAAGGGGGTGAAACCCTAAAGGGGCGCATATCAAGATTTTCATAGCGGAAACTAGGGTTTCCAAAGGATCATTTGAAGAATCATATGATCAACTTGTCGAAAACTTGCAAGTATGAATGAAAAATCATACCATAGCCAATGTGTGAGTGGTGTCTTGGAATCAAGAGAACAAAAGAGGTCTCCTCCTTGTCGTCACACACAAGATGATCAACGGCTACTCTTTGAGATCCTTGTGCTAGCAAGTTTCTTCAAGGTTGTCGTATGCAAGGGATGGGATGATTCTCTATGGCCGAGAGCTCCTTGTCCGAAACCTCTCCTTCTCGTCAATCACCTCCAAGCGAAAATGCAAGGCGTTGAAGTGAAGTGAGCAACGTTACCACATGGAAGCGTTTTGTTTTCAACATTGAAAACCGCCTTCCAAAATAGGTAAGTCTCAATGGCTCATGCGTTCACATAGTGAACGTTCGAAACTTCCTGTCATTGAACCTCTCATTGAACCAAGCGTTCACATAGTGAACCGGTTCTATTAGATTTGGTTCAAAACCCAAATTGAACCAAGCCACTGAAGGTCCCCACAAGGGGGCGAAACCCTAACTCATAGGCGCATATGGGAATGAAAGCAGCGGAAAGGGGGTTTCTAGATCTTGCATGCTGTATGATTAACAAAAATGACCCAATTGCAAATAGAGAAGGATCATACCATAGCCATTTCTAGATGGCGCCTTGGAAGCAAAGATCAAACTTGATCTTCTCCAGAGGTGACGCACACAGTTGATGTCGCCTACTCCCTTTGCGATCCTTGTGCTAGCAAGGCCCAAAGATGTCCTTGTCGAGTGGAAGGGAAGAGATGTCTTGGCTTGGCGATTCTTTTCTTCCTCCTCGTCGAGCTCTTCACCACCGTATGTTCTCTCATCGAGAGCAAGAGACAAGGCGACCAACGAAAAGGAGAGGAGGCGTGAACGTGAGAGAGGGTCACGTAAGAGAAGTGCTATCTAAAAATAGCATGCCACTTCTCTTCATGCGATCATGGGTTTACCCATTCGCAAACTCCACTTCACCCTTGAACCATGCGCTCATTCATGAGCCGGTTCATTTGAATTTGGTTCAATAACCAAATAAACCAAGCCATAAGTCCAGATCACATTAAAACCCTAAGGTACTTGATCTGACCGTTCATCTCCCGATGCTCCTGATCTCACCGATCCAGCATCCATTCTCTCAATCGAAGCTTACCGATCTCAAGCCCTAATCAATCAAACATGATCAGACTAGATCTCACTTACAATCAGAGATTAAATCCCTTTAAACTGAACCTGAACAATTCAGTCCACACGATCTGACTTAAGTAAGCCATATCATCAAATTGTGCGACCCTGAGGGTTTCCTTTAAATGTCGGTAACGATAACTCACGTTATCACGATCAGTGAGGGGTATCTAGCAACACATCACTGTCTCCCGATATAAAGGAAAGAGTCTTCCAAGACTACACCCAAACCACAGCACAAGTGTGAATCAACTTCACAAGGCATACATGTTTCCTTTGCCACTGGATGTTCTTATTGGACAAGCCTGTCAAGCCTGTAACTCCAATATGATGAGCATGATTAGATCAGATGAACACAGTCATCTGGGTATGGCCATACACTTTCTCAATCATCTCATCCAGGGGGGCCCTTTAGAACATCACACTCCAATTAAGGAGACGGCAATCCTTTGTCTATCACTAGTGCCCTAACCTGACTCAAGCTCACCATCCAAGATAGTCTATAATCATTATGTTTCAAATGATATTGAACTACCTCAAAATAATGACAATCATCATTTAGAAAACACAAGTGATCTCAAGTCAGAGGAAATGTGCCACTTGTTACAATCAAGGATTATTCACATTGTGACAAGCAATTGAATATCCTAGTAGGGTCTGTCCAGTACATCCCATGTACCCATGAGTCTACATCTTATTCCATGCTCGAAGCATCCTATAAGATTAGAACACATATTAGTCTCAATCATATCAAGGCTGTCTCATGTTCACCAAGATATCTCGACTAAGGACTTAACTGCATGTCAGCCTAGCTGAACAGCTTTGAGACATTATTCAGAAGAACATATATATTGCAGCAGACAATGTAGCAACCTGAATAATAACCATGCCTTTATAAACATAAGAGTTTATTACATGATACTGTTACAATCCCAAGGCCTCAAACATTAGCCTTAAGGGCATACCCCAACAATCTCCCACTTGCACTTAATCTAATGGTTGAGAAATCTCAAACCCATATTATTACAGTGCTTCTCATGCTTCTGCTGCGCCAGAGGCTTAGTAAGCGGGTCTGCCAGATTGTCATCTGTATGAACCTTGCAGACTTTGATCTCGCCACGATCAATGATCTCCCTGATCAAATGAAACCGTCTCTGTATGTGCTTGGACTTCTGGTGCGACCGTGGTTCCTTTGCTTGTGCAATTGCTCCAGTGTTATCACAGAAGATAACCAAAGGATCTGCACTCGAAGGAACAACACCAAGTTCTCTCACGAACTTACGAATCCACACTGCCTCCTTGGATGCTTCCGAGGCTGCAACATACTCGGCTTCTGTTGTGGAATCAGCAACAGTTGACTGTTTGAAACTCTTCCACACCACTGCTCCTCCATTCAAGCTAAAAACATAGCCTGATTGCGATCGGAAATCATCCTGGTCTGACTGGAACGAAGCGTCAGTATATCCTTCAATACTGAGTTCTTCCTGACCACCATATATCAAGAACATATCTTTGGTCCTCCGCAGATATTTTAAGATGTTCTTGACTGCAATCCAGTGCGCCTGACCTGGATTACTTTGGAACCGACTGGTCACGCTTAACCCGTAAGCAACGTCTGGGCGAGTACACAACATCGCATACATTATGGATCCAATAGCCGAAACATAAGGCGTATTGTCCATTTCATCTTTCTCAGTCTGTGTTTGTGGACACTGACTCTTCGAAAGATTCAGACCATGTCTGACTGGAAGATATCCTCTTTTAGAATTCTCTAAATGAAATCTCTCCAGGACTTTATCGATGTAAGTACTCTGGCACAACCCGAGAAGCCTCTTAGATCTATCCCTGTAGATCTTCACACCTAACACATAGGCTGCTTCTCCTAGATCTTTCATCTGGAAACATTTCCTTAACCATGCCTTTACGGCATGCATTTCAGGAATGTCATTTCCAATGATCAAGATATCATCGACGTAGAGGACTAGGAAAGTAATCACGCTCCCACTAAACCTCTTATATACACACGGGTCATCTTCGTTCTTGATGAAACCAAATTCAGAGATTGATTCATCAAAATGAATATTCCAGCTTCTAGATGCTTGTTTAAGTCCATATATAGACTTCTTTAACTTGCATATCTTATGACGATCTGATGGATTAGTGAAACCTTCTGGTTGTGTCATATACACATCCTCATCCAGATTTCCATTAAGGAAAGCTGTTTTCACATCCATTTGCCAAATCTCATAATCATAATATGTAGCTATCGCGAAAAGAATCCGAATAGACTTAAACATAGCTACAGGTGAGAAAGTTTCATCATAATCTATCCCGTAGATTTGTTTGAAACCTTTCGCAACTAGCCTGCCTTTATAGGTAAGCACGTTACCATCCATGTCAATCTTCTTCTTGAAGATCCATTTACAGCCTATAGGGATAACTCCCGGAGGCGGATCAACCAAATCCCAAACTTGGTTATCTGACATGGAGTCCATCTCGGCGCGCATAGCTTCAAGCCATCTCGCTGATTCCGGTCCACTGACCGCATTCGCATAAGTGAGGGGTTCATCATTATCAATGATGTAGACTCCGTCATAGCGCTCAGGCTGTCGACGGATCCTTCCCGATCTTCGCGGTTCCCGTGATATCTGAGCCTCAGGTTGTTCAATAACCTGATCTACCGGCTCAGGCTCATCCAACTGTGCTTGAGCACTTTGTCCTTCTTCTGGATTCTCATCCAGTTTAATTTCTCTCCCACTGGCCTCTTGCAGAAGAAACTCCTTCTCAAGAAATATAGCCGTCCGAGCAACAAATACCTTGTTCTCTTTGGGATCGTAGAAATAATAACCCTTAGTTTCCTTAGGGTAACCGACAAAGATACATTTCTCAGATCTGCTCTCTAGTTTCCCAGAGGCGAGCTTTTTGACATAAGCCTCGCAGCCCCAGATCCTGATAAATGTCAAGCTCGGCTGTTTCCCATACCATAACTCATATGGCGTCTTAGAAATTGCCTTGGATGGCACTCGGTTTAGTACCTTTGCAGCTGTTTCCAGTGCAAATCCCCAAAAGGAGTAAGGTAGAGTAGCCTGACTCATCATAAAACGAACCATATCAAGTAACGTTCTATTTCTCCTTTCGGACACACCATTCCATTGCGGTGTTCCTGGCGGAGTGAGCTGTGAGATAATCCCACACTCCTTCAGATAGTCAGTAAATTCTCGACTTAGGTATTCTCCACCTCGATCAGAACGAAGTGCCTTGATATTTCGGCCTAGCTGATTTTGTACTTCATTCTTGAACTCTTTGAACTTGTCAAAAGATTCACTTTTATGTCTCATTAGATAGACATACCCATACCTACTGAAATCATCAGTAAAGGTAATGAAGTACTGATAGCCACCTCTGGCATGTTTACTAAATGGCCCACACACATCACTGTGTATAAGGTCAAGTAAACCTGAAGCCCTTTGACCTTTGTGAAGAAAAGGTGACTTCGTCATTTTACCCATTAAACAAGCCTTGCATGTATCAATCTCCTCATAGGAGAATGATCCCAGCAGTCCATGATCATGCAACCGCTTAATGCGCTTCTTGTTAATATGGCCTAAACGACTATGCCATAGCAAGGTGCTATCATCAGCATACTTGGCTTTCTTAATATCAATATTTTGTATAGAACATTCCATGTCCAACATGAATAACCCATTGTTAATTGAACCAGTTGCATAAACAATATTATCTAAAGATAAAACACACTTTGAAATATTGCATTCAAAGGAAAACCCCTTCCTGACAAGAGCAGGAATGGAGATAATATTTTTTAGTAATGCTGGGAACAAAATAACAATTGTTCAGTTCTAATACAAGTCCAGATGGCAAAGAGATGAAATAGTCTCCTACATTAACAGCAGCAACCCGTGCCCCGTTTCCAACTCGTAGGTCCACCTCATGCTGTCCCACCTGCCTTCTTCTCTTGAGTTCCTGTACATTTGAACAAATGTGAACTCCACATGCAGTGTCCAACACCCATGATATAGAAGAAGATGAAACCATGACTTCCGTCACGTATATACCTGAGCCAGAAGCAAGGCTTCCCCTCTTGTCTCCTTGGAGCGCTTTACAGTCCTTTTTCCAGTGACCCAGCTGGCCACAGTGGAAACACCTGTATTCCTTGGACCGCTTAACCTTCTGCTTCAGAGCCTTGCTGTAACTCTTGACAGGGGTCTTGCCCTTCTTCCCCTTCTTCTTGTTCCTTGAAGGAACCATCAAGACAGAGGTTGAAGGCTTACCCTTCAGAGTTTCCTCAGTAGTCAAGAGCATATTCAGCAGCTCTGCCGGAGTACAATCGATTTTGTTCATATTAAAGTTAATAATGAACGCATCGAAAGAAGGCGGAAGAGACTGCAGAATAATGTCTACAGCAAGCTCCTGGTTGATGGTATGCCCCAGTTTCTCTAGAGCCTCCTTGTGCCCAATCATCTTGAGCACGTGAGCTCCCACTGGGCTCCCTTCAGCCAGTTTGCTCTGAAAGAAAAGCTTTGTCAGATTGTAGCGCTCAGTCCTTGCCTGTGCAGCATACAGCATCTTGAGGTTTGCTATCATGTCTATGGCAGACATATCCTCATGCTGACGCTGCAGCGGTGGCGTCATAGATGCTAGCATCAGGCAAGCGACATCAATGCTATCATTGACGTGCTTTTCATAGGCTTCCCGAACCGCCCTTGCGGCGTTCAGAGCGGGCTGAGGCGGTATCGCCGTCTCGAGGACATACAGTTTCCTCTCTGCCTTAAGAACTATCTTAAGGTGTCCGAACCAGTCTGAGAAGTTCGGCCCAGCAAACTTCTCTCTTTCCAGTAGGGATCGCACATTGAAGCTCATGGTGTTCGTTGCTGCAGGTATCTACAACAATGCAAGAACAGCAAGGTCAGTATCAATGTTAAGAATCAATCAGGACTTAAGAAAGATTCTTTTTCTCACTATTTTATCTGGCTGAAAAATCCAGCAAAACAGCCCGAAAGAGTAGTACTCTTTTAGTGAGATGGGATCCAGATTTCATACTTGGTCTCCGCGTCCCGCTCAGGCGAGATAAGATGCACAGAGAGTACAAGCACTAATCTCTGGTAGGCAGTCCCTGCCAATCGCCTACCTGTGTGATTCCCCTTCATCTGGGCAATCCAGCAGACTGTGCCAACTGAGTTGGTACAACACAATCTCTGACCCCACAGATGGCTGCCTCCATGCGCTACCATATGCGCCACATATGTAGCCTACATGGTCAAGCTGACCCGACCTACTCCCTGGACCACCACGTGCTATGCTGAGCAACGAGAAGCGATAAATCCCTTCTCTGTAACACGTAGGTGTAATCCCGCACCGTCTGAAGATAGATGGACGTGCCCACTGAGTGGGTACAACACGGCTCCAACGATAATCAGAACAGTGAGGTTTCGCGTCAGAAGGCATACGAGCTTGATATTTTAGCGTTGGATTTTAACGGTCTTTTATCTTCTTCACTATCATGCAATTCCTATGGTGATAGCAGAAGATAAATAAATCATGCTGTTCTACTTATTAAACAATAAAAGAAAGCATGAATCTTATGTGGTAAAAGCCCATAGCCCTAGTAAGACCTTAAGAACTTAAGTCTTCACTTGCTTTTCTTCATGGGGCTTTTGCTGCTCATCTGGCCCAAACCAGGGCCCAAGCACCATCTGTAGCTCAGGTGCGCCCACCAGGTAAATGCGCCTGGTCCCAGAGTCGAACCCTGGACCTCCCACCTGGTCTAGCCACTGCTGCATGCGCCTCTGCCAAGTGTGCTCTGTGCTCTTGTCTGATTAATTTACAAATTAATCTATCTAGACAAGATTGACTCGCAGGTCAATTACATTTTATAAATTAAATGCAATGTGATGCGCAGATCACAATAAAATTAATTTACAACTTTTAACCAGGCACGCAGGCCCCAGCACAGCACACATTTAACATGGGCAGCCCACATAAGAATAAATAAACATGCATATGGCATCATACATCATTTGATCCAATCATGAAAAATAAAATTTTTGAAAAATCCCATTGAGATCAATTTTATTTTTCCTTATGTGCCCTATAACCTTACAACGGTCCATTACTAGGGATCCACTCATCCAACCTAGTCAGATCCACTGCCCTTGCATGCACCAAGTCCTAACTGACTTGAGTCGACCAAAAGGTCAACCATGCATGCGCCAGGGCTGAACAACCACAATGAGGTCTGGCAAACGGGTGTGACCCCGGGCCTAACTCATGTGCGTTCATAGGTTGTCTCAATCAGACATCGCTACACGCATGTCTGCAGTCGACCTATAGCCACCAGGTGCTTGCGCACAGGTGCTATCTGGTCAACCCATCAAGGCTGTCAGATGGTCTGATCAGACTGTCTGGATCTAACCTAGGGGATGACTTCAACCCTAGTAACCCGTCTAAGGGTTTACAGTAAGGACAGCTTAGATCTAGTGTGAATCGCGCATGTAATATAGTTTTGAGAAAACCAACAACATACAAGCGCCAACAAAAGGTAACCTTATACATGCGCCAAGGAGAAACAATGCAATGCATTTTCGCCAATTACATATACAAGATGTATCGCATGTAACCTTAGATCTAATCATAAGTTCACAAACAAGGATCACAAAATGGCATAAGCAATCATAAAACATGCGTTAACTTGGCTCTGATACCAATTGAAGGTCCCCACAAGGGGGCGAAACCCTAACTCATAGGCGCATATGGGAATGAAAGCAGCGGAAAGGGGGTTTCTAGATCTTGCATGCTGTATGATTAACAAAAATGACCCAATTGCAAATAGAGAAGGATCATACCATAGCCATTTCTAGATGGCGCCTTGGAAGCAAAGATCAAACTTGATCTTCTCCAGAGGTGACGCACACAGTTGATGTCGCCTACTCCCTTTGCGATCCTTGTGCTAGCAAGGCCCAAAGATGTCCTTGTCGAGTGGAAGGGAAGAGATGTCTTGGCTTGGCGATTCTTTTCTTCCTCCTCGTCGAGCTCTTCACCACCGTATGTTCTCTCGTCGAGAGCAAGAGACAAGGCGACCAACGAAAAGGAGAGGAGGCGTGAACGTGAGAGAGGGTCACGTAAGAGAAGTGCTATCTAAAAATAGCATGCCACTTCTCTTCATGCGATCATGGGTTTACCCATTCGCAAACTCCACTTCACCCTTGAACCATGCGCTCATTCATGAGCCGGTTCATTTGAATTTGGTTCAATAACCAAATAAACCAAGCCATAAGTCCAGATCACATTAAAACCCTAAGGTACTTGATCTGACCGTTCATCTCCCGATGCTCCTGATCTCACCGATCCAGCATCCATTATCTCAATCGAAGCTTACCGATCTCAAGCCCTAATCAATCAAACATGATCAGACCAGATCTCACTTACAATCAGAGATTAAATCCCTTTAAACTGAACCTGAACAATTCAGTCCACACGATCTGACTTAAGTAAGCCATATCATCAAATTGTGCGACCCTGAGGGTTTCCTTTAAATGTCGGTAACGATAACTCACGTTATCACGATCAGTGAGGGGTATCTAGCAACACATCACTGTCTCCCGATATAAAGGAAAGAGTCTTCCAAGACTACACCCAAACCACAGCACAAGTGTGAATCAACTTCACAAGGCATACATGTTTCCTTTGCCACTGGATGTTCTTATTGGACAAGCCTGTCAAGCCTGTAACTCCAATATGATGAGCATGATTAGATCAGATGAACACAGTCATCTGGGTATGGCCATACACTTTCTCAATCATCTCATCCAGGGGGGCCCTTTAGAACATCACACTCCAATTAAGGAGACGGCAATCCTTTGTCTATCACTAGTGCCCTAACCTGACTCAAGCTCACCATCCAAGATAGTCTATAATCATTATGTTTCAAATGATATTGAACTACCTCAAAATAATGACAATCATCATTTAGAAAACACAAGTGATCTCAAGTCAGAGGAAATGTGCCACTTGTTACAATCAAGGATTATTCACATTGTGACAAGCAATTGAATATCCTAGTAGGGTCTGTCCAGTACATCCCATGTACCCATGAGTCTACATCTTATTCCATGCTCGAAGCATCCTATAAGATTAGAACACATATTAGTCTCAATCATATCAAGGCTGTCTCATGTTCACCAAGATATCTCGACTAAGGACTTAACTGCATGTCAGCCTAGCTGAACAGCTTTGAGACATTATTCAGAAGAACATATATATTGCAGCAGACAATGTAGCAACCTGAATAATAACCATGCCTTTATAAACATAAGAGTTTATTACATGATACTGTTACAATCCCAAGGCCTCAAACATTAGCCTTAAGGGCATACCCCAACAGCCACTTAGTCTAGACCATATCAAACCCTAAGGTTCCAGATCTAACCGTTCATCTCCTGATGCTCTTGATCTCACCGATCTAGCATCAACTCTCTCGATCGAAGCTTACCGATCTCAAGCCCAAATCAATCAAACATGATCAGACCAGATCTCACTCACAATCAGAGATTAAATCCCTTTAAACTGAACCCAAAGAATTCAGTCCACACGATCTGACTTAAGTAAGCCATATCATCAAATTGTGCGACCCTAAGGGTTTCCTTTAAATGTCGGTAACGATAACTTTCGTTATCACGATCAGTGAGGGGTATCTAGCAACACATCACTGTCTCCCGATATAAAGGAAAGAGTCTTCCAAGACTACACCCAAACCACAGCACAAGTGTGAATCCATTCACAAGGCATACATATTTCCTTTGCCACTGGATGTTCTTATTGGACAAGCGTGTCAAGCCTGTAACTCCAATATGATGAGCATGATTAGATCAGATGATCATAGTCACCTGGGTATGGCCATACACTTTCTCAATCATCTCATTTAGGGGGGGCCCTTTAGAACATCTCACTCCTTCAACAAGGAGACGGCAATCCTATATCTATCACTAGTGTCCTAACCTGACTCATGATCATTATCCAAGATAGTCTATAACCATTATGTTTCAAATGATATTGAACTACCTCAAAACAATGACAATCATCATTTAGAAACACAAGTGATCTCAAGTCAGAGGACATGTGCCACTTGTTGCAATCAAGGATTATTCACATTGTGACAAGCAATTGAATATCCTAGTAGGGTCTGTCCAGTACAACCAATGTACCCATGAGTCTACATCTTATTCCATGCTCGAAGCATCCTATAAGATTAGAACACATATTAGTCTCAATCATATCAAGGCTGTCTCATGTTTACCAAGATATCTCGACTAAGGACATATAGCATGTCAGCCTAGCTGAACAGCTTTGAGACATTATTCAGAAGTACATTTATTGCTGCAGACAATGTAACAAACTGAATAACAACCGTTGCCTTTATAAACATAAGAGTTTATATACATGATACTCATAGAATCCCTAGGCCTCAAACATTAGCCTTAAGGGCATACCCCAACAATCTCCCACTTGCACTTAATCTAATGGTTGAGAAATCTCAAACCCATATTATTATAGTGCTTCTCATGCTTCTGCTGCACCAGAGGCTTGGTAAGCAGGTCAGCCAGATTGTCATCTGTATGAACCTTGCAGATTTTGATCTCGCCTCGATCAATGATCTCCCGGATCAAGTGAAACCGTCTCTGTATGTGCTTGGACTTCTGGTGCGACCGTGGTTCCTTTGCTTGTGCAATTGCTCCAGTGTTATCACAGAAGATAACCAAAGGATCTGCACTCGAAGGAACAACACCAAGTTCCTGAATGAACTTACGAATCCACACTGCCTCCTTGGATGCTTCCGAGGCTGCAACATACTCGGCTTCTGTTGTGGAATCAGCAACAGTAGACTGTTTGAAACTTTTCCACACCACTGCTCCTCCATTCAAGCTAAAAACATAGCCTGATTGCGATCGGAAATCATCCTGGTCCGACTGGAACGAAGCGTCAGTATATCCTTCAATACTGAGTTCTTCCTGACCACCATATATCAAGAACATATCTTTGGTCCTCCGCAGATATTTCAAAATGTTCTTGACTGCAATCCAGTGTGCCTAACCTGGATTACTTTGGAATCGACTGGTTACGCTTAACCCGTAAGCAACGTCTGGGCGAGTACACAACATCGCATACATAATGGACCCAATAGCCGAAGCATAAGGCGTATTGTCCATTTCATCTTTCTCAGTCTGTGTTTGTGGACACTGACTCTTTGAAAGATTCAGACCATGTCTGACTGGAAGATGTCCTCTTTTAGAGTTCTCTAAATGGAATCTATCCAGGACCTTATCGATGTAAGTACTCTGTGTTGGGGTATGCCCTTTAGGCTAATGTTTGAGGCCTTGGGATTGTATCAGTATCATGTAATAAACTCTTGTGTTTATAAAGGCATGGTTATTATTCAGGTTGTTACCTTCTCTGCTGCAATTAGTGTACTTCTGAATAATGTCTCAAAGCTGTTCAGCTGGGCTGACATGCTATAAAGTCCTTAGTCGAGATATCTTGGTGAACATGAGACAGCCTTGATATGCTTAAGACTAATATGTATTCTAATCTTATAGGATGCTTCGAGCATGGAATAAGATGTAGACTCATGGGTACATTGGATGTACTGGACAGACCCTAGTAGGACATTCAATTGCTTGTCACAATGTGAATGATCCTTGATTGCAACAAGTGGCACATGTCCTCTGACTTGAGATCACTTGTGATTCTAAATGATGATTGTCATTGTTTTGAGGTAGTTCAATATCATTTGAAACATAATGGTTATAGACTATCTTGGATAATGATCATGAGTCATGTTAGAGCACTAGTGATAGATAGAGGATTGCCGTCTCCTTGTTGAAGGAGTGTGGTGTTCTATAGGGGCCCCCTAGATGAGATGATTGAGAAAGTGTATGGCCATACCCAGGTGACTATGTGCATCTGATCTAATCATGCTCATCATATTGGAGCTACAGGCTTGACACGCTTGTCCAATAAGAACATCCAGTGGCAAAGGAAACATGCATGCCTTGTGAAGTGGATTCACACTTGTGCTGTGGTTTGGGTGTAGTCTTGGAAGACTCTTTCCTTTATATCGGGAGACAGTGATGTGTTGCTAGATACCCCTCACTGATCGTGATAACGTAAGTTATCGTTACCGACATTTAAAGGAAACCCTCAGGGTCGCACAATTTGGTGATATGGCTTACTTGAGTCAGATCGTGTGGACTGAATTGTTTGGGTTCAGTTTAAAGGGATTTAATCTCTGATTGTAAGTGAGATCTGGTCTGATCATGTTTGATTGATTAGGGCTTGAGATCGGTAAGCTTCGATCGAGAGAGATGATGCTAGATCGGTAAGATCAGGAGCATCAGGAGATGAACGGTTAGATCTGGAACCTATTGGTTCAATGAGGTCTAGACCATGGCTTGGGTTGATTTGATTTGGTTTTTTGGACCAAAGTCAATTGGATCGATTGAGCATGAACCGGTTCACATGTGTGTGAACGCTTGGTTCAATGCTTAAGCGTTTTGGTCGGTTTTCAAAGCATTACTTCATGTCATTCCATTTTTGGAAAGTCATCAAGGCGACTTTGTAAAAACGCCTCAACGCTTCTCTTGGATGATGACCGCTTGCAATCTCGTAGAGAGGAGAGTGTGTTGATGACAAGAGGAGGCATTCGGCCGAGCAAAGCGATCTCGATCCTCTCCTTCACGTGACAAGGTCCCATTGAAGCACTTTGCTAGCACAAAGGATTCAAAGGAGCAAGCCATCTTCACTTGTTGTGTGCGTCACCTTTGGAGAAGGAGCACTTGCGTCTTTGCTTCCAAGGCACCAACCAAACCGATGGCATTGGTATGATCTACTCTTGATCTATTCAATCTATGATAGTTGATCATATGGCATGCAAAAGATCATCAAACCCTTGCTTCCGCTTGCAAAATTTTATTTGCGCCATGCTTAGGGTTTTCGCCCCCCTCTCGAAAGGGGTTTCTTCAATTGGTATCAGAGCTTGGCTTTACGCATGCTATTATGTTGCTCGTGTGATCCATGTTTACACTTATGCTTAGATCTATGGTTGATTACATGCGCAAGCTCATGAAAATTTATGATGCGAGAACAACATGCATGATGTTTATTGCTCTTAGCCGCATGTATTGGTGCTTGTTGTTGTTTTTGTCAAAGTTGCGCTCCCCCTTGAAGGGGACTCTACAATTGTTATGGATGGCGCATGTTTGTTGGCGCTTCTTACATGTTGTTTTTGACAAAACAAAAGATCTTGCGCGCCTCATCTAGATCTAAGGCCCTACTTTAAACCCTTAGATGGGTTGATGGGGTTGAAAGCATCATCTAGTATAGATCAACTAAGTCTGATCAGACCATCTGACAGCCTAGATGGGTTGACCAGATAGCACCTGTGCGCAAGCACGAGGTGGCTATAGGTTAACTGCATCAAAGGCGTGTAGCGAGGTCTGGTTGAGACAACCAGTGAACACACATAAGTTAGGCCCGGGGTCACACCCGCTTGCCAGAACTCATGTTGGCTGTTCAGCCCTTGGCGCATGCATGGTTGACCATTAGGTCAACTCGAGTCAGTTAGGACTTGGTGCATGTAAGGGCATGGTTCTAACTAGATTGATGAGTGGATCCCTATCAATGGACCATTGTAAGGTTGTAAGGCACATAAGAAAATTAAAATTGATGCCAATGGGTTTTCAAAATTTTATTTTCTTATAATGGATCACATGTTGATTGAATGATGCCATGATGTTTGTTTATTTAATCTTATGTGGGTTGCCCTTTTAATGTGTGCTGTGCTGGGGCCTGCGAGCCTGGTAAATTATTATTTTTGTGATCTGCGAATCACATTTTAATGAATTTATTGTATAATTGACCTGCGAGTCAAGCTTGTCTAGATAGATTAAAATGTATTTTAATTAGACAAGAGCACAAAAGCACACATCGCAGAGGCGCATTTAGCTGGTGGGTGCACCTGAGCTGCATTGAGCGCTAGGGCCCTGGGTTGGACCAGATGAGATGCAAAAGACCCAAGAAGAGCAAGTGAAGACTTAAGTTGATTTAAGGTCTTACTTAGGCTCTATGGGCTTTTACCACATAAGATCCATGCTTTCTTTTTATTGTTTAAGAATAGAATTGCATGAGTTATTTATCTTCTGCTATAGCCATAGGATTTGCCTGATAGTAAGAAGATAAAAGACTGTTAAAATCCAACGCTAAAATATCAAGCACGTAATGCCTTCTGACGCGAAACCTCACTGTTCTGACTATCGTTGGAGCCGTGTTGAACCCACTCAGTGGGCACGTCCATCTATCTTCAGACGGTGTGTGATTTCACCTGCGTGTTACAGAGAAGGGATTTATCGCTTCTCGTTGCTCAGCATAGCACGTGGTGGTCCAGGGAGTAGGTCGGGTCAGCTTGACCATGTAGGCTACATGTGTGGAGCATATGGTAGCACATGGAGGCAGCCATCTGTGGGATCAGAGACTGTGTTGTACCAACTCAGTTGGCACAGTCTGCTGGATTGCCCAGATGAAGGGGAATCGCACGGGTTGGCGATTGGCTGGGATAGCCTACCAGAAATTAGTACTTGTCATCTCTGTGCATCTTATCTCGCCTGAGCGGGACGCGGAGACCAAGTATGAAATCTGGATCCCATCTCACTAAAAGAGTTCTACTCTTTCGGGCTGTTTTGCTGGATTTTTCATCCAGATAAAATAGTGAGAAAAAGAATCTTTCTTAAGTCCTGGATTGATTCTGAACATTGATACTGACCTTGCTGTTCTTGCATTGTTGTAGATTCCTGCAGCAACGAACACCATGAGCTTCAATGTGCGATCCCTACTGGAAAGGGAGAAGTTTGCTGGGCCAAACTTCTCAGACTGGTTCGGACACCTTAAGATCGTTCTTAAGGCAGAGAGGAAACTGTATGTCCTCGAGACGGCTGTGCCGCCTCAACCCGCTGCGAACGCCGCAAGGGCTGTTCGTGATGCCTATGAAAAGCACGTCAATGATAGCATTGATGTCGCTTGCCTGATGCTAGCGTCTATGACGCCACCGCTGCAGCGTCAGCATGAGGATATGTCGGCTATAGAGATTATAGCGAACCTCAAGATGCTGTATGCTACACAGGCGAGGACAGAACGCTATAATCTGACAAAGCTTTTCTTTCAGAGCAAACTGGCTGAAGGGAGCCCAGTGGGAGCTCACGTGCTCAAGATGATTGGGCACAAGGAGGCTCTGGAGAAACTGGGGCATACCATCAACCAGGAGCTTGCTGTAGATATTATTCTGCAGTCTCTTCCGCCTTCTTTCGATGCGTTCATCATTAACTTTAATATGAACAAAATCGATTGTACTCCGGCAGAGCTGCTGAATATGCTCTTGACTACTGAGGAAACTCTGAAGGGAAAGCCTTCAACCTCTGTCTTAATGGTTCCTTCCAGGAACAAGAAGAAGGGGAAGAAGGGCAAAGCCCCTGTCAAGAACTACAGTAAGGCTCTGAAACAGAAGGTAAAGCGGTCAAAGGACAACAGGTGTTTCCACTGTGGCCAGCTGGGTCACTGGAAAAAGGACTGTAAAGCGCTCCAAGGAGACAAGAGGGGAAGCATTGCTTCTGGCTCAGGTATATTTGTGACTGAGGTCATGATATCATCTTCTTCTGTTTCGTGGGTGTTGGACACTGCATGTGGAGTTCACATTTGTTCAAATGTACAGGAACTCAAGAGAAGAAGGCAGGTGGGACAGCATGAGGTAGACCTACGCGTTGGAAACGGGGCACGGGTTGCTGCTGTTGCTGTAGGAGACTATTTCATTTCTTTACCATCTGGCATTGTATTGGAATTAAACAATTGTTACTTTGTTCCCAGTATCACTAAAAATATTATCTCCATTCCTGCTCTTGTCAGGAAGGGATTTTCCTTTGAATGCAATATTTCAAAGTGTGTTTTATCTTATGATAATATTGTTTATGCAACTGGTTCAATCAACAATGGGTTATTCATGTTGGACATGGAATATTCTATACAAAACATTGATAATAAGAAAGCCAAGTATGCTGATGACAGCACCTTGCTATGGCATAGTCGTTTAGGCCATATTAACAAGAAGCGCATTAAGCGGTTGCATGATGATGGACTGCTGGGATCATTCTCCTATGAGGAGATTGATACATGCAAAGCTTGTTTAATGGGTAAAATGACGAAGTCACCTTTTCCTCACAAAGGTCAAAGGGCTTCAGGTTTACTTGACCTTATACACAGTGATGTGTGTGGGCCATTTAGTAAACATGCCAGAGGTGGCTATCAGTACTTCATTACCTTTACTGATGATTTCAGTAGGTATGGGTATGTCTATTTAATGAGACATAAGAGTGAATCTTTTGACAAGTTCAAAGAGTTCAAGAATGAAGTACAAAATCAGCTAGGCCGAAATGTCAAGGCACTTCGTTCTGATCGAGGTGGAGAATACTTGAGTCATAAGTTTACTGACTATCTGAAGGAGTGTGGGATTATCTCACAGCTCACTCCGCCAGGAACATCGCAATGGAATGGTGTGTCCGAGAGGAGAAATAGAACGTTACTTGATATGGTTCGTTCTATGATGAGTCAGGCTACTCTTCCTTACTCCTTTTGGGGATTTGCACTGGAAACAGCTGCAAAGGTACTAAACCGAGTGCCATCCAAGGCAGTTTCTAAGACTCCATACGAGTTATGGTATGGGAAACAGCCGAGCTTGACTTTTATCAGGATCTGGGGTTGCGAGGCTTATGTCAAAATGCTCGCCTCTGGGAAACTGGAGAGCAGATCTGACAAATGTATCTTTGTCGGTTACCCTAAGGAAACTAAGGGTTATTATTTCTACGATCCCAAAGAGAACAAGGTTTTTGTTGCTCGGACGGCCATATTTCTTGAGAAGGAGTTTCTTCTGCAAGAAGCCAGTGGGAGAGAAATAAAGCTGGATGAGAATCCAGAGGATGGACAAAGTAGTCAAGCACAGTTGGATGTGCCTGAGCCGGTAGAACAGGTTACTGAACAACCTGAGGCTCAAATATCACGGGAACCGCGTAGATCGGGAAGGATCCGTCGACAGCCTGAGCGCTATGATGGAGTCTACATCATTGATAATGATGAACCCCTTACTTATGCGGATGCGGTCAGTGGACCGGAGTCAGCTAGATGGCTTGAAGCTATGCGAGCCGAGATGGACTCCATGTCAGATAACCAAGTCTGGGATTTGGTTGATCCGCCTCCGGGAGTAATCCCTATAGGCTATAAATGGATCTTCAAGAAGAAGATTGACATGGATGGTAACGTAGTTACCTATAAAGGCAAGCTAGTTGCGAAAGGTTTCAAACAAATCTACGGGATAGATTATGATGAAACTTTCTCACCTGTAGCCATGTTTAAGTCTATTCGGATTCTTTTCGCGATAGCAGCATATTACGATTATGAGATCTGGCAGATGGATGTGAAGACGGCTTTCCTTAATGGAAAACTAAAAGAGGATGTGTATATGACACAACCTGAAGGTTTCACTAATCCAGCAGATCGTCATAAAATATGCAAGTTAAAAAGGTCCATTTATGGACTTAAACAAGCATCTAGAAGCTGGAATATTCGTTTTGATGAATCAATCTCTGAGTTTGGTTTCATCAAGAACGAAGATGACCCGTGTGTATATAAGAGGTTTAGTGGGAGCGTGATTACTTTTCTAGTCCTCTACGTCGATGATATCTTAATCATTGGAAACGATATTCCTGAACTGCATGCTGTTAAAGCATGGTTAGGAAAATGTTTTCAGATGAAAGATCTAGGAGAAGCAGCCTATGTTTTAGGTGTGAAGATCTACAGGGATAGATCTAAGAGGCTTCTCGGGCTGTGCCAGAGTACTTACATCGAGAAAGTCCTGGAGAGATTCCATTTAGAGAATTCTAAAAGAGGATATCTTCCAGTCAGACATGGTCTGAATCTTTCGAAGAGTCAGTGTCCACAAACACAGACTGAGAAAGACGAAATGGACAATACGCCTTATGCTTCGGCTATTGGGTCCATAATGTATGCGATGTTGTGTACTCGCCCAGACGTCGCTTACGGGTTATGCGTGACCAGTCGGTTCCAAAGTAATCCAGGTATGGCGCACTGGATTGCAGTCAAGAACATTTTAAAATATCTGCGGAGGACCAAAGATATGTTCTTGATATATGGTGGTCAGGAAGAACTCAGTATAGAGAGATATACTGACGCTTCATTCCAGTCGGACCAGGATGATTTCCGATCGCAATCAGGCTATGTTTATAGCTTGAATGGTGGAGCAGTGGTGTGGAAGAGTTTCAAACAGTCAACTGTTGCTGATTCCACAACAGAAGCCGAGTATGTTGCAGCCTCGGAAGCATCCAAGGAGGCAGTGTGGATTCGTAAGTTCGTGAGAGAACTTGGTGTTGTTCCTTCAAGTGCAGATCCTTTGGTTATCTTCTGTGATAACACTGGAGCAATCGCACAAGCAAAGGAACCACGGTCGCACCAGAAGTCCAAGCACATACAGAGACGGTTTCACTTGATCCGGGAGATCATTGATCGTGGCGAGATCAAAGTCTGCAAGGTTCATACAGACGACAATCTGGCTGACCCGCTTACCAAGCCTCTGGCGCAGCAGAAGCATGAGAAGCACTGTAATAATATGGGTTTGAGATTTCTCAACCATTAGATTAAGTGCAAGTGGGAGATTGTTGGGGTATGCCCTTAAGGCTAATGTTTGAGGCCTTGGGATTGTATCAGTATCATGTAATAAACTCTTGTGTTTATAAAGGCATGGTTATTATTCAGGTTGTTACCTTCTCTGCTGCAATTAGTGTACTTCTGAATAATGTCTCAAAGCTGTTCAGCTGGGCTGACATGCTATAAAGTCCTTAGTCGAGATATCTTGGTGAACATGAGACAGCCTTGATATGCTTAAGACTAATATGTATTCTAATCTTATAGGATGCTTCGAGCATGGAATAAGATGTAGACTCATGGGTACATTGGATGTACTGGACAGACCCTAGTAGGACATTCAATTGCTTGTCACAATGTGAATGATCCTTGATTGCAACAAGTGGCACATGTCCTCTGACTTGAGATCACTTGTGTTTCTAAATGATGATTGTCATTGTTTTGAGGTAGTTCAATATCATTTGAAACATAATGGTTATAGACTATCTTGGATAATGATCATGAGTCAGGTTAGAGCACTAGTGATAGATAGAGGATTGCCGTCTCCTTGTTGAAGGAGTGTGGTGTTCTATAGGGGCCCCCTAGATGAGATGATTGAGAAAGTGTATGGCCATACCCAGGTGACTATGTGCATCTGATCTAATCATGCTCATCATATTGGAGCTACAGGCTTGACACGCTTGTCCAATAAGAACATCCAGTGGCAAAGGAAACATGCATGCCTTGTGAAGTGGATTCACACTTGTGCTGTGGTTTGGGTGTAGTCTTGGAAGACTCTTTCCTTTATATCGGGAGACAGTGATGTGTTGCTAGATACCCCTCACTGATCGTGATAACGTAAGTTATCGTTACCGACATTTAAAGGAAACCCTCAGGGTCGCACAATTTGGTGATATGGCTTACTTGAGTCAGATCGTGTGGACTGAATTGTTTGGGTTCAGTTTAAAGGGATTTAATCTCTGATTGTAAGTGAGATCTGGTCTGATCATGTTTGATTGATTAGGGCTTGAGATCGGTAAGCTTCGATCGAGAGAGATGATGCTAGATCGGTAAGATCAGGAGCATCAGGAGATGAACGGTTAGATTTGGAACCTATTGGTTCAATGAGGTCTAGACCATGGCTTGGGCTGATTTGATTTGGTTTTTTGGACCAAAGTCAATTGGATCGATTGAGCATGAACCGGTTCACATGTGTGTGAACGCTTGGTTCAATGCTTAAGCGTTTTGGTCGGTTTTCAAAGCATTACTTCATGTCATTCCATTTTTGGAAAGTCATCAAGGCGACTTTGTAAAAACGCCTCAACGCTTCTCTTGGATGATGACCGCTTGCAATCTCGTAGAGAGGAGAGTGTGTTGATGACAAGAGGAGGCATTCGGCCGAGCAAAGCGATCTCGATCCTCTCCTTCACGCGACAAGGTCCCATTGAAGCACTTTGCTAGCACAAAGGATTCAAAGGAGCAAGCCATCTTCACTTGTTGTGTGCGTCACCTTTGGAGAAGGAGCACTTGCGTCTTTGCTTCCAAGGCACCAACCAAACCGATGGCATTGGTATGATCTACTCTTGATCTATTCAATCTATGATAGTTGATCATATGGCATGCAAAAGATCATCAAACCCTTGCTTCCGCTTGCAAAATTTTATTTGCGCCATGCTTAGGGTTTTCGCCCCCCTCTCGAAAGGGGTTTCTTCACTCTAGCACAGCCCGAGAAGCCTCTTAGATCTATCCCTGTAGATCTTCACACCTAATACATAGGCTGCTTCTCCTAGATCTTTCATCTGGAAACATTTTCCTAACCATACTTTAACAGCATGTAGTTCAGGAATATCGTTTCCAATGATTAAGATATCATCGACGTAGAGGACTAGGAAAGTAATCACGCTCCCACTAAACCTCTTATATACACACGGGTCATCTTCGTTCTTGATGAAACCAAACTCAGAGATTGATTCATCAAAACGAATATTCCAGCTTCTAGATGCTTGTTTAAGTCCATAAATGGACTTCTTTAACTTGCATATTTTATGACGATCTGATGGATTAGTGAAACCTTCAGGTTGTGTCATATACACATCCTCATCGAGTTTTCCATTAAGGAAAGCGGTCTTCACATCCATCTGCCAGATCTCATAATCGTAATATGCTGCTATCGCGAAAAGAATACGAATAGACTTGAACATGGCTACAGGAGAGAAAGTTTCATCATAATCTATCCCGTAGATTTGTTTGAAACCTTTCGCAACTAGCCTGCCTTTATAGGTAACCACGTTACCATCCATGTCAATCTTCTTCTTGAAGATCCATTTACAGCCTATAGGGATTACTCCCGGAGGCGGATCAACCAAATCCCAGACTTGGTTATCTGACATGGAGTCCATCTCGGCTCGCATAGCTTCAAGCCATCTCGCTGACTCCGGTCCACTGACCGCATCCGCATAAGTGAGGGGTTCATCATTATTCATGATGTAGACTCCATCATAGCGCTCAGGTTGTCGACGGATCCTTCCCGATCTACGCGGTTCCCGTGATATCTGAGCCTCAGGTTGTTCAATAACCTGCTCAACTGGCTCAGGCTCATCCAACTGTGCTTGACTACTTTGTCCTTCTTCTGGATTCTCATCCAGCTTTATTTCTCTCCCACTGGCTTCTTGCAGAAGAAACTCCTTCTCAAGAAAAATGGCCGTCCGAGCAACAAATACCTTGTTCTCTTTGGGATCGTAGAAATAATAACCCTTAGTTTCCTTAGGGTAACCGACAAAGATACATTTCTCAGATCTGCTCTCTAGTTTCCCAGAGGCGAGCTTTTTGACATAAGCCTCGCAACCCCAGATCTTAATAAATGTCAAGCTTGGCTGTTTCCATACCATAACTCATATGGCGTCTTTGAAACTGCCTTGGATGGCACTCGGTTTAGTACCTTTGCAGCTGTTTCCAGTGCAAAACCCCAAAAGGAGTAAGGTAGAGTAGCCTGACTCATCATCGAACGAACCATATCTAGTAAGGTTCTGTTCCTCCTCTCGGACACACCATTCCATTGCGGTGTTCCTGGCGGAGTGAGCTGTGAGATAATCCCACACTCCTTCAGATAGTCAGTAAACGCATGACTCAAGTATTCTCCACCTCGATCAGAACGAAGTGCCTTGATATTTCGGCCTAGCTGATTCTGTACTTCATTTTGAACTCTTTGAACTTGTCAAAAGATTCACTCTTATGTCTCATTAGATAGACATACCCATATCTACTGAAATCATCAGTAAAGGTAATGAAGTATGAATAGCCACCTCTAGCATGTTTACTAAACGGCCCACACACATCACTGTGTATAAGGTCAAGTAAACCCGAAGCCCTTTGACCTTTGTGAGGAAAAGGAGCCTTCGTCATTTTACCCATTAAACAAGCTTTGCATGTATCAATCTCCTCATAGGAGAATGATCCCAGCAGTCCATGATCATGCAACCGCTTAATGCGTTTCTTGTTAATATGGCCTAAACGACTATGCCATAGCAAGGTGCTGTCATCAGCATACTTGGCTTTCTTATTATCAATGTTCTGTATAGAATATTCCATGTCCAACATGAATAACCCATTGTTAATTGAACCAGTAGCATAAACAATATTATCAAGAGTAAGATAACACTTTGAAATCTTGCATTCAAAGGAAAACCTTTCCTGACAAGAGCAGGAATAGAGATAATATTTTTGGTAATACTGGGTACAAAGTAACAATTGTTTAATTCTAATACAATGCCAAATGGTAATGAGATGTAATAATCCCCTACAGCAACAGCAGCAACCCGTGCCCCGTTTCTAACTCGTAGGTCCACCTCATGCTGTCCCACCTGCCTTCTTCTCTTGAGTTCCTGTACATTTGAACAAATGTGAACTCCACATGCAGTGTCCAACACCCATGAAATAGAAGAAGATGAAACCATGACTTCCGTCACGTATATACCTGAGCCAGAAGCGATGCTTCCCCTCTTATCTCCTTGGAGCGCTTTACAGTCCTTTTTCCAGTGACCCAGCTGGCCACAGTGGAAACACCTGTTGTCCTTTGACCGCTTAACCTTCTGTTTCAGAGCCTTGCTGTAGTTCTTGACAGGGGCCTTGCCCTCTTCCCTTTCTTCTTGTTCCTTGAAGGAACCATTAAGACAGAGGTTGAAGGCTTTCCCTTCAGAGTTTCCTCAGTAGTCAAGAGCATATTCAGCAGCTCTGCCGGAGTACAATCGATTTTGTTCATATTAAAGTTAATAATGAACGCATCGAAAGAAGGCGGGAGAGACTGCAGAATAATGTCTACAGCAAGCTCCTGGTTGATGGTATGCCCCAGTTTCTCCAGAGCCTCTTTATGCCCAATCATCTTGAGCACGTGAGCTCCCACTGGGCTCCCTTCAGCCAGTTTGCTCTGAAAGAAAAGCTTGGTCAGATTATAGCGTTCAGTCCTCGCCTGTGCAGCATACAGCATCTTGAGGTTTGCTATAATCTCTATAGCCGACATATCCTCATGCTGACGCTGCAGCGGTGGCGTCATAGACGCTAGCATCAGGCAAGCGACATCAATGCTATCATTGACGTGCTTTTCATAGGCTTCACGAACCGCCCTTGCGGCGTTCGCAGCGGGTTGAGGCGGCACAGCCGTCTCGAGGACATACAGTTTCCTCTCTGCCTTAAGAACGATCTTAAGGTGTCCGAACCAGTCTGAGAAGTTTGGCCCAGCAAACTTCTCCCTTTCCAGTAGGGATCGCACATTGAAGCTCATGGTGTTCGTTGCTGCAGGAATCTACAACAATGCAAGAACAGCAAGGTCAGTATCAATGTTTAGAATCAATCCAAGACTTAAGAAAGATTCTTTTCTCACTATTTTATCTGGCTGAAAAATCCAGCAAAACAGCCCGAAAGAGTAACACTCTTTTAGTGAGATGGGATCCAGATTTCATACTTGGTCTCCGCGTCCCGCTCAGGCGAGATAAGTTGCACAGAGAGTACAAGCACTAATTTCTTGTAGGCAGTCCCTGCCAATCGCCAACCCGTGTGATTCCCCTTCATCTGGGCAATCCAGCAGACTGTGCCAACTGAGTTGGTACAACACAGTCTCTGATCCCACAGATGGCTGCCTCCATGTGCTACCATATGCGCCACATATGTAGCCTACATGGTCAAGCTGACCTGACCTACTCCCTGGACCACCACGTGCTATGCTGAGCAACGAGAAGCGATAAATCCCTTCTCTGTAACACGCAGGTGAAATCACACACCGTCTAAAGATAGATGGACGTGCCCACTGAGTGGGTACAACACGGCTCCAACGATAGTCAGAACAGTGAGGTTCGCGTCAGAAGGCTATCGAGCTTGATATTTTAGCGTTGGATTTTAACGGTCTTTTATCTTTCTTAACTATCATGAAAACCCTATGGTGATAGCAGAAGATAACTAAACATGCAATTCTAATTATAAGCAATAAGTAGAAAGCATGCTGATCTTATGTGGTAAACGCCCAATAACCCTAAGTAAGACCTTAAGTTATCTTAAGTCTTCACTTGCTTCTTGGGTCTTTTGCCTCTCATCTGGCCCAGACCAGGGCCTAAGCGCCCTATGCAGCTCAGGTGCGCCCACCAGGTCAAGTCACTGCTGCATGCGCCTTGCAATGTGTGCTTTGAGCCCTTGTCAGATTAAATTACAAGTTAATCTATCTAGACAAGATTGACTCGCAGGTCAATTACATTTTATAAATTAATTAACATGTGATGCACAGATCACAATAATAATAATTTACAATTGATCCAGGCTCGCAGGCCCCAGCACAGCACACATTAAATGGGCAACCCACATAAGATGAAATAGACAAACATCATGGCATCAAATCAACATGTGATCCATTTAACAAGAAAATAAATTTTGAAAAACCCATTGGCATCATTTTAATTTTCTTATGTGCCCTACAACCTTACAATGGTCCATTGATAGGGATCCACTCATCCATCTAGTCAGATCCACTGCCCTTGCATGCACCAAGTCGTAACTGACTTGAGTTGACCTAATGGTCAACCATGCATGCGCAAAGGGCTGAACAACCCTCATGAGTTTCGGCAAGCGGGTGTGACCCCGGGCCTAACTCATGTGTGTTCAATAGCCGTCTCAACCAGACCTCACTACACGCCCTTGATGCAGTCGACCTATAGCCACCTCGTGCTTGCGCACAGGTGCTATCTGGTCAACCCATCTAGGCTGTCAGATGGTCTGATCAGACTATTTGGATCTTAACCTAGAAGATGATTTCAACCCCATCAACCCATCTAAGGGTTTAAAGTAGGGGCACCTTAGATCTAATGAGGCGCGTATGATCCTTTGTTTTTTCAAAAACAACATATAAGAAGCGCCAACAAACATGCGCCATCATTCATTAAACATACATTGAAGTTCTTAAACTAGCATGTAGTTTTTCGGCATGTTAGTAGATCTATTCTTTGCAAACGCAAACAAGGATCACATACAAGCAATCATATGAATCAAGCAATAACCGTATGCTCTGATACCAATTGAAGAGGGGTCCCCTTCAAGGGGGGAGCGCAAGGGGGTGAAACCCTAAAGGGGCGCATATCAAGATTTTCATAGCGGAAACTAGGGTTTCCAAAGGATCATTTGAAGAATCATATGATCAACTTGTCGAAAACTTGCAAGTATGAATGAAAAATCATACCATAGCCATTGTGTGAGTGGTGGTCTTGAATCAAGAGAACAAAAGAGGTCTCCTCCTTGTCGTTACACACAAGATGATCAACGGCTACTCTTTGAGATCCTTGTGCTAGCAAGTTTCTTCAAGGTTGTCGTATGCAAGGGATGAGATGATTCTCTTTGGCCGAGAGCTCCTTGTCCGAAACCTCTCCTTCTCGTCAATCACCTCCAAGCGAAAATGCAAGGCGTTGAAGTGAAGTGAACAACGTTACCACATGGAAGCGTTTTGTTTTCAACATTGAAAACCGCCTTCCAAAATAGGTAAGTCTCAATGGCTCATGCGTTCACATAGTGAACGTTCGAAACTTCTCTCATTGAACCTCTCATTGAACCAAGCGTTTCACATAGTGAACCGGTTCAATTAGATTTGGTTCAAAACCCAAATTGAGCCAAGCCACTTGGTCTAGACCATATCAAACCCTAAGGTTCCAGATCTAACCGTTCATCTCCTGATGCTCTTGATCTCACCGATCTAGCATCAACTCTCTCGATCGAAGCTTACCGATCTCAAGCCCAAATCAATCAAACATGATCAGACCAGATCTCACTCACAATCAGAGATTAAATCCCTTTAAACTGAACCCAAAGAATTCAGTCCACACGATCTGACTTAAGTAAGCCATATCATCAAATTGTGCGACCCTAAGGGTTTCCTTTAAATGTCGGTAACGATAACTTTCATTATCACGATCAGTGAGGGGTATCTAGCAACACATCACTGTCTCCCGATATAAAGGAAAGAGTCTTCCAAGACTACACCCAAACCACAGCACAAGTGTGAATCCATTCACAAGGCATACATATTTCCTTTGCCACTGGATGTTCTTATTGGACAAGCGTGTCAAGCCTGTAACTCCAATATGATGAGCATGATTAGATCAGATGATCATAGTCACCTGGGTATGGCCATACACTTTCTCAATCATCTCATTTAGGGGGGGCCCTTTAGAACATCTCACTCCTTCAACAAGGAGACGGCAATCCTATATCTATCACTAGTGTCCTAACCTGACTCATGATCATTTATCCAAGATAGTCTATAACCATTATGTTTCAAATGATATTGAACTACCTCAAAACAATGACAATCATCATTTAGAAACACAAGTGATCTCAAGTCAGAGGACATGTGCCACTTGTTGCAATCAAGGATTATTCACATTGTGACAAGCAATTGAATATCCTAGTAGGGTCTGTCCAGTACAACCAATGTACCCATGAGTCTACATCTTATTCCATGCTCGAAGCATCCTATAAGATTAGAACACATATTAGTCTCAATCATATCAAGGCTGTCTCATGTTTACCAAGATATCTCGACTAAGGACATATAGCATGTCAGCCTAGCTGAACAGCTTTGAGACATTATTCAGAAGTACATTTATTGCTGCAGACAATGTAACAAACTGAATAACAACCGTTGCCTTTATAAACATAAGAGTTTATATACATGATACTCATAGAATCCCTAGGCCTCAAACATTAGCCTTAAGGGCATACCCCAACACTCAGTTAATGCCACAGTACCATAGTCTTCTATTTTTCTCTTATTAGACAAAATTTATTTCAAAAATTAGAATATGTGGGCATTTGAGATAAAGCTTCAGTAAATGGAATGTTAATGTAAAGGTTCTTTAAAACATCAAGAAATTTCCCAAATTGTAGGAGAATTAGGTTTAGAAATATCTGTCTGACATGGCATATCACCTTTAAGTTCATCATCTTGATGAGGTGGCAAACTAGTTTGGGATTGCTCATGCACAGAAGATTTTTCCAAATCTAACTCTTGATCATGTTCATTACTAGGCTCTTTTTTATTATTTTTAGACTTCTTTTTAGGTTCCTCTAATTGCCTCCCACTTCTAGTGATAATAACATTACAATGCTCCTTGGGGTCCAATTAAGGTATTTGACCTTCTAGAGTTTTATTGTAAGCAGTTAAGGATCCTACTTGAGAGGTAAGATGACTAACTAATCCCTTAAGATCTTCAATTTCTTTATTTTGATTTGTCATTGATTGATTTTGACTAGCCATATATTTCTCAAGCATGGACTCTACATTAAAAGAATTTACCTCCTTAGTTAAGGTTCGCCATCCTTCATTCTCATTCTTACCATGTTGATGACAATATGACATTCCTTCTTTAGTAGCCCATTGGTTATGGTTTAAAGCCATCTCCTCAAGCAGCTTGAAGACATCTTCAATGGTCTTGCTCATGAGAGCTCCTCCTGCAGTAGCATCAACAGTTAGTCTGATATTATATAGCAAACCATTCTAAAAAGTATGAATTAAAACCCAATTTTCAAGGCCATGGTAAGGACACTTTTGCTGCAAATCGTTGAAACTCTCCCATGCCTCGCTAAAAGATTCACCATCTCTCTGTGCAAAACATATGATTTGGTTCCTCAATTGGATGGTCATGCTTGGTGGGAAGTATTTCATCAAGAAGGCTTTGGACAATTGTTCCATGTGGTGAAGGTACCGTAGGGTCGAGAATATAGCCAAGAATGCGCTCGATCCTTGAGAGAAAAAGGAAACAATCTTAGTTTTAATGCATCATCAGAAATTCCATTAATTTTAATGGTATCACAATATTCAAGGAAAAGATATAAATGTTAATAAGGATATTCAATTGGTGATCCTTCAAACTAATTCTGCTGGATCATAGACAAGAAGGCGGGATTGATCTCAAAATTATTAGCTTCAATAGCCGGTCTGGCGATGCTAAAGTATATCTCTTGTGGGTTAGGGGCTGCATAGTCCCTAAGTGATTTCCAGTTTGCCATCAGATCAAAATTTCCTATGTAGTCTAAAGCAGATAGGTCAAATAACTCAAGTAAACAGAAAAGAAGAGAAAGATAAAACATAAATAGGAAATAACAAAACCTAGTCTAGCAATACTTTCAATATTTTCAATATTGACAAAAACCAAGGTCCTCAGCAACGGCACCAAAAACTTGTTGTAGTCCGCAAGTGCACGGATACTCGAAGTAATAAAAAGATATCAAACCACAGAGACCTTGTTTGACAAGTACCGAATAATCAATTTCTCACTAGCTAGGCAATCGAATACGACGAAGCAAACAATCGAAAAGTGCACGGAAAAATATCAGAGAAGAAAACTGGGACTAGGAGTTCATCCACCTAATTTTAATGACTAGAAGGAAATAAAGTATTGTCAGTCAAATTTCATTATGATAAAGATATAATTTACTTCATAAAGGAATTACCTCACTCTCGCGCAGATAATTATACAAAGAACTCAAGGATCACTCTCGTGCATCCGAATTCTAAGTCAAACATCTCAAGAGAAACTATGTATTCTCATACCATAATTTCTCAAGTTCTACTTAAGGTTCTCCGACGATCAAATATTTAATCTCTTACAATATCAAATCAAGTCTAACATAATAACTCAATCCAAAGATCAGAAAATCAACATGGCAATAAAACTACTAAAAATTAGAATTAAGAACAATACCTAATCTCTTACGATAAGTTCTAAACTCAATGATTCTTGGGTTCCAAATTTTGCAATCAACTTCTCAGTCTATTTCACAAAATTCTAAAACATGCTGAAATATGAGACTAAGGAGAATTATAAGCAATCATCACATAAATAGAATTATCATAACAAAATCATCCTAATGAAATTAACAATGTCTAGTCATTAAGAAGTTAAGGGGATAACACCCCCATGTCCCTTAAGAAAATTAAGCTAGCATGATGGAAAGATTATAGTAAACCATAATTTCAGAGGATCAGGAGTCGAAAAGGAGAGAAAAATTATAAAACAGGGTGCTGTAATGAAATTATAGCACCGTAACATGCACTAGACGCGATGAATAGTGGCATCGCCCCACTGTGTTTCGTTGATTTCTCCTTCATCGGATTACTCTTGCTTTGAAACTTCTGGCGTGTGTTCTCCTCCTTCAGGCGAAGCTTCCTTTCAAATTTCATGGCCGGAGGTGGTCTGTAGACTGAGAATCGATGAACCCTAGAGTGGCGGTGATTCTCCCAAATTCTCCATGGATCTCTGATAAAAATTGTTCCTTCCCTTCCAAAAATGTTCCCTTGCTAATCCTGAGCGTTCCCCCTCTTTCTGATCTTCTATTGGTGCCCTCAAGCCTGAGAAATCATGAATTTAAATTTCTAGTGGAAGAATTGGGCATCTGGGTGAAAATTACGGCACTGTGATGGAAATTACAATAGTACTGTAATTGCTGTGAAATCTTCTATATGGAATATGTTTCGAATTACGGCACCGTAATGTATATTATGGTAGTGCCGTAATTGCCTATGAAATCTCTGAAGTCTCGATAAGAAATTAATCTAAAATTACGGTACCATGAATAATTTTACGGCACTACCGTAATTTGCCAAAAAATTCTAGAATTAAGCCACCGTGAAAATCGTTACGGTAGCGCCATAATTGCTGATTACAGCCATAAAAATCATCACGACATTACCGTAATTTCTCCAAAAAAATTGGTTTGACTTGAAATTTGATGTGTAGTCTCCTCTTGATGATAAGAATCTGCCCATGCGTTGGATTTGCTTGAAAACCCATCAAAACGATGCCTTTTTATCTGAAATTGATCAAAAACCAAGAAAAGTGTAGATTCCAAAATATTTGATAAAAAAGGCATAAAATAAGTAAAGGAGCATGAATATGACTCAAGAGGATGATGGAATAAGCAAGAAATATGCTATGAAATTTAGAGTCATCACCAAGCCAAGGGGGAGATTAGATTCCGGATAGCCAATGAGGAAAGGAAGCTTACAGTTAGAGACATTAGACATATCTTTCATTTACCGGATGGAGGGCATACCGAGCCACTGATTGGATTCATTGAAAATGTTTTTGTGGAATCAAATCACTTCAGAAACCAGATTTTCACCATCTTCAGCAAGAGCAACCAGCATTTCCAACCCTTGCATCAAGTACGTACACCGAGTCCTAGCTCATACCATCTTCGGACGAGGGGACAGTGATGGTATGGTTCGTCATTATGAGCTATTTTTCCTTTGGTGCATGCTTCACAGGTATTTTGTAGATGTAGCTTTCTTTTTTGTCAAAGATTTGGACAAGGTTGCTAGGGCGAAGAAAGGCACTATAGTGATAGGAGGGTTCCTTACTCATATAGCGCTTCACTTAGGGGTTGAGCCCTATGGGATCGAAGTTGCTAGAGGCAATGCCAGGATTGACATTGAATCCTGTATTACTATGAAGATGATTGTCAGGGATGGAGACACATATTGTCTGATTCTATAGCCTGGTCTTCCTACCTTGCCTCTACCTAACCCTGGGAGAACCACCGTTCAAAATCAAGAAAATTGGAAGTTATCTCCGAGTGCCATTTCCTATGCCACTCCTGCACCTGTAGATTCTGTGCCACCACCACCTTCCGCTTATGGGGACGACCCTTTCAGTATGGGAATTGATTCTTCACCCTCTAGAGCTATTGGTCCGCCACCGCACAGAGCCATAGGATCCTCTTCACGCCGTGCTGCCCTTGATCAGAGTGGATGGCAGAGTTATCAAGACCTTGGCTTTTAGGCTCTTTCTGCTGATGTACACAGTTAGACTACTATCGCGGGGAGGATATTTGATTACGTGGTGCAAATAAATGAGGATGTCGAGGAGATCAAAGATTACCTTCATCTTAAGCATAGAATTGATAAGGATGAAGAAGGAGGTTCTTAGGGTGATCCAATGGATGCTGTGTTGGGGTATGCCCTTAAGGCTAATGTTTGAGGCCTTGGGATTCCATGAGTATCATGTATATAAACTCTTTTGTTTATAAAGGCAATGGTTGTTATTCAGGTTGTTACATTGTCTGCTGCAATATGTGTACTTCTGAATAATGTCTCAAAGCTGTTCAGCTAGGCTGACATGCAGTTAAGTCCTTAGTCGAGATATCTTGGTGAACATGAGACAGCCTTGATATGATTGAGACTAATGTGTGTTCTAATCTTATAGGATGCTTCGAGCATGGAATAAGATGTAGACTCATAGGTACATTGGATGTACTGGACAGACCCTATTAGGATATTCAATTGCTTGTCACAATGTGAATAATCCTTTTGCTACAAGTGGCACATGTCCTCTGACTTGAGATCACTTGTGTTTCTAAATGATGATTGTCATTGTTTTGAGGTGGTTGAATATCATTTGAAATATAATGATTATAGACTATCTTGGATAATGATCTTGAGTCAGGTTAGGGCACTAGTGATAGATAAAGGATTGCCGTCTCCTTGTTTAAGGAGTGTGATGTTCTGAAGGGGCCCCCCTTAAATGAGATGATTGAGAAAGTGTATGGCCATACCCAGGTGACTATGTTCATCTGGTCTAATCATGCTCATCATATTGGAGTTACAGGCTTGACACGCTTGTCCAATAAGAACATCCAGTGGCAAAGGACACATGCATGCCTAGTGAAGTGGATTCACACTTGTGCCGTGGTTTGGGTGTGGTCTTGGAAGACTCTTTCCTTTATATCGGGAGACAGTGATGTGTTGCTAGATACCCCTCACTGATCGTGATAACGTGAGTTATCGTTACCGACATTTAAAGGAAACCCTCAGGGTCGCACAATTTGATGATATGGCTTACTTAAGTCAGATCGTGTGGACTGAATTGTTTCGGTTCAGTTTAAAGGGATTTAATCTCTGATTGTAAGTGAGATCTAGTCTGATCATGTTTGATTGGTTAGGGCTCAAGATCGGTAAGCTTCGATCGAGAGAGTTGATGCTAGATCGGTGAGATCAGTAGCATCAAAAGATGAACGGTCAGATCTTGAACCTTAGGGTTTAATTTGATCTGGACCAATTCTTGGGCTGATTTGGTTTGGTCGTTGGACCAACTAAATTGAACTGGCTCATATGTGAGCGCTTGGTTCATATGAGAGAAGAGATATGCGGTTGGTTCACTTCATGTGAACGCATAACGCATGTATTGAAGTCTTGCTAATTTTGGCATTTCGGTTTTTCCAATGTGATGAACGTCTCAACGTTCGATCACAAGACTTCTCTAACGCTCATCTCCCTTTCGCTCTTGACGAAACACACACTCTTGCGTGGTGTAAGTTGACGAGAAGAAGGATCAGCCAAGATAGACTTCATCATCCCCTTCCATTCGACAAGGAAGCTTGGGTGCCTTGCTAGCACAAGGGACACCAAGGAAGTAAGCGATCTTCATCTTGCGTGTGAACTTTTGGAGGAGATCAAAGTTGCTCTCTTCTTCCAATGCACCATCCAAGCGATGGCCATGGTATGGATCTTATCCAATCTTTGCAAGTTGATCATTGAAACATACATGCGATCATAGAAAACCTAGATTCCGCAAGAAAAGGTTTTACATGCGCCTATTATGGTTTGCGCCCCCCTCTTGAAAGGGGTACTCACAATAGGTTTGCGCCCCCCTCTCAAAAGGGTTTCTTCAATTGGTATCAGAGCTGCGGTTGTATGTATGGTTATATGATTGCTTTGTGATCCTTGTTTGCGCTCTAGTATAGATCTTTTTACATGCGAAACTACATGCTAAGTTTTAGGTGTTGGCGCATGTGTTTTGTTCATGTTTTTGCATGATCTTGTTGGCGCATGTTTAGTTTGTTGAATGGTATTTCATTAAAACTTGTTTACTTGCGCGCAAACAATTAGATCTATATGCGCTTACTATAAACCCTTAGACGGGTTGATGGGGTTGAAGTCACCCTCTAGGTTAGATCCAATAGTCTGATCAGACCATCTGACAGCCTAGATGGATCGACCAGATGGCACCTGTGCGCAAACACAAGGTGGCTATAGGTCGATTGCATCATAGGCGTGTAGCGAGGTCTGGTTGAGACAACCAGTGAACACACATGAGTTAGGCCCGGGGTCACACCCGCTTGCCAGAACTCATGTTGGTTGTTCAGCCCTTGGCGCATGCATGGTTGACCATTAGGTCAACTCGAGTCAGTTATGACTTGGTGCATGCAAGGGCAAGGATCTAACTAGATTGTTGAGTGGATCCCTATCAATGGACCGTTGTAAGGTTGTAGGGCACATAAGGAAATTAAAATTGATGCCTATGGGGTTTTCAAAATTTTATTTTCTTTGTAAGGGATCACATGATGATTGATTGATGCCATATGCTTGTTTATTTTATCTTATGTGGGATGCCCAATTTAATGTGTGCTGTGCTGGGGCCTGCGAGCCTGGAATTAAACTTGTAAATTAATTTGTTTTGTGATCTGCGAATCACATTTTTAATTAATTTATTGTATAATTGACCTGCGAGTCAAGCTTGTCTAGATAGATCAAAATGTATTTTGATTAGACAAGAGCTCAAAAGCACACATTGCAGAGGCGCATTCATCTGGTGGGCGCACCTGAGCTGCATTGAGCGCTAGGGCCCTGGGTTGGACCAGATGAGATGCAAAAGACCCAAGAAGCAAGTGAAGACTTAAGATAACTTAAGGTCTTACTTAGGCTCTATGGGCTTTTACCACATAAGATCCATGCTTTCTTTTATTTGCTAAATAAGTAGAATTGCATGAGTTATTTATCTTCTGCTATAGCCATAGAATTTGCCTGATAGTAAGAAGATAAAAGACCGTTAAAATCCAACGCTAACATATCAAGCACGTAATGCCTTCTGACGCGAAACCTCACTGTTCTGACTATCGTTGGAGCCGTGTTGTACCCACTCAGTGGGCACGTCCATCTATCTTCAGACGGTGCGGGATTTCACCTGCGTGTTACAGAGAAGGGATTTATCGCTTCTCGTTGCTCAGCATAGCACGTGGTGGTCCAGGGAGTAGGTCAGGTCAGCTTGACCATGTAGGCTACATATGTGGCGCATATGGTAGCACATGGAGGCAGCCATCTGTGGGATCAGAGACTGTGTTGTACCAACTCAGTTGGCACAGTCTGCTGGATTGCCCAGATGAAGGGGAATCGCACAGGTTGGCGATTGGCAGGGACTGCCTACCAGAAATTAGTACTCGTACTCTCTGTGCATCTTATCTCGCCTGAGCGGGACGCGGAGACCAAGTATGAAATCTGGATCCCATCTCACTAAAAGAGTATTACTCTTTCGGACTGTTTTACTGGATTTTTCAGTCAGATAAAATAGTAAGAAAAAGAATCTTTCTTAAGTCCTGGATTGATTCTAAACATTGATACTGACCTTGCTGTTCTTGCATTGTTGTAGATTCCTGCAGCAACGAACACCATGAGCTTCAATGTGCAATCCCTACTGGAAAGGGAGAAGTTTGCTGGGCCAAACTTCTCAGACAGGTTCGGACACCTTAAGATCGTTCTTAAGGCAGAGAGGAAACTGTATGTCCTCGAGACGGCTATACCGCCTCAACCCGCTGTGAACGCCGCAAGGGCGGTTCGTGATGCCTATGAAAAGCACGTCAATGATAGCATTGATGTCGCTTGCTTGATGCTAGCGTCTATGACGCCACCGCTGCAACGTCAGCATGAGGATATGTCGGCTATAGAGATTATAGCGAACCTCAAGATGTTGTATGCTGCACAGGCGAGGACAGAACGCTATAATTTGACAAAGCTTTTCTTTCAGAGCAAACTGGCTGACGGGAGCCCAGTGGGAGCTCACGTGCTCAAGATGATTGGGCACAAGGAGGCTCTGGAGAAACTGGGGCATACCATCAATCAGGAGCTTGCTGTAGACATTATTCTGCAGTCTCTCCCGCCTTCTTTCGATGTGTTCATTATTAACTTTAATATGAACAAAATCGATTGTACTCCGGCAGAGCTGTTCAATATGCTCTTGACTACTGAGGAAACTCTGAAGGGAAAGCCTTCAACCTCTGTCTTAATGGTTCCTTCCAGGAACAAGAAGAAGGGGAAGAAGGGCAAAGCCCCTGTCAAGAGTTACAGCAAGGCTCTGAAACAGAAGGTTAAGCGGTCAAAGGACAACAGGTGTTTCCACTGTGGCCAGCTGGGTCACTAGAAAAAGGACTGTAAAGCGCTCCAAGGAGACAAGAGGGGAAGCATCGCTTCTGGCTCAGGTATATTTGTGACTGAGGTCATGATATCCTCTTCTTCTATTTCATGGGTGTTGGACACTGCATGTGGAGTTCACATTTGTTCAAATGTACAGGAACTCAAGAGAAGAAGACAGGTGGGACAGCATGAGGTGGACCTACGCGTTGGAAACGGGGCACGGGTTGCTGCTGTTGCTGTAGGGGATTATTACATCTCATTACCATCTGGCATTGTATTAGAATTAAACAATTGTTATTTTGTACCCAGTATTACTAAAAATATTATCTCTATTCCTGCTCTTGTCAGGAAAGGGTTTTCCTTTGAATGCAAGATTTCAAAGTGTTATCTTACTCTTGAAAATATTGTTTATACTACTGGTTCAATTAACAATGGGTTATTCATGTTGGACATGGAATATTCTATACAAAATATTGATAATAAGAAAGCCAAGTATGCTGATGACAGCACCTTGTTATGGCATAGTCGTTTAGGCCATATTAACAAGAAGCGCATTAAGCGGTTGCATGATTATGGACTGCTGGGATCATTCTCCTATGAGGAGATTGATACATGCAAAGCTTGTTTATTGGGTAAAATGACGAAGTCTCCTTTTCCTAACAAAGGTCAAAGGGCTTCAGGTTTACTTGACCTTATACACAGTGATGTGTGTGGGCCATTTAGTAAACATGCCAGAGGTGGCTATCAGTACTTCATTACCTTTACTGATGATTTCAGTAGATATGGTTATGTCTATCTTATGAGACATAAGAGTGAATCTTTTGACAAGTTCAAAGAGTTCAAGAATGAAGTACAAAATCAGCTAGGCCGAAATATCAAGGCACTTCGTTCTGATCGAGGTGGAGAATACTTGAGTCATGCGTTTACTAACTATCTAAAAGAGTGTGGGATTATCTCACAGCTCACTCCGCCAGGAACACCGTAATGGAATGGTGTGTCCGAGAGGAGAAATAGAACGTTACTTGATATGGTTCGTTCTATGATGAGTCAGGCTACTCTACCTTACTCCTTTTGGGGATTTGCACTGGAAACAGCTGCAAAGGTACTAAACCGAGTGCCATCCAAGGCAGTTTCAAAGACGCCATATGAGTTGTGGTATGGGAAACAGCCTAGCTTGACATTTATCAGGATCTGGGGTTGCGAGGCTTATGTCAAAAAGCTCGCCTCTGGGAAACTGGAGAGCAGATCTGAGAAATGCATCTTTGTCGGTTACCCTAAGGAAACTAAGGGTTATTATTTCTACGATCCCAAAGAGAACAAGGTATTTGTTGCTCGGACGGCCATTTTTCTTGAGAAGGAGTTTCTTCTGCAAGAGGCTAGTGGGAGAGAAATAAAGCTGGATGAGAATCCAGAGGAAGGACAAAGTAGTCAAGCACAGTTGGATGAGCCTGAGCCGGTAGATCAGGTTATTGAACAACCTGAGGCTCAGATATCACGGGAACCGCGTAGATCGGGAAGGATCCGTCAACAGCCTGAGCGCTATGACGGAGTCTACATCATTGATAATGATGAACCCCTTACTTATGCGGATGCGGTCAGTGGACCGGAGTCAGCTAGATGGCTTGAAGCTATGCGAGCCGAGATGGACTCCATGTCAGATAACCAAGTCTGGGATTTGGTTGATCCGCCTCCGGGAGTAATCCCTATAGGCTGTAAATAGATCTTCAAGAAGAAGATTGACATGGATGGTAACGTGGTTACCTATAAAGGCAGGCTAGTTGCGAAAGGTTTCAAACAAATCTACGGGATAGATTATGATGAAACTTTCTCTCTTGTAGCCATGTTCAAGTCTATTCGGATTCTTTTCGCGATAGCAGCATATTACGATTATGAGATCTGGCAGATGGATGTGAAGACCGCTTTCCTTAATGGAAAACTGGATGAGGATGTATACATGACACAACCTGAAGGTTTCACTAATCCAGCAGATCGTCATAAAATATGCAAGTTAAAGAAGTCCATTTATGGACTTAAACAAGCATCTAGAAGCTGGAATATTCGTTTTGATGAATCAATCTCTGAGTTTGGCTTCATCAAGAACGAGGATGACCCGTGTGTATATAAGAGGTTTAGTGGGAGCGTGATTACTTTCCTAGTCCTCTACGTCGATGATATCTTAATCATTGGAAACGATATTCCTGAAATGCATGCGGTTAAGGCATGGCTAAGGAAATGTTTCCAGATGAAAGATCTAGGAGAAGCAGCCTATGTGTTAGGTGTGAAGATCTACAGGGATAGATCTAAGAGGCTTCTCGGGCTGTGCCAGAGTACTTACATCGATAAAGTCCTGGAGAGATTCCATTTAGAGAATTCTAAAAGAGGGTATCTTCCAGCCAGACATGGTCTGAATCTTTCGAAGGGTCAGTGTCCACAAACACAGACTGAGAAAGATGAAATGGACAATACGCCTTATGCTTCGGCTATTGGGTCCATTATGTATGCGATGTTGTGCACTCGCCCAGACGTCGCTTACGGGTTAAGCGTGACCAGTCGATTCCAAAGTAATCCAGGTCAGGCACACTGGATTGCGGTCAAGAACATTTTAAAATATCTGCGGAGGACCAAAGATATGTTCTTGATATATGGTGGTCAGGAAGAACTCAGTATTGAAGGATATACTGACGCTTCGTTCCAGTCGGACCAGGATGATTTCCGATCGCAATCAGGCTATGTCTTTAGCTTGAATGGAGGAGCGGTGGTGTGGAAAAGTTTCAAACAGTCAACTGTTGCTGATTCCACAACAGAAGCCGAGTATGTTGCAGCCTCGGAAGCATCCAAGGAGGCAGTGTGGATTCGTAAGTTCGTGAGAGAACTTGGTGTCGTTCCTTCGAGTGCTGATCCTTTGGTTATCTTCTGTGATAACACTGGAGCAATCGCACAAGCAAAGGAACCACGGTCGCACCAGAAGTCCAAGCACATACAGAGACGGTTTCACTTGATCCGGGAGATCATTGATCGTGGCGAGATCAAAATCTGCAAGGTTCATACAGACGACAATCTGGCTGACCCGCTTACCAAGCCTCTGGCGCAGCAGAAGCATGAGATGCACTGTAATAATATGGGTTTGAGATTTCTCAACCATTAGATTAAGTGCAAGTGGGAGATTGTTGGGGTATGCCCTTAAGGCTAATGTTTGAGGCCTTGGGATTCCATGAGTATCATGTATATAAACTCTTTTGTTTATAAAGGCAATGGTTGTTATTCAGGTTGTTACATTGTCTGCTGCAATATGTGTACTTCTGAATAATGTCTCAAAGCTGTTCAGCTAGGCTGACATGCAGTTAAGTCCTTAGTCGAGATATCTTGGTGAACATGAGACAGCCTTGATATGATTGAGACTAATGTGTGTTCTAATCTTATAGGATGCTTCGAGCATGGAATAAGATGTAGACTCATAGGTACATTGGATGTACTGGACAGACCCTATTAGGATATTCAATTGCTTGTCACAATGTGAATAATCCTTTTGCTACAAGTGGCACATGTCCTCTGACTTGAGATCACTTGTGTTTCTAAATGATGATTGTCATTGTTTTGAGGTGGTTGAATATCATTTGAAATATAATGATTATAGACTATCTTGGATAATGATCTTGAGTCAGGTTAGGGCACTAGTGATAGATAAAGGATTGCCGTCTCCTTGTTTAAGGAGTGTGATGTTCTGAAGGGGCCCCCCTTAAATGAGATGATTGAGAAAGTGTATGGCCATACCCAGGTGACTATGTTCATCTGGTCTAATCATGCTCATCATATTGGAGTTACAGGCTTGACACGCTTGTCCAATAAGAACATCCAGTGGCAAAGGACACATGCATGCCTAGTGAAGTGGATTCACACTTGTGCCGTGGTTTGGGTGTGGTCTTGGAAGACTCTTTCTTTTATATCGGGAGACAGTGATGTGTTGCTAGATACCCCTCACTGATCGTGATAACGTGAGTTATCGTTACCGACATTTAAAGGAAACCCTCAGGGTCGCACAATTTGATGATATGGCTTACTTAAGTCAGATCGTGTGGACTGAATTGTTTCGGTTCAGTTTAAAGGGATTTAATCTCTGATTGTAAGTGAGATCTGGTCTGATCATGTTTGATTGGTTAGGGCTCAAGATCGGTAAGCTTCGATCGAGAGAGTTGATGCTAGATCGGTGAGATCAGTAGCATCAAAAGATGAACGGTCAGATCTTGAACCTTAGGGTTTAATTTGATCTGGACCAATTCTTGGGCTGATTTGGTTTGGTCGTTGGACCAACTAAATTGAACCGGCTCATATGTGAGCGCTTGGTTCATATGAGAGAAGAGATATGCGGTTGGTTCACTTCATGTGAACGCATAACGCATGTATTGAAGTCTTGCTAATTTTGGCATTTCGGTTTTTCCAATGTGATGAACGTCTCAACGTTCGATCACAAGACTTCTCTAACGCTCGTCTCCCTTTCGCTCTTGACGAAACACACACTCTTGCGTGGTGTAAGTTGACGAGAAGAAGGATCAGCCAAGATAGACTTCATCATCCCCTTCCATTCGACAAGGAAGCTTGGGTGCCTTGCTAGCACAAGGGACGCCAAGGAAGTAAGCGATCTTCATCTTGCGTGTGAACTTTTGGAGGAGATCAAAGTTGCTCTCTTCTTCCAACGCACCATCCAAGCGATGGCCATGGTATGGATCTTATCCAATCTTTGCAAGTTGATCATTGAAACATACATGCGATCATAGAAAACCTAGATTCCGCAAGAAAAGGTTTTACATGCGCCTATTATGGTTTGCGCCCCCCTCTTGAAAGGGGTACTCACAATAGGTTTGCGCCCCCCTCTCAAAAGGGGTTCTCACATGCTGCCCCAGCTGTGGGAGGTGAGGAGGGAATGGGCTCTGATAAGGATTGAGTAAAGCTTTGTGAGTATCCTTCCCTTATCTTTACAATTACCTGCATCATTTAGGTTTTTAATGATTTACATGCCCTTGTAGGGAAGGATGACTTTGTCAAACTTCTTGTATCCGTACAATGATGATCCTCTACTTTTGTGATTAAACTGCTAAATTCATTCGATTTGGTTGTACTGAGATAATTTGATATTTGGTATTACTACTGCTTCGATGTGGTTGTATAACTTAATATATTTTGCATGGATGATATTTTGTGATTTTGAGCACCATGTACTAGTATAGTGTGATAGTTTGAACTGTTTTGAGTTTTGTGATAAGATATCTTTCCTAGTTTGTTGCAAATGACTATGTTGTTGCATGATGTGTAAAATGAATCCTTGAAATTACTGCAATTATCATGCCGAAATTTTTCTTGATGATAAATTACCATGCATAACAATATCTGAGAATTGGAAATAGACCTAATATGCTAAATTTATTTCTTTGATATAATTTATTTATTGGATTTTTCCCATTGATCAATGCATGAGGTTTTGGGTAAATATATTATATCATGAATGCCATCTAAAGGTGAAATAACTCCCTTAAATAAAATGAACATATGAGTGTAATTTTTGAATTGATGTCAATTGATTAACCTAGTTGATGTTTAGTTTATCTTATTATTTGTTGGGAAGAAAGAATCCAAGATCCAAAAAAGAGAAAATGACTCTCCTACTTGGCATTGCGTAACATTGGCAGTGGTACCGAAGACATGGGTTGAAGTCTATAAAAAAAATAAAAGAGGAAAAGAAAATGACTCCTCTGTTTGGCATTGTATAAAATTGGCAGTGGTACCAAAGATAAGAGTTGAAGTCCGAATAAAAGTATGTATCTATGTGGGTACATGCCATGAGAAAGAGATTTGATTGGAAAAAGATTTTGGAAATCCTATTCCTGTAGACAAAGGTATGATAGATTTAAACTGAAACAAAGGTGAAATCATGAGATTGGGATTCTATTTAATATGCACATTGTGAAGTTTTATTTGATTGAGTTTTGGATCTTAAGGATTAAGTTTAGAGGACGATATATTTGTTTGAAATTTTATGTAATGTCAATGAAATTTTCCGTGAATAATTGTATTTTAGAAATTTATTCGTCATATGAGAGTTTATTTTCAATAATCGATGTTGATTTCTTTATTTGCTTGAGGACAAGCAACATTTGAGTCTTATGTATTTTGATGACTCTAAATTTCATAGCATATTTCATGCTAATTCCATTGTACTTTTGGGTGATAATCATGCTCATTCGCTTATTTTTATGCCTTATTTATCAAATGTTTTGGAATCTACACCTTTCTTGGTTTTTGATCAATTTCAGGTAAAAAGGCATCATTTTCATGGGTTTTCAAGTAATTTTAATGCATAAACAAATTCTAATTATTAAGAGGTGACTACACATTGAATTTCAAGCCAAATTGGACTTCACAGAGAAATTACGGTAGTGCCGTAAGGAATTTTACAGCCGTAATCTGCAAATAACGGCACTTGATTCTGCTACCATATTCTTCGAAGATTTTTTGTCCATGCAAAGATTACGGCACTACCGTAATACTTTTTATGGTGCCGTAATGTTGGGCTATTTTCATATAGAGACTTTTGAGGTGATTACGGCATGGCTGTAATACATTTTACAGTACCATAATTTCAAGCCGTTTCCTTACAGAAGCTTTTGAAATGATTATGGCACTGCCGTAGTGTTCTTCACGGTGCCGTAATTTCTACCCAGATTTCCGCGATTGCCCGATTCTTTCACTGTTACTATTCACAAAAGCTTGTGAATACGATTTCTCAAGTTTTAGACCACTATTTTTAGATCCGTAAAAAGGAGAATAATCTACATAAAGAGGGGAAGATTTGCAGACAAAAAGCCCCAAAATAATTTTTGATATTCAAGGAGAAATCGAGAGAATCACCATCGCCCTAGGGTTCATCGCCGGAAAGCATACAGACCACCATCGACCGTGAAATTCTAGAGGAAGCTCTCATAAGACGATCTTGGTTTTCATAGAAATCTATTTCGGGCAATGCTTCCACTGTGTATTTTTCTATTAATTTAAAATTGGTCAGGGTTTCTAACAATTTCAAGTTGGGATGGGAGTTTAATATAGGATCTTGTAGAACTACTAGCTTGGTTGGCCATTTGGGTTTCAAAGATCTTGTTGTGGGTCACTAAAGCATCCACTATAGATGTTAGTTGCTTAATGGCCTCACTAATATTCTCATTTTATTTTGTTTGTACAACCACAAAAGTCTCTAGGAGTGACTCTAGATTTGACTTTTCAGGTGGGAAAAACTACCTCAGTTGAAATCTTGGAGTTTGCCTATAGCTAGGTTGAGGAACTTAGTTGCGGCTATTCTTGTAATACAGGTTAGGGTGGTTCCTCCAACCAAGATTGTATGTTCTAGAAAGTGGGTCATTCTATGGTCTCGTGTTCACATTACCTAAAGTATTAACTTGCTCTCTAGAAGGTTCTAGTTGAGAGATTCCCAATTGGCATTCGGCGAAGCCGTGGGCTACAATTCCACAAATTTCACATAAAATATTAGTGGCTTTGACCAAATTAATGTTGAAAGAATCTAACTTGCGTGAAATGGAGTCTACCTTTGCAGCTAATGAGCTTAAGGTATCTAGTTCATACTTACCTGGATCTGTAGCTCTAGATAATTTAACACGCTCGCTGGCCCATTGATTGTTATTGAGAGCCATATCCTCTAGAAGGTTCTTGACATTATCCACATTCTTGTTCATAAGGGCTCCTCCAGCTACTGCATCTATGGTAAGTCTTGTATTATAAGTAAGACCAATGTAAAAAGTGTAAACAATCACCCATTTCTCTAGTCCATGGTATGGACATAATTTCTGAAATTCTTTGAACCTTTCCCATACTTCATATAAAGATTCCTCGTCCTTCTAAGTGAAGCTCGTAATCTAGTTATGAAGCTAGACTATCTTGTGTTGGGGAATACCGGGTGTAATTTAAAAATTTGCAGTCCCAGGACGTAGCGGAAGAGGCATTACACCAGAAACATTTTCCTTTCCCAAGGATCCATGCGAGAGAGAAAACACAAGGATGTGATAGGGATGATACCTCTAATTCTTGTCAAGACGATGATGCCAAGTTGAAGATGCTCAAGTGCTCGTCCTCTACAAGTATCCACGCGTCAACCTTCTCAACGTTGCTCCCTTCCACGCTTGGTGCTATCCTCGGGAAGAGAAGATCACCTCTTGGAATGTCCTTCTTCTTCTCCCTTTGTTCTTCACGCCAACAAGACTCCTCCGATGGGACTCTCGGCCAACAAAGAGAAGAGGTAGAAGAGTGGTGGCTCAACTGATGGGGTCAGAGACCACAAGCCACGAAGATACAAGTGGAGCCTGAGGTTACCGTAGGCAAAGGCTCGGAGTTTCACAAATAAGCTAGCATGCTCACTCATAAAGCTAGCTCAAAATAATGGGAATAATTACTCCAATAACTTCAAGACTTTTCAGCTCAATAAGTTGCTGTATACAACTAAAACCCATGCAGCCACGCCATGCGATGAAGGAAACAAAGCAATCATCGGCCAGCTCCAGATCAGCCGTTTAAATGCCAAGCAATGCTGCAAAGAAGGATCCGGCAACGTTCATCTTCAGCGAGCATTATCCTCAACGCCTCCTTGCTCAACATGGAAGTTGCAACGTCTATCTTCAATGCATCCCTGTTGCTCCAGCTATGGAAATTACAACATTCGCTTGCAACGTCTCTCCATGCTCCAGCATATATGTATCTCTTGCACGATTGTAATCAACAGAATTTTTGAAGTTGAATGAAATAGTTTTGGTATCTCCATGGCATCGGATGTCTCTTCCGATCTTCTTCCCCTCTGAGGCGCTTGTGTCGCCTATCTTCACCTCTTCTCTTTTCTCCTCTTTACTCCCTTCTTCTTCTGAAACCTACCCTTCCAGCCAACTAGGATTTCCAGAATTTCGCGACCTCGCCACCGACGATCCACTGGCCGGATCTCCACGAGACTTTGGCAACCACTCCTTCTTCCCTTGACGAAGCTTCAGCCATTTGGATCTGCCCATCCACCTAACCGATGGCCGGAATCGAAACTCCGATGCCAACCCTTGTTTCCGCCTTGCTTCCGCCCTAATCTCGCCTTTCTCCATCGTTCTCCTCTGGCCGGCCATCATTCGAACTCAAACTCTGGCCATGACCTCTCTCTCATCACACAAACCTCTAGTTGAAACAGGTTTGGAGTTCGTCCACCATCGGACGAACGGCGAATAACTCTGTCCACCCGTGCACCTCCCCTGTTCTGCTGAACAGCGCGTCTCTGCCTCTGCCAGTGCTGCCATCTTCGCCTCGCCCCACCACTAGCCGTCAGTGCTCTGACGAAATCGACGCCGCCTCGTCTTTACCTACACCTCCAATGCCTCCGACGAGCAAACCACGCTTCAGCATCAATGAACGGCGCAAACTTTGCGTCCCCTGTTTCTGATCTCCTTTAAGCTTCCTGTTTCAGTTATCTGTTTTCTAATCCAATTAAGCTTGTTTTTGCAGGTACCTTAAGCAATCGGCGCAATAAAATTCCAGAACTTTGGCACGATTCGAAAGTTCAAATCTTGTTCTATCATATGGAACAGTTGGACTGAGTCCAAATTCAACAGAACAACCAAGGATACCATGCAACTTTTGTTAAGTGATTAAATCCTGCAATTGTTTCATCGACTTTTCTGACTTGCCCTCTTTCTGCAGGTGTTCTAAGCAATCGGTGCAGCCAAGGACTTCAACTTTGGTCAGATAATAATGCACGCATCTTGCTCTTTCTCGAGGACTAGTTGATGCATACTCAGATTCAACAGTTCACCCTAAAAGGCTTTGCAAAATCTGCTATCAAAAACACTTATGTGCAGTCTTAACATACCAATCTGACTATCTATTTTGCTGCATTTATTATACGTGCCTGATAGCTCTTCACTGTCTGATTTTTATTGGATTCAAAAGAACTAGTTTTGTTCTACACGATGGTTCAATCGGTTCGAATTTTTGATCAATGGATTTTTCACCATGGCATAGCCACTTTTCTTAAATAATACTTTTCTGTAGCAATAAGTTTCTGGCTGTTTGGTGAAATTTGACATTTTCAAAAAAAAATCAAAATTAAATAATTGATTTTTATATCAGTAGTTTTACTCCACGCTTCCCCCCTGAAAGTCCCCTTAATCTAGGGGGCCGAAACCCTAAGGGAGGCGCATATAAAAATTCGCATGGGAAGCTAGGGTTTCAAGAGATCTTAATATATCATATGATCAACTTTCGAATGCTAGTATAGAAGAGAAAGATCCATACCATCGCCATCTCTTGGATGGTGTCTTGGAAGCAGAGAGCGAGAGGATCTCCTCCAAAGGATGCGCACACAAGATGAAGAAGCCGCCTACTCCCTTGGTGCTCCTTGTGCTAGCAAGGTTCCAAGAGGTGCTTGTCGTATGGAAGGAAAGAGATGTTTTTCTTCTTGGCCGAATCCTCTCCTAGAGACTTGAAGTCGTCACCACACAAGAGTGTGTCGAGAGAGAAGGGCGAGAGGCGAGAATAGAGCTTCCCTTTTGCGTGAACGTGAGGCGTGGTCACGTTTAGAGAAGTGCTATCTAAAAATAGCAAAGTCTCCAATTCATGCGACCATGAATTTTCTTTAACGCTATTAGCTCTCCCCTTTGAACCATGCGCTCATATGATGAGCCAGTTCAAGTTGGTTCAGTTCAAGAAACCAAATAAGCCAAGCAATTAGTCTAGATCTCAATTAAACCCTAAGGCTTCAGATCTAACCGTTGATCTCTCGATGCTTCTGATCTCACCGATCTAGCATCCATTCTCTCAATCGAAGCTTACCGATCTCAAGCCCTAATCAATCAAACATGATCAGACCAGATCTCACTTACAATTAGAGACTAAATTCCTTTAAACTGAACTTGAACAATTCAGTCCACACGATCTGACTTAAGTAAGCCATATCATCAAATTGTGCGACCCTGAGGGTTTCCTTTAAATGTCGGTAACGATAACATACGTTATCACGAACAGTGAGGGGTATCTAGCAACACATCACTGTCTCCCGATATAAAGAAAAGAGTCTTCCAAGACTACACCCAAACAACAGCACAAGTGTGAATCAACTCACTAGGCATACATGATTCCTTTGCCACTGGATGTTCTTATTGGACAAGCGTGTCAAGCTTGTAACTCCAATATGATGAGCATGATTAGATCAGATGAACACAGTCACCTGGGTATGGCCATACACTCTCTCAATCATCTCATCCAGGGGGCCCCATTAGAACATCACACTCCAAACAAGGAGACGACAATCCTATATCTATCACTAGTGCCCTAACATGACTCAAGCTCACCATCCAAGATAGTCTATAACCATTATGTTTCAAATGATATTGAACTACCTCAAAACAATGACAATCATCATTTAGAAACACAAGTGATCTCAAGTCAGAGGACATGTGCCACTTGTAGCAAACAAGGATTATTCACATTGTGACAAGCAATTGAATATCCAAATAGGGTCTGTCCAGTACATCCAATGTACCCATGAGTCTACATCTTATTCCATGCTCGAAGCATCCTATAAGATTAGAACATATATTAGTCTCAATCATATCAAGGCTGTCTCATGTTCACCAAGATATATCAACTAAGGACTTAACTGCATGTCAGCCTAGCTGAACAGCTTTGAGACATTATTCAGAAGTACACTTATTGCAGCAGACAATGTAACAACCTGAATAACAACCATTGCCTTTATAAACAAAAGAATTTATACATGATACTGATAGAATCCCAAGGCCTCAAACATTAGCCTTAAGGGCATACCCCAACACCCCCTACATCAGTTTGGTATCAAAGTAGGTTGTGGGCAACTCTTGTTTGCCCACACGATCCTTTGCTTTGCCCATTGCATAATAAAAAAAATTTGTTATTTTTGTCATGTTTTGTTGCTTTTTGCATGTTAGTTAAGTACTTGCTATTTACTTGCAATTGAAAAAAAAAATTACACGCTTTGATTGTTCTTATTATTTAGTTTGCATATTTATATTTGCTAAAAAAAAAAAATCTTGCTTACACCCTAGTTGCACCCCAAACTTCTCATACCACATCATGGTGCGTCACTTTTATCAAAGGGAAATCACACCAAAAAAAGAACTTATATCTAAAAGGGACAACTATAAGGTTATCACACATAGTCCTAATAGTTTCAAAACTTATGTTTGGTGTAATGGTTATAAGGGTAGAACTATTATTGATCACTTTGTAAAGTTTAATTTTATATCTATTGATGCCCTTGAACAATTTGGTCTCACCAAAGATAAACATCATAACCCTTACTACATAACTTGGGATGATTTGACTATGACTTTTGTTGACTATCAATGCTTAGTTCCCATTATGCTAGACAATATCAAAACAAACATTTGGTGTGATGTGATGAGTCTAAAAGGTTTTGACATCTTATTAGGGAAAGAATTTATGCATGATTTTCAAGGATATCATTATAGCAAACCTTGGTGTTATAGTTTTATTCATAAAGGTTTGGAACATATAGTTTATCCTAAAGATGAAAAGTCAACACATAGCCTTTGTAAGGAGATACGTGAAGAACTTGAAGAGATTAAGCAAGAGATAAAGAGACTCATGGAGAAGTCCTTGCAAAAAGAAAAAGAGAGTTCAGCCCATTTAAATTTAGAGCATAGCCCATGTCTTGATCAAATCACTAAACTTGAAGAAGCAAGTCATGAAGAGCCAAACATTCAAGTAGAACCAATAACTTCACCTTCAATTTTAAGACCAACACCTTTACCTTCAATTTTAGGGCCCATACCCATAGGTTCTCAACTTGATCTTAGCACCACTATTAGAGAGCCTAAAGCTGAACCCAAACCCATAGGTCTTCTTGAATCATGTCTTGAACCTAAGTTAGAACCTGTTGAGCTTGACCTGGATCCTAATCCTCAACCTTTAGGTCAACCCCTAAACTTAGAAAATTTCTTTGAGGACCCAATGATGCTTGAATCATGACTTTTAGGTCCTTCTACTCACACTATTAAGCCATCTTTTAGGACCCAATGATGCTTGAATCATGCAAAATCTGCGATCAGAAACACTTATGTGCAGTCTTAACATTGAAAGTCCCCACAAGGGGGTGAAACCCTAAAGCATTGGCGCATATGGAAGATGCAAGCAGCGGAAAGGGGGTTTCTAGATCTTGCATGCTATATGATTAACAAAAGGAACCCGATTGCATATAGAGAAGGATCATACCATAGCCATTTCTAGATGGCGCCTTGGAAGCAAAGATCAAACTGGATCTTCTCCAGAGGTGACGCACACAATTGATGTCGCCTACTCCTCCTTGCGATCCTTGTACTAGCAAGGTCCAAAGATGTCTTGGTCGAGTGAAAGGGAAAAGAAAGAACTTCTTGGCTTGGCGATTTTTCCTTATCGTCTCTTCCTCTCCTCCACGCGAGAATGCCCCAAGAGCCAAAAACCAAGTTGGCGACAAAGCGTGAAGGCGTGAAGAGGGAGGACGTGAAAACGTGGTCACGTTGAGAAGTGCTATCCAAAAAAATAGCATATAACTTCTCCACATGCGATCTTGGGTTTACCCCAATCGCAAACTCCACTTCACCCTTGAACCATGCGCTCATTCATGAGCCGGTTCACTTGAATTTGGTTCAATAACCAAATAAACCAAGCCATAAGTCCAGATCACATTAAAACCCTAAGGTATTTGATCTGACCGTTCATCTCCTGATGCTCCTGATCTCACCGATCCAGCATCCATTCTCTCAATCGAAGCTTACCGATCTTAAGCCCTAATCAATCAAACATGATCAGACCAGATCTCACTTACAATCAGAGATTAAATCCCTTTAAACTGAACCTGAACAATTCAGTCCACACGATCTGACTCAAGTAAGCCATATCATCAAATTGTGCGACCCTGAGGGTTTCCTTTAAATGTCGGTAACGATAACTCACGTCATCACGATCAGTGAGGGGTATCTAGCAACACATCACTGTCTCCCGATATAAAGAAAAGAGTCTTCCAAGACTACACCCAAAAACAGCACAAGTGTGAATCAACTCACTAGGCATGCATATTTCCTTTGCCACTGGATGTTCTTATTGGACAAGCGTGTCAAGCTTGTAACTCCAATATGACGAGCATGATTAGAACAGATGAACATTGTCACCTGGGTATGGCCATACTCTTTTCTCAATCATCTCATCCAGGGGGCCCCTTTAGAACATCACACTCCTTAAACAAGGAGACGGCAATCCTATGTCTATCACTAGTGCCCTAACCTGACTCAAGCTCACCATCCAAGATAGTCTATAATCATTATGTTTCAAATGATATTGAACTACCTCAAAACAATGACAATCATCATTTAGAAACACAAGTGATCTCAAGTCAGAGGAAATGTGCCACTTGTCGCAATCAAGGAATATTCACATTGTGACAAGCAATTGAATATCCTAGTAGGGTCTGTCCAGTACATCCAATGTACCCATGAGTCTACATCTTATTCCATGCTCGAAGCATCCTATAAGATTAGAACACATATTAGTCTCAATCATATCAAGGCTATCTCATGTTCACCAAGATATCTCGACTAAGGACTTTACTGCATGTCAGCCTAGCTGAACAGCTTTGAGACATTATTCAGAAGTACACTTATTACAGCAGACAAGGTAACAACCTGAATAACAACCATGCCTTTATAAACATAAGAGTTTATTACATGATACTGATACAATCCCAAGGCCTCAAACATTAGCCTTAAGGGCATACCCCAACAAACTCCCACTTGCACTTAATCTAATGGTTGAGAAATCTCAAACCCATATTATTACAGTGCTTCTCATGCTTCTGCTGCGCCAGAGGCTTGGTAAGCGGGTCTGCCAGATTGTCATCTGTATGTACCTTGCAGACTTTGATCTCGCCACGATCTATGATCTCCCGGATCAAATGAAACCGTCTCTGTATGTGCTTGGACTTCTGGTGCGACCGTGGTTCCTTTGCCCGTGCGATTGCTCCAGTGTTATCACAGAAGATAACCAAAGGATCTGCACTCGAAGGAACGACACCAAGTTCTCTCACGAACTTACGAATCCACACTGCCTCCTTGGATGCTTCCGAGGCTGCAACATACTCGGCTTCTGTTGTGGAATCAGCAACAGTTGACTGTTTGAAACTTTTCCACACCACTGCTCCTCCATTCAAGCTAAATACATAGCCTGATTGCGATCGGAAATCATCCTGGTCCGACTGGAACGAAGCGTCAGTATATCCTTCAATACTGAGTTCTTCCTGACCACCATATATCAAGAACATATCTTTGTCCTCCGCAGATATTTTAAAATGTTCTTGACTGCAATCCAGTGCGCCACACCTGGATTACTTTGGAACCGACTGGTCACGCTTAACCTGTAAGCGACGTCTGGGCGAGTACACAACATCGCATATATTATGGACCCAATAGCCGAAGCATAAGGCGTATTGTCCATTTCATCTTTCTCAGTCTGTGTTTGTGGACACTGACTCTTCGAAAGATTCAGACCATGTCTGACTGGAAGATATCCTCTTTTAGAATTCTCTAAATGAAATCTCTCCAGGACTTTATCGATGTAAGTACTCTGGCACAGCCCGAGAAGCCTCTTAGATCTATCCCTGTAGATCTTCACACCTAATACATAGGCTGCTTCTCCTAGATCTTTCATCTGGAAACATTTCCTTAACCATGCCTTAACCGCATGCATTTCAGGAATGTCATTTCCAATGATCAAGATATCATCGACGTAGAGGACTAAGAAAGTAATCACGCTCCCACTAAACCTCTTATATACACACGGGTCATCCTCGTTCTTGATGAAACCAAATTCACTGATTGATTCATCAAAACGAATATTCCAGCTTCTAGATGCTTGTTTAAGTCCATAAATAGACTTCTTTAACTTGCATATTTTATGACGATTTGATGGATTAGTGAAACCTTCTGGTTGTGTCATATACACATCCTCATCCAGATTTCCATTCAGGAAAGCTGTTTTCACATCCATTTGCCAAATCTCATAATCATAATATGCTGCTATCGCGAAAAGAATCCGAATAGACTTAAACATGGTTACAGGTGAGAAAGTTTCATCATAATCTATCCCGTAGATTTGTTTGAAACCTTTCGCAACTAGCCTGCCTTTATAGGTAACCACGTTACCATCCATGTCAATCTTCTTCTTGAAGATCCATTTACAGCCTATAGGGATTACTCCCGGAGGCGGATCAACCAAATCCCAGACTTGGTTATCTGACATGGAGTCCATCTCGGCGCGCATAGCTTCAAGCCATCTCGCTGACTCCAGTCCACTGACCGCATCTGCATAAGTGAGGGGTTCATCATTATCAATGATGTAGACTCCGTCATAGCGCTCAGGCTGTCGACGGATCCTTCCCGATCTTCGTGGTTCCCGTGATATCTGAGCCTCAGGTTGTTCAATAACCTGCTCTACCGGCTCAGGCTCATCCAACTGTGCTTGACTACTTTGTCCTTCTTCTGGATTTTCATCCAGCTTTATTTCTCTCCCACTGGCCTCTTGCAGAAGAAACTCCTTCTCAAGAAATATGGCCGTCCGAGCAACAAATACCTTGTTCTCTTTGGGAACGTAGAAATAATAACCCTTAGTTTCCTTAGGGTAACCGACAAAGATACATTTGTCAGATCTGCTCTCTAGTTTCCCAGAGGCGAGCTTTTTGACATAAGCCTCGCAGCCCCAGATCCTGATAAATGTTAAGCTCGGCTGTTTCCCATACCATAACTCATATGGCGTCTTTGAAACTGCCTTGGATGGCACTCGGTTTAGTACCTTTGCAGCTGTCTCCAGTGCAAAACCCCAAAAGGAATATGGAAGAGTAGCCTGACTCATCATAGAACGAACCATATCAAGTAACGTTCTATTTCTCCTCTCGGACACACCATTCCATTGCGGTGTTCCTGGCGGAGTGAGCTGTGAGATAATCCCACACTCCTTTAGATAGTCAGTAAATTCTCGACTTAGGTATTCACCACCTCGATCAGAACGAAGTGCCTTGATATTTCGGCCTAGTTGATTTTGTACTTCATTCTTGAACTCTTTGAACTTGTCAAAAGATTCACTTTTATGTCTCATTAAATAGACATACCCATATCTACTGAAATCATCAGTAAAGGTAATGAAGTACTGATAGCCACCTCTGGCATGTTTACTAAATGGCCCACACACATCACTGTGTATAAGGTCAAGTAAACCTGAAGCCCTTTGACCTTTGTGAGGAAAAGGTGACTTCGTCATTTTACCCATTAAACAAGCCTTGCATGTATCAATCTCCTCATAGGAGAATGATCCCAGAAGTCCATGATCATGCAACCGCTTAATGCGTTTCTCGTTAATATGGCCTAAACGACTATGCCATAGCAAGGTGCTGTCATCAGCATACTTGGCTTTCTTAATATCAATCTGCTGTATAGAACTTTCCATGTCCAACATGAATAACCCATTATTAATTGAACCAGTAGCATAAACTATATTATCAAGAGATAAAACACACTTTGAAATATTGCATTCAAAGGAAAATCCCTTCCTGACAAGAGCAGGAATGGAGATAATATTCTTAGTAATGCTAGGAACAAAGTAACAACTGTTTAGTTCCAATACAAGCCCAGATGGCAAAGAGATGAAATAGTCTCCTACAGCAACAGCAGCAACCCGTGCCCCGTTTCCAACTCGTAGGTCCACCTCATACTGTCCCACCTGTCTTCTTCTCTTGAGTTCCTGTACATTTGAACAAATGTGAACTCCACATGCAGTGTCCAACACCCATGATATAGAAGAAGATGAAACCATGACTTCCGTCACGTATATACCTGAGCCAGAAGCGAAGCTTCCCCTCTTATCTCCTTGGAGCGCTTTACAGTCCTTTTTCCAGTGACCCAGCTGGCCACAGTGGAAACATCTGTATTCCTTGGACCGCTTAACCTTCTGCTTCAGAGCCTTGCTGTAATTCTTGACAGGGGCCTTGCCCTTCTTCCCCTTCTTCTTGTTCCTCGAAGGAACCATCAAGACAGAGGTTGAAGGCTTACCCTTCAGAGTTTCCTCAGTAGTCAAGAGCATATTCAGCAGCTCTGCCGGAGTACAATCGATTTTGTTCATATTAAAGTTAATGATGAACGCGTCGAATGAAGGCGGGAGAGACTGCAGAATTATGTCTACAGCAAGCTCCTGGTTGATGGTATGCCCCAGTTTCTCTAGAGCCTCCTTGTGCCCAATCATCTTGAGCACGTGAGCTCCCACTGGGCTCCCTTCAGCCAATTTGCTCTGAAAGAACAGCTTTGTCAGATTATAGCGTTCTGTCCTCGCCTGTGCAGCATACAGCATCTTGAGGTTTGCTATCATGTCTATAGCAGACATATCCTCATGCTGACGCTGCAGCGGTGGCGTCATAGACGCTAGCATCAGGCAAGCGACATCAATGCTATCACTGATGTGCTTTTCATAGGCTTCCCAAACCGCCCTTGCGGCGTTCGGAGCGGGCTGAGGCGGTATCGCCGTCTCGAGGACATACAGTTTCCTCTCTGCCTTAAGAACGATCTTAAGGTGTCCAAACCAGTCTGAGAAGTTCGGCCCAGCAAACTTCTCCCTTTCCAGTAGGGATCGCACATTGAAGCTCATGGTGTTCGTTGCTGCAGGTATCTACAACAATGCAAGAACAGCAAGGTCAGTATCAATGTTAAGAATCAATCAGGACTTAAGAAAGATTCTTTTTCTCACTATTTTATCTGGCTGAAAAATCCAGCAAAACAGCCCGAAAGAGTAGAACTCTTTTAGTGAGATGGGATCCAGATTTCATACTTGGTCTCCGCGTCCCGCTCAGGCGAGATAAGATGCACAGAGAGTACAAGCACTAATCTCTGGTAGGCAGTCCCTGCCAATCGCCAACCCGTGCGATTCCCCTTCATCTGGGCAATCCAGCAGACTGTGCCAACTGAGTTGGTACAACACAATCTCTGACCCCACAGATGGCTACCTCCATGCGCTACCATATGTGCCACATATGTAGGCTACACGGTCAAGCTGACCCGACCTACTCCCTGGACCACCACGTGCTCTGCTGAGCAACGAGAAGCGATAAATCCCTTCTCTGTAACACGCAGGTGTAATCCCGCACCGTCTGAAGATAGATGGACGTGCCCACTGAGTGGGTACAACACGGCTCCAACGATAATCAGAACAGTGAGGTTTCGCGTCAGAAGGCTTACGAGCTTGATATTTTAGCGTTGGATTTTAACGGTCTTTTATCTTCTTCACTATCATTCAATTCCTATGGTGATAGCAGAAGATAAATAAATCATGCTGTTCTACTTATTTAAACAATAAAAGAAAGCATGGATCTTATGTGGTAAAAGCCCATAGCCCTAGTAAGACCTTAATTAACTTAAGTCTTCAATTGCTTTTCTTCATGGGTCTTTTGCTGCTCATCTGGCCCAAACCAGGGCCCAAGCGCCAATTGCAGCTCAGGTGCGCCCACCAGGGAAAATGCGCGCCTGGTCCTAGAGTCGAACCCTGGACCTCCCACCTGGTCTAGCCACTGCTGCATGCGCCTCTGCCAAGTGTGCTCTGTGCTCTTGTCTGATTAATTTACAAATTAATCTATCTAGACAAGATTGACACGCAGGTCAATTACATTTTTATAAATTAAATAAATGTGATGCGCAGATCACAATTAAAAATTAATTTACAAAATTAAAGTCCAGGCACGCAGGCCCCAGCACAGCACACATTTAATATGGGCAGCCCACATAAGAATAAATAAACAAACATAGGCATCAATCAACATGTGATCCAATCAAGAAAATTAAATTTTTTGAAAAACCCCATAGGCATCAATTTTAATTTCCTTATTTGCCCTACATCCTTACAACGGTCCATTACTAGGGATCCACTCATCCAACCTAGTCAGATCCACTGCCCTTGCATGCACCAAGTCCTAACTGACTTGAGTCGACCAAAAGGTCAACCATGCATGCGCCAGGGCTGAACAACCACAATGAGGTCTGGCAAACGGGTGTGACCCCGGGCCTAACTCATGTGCGTTCATAGGTTGTCTCAATCAGACATCGCTACACGCCTGTCTGCAGTCGACCTATAGCCACCAGGTGCTTGCGCACAGGTGCTATCTGGTCAACCCATCAAGGCTGTCAGATGGTCTGATCAGACTGCCTGGATCTAACCTAGGGGATGACTTCAACCCTAGTAACCCGTCTAAGGGTTTACAGTAAGGCCTTAGATCTAGTGTGAGTCACGCAAGTATTTAAGTTTTTAAGAAAACCAACAACATACAAGCGCCAACTGAAAATAACCTCATACATGCGCCATAAACAAAATACAAGTTTCGCCTATGATAACTTAACATGTATTTTCGCATGTAATACAGATCTAAGCATTGTTCGCAAACAAGGATCACAAAATGGCTTGCAATCATAAAACATGCATGAAACCTAGGCTCTGATACCAATTGAAAGTCCCCACAAGGGGGTGAAACCCTAAAGCATTGGCGCATATGGAAGATGCAAGCAGCGGAAAGGGCGTTCCTAGATCTTGCATGCTATATGATTAACAAAAGGAACCCGATTGCATATAGAGAAGGATCATACCATAGCCATTTCTAGATGGCGCCTTGGAAGCAAAGATCAAACTGGATCTTCTCCAGAGGTGACGCACACAATTGATGTCGCCTACTCCTCCTTGCGATCCTTGTGCTAGCAAGGTCCAAAGATGTCTTGGTCGAGTGAAAGGGAAAAGAAAGAACTTCTTGGCTTGGCGATTTTTCCTTATCGTCTCTTCCTCTCCTCCACGCGAGAATGCCCCAAGAGCCAAAAACCAAGTTGGCGACAAAGCGTGAAGGCGTGAAGAGGGAGGACGTGAAAACGTGGTCACGTTGAGAAGTGCTATCCAAAAAAATAGCATATAACTTCTCCACATGCGATCTTGGGTTTACCCCAATCGCAAACTCCACTTCACCCTTGAACCATGCGCTCATTCATGAGCCGGTTCACTTGAATTTGGTTCAATAACCAAATAAACCAAGCCATAAGTCCAGATCACATTAAAACCCTAAGGTATTTGATCTGACCGTTCATCTCCTGATGCTCCTGATCTCACCGATCCAGCATCCATTCTCTCAATCGAAGCTTACCGATCTTAAGCCCTAATCAATCAAACATGATCAGACCAGATCTCACTTACAATCAGAGATTAAATCCCTTTAAACTGAACCTGAACAATTCAGTCCACACGATCTGACTCAAGTAAGCCATATCATCAAATTGTGCGACCCTGAGGGTTTCCTTTAAATGTCGGTAACGATAACTCACGTCATCACGATCAGTGAGGGGTATCTAGCAACACATCACTGTCTCCCGATATAAAGAAAAGAGTCTTCCAAGACTACACCCAAAAACAGCACAAGTGTGAATCAACTCACTAGGCATGCATATTTCCTTTGCCACTGGATGTTCTTATTGGACAAGCGTGTCAAGCTTGTAACTCCAATATGACGAGCATGATTAGAACAGATGAACACTGTCACCTGGGTATGGCCATACTCTTTTCTCAATCATCTCATCCAGGGGGCCCCTTTAGAACATCACACTCCTTAAACAAGGAGACGGCAATCCTATGTCTATCACTAGTGCCCTAACCTGACTCAAGCTCACCATCCAAGATAGTCTATAATCATTATGTTTCAAATGATATTGAACTACCTCAAAACAATGACAATCATCATTTAGAAACACAAGTGATCTCAAGTCAGAGGAAATGTGCCACTTGTCGCAATCAAGGAATATTCACATTGTGACAAGCAATTGAATATCCTAGTAGGGTCTGTCCAGTACATCCAATGTACCCATGAGTCTACATCTTATTCCATGCTCGAAGCATCCTATAAGATTAGAACACATATTAGTCTCAATCATATCAAGGCTGTCTCATGTTCACCAAGATATCTCGACTAAGGACTTTACTGCATGTCAGCCTAGCTGAACAGCTTTGAGACATTATTCAGAAGTACACTTATTACAGCAGACAAGGTAACAACCTGAATAACAACCATGCCTTTATAAACATAAGAGTTTATTACATGATACTGATACAATCCCAAGGCCTCAAACATTAGCCTTAAGGGCATACCCCAACAAACATACCAATCTGACTATCTATTTTGCTGCATTTATTATACGTGCCTGATAGCTCTTCACTGTCTGATTTTTATTGGATTCAAAAGAACTAGTTTTGTTCTACATGATGGTTCAATCGGTTCGAATTTTTGATCAATGGATTTTTCTCCATGGCATAGCCACTTTTCTTAATTAATACTTTTCTGTAGCAATAAGTTTCTGGCTGTTTGGTGAAATTTGACATTTTCAAAAAAATTCAAAATTAAATAATTGATTTTTATATCAGTAGTTTTACTCCACGCTTCCCCCCTACTGTTGGGAATCCCCGGGCCAATTTTAAAATTTTAATCATAGCGGAAGCGATGGCCCAAAACAGGATAACCCTAAGAGCAAGATCCCATACGTGTGATCCACCGGATGTGTCAGAGTAGTATACCTTTATTCGCATAATCCTAGGGGCTGGTGATGACGAAGAAGAGGCGCACAAGTGTCTGTTGGGGTATGCCCTTAAGGCTAATGTTTGAGGCCTTGGGATTGTATTAGTATCATGTAATAAACTCTTATGTTTATAAAGGCATGGTTGTTATTCAGGTTGTTACCTTGTCTGCTGTAATAAGTGTACTTCTGAATAATGTCTCAAAGCTGTTCAGCTAGGCTGACATGCAGTAAAGTCCTTAGTCGAGATATCTTGATGAACATGAGACAGCCTTGATATGATTGAGACTAATATGTGTTCTAATCTTATAGGATGCTTCGAGCATGGAATAAGATGTAGACTCATGGGTACATTGGATGTACTGGACAGACCCTACTAGGATATTCAATTGCTTATCACAATGTGAATATTCCTTGATTGCGACAAGTGGCACATTTCCTCTGACTTGAGATCACTTGTGTTTCTAAATGATGATTGTCATTGTTTTGAGGTAGTTCAATATCATTTGAAACATAATGATTATAGACTATCTTGGATGGTGAGCTTGAGTCAGGTTAGGGCACTAGTGATAGACATAGGATTGCCGTCTCCTTGTTTAAGGAGTGTGATGTTCTAAAGGGGCCCCCTGGATGAGATGATTGAGAAAAGAGTATGGCCATACCCAGGTGACAGTGTTCATCTGTTCTAATCATGCTCGTCATATTGGAGTTACAAGCTTGACACGCTTGTCCAATAAGAACATCCAGTGGCAAAGGAAATATGCATGCCTAGTGAGTTGATTCACACTTGTGCTGTTTTTGGGTGTAGTCTTGGAAGACTCTTTTCTTTATATCGGGAGACAGTGATGTGTTGCTAGATACCCCTCACTGATCGTGATGACGTGAGTTATCGTTACCGACATTTAAAGGAAACCCTCAGGGTCGCACAATTTGATGATATGGCTTACTTGAGTCAGATCGTGTGGACTGAATTGTTCAGGTTCAGTTTAAAGGGATTTAATCTCTGATTGTAAGTGAGATCTGGTCTGATCATGTTTGATTGATTAGGGCTTAAGATCGGTAAGCTTCGATTGAGAGAATGGATGCTGGATCGGTGAGATCAGGAGCATCAGGAGATGAACGGTCAGATCAAATACCTTAGGGTTTTAATGTGATCTGGAATTATGGCTTGGTTTATTTGGTTATTGAACCAAATTCAAGTGAACCGGCTCATGAATGAGCGCATGGTTCAAGGGTGAAGTGGAGTTTGCGATTGGGGTAAACCCAAGATCGCATGTGGAGAAGTTATATGCTATTTTTGGATAGCACTTCTCAACGTGACCACGTTTTCACGTCCTCCCTCTTCACGCCTTCACGCTTTGTCGCCAACTTGGCTTTGGCTCTTGGGGCATTCTCGCGTGGTGGAGAGGAAGAGACGATAAGGAAAAATCGCCAAGCCAAGAAGTTCTTTCTTTTCCCTTTCACTCGACCAAGACATCTTTGGACCTTGCTAGCACAAGGATCGCAAGGAGGAGTAGGCGACATCAATTGTGTGCGTCACCTCTGGAGAAGATCCAGTTTGATCTTTGCTTCCAAGGCGCCATCTAGAAATGGCTATGGTATGATCCTTCTCTATATGCAATCGGGTTCCTTTTGTTAATCATATAGCATGCAAGATCTAGAAACCCCCTTTCCGCTGCTTGCATCTTCCATATGCGCCAATGCTTTAGGGTTTCACCCCCTTGTGGGGACTTTCAATTGGTATCAGAGCCTAGGTTTCATGCATGTTTTATGATTGCAAGCCATTTTGTGATCCTTGTTTGCGAACAATGCTTAGATCTGTATTACATGCGAAAATACATGTTAAGTTATCATAGGCGAAACTTGTATTTTGTTTATGGCGCATGTATGAGGTTACCTTCAGTTGGCGCTTGTATGTTGTTGGTTTTCTTAAAAACTTAAATACTTGCGTGACTCACACTAGATCTAAGGCCTTACTGTAAACCCTTAGACGGGTTACTAGGGTTGAAGTCATCCCCTAGGTTAGATCCAGACAGTCTGATCAGACCATCTGACAGCCTTGATGGGTTGACCAGATAGCACCTGTGCGCAAGCACCTGGTGGCTATAGGTCGACTGCAGACAGGCGTGTAGCGATGTCTGATTGAGACAACCTATGAACGCACATGAGTTAGGCCCGGGGTCACACCCGTTTGCCAGACCTCATTGTGGTTGTTCAGCCCTGGCGCATGCATGGTTGACCTTTTGGTCGACTCAAGTCAGTTAGGACTTGGTGCATGCAAGGGCAGTGGATCTGACTAGGTTGGATGAGTGGATCCCTAGTAATGGACCGTTGTAAGGATGTAGGGCAAATAAGGAAATTAAAATTGATGCCTATGGGGTTTTTCAAAAAATTTAATTTTCTTGATTGGATCACATGTTGATTGATGCCTATGTTTGTTTATTTATTCTTATGTGGGCTGCCCATATTAAATGTGTGCTGTGCTGGGGCCTGCGTGCCTGGACTTTAATTTTGTAAATTAATTTTTAATTGTGATCTGCGCATCACATTTATTTAATTTATAAAAATGTAATTGACCTGCGTGTCAATCTTGTCTAGATAGATTAATTTGTAAATTAATCAGACAAGAGCACAGAGCACACTTGGCAGTGGCTAGACCAGGTGGGAGGTCCAGGGTTCGACTCTGGGACCAGGCGCATTTTCCCTGGTGGGCGCACCTGAGCTGCAATTGGCGCTTGGGCCCTGGTTTGGGCCAGATGAGCAGCAAAAGACCCATGAAGAAAAGCAAGTGAAGACTTAAGTTAATTAAGGTCTTACTAGGGCTATGGGCTTTTACCACATAAGATCCATGCTTTCTTTTATTGTTTAAATAAGTAGAACAGCATGATTTATTTATCTTCTGCTATCACCATAGGAATTGAATGATAGTGAAGAAGATAAAAGACCGTTAAAATCCAACGCTAAAATATCAAGCTCGTATGCCTTCTGACGCGAAACCTCACTGTTCTGATTATCGTTGGAGCCGTGTTGTACCCACTCAGTGGGCACGTCCATCTATCTTCAGACGGTGCGGGATTACACCTGCGTGTTACAGAGAAGGGATTTATCGCTTCTCGTTGCTCAGCATAGCACGTGGTGGTCCAGGGAGTAGGTCGGGTCAGCTTGACCATGTAGCCTACATATGTGGCGCATATGGTAGCGCATGGAGGCAGCCATCTGTGGGGTCAGAGATTGTGTTGTACCAACTCAGTTGGCACAGTCTGCTGGATTGCCGAGATGAAGGGGAATCGCACGGGTTGGCGATTGGCAGGGACTGCCTACCAGAGATTAGTGCTTGTACTCTCTGTGCATCTTATCTCGCCTGAGCGGGACGCGGAGACCAAGTATGAAATCTGGATCCCATCTCACTAAAAGAGTTCTACTCTTTCGGGCTGTTTTGCTGGATTTTTCAGCTAGATAAAATAGTGAGAAAAAGAATCTTTCTTAAGTCCTGATTGATTCTTAACATTGATACTGACCTTGCTGTTCTTGCATTGTTGTAGATACCTGCAGCAACGAACACCATGAGCTTCAATGTGCGATCCCTACTGGAAAGGGAGAAGTTTGCTGGGCCGAACTTCTCAGACTGGTTTGGACACCTTAAGATCGTTCTTAAGGCAGAGAGGAAACTGTATGTCCTCGAGACGGCGATACCGCCTCAGCCCGCTCCGAACGCCGCAAGGGCGGTTCGGGAAGCCTATGAAAAGCACGTCAGTGATAGCATTGATGTCGCTTGCCTGATGCTAGCGTCTATGACGCCACCGCTGCAGCGTCAGCATGAGGATATGTCTGCTATAGACATGATAGCAAACCTCAAGATGCTGTATGCTGCACAGGCGAGGACAGAACGCTTTAATCTGACAAAGCTGTTCTTTCAGAGCAAACTGGCTGAAGGGAGCCCAGTGGGAGCTCACGTGCTCAAGATGATTGGGCACAAGGAGGCTCTAGAGAAACTGGGGCATACCATCAACCAGGAGCTTGCTGTAGACATAATTCTGCAGTCTCTCCCGCCCTCATTCGACGCGTTCATCATTAACTTTAATATGAACAAAATCGATTGTACTCCGGCAGAGCTGCTGAATATGCTCTTGACTACTGAGGAAACTCTGATGGGTAAGCCTTCAACCTCTGTCTTGATGGTTCCTTCGAGGAACAAGAAGAAGGGGAAGAAGGGCAAGGCCCCTGTCAAGAATTACAGCAAGGCTCTGAAGCAGAAGGTTAAGCAGTCCAAGGAATACAGATGTTTCCACTGTGGCCAGCTGGGTCACTAGAAAAGGGACTGTAAAGCGCTCCAAGGAGATAAGAGGGGAAGCTTCGCTTCTGGCTCAGGTATATACGTGACGGAAGTCATGGTTTCATCTTCTTCTATATCATGGGTGTTGGACACTGCATGTGGAGTTCACATTTGTTCAAATGTACAGGAACTCAAGAGAAGAAGACAGGTGGGACAGTATGAGGTGGACCTACGAGTTGGAAACGGGGCACGGGTTGCTGCTGTTGCTGTAGGAGACTATTTCATCTCTTTGCCATCTGGGCTTGTATTGGAACTAAACAGTTGTTACTTTGTTCCTAGCATTACTAAGAATATTATCTCCATTCCTGCTCTTGTCAGGAAGGGATTTTCCTTTGAATGCAATATTTCAAAGTGTGTTTTATCTTTTGATAATATTGTTTATACCACTGGTTCAATTAACAATGGGTTATTCATGTTGGACATGGAAAGTTCTATACAGCAGATTGATATTAAGAAAGCCAAGTATGCTGATGACAGCACCTTGCTATGGCATAGTCGTTTAGGCCATATTAACGAGAAACGCATTAAGCGGTTGCATGATCATGGACTGCTGGGATCATTCTCCTATGAGGAGATTGATACATGCAAGGCTTGTTTAATGGGTAAAATGACGAAGTCACCTTTTCCTCACAAAGGTCAAAGGGCTTCAGGTTTACTTGACCTTATACACAGTGATGTGTGTGGGCCATTTAGTAAACATGCCAGAGGTGGCTATCAGTACTTCATTACCTTTACTGATGATTTCAGTAGATATGGGTATGTCTATTTAATGAGACATAAAAGTGAATCTTTTGACAAGTTCAAAGAGTTCAAGAATGAAGTACAAAATCAGCTAGGCCGAAATATCAAGGCACTTCGTTCTGATCGAGGTGGAGAATACTTGAGTCATGTGTTTACTGACTATCTGAAGGAGTGTGGGATTATCTCACAGCTCACTCCGCCAGGAACACCGCAATGGAATGGTGTGTCCGAGAGGAGAAATAGAACGTTACTTGATATGGTTCGTTCTATGATGAGTCAGGCTACTCTTCCATATTCCTTTTGGGGTTTTGCACTGGAGACAGCTGCAAAGGTACTAAACCGAGTGCCATCCAAGGCAGTTTCAAAGACGCCATATGAGTTATGGTATGGGAAACAGCCGAGCTTGACATTTATCAGGATCTGGGGCTGCGAGGCTTATGTCTAAAAGCTCGCCTCTGGGAAACTAGAGAGCAGATCTGACAAATGTGTCTTTGTCGGTTACCCTAAGGAAACTAAGGGTTATTATTTCTTTGATCCCAAAGAGAACAAGGTATTTGTTGCTCGGACGACCATATTTCTTGAGAAGGAGTTTCTTCTGCAAGAGGCCAGTGGGAGAGAAATAATGCTGGATGAGATTCCAGAGGAAGGACAAAGTAGTCAAGCACAGTTGGATGAGCCTGAGCCAGTAGATCAGGTTATTGAACAACCTGAGGCTCAGATATCACTGGAACCGCGAAGATCGGGAAGGATCCGTCGACAGCCTGAGCGCTATGACGGAGTCTACGTCATTGATTATGATGAACCCCTCACTTATGCGGATGCGGTCAGTGGACCAGAGTCAGCGAGATGGCTTGAAGCTATGCGCGCCGAGATGGACTCCATGTCAGATAACCAAGTCTGGGATTTGGTTGATCCGCCTCCGGGAGTAATCCCTATAGGCTGTAAATGGATCTTCAAGAACAAGATTGACATGGATGGTAACGTGGTTACCTATAAAGGTAGGCTAGTTGCGAAAGGTTTCAAACAAATCTACGGGATAGATTATGATGAAACTTTCTCACCTGTAGCCATGTTTATGTCTATTCGGATTCTTTTCGCGATAGCAGCATATTATGATTATGAGATTTGGCAAATGGATGTGAAAACAGCTTTCCTGAATGGAAATCTGGATGAGGATGTGTATATGACACAACCAGAAGGTTTCACTAATCCATCAGATCGTCATAAAATATGCAAGTTAAAGAAGTCCATTTATGGACTTAAACAAGCATCAAGAAGCTGGAATATTCGTTTTGATGAATCAATCTCTGAGTTTGGTTTCATCAAGAACGAGGATGACCCGTGTGTATATAAGAGGTTTGGTGGGAGCGTGATTACTTTCTTAGTCCTCTACGTCGATGATATCTTGATCATTGGAAATGACATTCCTGAAATGCATGCGGTTAAGGCATGGTTAAGGAAATGTTTCCAGATGAAAGATCTAGGAGAAGCAGCCTATGTATTAGGTGTGAAGATCTACAGGGATAGATCTAAGAGGCTTCTCGGGCTGTGCCAGAGTACTTACATCGATAAAGTCCTGGAGAGATTTCATTTAGAGAATTCTAAAAGAGGATATCTTCCAGTCAGACATGGTCTGAATCTTTCGAAGAGTCAGTGTCCACAAACACAGACTGAGAAAGATGAAATGGACAATACGCCTTATGCTTCGGCTATTGGGTCCATTATGTATGCGATGTTGTGTACTCGCCCAGACGTCGCTTACGGGTTAAGCGTGACCAGTCGGTTCCAAAGTAATCCAGGTGTGGCGCACTGGATTGCAGTCAAGAACATTTTAAAATATCTGCGGAGGACCAAAGATATGTTCTTGATATATGGTGGTCAGGAAGAACTCAGTATTGAAGGATATACTGACGCTTCGTTCCAGTCGGACCAGGATGATTTCCGATCGCAATCAGGCTATGTATTTAGCTTGAATGGAGGAGCAGTGGTGTGGAAAAGTTTCAAACAGTCAACTGTTGCTGATTCCACAACAGAAGCCGAGTATGTTGCAGCCTCGGAAGCATCCAAGGAGGCAGTGTGGATTCGTAAGTTCGTGAGAGAACTTGGTGTTGTTCCTTCGAGTGCAGATCCTTTGGTTATCTTCTGTGATAACACTGGAGCAATCGCACAGGCAAAGGAACCACGGTCGCACCAGAAGTCCAAGCACATACAGAGACGGTTTCATTTGATCCGGGAGATCATAGATCGTGGCGAGATCAAAGTCTGCAAGGTACATACAGATGACAATCTGGCAGACCCGCTTACCAAGCCTCTGGCGCAGCAGAAGCATGAGAAGCACTGTAATAATATGGGTTTGAGATTTCTCAACCATTAGATTAAGTGCAAGTGGGAGATTGTTGGGGTATGCCCTTAAGGCTAATGTTTGAGGCCTTGGGATTGTATCAGTATCATGTAATAAACTCTTATGTTTATAAAGGCATGGTTGTTATTCAGGTTGTTACCTTGTCTGCTGTAATAAGTGTACTTCTGAATAATGTCTCAAAGCTGTTCAGCTAGGCTGACATGCAGTAAAGTCCTTAGTCGAGATATCTTGGTGAACATGAGACAGCCTTGATATGATTGAGACTAATATGTGTTCTAATCTTATAGGATGCTTCGAGCATGGAATAAGATGTAGACTCATGGGTACATTGGATGTACTGGACAGACCCTACTAGGATATTCAATTGCTTATCACAATGTGAATATTCCTTGATTGCGACAAGTGGCACATTTCCTCTGACTTGAGATCACTTGTGTTTCTAAATGATGATTGTCATTGTTTTGAGGTAGTTCAATATCATTTGAAACATAATGATTATAGACTATCTTGGATGGTGAGCTTGAGTCAGGTTAGGGCACTAGTGATAGACATAGGATTGCCGTCTCCTTGTTTAAGGAGTGTGATGTTCTAAAGGGGCCCCCTGGATGAGATGATTGAGAAAAGAGTATGGCCATACCCAGGTGACAGTGTTCATCTGTTCTAATCATGCTCGTCATATTGGAGTTACAAGCTTGACACGCTTGTCCAATAAGAACATCCAGTGGCAAAGGAAATATGCATGCCTAGTGAGTTGATTCACACTTGTGCTGTTTTTGGGTGTAGTCTTGGAAGACTCTTTTCTTTATATTGGGAGACAGTGATGTGTTGCTAGATACCCCTCACTGATCGTGATGACGTGAGTTATCGTTACCGACATTTAAAGGAAACCCTCAGGGTCGCACAATTTGATGATATGGCTTACTTGAGTCAGATCGTGTGGACTGAATTGTTCAGGTTCAGTTTAAAGGGATTTAATCTCTGATTGTAAGTGAGATCTGGTCTGATCATGTTTGATTGATTAGGGCTTAAGATCGGTAAGCTTCGATTGAGAGAATGGATGCTGGATCGGTGAGATCAGGAGCATCAGGAGATGAACGGTCAGATCAAATACCTTAGGGTTTTAATGTGATCTGGAATTATGGCTTGGTTTATTTGGTTATTGAACCAAATTCAAGTGAACCGGCTCATGAATGAGCGCATGGTTCAAGGGTGAAGTGGAGTTTGCGATTGGGGTAAACCCAAGATCGCATGTGGAGAAGTTATATGCTATTTTTGGATAGCACTTCTCAACGTGACCACGTTTTCACGTCCTCCCTCTTCACGCCTTCACGCTTTGTCGCCAACTTGGCTTTGGCTCTTGGGGCATTCTCGCGTGGTGGAGAGGAAGAGACGATAAGGAAAAATCGCCAAGCCAAGAAGTTCTTTCTTTTCCCTTTCACTCGACCAAGACATCTTTGGACCTTGCTAGCACAAGGATCGCAAGGAGGAGTAGGCGACATCAATTGTGTGCGTCACCTCTGGAGAAGATCCAGTTTGATCTTTGCTTCCAAGGCGCCATCTAGAAATGGCTATGGTATGATCCTTCTCTATATGCAATCGGGTTCCTTTTGTTAATCATATAGCATGCAAGATCTAGAAACCCCCTTTCCGCTGCTTGCATCTTCCATATGCGCCAATGCTTTAGGGTTTCACCCCCTTGTGGGGACTTTCAGTGTCCGCCCTCTACAATCGTGCACACACGGACTGCTCGAGATTCTCTTCACTCCGCGCTGGGTGCTAGCCTTCGGTAGGAAGATCATGTTGCCAATGTCGCAGCCCTCTTTGCTTGCGCCATCTCCAAGATACGCCAAAGAGGTGATGAAGGGAGAAGATTGACCACAAGGAGAGGGAAGCTCTACAACTTGTGTCAATCTCTTGTCTAGCCACCTTTCCTCATGACATGCACCACCATGAAGATGCGCCCATGAGGTGAGTCTCCATGAGGTAAGTCTCCTTCTCATCCTTTATAGACAACAACCTAAGAGGAAGTGCCTATGATGATGAGAAGAGATACCATCACTTCTCTTCTTCTCCTTTCTTCTCCACATGCGCCAACTTCATGGAAGTTGCGCCCATGATAAGAAATCAGCCTTCTTCATGCATCAATCCCTCCAAGGGATACATCATCGAAGAAGGAGGAAGGGAAGAAGGAGGTGTTGCCACCATGAAGGTGGCGCCACTTCTCTCTTGGAGGCGCCATGGAGAAGGAGATATCATCTCCTGTTGCGCCAATCCTTCCAAAGGATGCGCCATGGAGAAAGGAAGAAGCTCCAAGGTGGTCTCAAGCACCTAGAGGGGATGAAGCTTGTCATCCATGGTGGTAGGTGACACCTCCTTGCATGTAGCCGCCATGGAGAAGAGATTAGAGGTGTACGGCTAGGTTTTCATGAGTTATATAGATGATTTCGGCTAGGGCTTCATTAATTACGAATTTTCATAATTAATAAGCACCTAGATCAATTAATCCTTAATGGATGCGGATCCGCAACTTAAGTGATGAATATATCTAATATAAATATTCACTTAAGTTGTGCGTGGCCCCCATGACTTAAGCTGTGAATAAAATGAATATTTATATTCAATTTAGCGCTTAATTCGTGGGCCCACATGTTACGTTTAAATCAATCGCAAAAAGCCTCCGAACAAAACCGGAGCTTAAACCCAATATTTGACCACTCGACTGAACCTAGTCCATCGAGGTCAAACGTGGTCACCCGAAGGTCAACCGGGGTCAACTGAAGTCAAAACGCAACATCATCCCAAAAGATCATCTCCAACTCATCATATGCATCCGCGATGCATCGGACTCCCAAACTGACTTGAATCAACCAAATGACTCAATCATAGGCAACTCGATCAATATGAGATCTCGAGCGTCTAGGTGTGCGACCCTGTAGGTCCCTTAGATGTTGGCAGTGATAACCTCACATCATCACAAGCAATGAGTGACACCTAGCAGTACATCATTGCTACCCAAGTCCTCGGAATGGAGTCGTCATCGACATCCCCTAAAACTGCGACAAGATACATGTACACTCTAGTCCTTTTGCCAGACTGATCGTCCAAGTCAGACAAGTGTGTCACACTTGTTAATTCCAACATCAATGGTCATGACTCTATTCAGGCTTAACTTGGGTGTGGCTACACACTTTCAGTCATGCACCATGTAGGGCCCATGGACATCAAACTTCTCCGCAGGGAAGGGGCAAATCCTCTATTGGCACATTGAATCTCTCATATGGCTCAAGATATACCCAATGACAACCGTTATGACTCCCCTGTTACGTGGATTGTTAGGTTGTATCAAAGTACATCCATCACCATATAGAGATATCAATGCCCTCAAGTCCAGGACGTGTAAATCTCTGTCACTGTGATATTTTGACCTGTGACACCAAGTCAAATCCTCACAGTGGGTCGATCCAGTATATCTTCCTTGATATACCCATATGCCTACGTTAGCAACCCGTGCTCAACTAGTGCATATACCAGTCTCTAGTGTATCATAGCTGTCCCTTATCCACTATGACACTTGACCGGGGGTTATTCTTTGAGATCAGATAGAATCTATCTCCAGGGACATTGTATATGCAAATGTACATATATGACGCAGATGTACAAAAGGCATAACAACGACCATGCCAGGATGTATATCACAAATAAATGTGACTCATATCGGACCAGCCACAAGTCCTAGGGCATATACACCAACAATCTCCCACTTACACTAGGATCCTGTTATTGTGTCACCACAATCAACATATCCTCAGTCAGACCTGCCACGCTCCTGCTGCGCCAGAGCATCGGTCAGTGGGCCCATCGTGACTCTCTCGGTGTAAATATCTGCAATCTCACAACACTTCTGTCTCCAAGACAAAGTGGATGCCCTCGAGTATGTGTTTGGATCTTTAGGTGAAACCTTGGTTTTTCTGTCATGCATTATTGCTCATTTGTTCTCACAAATAGAGACCAATAACGGTTTGACAACCGTTTAAAGTTCAATGAAGAACTCCCATATCCAAACAGCTTCCTCGAAGCCATAACATACTATGCCTTCAATTGGAGATGATGGTAGTCCGTCATGAAGCCTTTCACGGCTTCCTTTACTACCAGACATAAAATTGATGCTGCGATCAAGGTCAGAATAGAACAAGCTATCAAGTGTTACCCTATACACCAAGCTTTTCTTATCTCTACAAATCGAGAACCATTCCTATAGTTCTTTGTAGAACCAAGAATGTTTTCTCCTTATCTAGTGCCATGCACTTGGATTGGACCTAGTATCAATTGGTTATGCTCTTGGCACTAACCACATCTGGTCTATAACATACCAACATCGATGTATGTTGTCTAACTTAGGACTTGAAGTTTCTTGGATCTATCCAAAAACTCTCACACCTACCCTATAGGTGATGTCCACTAAGTTATTCATCACGAGACACTTCCCAATCATCTCTTCACCAAGTGAAGGATCAGGATGTCGTCTCTGATGATCTGTATGTACCTAACATACAAGACCAGAGATGTCATTAAGCTCCCACTGCACTCAGGCACCATAGAATGAAGATTCTCTGTATTGACTTTAGGAGTTACCCATAAATCAAAGTCAGATGAATTGTTTTAACCTGTACAGCTTGTGTGTTCTGAGCCTCAGGTTACCCATAACCTGTAAAACTAGCCCAGAGTCCATTTTTGACCAAATGTGTCAAAAAGTTGACCTTGGATTATATCTAAGTCAAAGTTTCTCCCACTAGCCTTTTTCAAGAGAAAATCTTTCCCAAGAAAATCAGTACCTTAAGCAGCAACCAAGTTGTTCTCTTGTGGGATTATGGAAGCAGTATCCCCAAAGGATACCCCATACACACATATGCCAGATATGGAACATCTTTCAGTGTTTAGGAAAAACTATTCATTTTTCACAACCTTTACAAGGAGTTATATGACTTCTCTTACATCGAATTACGCCAACCATAACTCGATTCCTCCAATTAGACACTCATCCTCAATGAAGAGTTCTATAAGGAGTGAGCTATGAGGAAATCTCATACTCTTAGGGACAGTCATAAACTGTGGCTCAAGTGCTTTCTCACAAATTAGAAAGCTTTATGGGTTTATCAAGCTGGTCTCCTTTTATATCCATCATATATATCTATAAAGGATTAGTACACCATCTTTGGTTCACTTATTAGTCTTGTCCATACACTAAAGTGTATGAGGGCTAACAAGTTTCTAGATCTTCCACTTGTAACAAGTGAAGAGCATCAATGTCGTTGTCCTTAGTAAACAAGCCCCGTACATGGAGTCAATGGATGAGGTTCTTGTCTTACATGGCCCAAACAACATTGCCAAAGATAGGTACAGAACCACTTAATCTTTATCCATAAGGGATGATTCATTGTCCTTGCTAGGAGGTACACATGAATCGATTCAATTCTTATTCCCACATTTTCTAAACCCTTGGTTGCCCACAACCTACATATATGGTTCAAATTCCATCTTTGATCCTTTTGTGCTAAGTGGTTGACCTTGGACTAAATCCAAGTCATTACTTCCTCCCACTAGCCTTTTTTAAGGAAAGACATTTCCAAGAAAAACGGCACTATGCGCAACAATTACTTGTTCTCCTGTGGGTTTATGGAAATTTGTATCCCTAAGTGAACTTAGGATACACCACTTACACTTTATCAGATCTTGATTCTATGGTAATAGAACCTCAGATATATGACCCAAAGTCTCATATCTCTAGATCCTGATGATGAGTCATGTCATCTCCTAACTTGGAGATACATTTAAGATGGAATTAAGTTCATTGTGGAATAAGCTTTTAGCATCACCTACAAAGTCTTGACCCCAGAGAGAGCGAGATCTCCTACCGTTATGGCAGCATTGTATGCCCCAACTGGTAGGTCAGTCTCTCTATGTCAGCATTGCCCTATTTCCATTCAGCACCAAAATACTTTTGCAAGTGTTGGTCTCATTATGCGGTATGATATACCCATGTGTTAGAAATAGGCAATTTGACTTTAGGCAACACAATTACTTGAGCCAGAAGACGAAGGGCTACTTCTCTTCTCCTTGTTTTAAGGTCGCTAGCAATCAATCTTGAGCACCTTATCGCCTATACCTATTTCATCTTTAATGGATCAGTCAAGCACTCAGGCCTACCTTTGCATTATAGGACTGCTTTAGAGGTTACAGCTTTCTATTCTATCTTGTCCCTGGAAGGCGACATGCTATCAATAGACAATCTACCCTTTAAGCATCCTCATCAGCCAAAGGGCTGTAGATGAAATGGGTTTAGGTAAAGGCCACTCAAGGAGATACAGCTTTTCCTCGAGCTTGAGGACAATCCTCAAATACCAGTCCCCTTAGTTGGTTCCAACCAACTTAGGAGAGATCGCAGTGACCACTTGCAATGGTCATAAGCAGATCTATGAACCAATCATTTAATCTGGCCTTTTATAAATGATTGGGCTCCCACTATTTTGATCAAATCGACAACCCTCAAAAGTCTATCGGGAAATCACCAGATTTCCTTAGTGAGATGGGATCCTCATTCCGTACACGTCCTTGCGTCCCACGAGGGTGGGATGAACTGCACAAGGTGACGCATGCTTCGTGAGGTAGGCATACCAACCAATTGCAACCTCGCAATTCCCCTTCTCAAGACAGTTCAGGCACTTTGTGTCTAGCTAGGGCTAGATACAACACAAAGCCCTAACCTCTTGAGGTTGCCTCCAGACTTTCATCAAGTGGTCCATCCACATATGAAACATCTAGTCAAGTCCAACCTGACCATTATGCCTAGGGTCAATGATTTCCTTGCGAAGGCGCGTCCAGGATTTTAACCGGACTGGGGAAATCATTGTCACCGCACGCCTCCTAAAGATAGATGGGTGTGTCCCACGAGGGTGGGAAACAGTGCACAACACAATCAATCGATAGTTTGACGAGGGCTACGCGTCAGAAGGCAGTTATCAGACTTGATATTTGGATCGAGAGTTTTTGTGGTCTCACCATTTAGTTTTATCTTTCATCTAACAATACAGGCATGCAATCCTATAGTGAGTAGCATGAAAAATAAAACATCACAGGCATGCTTAAAATTGAGCAGAAAATGAAACATGATATGGTTATAGCCCAGACATGGGTAACAAGCCCCTAGACCAAGACTAATCACCTAGCTACTCAAAAGCACAAGCCATGGGCCCATGCCACTAAGTCCTCAGCTTTGCCCTGAGTACCCTAAGGACTCTGCTCCATCCCTAGGTGCGCTGCTGCCTCGGTCCTCTACATCAGGGTCAGCCCCTCAAACCATAGAAACGCCTCCTAGGACACCCTAGGTGCTCTCTTAGGTTTAGGTCAGCCCCTTGGTCCACCTGTGTTAGCTCGCAAACCCTAGACTCCTTCTAGGATTCGGCCAACACTCTTCTCTACCCATGCTAGCTCGCAAACCCTAGGCTCCTCCTAGGGTTCGGCCAATCATAGGGGCACCATCACATCTAGCATGTTGCGCCACCATCAAGGTGCGCCACTTGCATAGAAACATCACCATGAGGGGCTGTTTGCATCACCTCTTAGATCAGCCCTTGAAACCATCCTTGATGCGCCTCTAGAAAGCCCTAGAAGCCATCAAGGATTTGGCCAATCAATAGGATGCTCAAGCCCTCTTCACCAGCCCTTAATCCTCTAGGTGCGCCACTAAGGTAAACCCTAGAAGCCACCAAGGATTCGGCTAAGGAAGAAGCTGCCCCATGTGATTTTAGATGCGCCAAAGAGAAGTCATGATGTGCTCTCTGTCATCCCTAATCTTCAACTTTAATTACAAAACGAATAAAGGAAAAAGGGCGGCACGCAGGCCTTACAAGAATACATCCCAGGCATGCATAAGGGCTTATCTATAACCATATCATAATGCAATAATAAAAGCACCTACTCATGCTCTTCTACATGCAATGAAAAACCAACCATTAAAATTAATTTTAGTTTTTTCATAAACCTGTTCATCACCCAAAATAATTGTCACAAAATTTTCCCAAAATAATTCTCTTAGGCTCCCTGTGAAAGGTGGTGCATGCATGCCCTAGGCATGCAAGCCGCCCCCTTTTAGTCCACCTTACCATGTAAAATTTAAAGGAAAAATTCCCTAAAATATTTACATAGCTTGTGCGCAAGGTCCATCCTTCACACAAGGAGAATCTATCAGTAGGAAATTTTAGACAAAAATTTTAGCATGATAAACCTACCCTTTTCTAAGCAGAAAATCATGGCATAAAATTTTTAAAAAAAATCTTTTATGACATGGGCGCATGTAGATAAGCAAAATACACCGCGTGGGTCTCGTAAGTTCGCTCTGATACCACTGTTGGGAATCCCCGGGCCAATTTTAAATTTTTAATCATAGCGGAAGCGATGGCCCAAAACAGGATAACCCTAAGAGCCAGGATCCCTTACGAGTGATCCACCAGATGTGTCAGAGTAGTATACCTTTATTCGCATAATCCTAGGGGCTGGTGATGACAAAGAAGAGGCGCACAAGTGTCCACCCTCTACAATCGTGCACACACGGACTGCTCGAGATTCTCTTCACTCCACGCCTGGTGCTAGCCTTCGGGAGGAAGATCATGTTACCAATGTCGGAGCCCTCTTTGCTTGCGCCATCTCCAAGATGCGCCAAAGAGGTGATGAAGGGAGAAGATTGACCACAAGGAGAGGGAAGCTCTACAACTTGGGTCAATCTCTTGTCTAGCCACCTTTCCTCATGACATGCACCACCATGAAGATGCGCCCATGAGGTGAGTCTCCATGAGGTAAGTCTCCTTCTCATCCTTTATAGACAACAACCTAAGAACAAGTGCCTATGATGATGAGAAGAGATACCATCACTTCTCTTCTTCTCCTTTCTTCTCCACATGCGCCAACTTCATGGAAGTTGTGCCCATGATAAGAAATCAGCCTACTTCATGCATCAATCCCTCCAAGGGATACATCATCGAAGAAGGAGGAAGGCTCCAAGCCTTCTTTTGTGCCCATGGAAGAAGAAGGTGTTGCCACCATGAAGGTGGCGCCACTTCTCTCTTGGAAGCGCCATGGAGAAGGAGATATCATCTCCTCTTGCGCCAATCCTTCCAAAGGATGCGCCATGGAGAAAGGAAGAAGCTCCAAGGTGGTCTCAAGCACCTAGAGGGGATGAAGCTTGTCATCCATGGTGGTAGGCGACACCTCCTTGCATGTAGTCGCCATGGAGAAGAGATTAGAGGTGTACGGCTAGGTTTTGATGAGTTATATAGATGATTTCGGCTAGGGCTTCATTAATTACGAATTTTCATAATTAATAAGCACCTAGATCCATTAATGCTTAATGGATGCGGATCCGCAACTTAAGTGATGAATATATCTAATATAAATATTCACTTAAGTTGTGCGTGGCCCCCATGACTTAAGCTGTGAATAAAATGAATATTTATATTCATTTTAGCACTTAAGTCATGGGCCCACATGTTACGTTTAAATCAATGGCAAAAAGCCTCCGAACAAAACTGGAGCTTAAACCCAATATTTGACCACTCGACTGAACCTAGTTCATCGAGGTCAAACGTGGTCACCCGAAGGTCAACCGGGGTCAACTGAAGTCAAAATGCAACATCATCCCAAAAGATCATCTCCAACTCATCAGATGCATTCGCGATGCATCGGACTCCCAAACTGACTCGAATCAACCAAATGACTCGATCATAGGCAACTCGATCAATACGAGATCTCGAGCGTCTAGGTGTGCGACCCTGTAGGTTCCTTAGACGTTGGCAGTGATAACCTCACATCATCACAAGCAATGAGTGGCACCTAGCAATACATCATTGCTACCCAAGTCCTCGAAATGGAGTCGTCATCGACATCCCCTAAAACTGCGACAAGATACATGTACACTCTAGTCCTTTTGCCAGACTGATCGTCCAAGTCGGACAAGTGTGTCACACTTGTTAATTCCAACATCAATGGTCACGACTCTATTCAGGCTTAACCTGGGTGTGGCCACACACTTTCAGTCATGCAACATGTAGGGCCCATGGACATCAAACTTCCCCGCAGGGAAGGGACAAATCCTCTATTGGCACATTGAATCTCTCATATGGCTCAAGATATACCCAATGACAACCGTTATGACTCCCCTGTTATGCGGAGTGTTAGGTTGTATCAAAGTACATCCATCACCATATAGAGATATCAATGCCCTCAAGTCCAGGACATGTAAATCTCTGTCACTGTGATATTTTGACCTGTGACACCAAGTCAAATCCTCATGGTGGGTCGATCCAGTATATCTTCCTTGATATACCCATATGCCTGCGTTAGCAACCCGTGCTCAACCAGCGCATATACCAGTCTCAAGTGTATCGTAGTTGTCCCTTATCCACTATGACACTTGACTGGGGATTATTCTTTGAGATCAGATAGAATCTATCTCCAGGGACATTGTATATGCAAATGTACATATATGACGCAGATGTACAAAAGGCATAACAACAACCATGCCAGGATGTATATCACAAATAAATGTGACTCATATCGGACTAACCACAGGTCCTAGGGCATATACACCAACACCTACATCAGCAACACCAAGGAAGGAGGGCGGCTAGGGTTTCAAGGCATGCGCAACTCCAAGTTGCCTTGCCTTAAGAAGAAATTCTGCACTTGTTGATCATTCAAAGAGGGGTCACATACCCCTTCTTTTATACGCATTCAAGCCATAGCCGCCACCCCTCTTTCCTTAAGTGTTCTTGGCGCAAGTTCTCTAAGAAATTGCAGCAAGACATGAGCCACAAGCCTCCTTGAATTGGCGCATCATGAAGCTTGGAAAGAATCAATTTTCTTGCCATATGAAGAGGAGTAATTTGAGTTCAATTATAATTTGGAATTTCCTTATGTGATTGGCGCGTGCCATACTTGAATTAATCAAGCCTTACATCCACTCATCAGACCTAGTCAGACCCACTGCCCTTGCATGCACCAAGTCATAACCGACTTGAGTTGACCTCATGGTCAACAATGCATGCGTTAAGGGCTGAACGTCCTTCATGAGTTCTGGCAAGCAGGTGTGACCCCAGGCCTTAATCATGAGCGTTCATAGGTTGCCTTCATCAGACATCGCTACACGCCTTTCTGCAGTCGACCTATAGCCACCTCATGCTTGCGCATAGGTGCCATCTGGTCGACCCATCTAGGCTGTCAGATAGTCTGATCAGACTGTTGGGTCCAGACAGGACCACGACTTCAACCCTAATAACCCGTCTAAGTTTTTCAAGTAGGCGCTTATAGATCTAGTGGATGCGCGCAAGATAAGTTTTGTTTTGACAAAAATCTCTAACGTGCGCTAACAAGTAAACATCATGCATGTAGTATTTTCGCATGATGATCACCTTAGATCTATTCATAAGCGCAAACAAGGATCACAATAAGCAATCATATGATTCATACATGAACTCGGCTCTGATACCAATTGAAAGTTTCTAAAGGGGGGGCGAAACCCTAATAGGCGCATATCAGAACTTGCAATAAGAGGAAATTAGGGTTTCTAAGATCGCATGCATGAACATAAGATCAACTTGTTAAAAGATTGCAAAGATCGACAAGGGATCATACCATAGCCATTGCTTGGATGGTGCCTTGGAAGCTAGAGGGCAATGTGGCTCTCCTCCAAAGGTGCCGCACACAAGATGAGAAATGGCTTTCTCCTTGTCGTTCCTTGTGCTAGCAAGGATCTCCAAGTCTCCTGATCGCTTGAAGGGAAGATGAGATGATCTCTTGGCTAGGCCGAATCCTCCTTGAGCGTCAAGACTCACCACACGAGAGGAGAGAGGCGACAAGAGGAAGATGCGAGCGAGAATAGAGCAATGCTCTCGAACGTGAGGCGTGTTTTCTATTTTGGAAACATAACTTCCAAAAATAGTAAACCCTCAATGTGTTCAAGCGTTCACGCCAAGTGAACAAGTCGCAACATTCTCCTCTTTGAACCAAGCGTTCACTTGATGAACCGGTTCAATCTCATTTGGTTTAAAGACCAAATCAAACCAAGCATTGGTCTAGATCATATTAAACCATAAGGCTCAAGATCTAACCATTCATCTCTTGATGCTCTTGATCTCATCGATCTAGCATCAATTCTCTCAATCGAAGCTTACCGATCTCAAGCCCTAATCAATCAAACATGATCAGACCAGATCTCACTTACAATCAGAGTTTAAATCCCATTAAACTGAACCAAAACAATTCAGTCCACACGATCTGACATAAGTAAGCCATATCATCAAATTGTGCGACCCTAAGGGTTTCCTTTAAATGTCGGTAACGATAACTTTGTTGGGGTATGCCCTTAAGGCTAATGTTTGAGGCCTTGGGATTGTAAAAGTATCATGTAATAAACTCTTATGTTTATAAAAGGCATGGTTATTATTCAGGTTGTTACCTTGTCTGCTGTAATAAGTGTACTTCTGAATAATGTCTCAAAGCTGTTCACTAGGCTGACATGCTATATGTCCTTAGTCGAGATATCTTGGTGAACCTGAGACAGCCTTGATATGATTGAGACTAATATGTGTGCTGATCTTATAGGATGCTTCGAGCATGGAATAAGATGTAGACTCATGGGTACATTGGATGTACTGGACAGACCCTACTAGGATATTCAATTGCTTGTCACAATGTGAATATTCCTTGATTGCAACAAGTGGCACATGTCCTCTGACTTGAGATCACTTGTGTTTCTAAATGATGACTGTCATTGTTTTGAGGTAGTTCAATATCATTTGAAAGATAATGATCATAGACTATCTTGGATAATGATCATGAGTCAGGTTAGGACACTAGTGATAGACATAGGATTGTCGTCTCCTTGTTTAAGGAGTGTGGTGTTCTAAAGGGCCCCCTTATGAGATGATTGAGATAGTGTATGGCCATACCCAGATGACTATGTGCATCTGATCTAATCATGCTCAACATATTGGAATTACAGGCTTGGCACGCTTGTCCAATAAGAACATCCAGTGGCAAAGGACACATGTATGCCTCGTGAGTTTGATTCACACTTGTGCTATGGTTTGGGAGAAGTCTTGGAAGACTCTTTCCTTTATATCGGGAGACAGTGATGTGTTGCTAGATACCCCTCACTGGTCGTGATAACGTAAGTTATCGTTACCGACATTTAAAGGAAACCCTCAGGGTCGCACAATTTGATGATATGGCTTACTTGAGTCAGATCGTATGGACTGGATTCTTTGAGTTCAGATTAAAGGGGATTTAATCTCTGATTGTAAGTGAGATCTGGTCTGATCATGTTTGATTGATTAGGGCTTGAGATCGGTAAGCTTCGATCGAGAGAAATGATGCTAGATCGGGGAGATCAGGGGCATCAGGAGATGAGTGGTTAGATCGTGAGCCTTAGGGTTCAATTTGGTCTAGACCAAGTGGCTTGAGCTATTTCGGTTTGGTTTGATGAACCAAATTCGATTGGACGATTTGGCTTGAACCAGTTCACAAATGTGAACGCTTGGTTCAATGCCAATAGGCGTTTTTGGTTTGTCTTGAGCGCATGGCTTGATTGTCTTCCATTTATGGAAAGTCATCAAAGCCGGTTTTGCTTAAACGCCAAAACGCTTAAGCGTTGGTCTCTTGACGACAACGCCTTGATCCTTTTCGTTGGGTGGTTGACGAAAGAGGAAGACAAGGAAAAGGAGCTCTCGGCCATAGGGATTCATCTAATCACCCCCCTTTCCATTCGACAAGAGAGCTTGGGTGCCTTGCTAGCACAAGGGACGTCAAGGAAGTGAGCATCTTCATCTTGTGTGTGGACTTGTGGAGGAGACCTAACTTGTTCTCTTCTTCCAAGCCGAATTCCAAGCCTATGGCGTTGGTATGAATCTCCCCTTGTTCTTATCAATCTATGATAGTTGAACATATGGCATGCAAAAGATCTTGAAACCCTTGCTTCCGCTTGCATAAATTTCATTTGCGCCATGATTAGGGTTTTTGCCCCCCTCTCGAAAGGGGTTCCAACAATTGGTATCAGAGGCCGTCTATGCATGCTATTATGTTTGCTGATGTGATCCATGTTTACATTTATGCTTAGATCTATGGTTGGTTACATGCGCAAGCTCATGAAAAATTTATGATGCGAAAACTTCATGCATGATGTTTGTTGTTCTAAGCCGCATGTATAGGTGCTTGTTGTTTGTTGTTGTCAAAGTTGCGCTCCCCCTTGAAGGGGACTCTACAAGTGTTGTTGTTGGCGCATGTTTGATTGGCGCTTCTTACATGTTGTTTTTGACAAAACAAAACATCTTGCGCGCCCATGAATTAGATCTAAGTTGCACCTATTGTAAACCCTTAGACGGGTTGATGGGGTTGAAAGCATCCTCTATGTTAGATCAAACTAGTCTGATCAGACCATCTGACAGCCTAGATGGATCGACCAGATGGCACCTGTGCGCAAGCACAAGGTGGCTATAGGTCGATTGCATCACAGGCGTGTAGCGAGGTCTGGTTGAGACAACCAGTGAACACACATGAGTTAGGCCCGGGGTCACACCCGCTTGCCAGAACTCATGTTGGTGGTTCAGCCCTTGGCGCATGCATGGTTGACCATCAGGTCAACGCGAGTCAGTTAGGACTTGGTGCATGCAAGGGCAAGGATCTAACTAGACTTGATGAGTGGATCCCCATCAATGGACCGTTGTAAGGTTATAGGGCTCATAAGGAAATTAAAATTGATGCCATGGGGTTTTTCAAAAATTTTAATTTCATGAATGGATAACATGTTGATTGATGCCTATGCTTGTTTATTTAATCTTATGTGGGTTGCCCTATTGTGTGCTGTGCTGGGGCCTGCGTGCCTGGATTTAAAATTGTAAATTAATTTGTGATCTGCGAATCACATTGTACTTAATTTATAATATGTAATTGACCTGCGAGTCAATCTTGTCTAGATAGATCAAATTGTATTTGATTAGACAGGAGCACAAAGGCACACATCCCAAGGGGCATTCAGCTGGTGGCGCACCTGAGGTGCTCTAGGAGCTAGAGCCCTGGGTTGGACCAGATGAGATGCAAAAGGAGCTCAAGTGAAGACTTAAGTAAAATTAAGGTCTTACTTAGGGTTCATGGGCATTTACCACATAAGATCAACATGCTTTCTATTTATTGCTTTTATAATTAGAAATGCATGTGTTTATCTTCTGCTATCACCATAGGACTTGCATGATAGTCAAGAAGATAAAAAGACCGTTAAAATCCAACGCTAATATATCAAGCTCGTAAGCCTTCTGACGCGAAACCTCACCGTTCTGACTATCGTTGGAGCCGTGTTGTACCCACTCAGTGGGCACGTCCATCTATCTTCAGACGGTGCGGGATTACACCTGCGTGTTACAGAGTAGGGATTTATCCCTTCTCGTTGCTCAGCATAGCACGTGGTGGTCCAGGGAGTAGGTCGGGTCAGCTTGACCATGTAGGCTACATATGTGGCGCATATGGTAGCACATGGAGGCAGCCATCTGTGGGATCAGAGACTGTGTTGTACCAACTCAGTTGGCACAGTCTGCTGGATTGCCCAGATGAAGGGGAATCGCACGGGCTGGCGATTGGCAGGGACTGCCTACCAGAAATTAGTGCTTGTCCTCTCTGTGCATCTTATCTCGCCTGAGCGGGACGCGGAGACCAAGTATGAAATCTGGATCCCATCTCACTAAAAGAGTTTTACTCTTTCAGACTGTTTTACTGGATTTTTCAGTCAGATAAAATAGTGAGAAAAGAATCTTTCTTAAGTCCTGGATTGATTCTGAACATTGATACTGACCTTGCTGTTCTTGCATTGTTGTAGATTCCTGCAGCAACGAACACCATGAGCTTCAATGTGCGATCCCTACTGGAAAGGGAGAAGTTTGCTGGGCCGAACTTCTCTGACTGGTTCGGACACCTTAAGATCGTTCTTAAGGCAGAGAGGAAACTGTATGTCCTCGAGACGGCGATACCGCCGCAGCCCGCTCCGAACGCCGCAAGGGCGGTTCGGGATGCCTATGAAAAGCACGTCAATGATAGCATTGATGTCGCTTGCCTGATGCTATCGTCTATGACGCCACCGCTGCAGCGTCAGCATGAGGATATGTCGGCTATAGAGATTATAGCGAACCTCAAGATGCTGTATGCTGCACAGGCGAGGACAGAACGCTATAATCTGACGAAGCTCTTCTTTCAGAGCAAACTGGCTGAGGGGAGCCCAGTGGGAGCTCACGTGCTCAAGATGATTGGGCACAAGGAGGCTCTGGAGAAACTGGGGCATACCATCAACCAGGAGCTTGCTGTAGATATTATTCTGCAGTCTCTCCCGCCTTCTTTCGATGCGTTCATCATTAACTTTAATATGAACAAAATCGATTGTACTCCGGCAGAGCTGCTGAATATGCTCTTGACTACTGAGGAGACTCTGAAGGGAAAGCCTTCGACCTCTGTCTTGATGGTTCCTTCAAGGAACAAGAAGAAGGGGAAGAAGGGCAAGGCCCCTGTCAAGAACTACAGCAAGGCTCTGAAACAGAAGGTGAAGCGGTCGAAGGACAACAGGTGTTTCCACTGTGGCCAGCTGGGTCACTAGAAAAAGGACTGTAAAGCGCTCCAAGGAGATAAGAGGGGAAGCATCGCTTCTGGCTCAGGTATATATGTGACTGAGGTCATGTTATCTTCTTCTATATCATGGGTGTTGGACACTGCATGTGGAGTTCACATTTGTTCAAATGTATAGGAACTCAAGAGAAGAAGGCAGGTGGGACAGCATGAGGTAGACCTACGCGTTGGAAACGGGGCACGGGTTGCTGCTGTTGCTGTAGGAGACTATTTCATTTCTTTACCATCTGGCATTGTATTAGAATTAAACAATTGTTATTTTGTACCCAGTATTACCAAGAATATTATCTCCATTCCTGCTCTTGTCAGGAAGGGATTTTCCTTTGAATGCAAAATTTCAAAGTGTGTTTTATCTCATGATAATATTGTGTATGCCACTGGTTCAATTAACAATGGGTTATTCATGTTGGACATGGAATATTCGATACAAAATATTGATAATAAGAAAGCCAAGTATGCTGATGACAGCACCTTGCTATGGCATAGTCGTTTAGGCCATATAAACGAGAAGCGCATTAAGCGGTTGCATGAACATGGACTGCTGGGATCATTCTCCTGTGAGGAGATTGATACATGCAAAGCTTGTTTAATGGGTAAAATGACGAAGTCACCTTTTCTTCAAAAGGGTCAAAGGACTTCAGGTTTACTTGACCTTATACACAGTGATGTGTGTGGGCCTTTCAGTAAACATGCCAGAGGTGGCTATCAGTACTTCATTACCTTTACTGATGATTTCAGTAGGTATGGGTATGTCTATCTGATGAGACATAAAAGTGAATCTTTTGACAAGTTCAAAGAGTTCAAAAATAAAGTACAAAATCAGTTAGGCCGTAATATCAAGGCACTTCGTTCTGATCGAGGTGGTGAATACCTGAGTCATGCATTTACTGACTATCTAAAGGAGTGTGGGATTGTCTCACAGCTCACTCCGCCAGGAACACCGCAATGGAATGGTGTGTCCGAAAGGAGAAATAGAACGTTACTTGATATGGTTCGTTCTATGATGAGTCAGGCTACTCTTCCATACTCCTTTTGGGGTTTTGCACTGGAAACAGCTGCAAAGGTACTAAACCGAGTGCCATCCAAGGCAGTTTCAAAGACGCCATATGAGTTATGGTATGGGAAACAGCCTAGCTTGACATTTATCAGGATCTGGGGTTGAGAGGCTTATGTCAAAAAGCTCGCCTCTGGGAAACTGGAGAGCAGATCTGAGAAATGTATCTTTGTTGGTTACCCTAAGGAAACTAAGGGTTATTATTTCTTCGATCCCAAAGAGAACAAGGTTTTTGTTGCTCGGACGGCTATATTTCTTGAGAGGGAATTTCTTCTGCAAAAGGCCAGTGGGAGAGAAATAAAGCTGGATGAGAATCCAGAGGAAGGACAAAGTAGTCAAGCACAGTTGGATGAGCCTGAACCAGTTGAACAGGTTATTGAACAACCTGAGGCTCAGATAACACGGGAACTGCGAAGATCGGGAAGGATCCGTCGTCAGCCTGAGCGCTATGACGGAGTCTACATCATTGATAATGATGAACCCCTCACTTATGCGGATGCGGTCAGTGGACCGGAGTCAGCTAGATGGCTTGAAGCTATGCGAGCCGAAATGGACTCCATGTCAGATAACCAAGTCTGGGATTTGGTTGATCCGCCTCCGGGAGTAATCCCTATAGGCTGTAAATGGATCTTCAAGAAGAAGATTGACATGGATGGTAACGTGGTTACCTATAAAGGCAGGCTAGTTGCGAAAGGTTTCAAACAAATCTACGGGATAGATTATGATGAAACTTTCTCACCTGTAGCCATGTTTAAGTCTATTCGGATTCTTTTCGCGATAGCAGCATATTACGATTATGAGATCTGGCAGATGGATGTGAAAACAGCTTTCCTTAATGGAAATCTGGATGAGGATGTGTATATGACACAACCTGAGGGTTTCACTAATCCATCAGATCGTCATAAAATATGCAAGTTAAAGAAGTCCATTTATGGACTGAAACAAGCATCTAGAAGCTGGAACATTCGTTTTGATGAATCAATCTCTGAGTTTGGTTTCATCAAGAACGATGATGACCCGTGTGTTTATAAGAGGTTTAGTGGGAGCGTAATTACATTCCTAATCCTCTACGTCGATGATATCTTAATCATTGGAAATGATATTCCTGAACTGCATGCTGTTAAAGCATGGTTAGGAAAATGTTTCCAGATGAAAGATCTCGGAGAAGCAGCCTATGTATTAGGTGTCAAGATCTACCGAGATAGATCTAAGAGGCTTCTCGGGCTGTGCCAGAGTACTTACATCGATAAGGTCCTGGATAGATTCCATTTAGAGAATTCTAAACGTGGATATCTTCCAGTCAGACATGGTCTGAATCTTTCAAAGAGTCAGTGTCCACAAACACAGACTGAAAAAGATGAAATGGACAATACGCCTTATGCTTCGGCTATTGGGTCCATTATGTATGCGATGTTGTGTACTCGCCCAGACGTCGCTTACGGGCTAAGCGTGACCAGTCGATTCCAAAGTAATCCAGGTTTGGCGCACTGGATTGCAGTCAAGAACATTTTAAAATATCTGCGGAGGACCAAAGATATGTTCTTGATATATGGTGGTCAGGAAGAACTCAGTATAGAGGGATATACTGACGCTTCGTTCCAGTCGGACCAGGATGATTTCCGATCGCAATCAGGCTATGTTTTCAGCTTGAATGGTGGAGCAGTGGTGTGGAAGAGCTTCAAACAGTCAACTGTTGCTGATTCCACAACAGAAGCCGAGTATGTTGCAGCCTCGGAAGCATCCAAGGAGGCAGTGTGGATTCGTAAGTTCGTGAGAGAACTTGGTGTCGTTCCTTCGAGTGCTGATCCTTTGGTTATCTTCTGTGATAACACTGGAGCCATCGCACAAGCAAAGGAACCACGGTCGCACCAGAAGTCCAAGCACATACAGAGACGGTTTCACTTGATCCGGGAGATCATTGATCGAGGCGAGATCAAAATCTGCAAGGTTCATACAGATGACAATCTGGCAGACCCGCTTACCAAGCCTCTGGCGCAGCAGAAGCATGAGAAGCACTGTAATAATATGGGTTTGAGATTACTCAACCATTAGATTAAGTGCAAGTGGGAGATTGTTGGGGTATGCCCTTAAGGCTAATGTTTGAGGCCTTGTGATTGTAAAAGTATCATGTAATAAACTCTTATGTTTATAAAAGGCATGGTTATTATTCAGGTTGTTACCTTGTCTGCTGTAATAAGTGTACTTCTGAATAATGTCTCAAAGCTGTTCAGCTAGGCTGACATGCTATATGTCCTTAGTCGAGATATCTTGGTGAACCTGAGACAGCCTTGATATGATTGAGACTAATATGTGTGCTGATCTTATAGGATGCGTCGAGCATGGAATAAGATGTAGACTCATGGGTACATTGGATGTACTGGACAGACCCTACTAGGATATTCAATTGCTTGTCACAATGTGAATATTCCTTGATTGCAACAAGTGGCACATGTCCTCTGACTTGAGATCACTTGTGTTTCTAAATGATGACTGTCATTGTTTTGAGGTAGTTCAATATCATTTGAAAGATAATGATCATAGACTATCTTGGATAATGATCATGAGTCAGGTTAGGACACTAGTGATAGACATAGGATTGTCGTCTCCTTGTTTAAGGAGTGTGGTGTTCTAAAGGGCCCCCTTATGAGATGATTGAGATAGTGTATGGCCATACCCAGATGACTATGTGCATCTGATCTAATCATGCTCAACATATTGGAATTACAGGCTTGGCACGCTTGTCCAATAAGAACATCCAGTGGCAAAGGACACATGTATGCCTCGTGAGTTTGATTCACACTTGTGCTATGGTTTGGGAGAAGTCTTGGAAGACTCTTTCCTTTATATCGGGAGACAGTGATGTGTTGCTAGATACCCCTCACTGGTCGTGATAACGTAAGTTATCGTTACCGACATTTAAAGGAAACCCTCAGGGTCGCACAATTTGATGATATGGCTTACTTGAGTCAGATCGTATGGACTGGATTCTTTGAGTTCAGATTAAAGGGGATTTAATCTCTGATTGTAAGTGAGATCTGGTGTGATCATGTTTGATTGATTAGGGCTTGAGATCGGTAAGCTTCGATCGAGAGAAATGATGCTAGATCGGGGAGATCAGGGGCATCAGGAGATGAGTGGTTAGATCGTGAGCCTTAGGGTTCAATTTGGTCTAGACCAAGTGGCTTGAGCTATTTCGGTTTGGTTTGATGAACCAAATTCGATTGGACGATTTGGCTTGAACCGGTTCACAAATGTGAACGCTTGGTTCAATGCCAATAGGCGTTTTTGGTTTGTCTTGAGCGCATGGCTTGATTGTCTTCCATTTATGGAAAGTCATCAAAGCCGATTTTGCTTAAACGCCAAAACGCTTAAGCGTTGGTCTCTTGACGACAACGCCTTGATCCTTTTCGTTGGGTGGTTGACGAAAGAGGAAGACAAGGAAAAGGAGCTCTCGGCCATAGGGATTCATCTAATCACCCCCTTTCCATTCGACAAGAGAGCTTGGGTGCCTTGCTAGCACAAGGGACGTCAAGGAAGTGAGCATCTTCATCTTGTGTGTGGACTTGTGGAGGAGACCTAACTTGTTCTCTTCTTCCAAGCCGAATTCCAAGCCTATGGCGTTGGTATGAATCTCCCCTTGTTCTTATCAATCTATGATAGTTGAACATATGGCATGCAAAAGATCTTGAAACCCTTGCTTCCGCTTGCATAAATTTCATTTGCGCCATGATTAGGGTTTTTGCCCCCCTCTCGAAAGGGGTTCCAACAAACTTACGTTATCACGAACAGAGAGGGGTATCTAGCAACACATCACTGTCTCCCGATATAAAGGAAAGAGTCTTCCAAGACTACACCCAAACCACAGTACAAGTGTGAACCCAAGTCACTTGACATATGTGTTTCCTTTGCCACTGGATGTTCTTATTGGACAAGCGTGTCAAGCCTGTAATTCCAATATGATGAGAATGATTAGATCAGATGAACATAGTCATCTGGGTATGGCCATACACTTTCTCAATCATCTCATCCAGGGGGCCCCTTCAGAACATCACACTCCAACAAGGAGACGGCAATCCTATATCTATCACTAGTGCCCTAACATGACTCATGCTCATTATCCAAGATAGTCTATAACCATAATGTTTCAAATGATATTGAACTACCTCAAAACAATGCCAATCATCATTTAGAAACAGAAGTGTTCTCAAGTCAGAGGAAGTATGCCACTTGTTTGCATATCAGGATTATTCACATTGTGACAAGCAATTGAATATCCTAATTAGGGTCAGTCCAGTACATCCAATGTACCCATGAGTCTACATCTTATTCCATGCTCGAAGCATTCTATAAGATTAGAACACATATTAGTCTCAATCATATCAAGGCTGTCTCATGTTCACCAAGATATCTCGACTAAGGACAATACTGCATGTCAGCCAAGCTAAACACCATTGAGACATTATTCAGAAGTATACATATTGCAGCAGATAATGTAACAACCTGAATAACAACCATTGCCTTTATAAACATAGAGTTTATACATGATACTGATAACAACCCAAGGCCTCAAACATTAGCCTTAAGGGCATACCCCAACAATCTCCTACTTGCACTTAATGTAATGGTTGAGAAATCTCAAACCCATATTATTACAGTGCCTCTCATGCTTCTGCTGCGCCAGAGGCTTTGTCAGCGGGTCAGCTAGATTGTCATCTGTATGAACCTTGCAGATTTTGATCTCACCACGATCAATGATCTCCCGGATCAAGTGAAACCTTCTCTGTATGTGCTTGGACTTCTGGTGCGACCGTGGTTCCTTTGCTTGTGCTATTGCTCCAGTGTTATCACAGAAGATAACCAAAGGATCTGCACTCGAAGGAACAACACCAAGTTCCTGAACGAACTTACGAATCCACACTGCCTCCTTAGATGCTTCTGAGGCTGCAACATACTCGGCTTCTGTTGTGGAATCAGCAACAATTGATTGTTTGAAACTTTTCCACACCACTGCTCCTCCATTCAAGCTAAAAACATAGCCTGATTGCGATCGGAAATCATCCTGGTCAGATTGGAACGAAGCGTCAGTATATCCTTCAATACTGAGTTCTTCCTGACCTCCATAAATCAAGAACATATCTTTGGTCCTCCGAAGATATTTCAAAATGTTCTTGACCGCAATCCAGTGTGCCTTCCCTGGATTACTTTGGAATCGACTGGTCACGCTTAACCCGTAAGCGACGTCTGGGCGAGTACACAACATCGCATACATAATGGACCCAATAGCCGAAGCATAAGGCGTATTGTCCATTTCATCTTTCTCAGTCTGTGTTCGTGGACACTGACTCTTTGAAAGATTCAGACCATGTCTGACTGGAAGATATCCTCTTTTAGAATTTTCTAAATGGAATCTCTCCAGGACTTTATAGATGTAAGTACTCTGGCACAGCCCGAGAAGCCTCTTAGATCTATCTCTGTAGATCTTCATACCTAATACATAGGCTGCTTCTCCTAAATCTTTCATCTGGAAACATTTTCTTAACCATGCTTTGACGGCATGTAGTTCAGGAATATCGTTTCCAATGATCAAGATATCATCGACGTAGAGGACTAGGAAAGTAATCACGCTCCCACTAAACCTCTTATATACACACGGGTCATCTTCATTTTTGATGAAACCAAATTCACAGATTGATTCATCAAAACGAATATTCCAGCTTCTTGATGCTTGTTTAAGTCCATAAATGGACTTCTTTAATTTGCATATTCTATGACGATCTGATGGATTGGTGAAACCTTCAGGTTGTGTCATATACACATCCTCTTCTAGTTTTCCATTAAGGAAAGCGGTCTTCACATCCATTTGCCAGATCTCATAATCATAATATGCTGCTATCGCAAGAATAATCCGAATAGACTTGAACATGGCTACAGGAGAGAAAGTTTCATCATAATCTATCCCGTAGATTTGTTTGAAACCTTTCGCAACTAGCCTGCCTTTATAGGTAACCACGTTACCATCCATGTCAACCTTCTTTTTGAAGATCCACTTACAGCCTATAGGGATTACTCCCGGAGGCGGATCAACCAAATCCCAGACTTGGTTATCTGACATGGAGTCCATCTCGGCTCGCATAGCTTCAAGCCATCTCGCTGATTCCGGTCCACTGACCGCATCCGCATAAGTGAAGGGTTCATCATCAATGATGTAGACTCCGTCATAGCATTCAGGCTGTCGACGGATCCTTCCCGATCTACGCGGTTCCCGTGATATCTGAGCCTCAGGTTGAACATCAACCTGTTCTATTGGCTCAGGCTCATCCAACTGAGTTTGACTACTTTGTCCTTCTTCTGAATTCTCATCCAGCTTTATTTCTCTCCCTCTGGCCTCTTGCAGAAGAAATTCTTTCTCAAGAAAAATAGCCGTTCGAGCAACAAATACTTTGTTCTCTTTGGGATCGTAGAAATAATAACCCTTAGTTTCCTTAGGGTAACTGACAAAGATACATTTATCAGATCTGCTCTTCAGTTTCCCAGAGGCGAGCTTTTTGACATAAGCTTCGCAACCCCAGATCTTAATAAATGTCAAGCTCGGCTGTTTCCCATACCATAACTCATACGGTGTCTTTGAAACGGCCTTGGATGGCACTCGGTTTAGTACCTTTGCAGCTGTTTCCAATGCAAATCCCCAAAAGGAGTAAGGTAGAGTAGCCTGACTCATCATAGAACGAACCATATCCAGTAAGGTTCTATTTCTCCTCTCGGACACACCATTCCATTGCGGTGTTCCTGGCGGAGTGAGCTGTGAGATAATCCCACACTCGTTCAGATAGTCAATAAACTCATGACTCAAGTATTCTCCACCTCGATCCGATCGAAGTGCCTTGATATTTCGGCCGAGCTGATTCTATACTTCATTTTTGAACTCTTTGAACTTGTCAAATGATTCACTCTTATGTCTCATAAGATAGACATAGCCATATCTACTGAAATCATCAGTAAAGGTAATGAAGTATGAATAGCCACCTCTGGCATGTTTACTAAATGGCCCACACACATCACTGTGAATGAGGTCAAGTAAACCTGAAGCCCTTTGACCTTTATTAGAAAAAGGAGACTTCGTCATTTTACCCATTAAACAAGCTTTGCATGTATCCAGCTCCTCATAGGAGAATGATCCCAGCAGTCCATGGTCATGCAACGCTTAATGCGCTTCTTGTTAATATGGCCTAAACGACTATGCCATAGCAAGGTGCTGTCATCAGCATACTTGGCTTTCTTAATATCAAATTGTTGTATAGAACATTCCATGTCCAACATGAATAACCCATTGTTAATCGACCTGGTAGCATAAACAATATTATCAAAAGAAATATAACACTTTGAAGTTTTGCATTCAAAGGAAAACCCTTTCCTGACAAGAGCAGGAATAGAGATAATATTCTTAGTTATGCTCGGTACAAAATTACAATTGTCAAGTTCTAATACAAGACCAGATGGTAAAGAGATGTGATATTCTCCTACAGCAACAGCAGCAACCCGTGCCCCGTTTCCTACTCGTAGGTCCACCTCATGCTGTCCCACCTGTCTTCTTCTCTTGAGTTCCTGTACATTTGAACAAATGTGAACTCCACATGCAGTGTCCAACACCCATGAAATAGAAGAAGAAGATACCATGACTTCAGTCACGAAAATACCTGAGCCAGAAGCGAAAGGCTTGCTTCCCTTCTTGTCTCCTTGGAGCGCTTTACAGTCCTTTTTCCAGTGACCCAGCTGGCCACAATGGAAACATCTGTATTCCTTCGACCGCTTTATCTTTTGTTTTAGAGCCTTGTTGTAGCTCTTGATAGGGGCTTTGCCCTTCTTCCCCTTCTTCTTGTTCCTAGAAGGAACCATTAGGACAGAGGATGAAGGCTTTCCCTTCTCAAGAGTCTGCTCTGTAGTACTGAGCATGTTCAGTAACTCCACCGGCGTACAGTCGATTTTGTTCATATTAAAATTAATAATGAATGGATCGAAAGAGGCCGGGAGAGACTGCAGGATGATGTCTACAACAAGCTCCTGATTGATGGTGTGTCCCAGTTTCTCTAGAGCCTCTTTGTACCCAATCATCTTGAGTACGTGAGCTCCCACTGGACTCCCTTCAGTCAGTTTGCTCTGAAAGAAAAGTTTCGTCAAGTTATAGCGTTCAGTCCTTGCCTGTGCAGCATACAGCATCTTGAGGTTTGCTATAATTTCTATAGCAGATAAATCCTCATGCTGACGCTGCAGCTGTGGCGTCATAGACGCAAGCATAAGGCAAGCGACATCAATGCTATCATTGACATGCTTCTCATAGGCTTCCCGAACCGCCCTTGCGGCGTTCGCAGCGGGTTGAGGTGGTATTGCCGTCTCGAGGACATACAGCTTCCTCTCAGCCTTAAGAACAATCTTAAGGTGTCCGTACCAGTCTGAGAAGTTTGGCCCAGCAAACTTCTCCCTTTCCAGTAGGGATCGCACATTGAAATTTGTGGTGTTCGTTGCTGCAGGAATCTACAACATTGCAAGAACAGCAAGGTCAGTATCAATGTTAGAATCAATCCAGGACTTAAGAATGATTCTTTTCTCACTATTTTCTCTGGCTGAAAAATCCAGCAAAACAGCCCGAAAGAGTAAAACTCTTTTAGTGAGATGGGATCCAGATTTCATACTTGGTCTCCGCGTCCCGCTCAGGCGAGATAAGATACACAGAGAGTACAAGCACTAATCTCTGGTAGGCAATCCCTGCCAATCGCCAACCCGTGCGATTCCCCTTCATCTGGGCAATCTAGCAGACTGTGCCAACTGAGTTGGTACAACACAGTCTCTGATCCCACAGATGGCTGCCTCCATATAGCTACCATATGCTCAATATGTAGTCTACATGGTCAAGCTGACCCGACCTACTCCCTGGACCACCACGTGCTATGCTGAGCAACGAGAAGCGATAAATCCCTTCTCTGTAACACGCAGGTGTAATCACACACCGTCTGAAGATAGATGGGCGTGCCCACTGAGTGGGTACAACACGGCCCCAACGATAGTCAGAACAGTGAGGTTTCGCGTCAGAAGGCTATCGTGCTTGATATTTAACATTGGATTTTAATGGTCCTTTTATCTTCTTACTATCATGCAAATCCTATGGCGATAGCAGAAGAATAAATCATGCAGTTACTAAATTACTTAAATAGTAAATTGAAAGCATGATTATCTTATGTGGTAAAAGCCCATTAAGCCTAAGTAAGACCCTAATTTAACTTAAGTCTTCACTTGAGCTCTTCATGGGTCTTTTGAAACTCCATCTGACCCAAGCGCCCTCTGCAGCTCAGATGCGTCCACCAGGTAAAATGCGCCTGTCCTAGAGTCGAACTCTAGAGCTCCCACCTGGTCAAGCCACTTGCTGCAAGCGCTTCTGCCATGTGTGCTCTGTGCTCATGTCTGATTAAATTACATTTTAATCTATCTAGACATGATTGACTCGCAGGTCAATTACACTTTATAAATTAATTAAAATGTGATGCGCAGATCACAATAAATAATTTACAAAAAAAAATCCAGGCACGCAGGCCCCAGCACAGCACACATTAAATTTTGGGCAGCCCACATAAGATTAAATAAACACTCAATCATGTTATACAAACATCATGTGATCCATAAAATTTTCAAAAATCCCATTGGCATCAATTTTATTTCCTTATGTGCCCTACTACCTTACAATGGTCCATTAATAGGGATCCACTCATCAGACCTAGTCAGACCCACTGCCCTTGCATGCACCAAGTCATAACCGACTTGAGTTGACCTCATGGTCAACAATGCATGCGTTAAGGGCTGAACGTCCTTCATGAGTTCTGGCAAGCAGGTGTGACCCCAGGCCTTAATCATGAGCGTTCATAGGTTGCCTTCATCAGACATCGCTACACGCCTTTCTGCAGTCGACCTATAGCCACCTCATGCTTGCGCATAGGTGCCATCTGGTCGACCCATCTAGGCTGTCAGATAGTCTGATCAGACTGTTGGGTCCAGACAGGACCACGACTTCAACCCTAATAACCCGTCTAAGTTTTTCAAGTAGGCGCTTATAGATCTAGTGGATGCGCGCAAGATAAGTTTTGTTTTGACAAAAATCTCTAACGTGCGCTAACAAGTAAACATCATGCATGTAGTATTTTCGCATGATGATCACCTTAGATCTATTCATAAGCGCAAACAAGGATCACAATAAGCAATCATATGATTCATACATGAACTCGGCTCTGATACCAATTGAAAGTTTCTAAAGGGGGGGCGAAACCCTAATAGGCGCATATCAGAACTTGCAATAAGAGGAAATTAGGGTTTCTAAGATCGCATGCATGAACATAAGATCAACTTGTTAAAAGATTGCAAAGATCGACAAGGGATCATACCATAGCCATTGCTTGGATGGTGCCTTGGAAGCTAGAGGGCAATGTGGCTCTCCTCCAAAGGTGCCGCACACAAGATGAGAAATGGCTTTCTCCTTGTCGTTCCTTGTGCTAGCAAGGATCTCCAAGTCTCCTGATCGCTTGAAGGGAAGATGAGATGATCTCTTGGCTAGGCCGAATCCTCCTTGAGCGTCAAGACTCACCACACGAGAGGAGAGAGGCGACAAGAGGAAGATGCGAGCGAGAATAGAGCAATGCTCTCGAACGTGAGGCGTGTTTTCTATTTTGGAAACATAACTTCCAAAAATAGTAAACCCTCAATGTGTTCAAGCGTTCACGCCAAGTGAACAAGTCGCAACATTCTCCTCTTTGAACCAAGCGTTCACTTGATGAACCGGTTCAATCTCATTTGGTTTAAAGACCAAATCAAACCAAGCATTGGTCTAGATCATATTAAACCATAAGGCTCAAGATCTAACCATTCATCTCTTGATGCTCTTGATCTCATCGATCTAGCATCAATTCTCTCAATCGAAGCTTACCGATCTCAAGCCCTAATCAATCAAACATGATCAGACCAGATCTCACTTACAATCAGAGTTTAAATCCCATTAAACTGAACCAAAACAATTCAGTCCACACGATCTGACATAAGTAAGCCATATCATCAAATTGTGCGACCCTAAGGGTTTCCTTTAAATGTCGGTAACGATAACTTTGTTGGGGTATGCCCTTAAGGCTAATGTTTGAGGCCTTGGGATTGTAAAAGTATCATGTAATAAACTCTTATGTTTATAAAAGGCATGGTTATTATTCAGGTTGTTACCTTGTCTGCTGTAATAAGTGTACTTCTGAATAATGTCTCAAAGCTGTTCACTAGGCTGACATGCTATATGTCCTTAGTCGAGATATCTTGGTGAACCTGAGACAGCCTTGATATGATTGAGACTAATATGTGTGCTGATCTTATAGGATGCTTCGAGCATGGAATAAGATGTAGACTCATGGGTACATTGGATGTACTGGACAGACCCTACTAGGATATTCAATTGCTTGTCACAATGTGAATATTCCTTGATTGCAACAAGTGGCACATGTCCTCTGACTTGAGATCACTTGTGTTTCTAAATGATGACTGTCATTGTTTTGAGGTAGTTCAATATCATTTGAAAGATAATGATCATAGACTATCTTGGATAATGATCATGAGTCAGGTTAGGACACTAGTGATAGACATAGGATTGTCGTCTCCTTGTTTAAGGAGTGTGGTGTTCTAAAGGGCCCCCTTATGAGATGATTGAGATAGTGTATGGCCATACCCAGATGACTATGTGCATCTGATCTAATCATGCTCAACATATTGGAATTACAGGCTTGGCACGCTTGTCCAATAAGAACATCCAGTGGCAAAGGACACATGTATGCCTCGTGAGTTTGATTCACACTTGTGCTATGGTTTGGGAGAAGTCTTGGAAGACTCTTTCCTTTATATCGGGAGACAGTGATGTGTTGCTAGATACCCCTCACTGGTCGTGATAACGTAAGTTATCGTTACCGACATTTAAAGGAAACCCTCAGGGTCGCACAATTTGATGATATGGCTTACTTGAGTCAGATCGTATGGACTGGATTCTTTGAGTTCAGATTAAAGGGGATTTAATCTCTGATTGTAAGTGAGATCTGGTCTGATCATGTTTGATTGATTAGGGCTTGAGATCGGTAAGCTTCGATCGAGAGAAATGATGCTAGATCGGGGAGATCAGGGGCATCAGGAGATGAGTGGTTAGATCGTGAGCCTTAGGGTTCAATTTGGTCTAGACCAAGTGGCTTGAGCTATTTCGGTTTGGTTTGATGAACCAAATTCGATTGGACGATTTGGCTTGAACCAGTTCACAAATGTGAACGCTTGGTTCAATGCCAATAGGCGTTTTTGGTTTGTCTTGAGCGCATGGCTTGATTGTCTTCCATTTATGGAAAGTCATCAAAGCCGGTTTTGCTTAAACGCCAAAACGCTTAAGCGTTGGTCTCTTGACGACAACGCCTTGATCCTTTTCGTTGGGTGGTTGACGAAAGAGGAAGACAAGGAAAAGGAGCTCTCGGCCATAGGGATTCATCTAATCACCCCCCTTTCCATTCGACAAGAGAGCTTGGGTGCCTTGCTAGCACAAGGGACGTCAAGGAAGTGAGCATCTTCATCTTGTGTGTGGACTTGTGGAGGAGACCTAACTTGTTCTCTTCTTCCAAGCCGAATTCCAAGCCTATGGCGTTGGTATGAATCTCCCCTTGTTCTTATCAATCTATGATAGTTGAACATATGGCATGCAAAAGATCTTGAAACCCTTGCTTCCGCTTGCATAAATTTCATTTGCGCCATGATTAGGGTTTTTGCCCCCCTCTCGAAAGGGGTTCCAACAATTGGTATCAGAGGCCGTCTATGCATGCTATTATGTTTGCTGATGTGATCCATGTTTACATTTATGCTTAGATCTATGGTTGGTTACATGCGCAAGCTCATGAAAAATTTATGATGCGAAAACTTCATGCATGATGTTTGTTGTTCTAAGCCGCATGTATAGGTGCTTGTTGTTTGTTGTTGTCAAAGTTGCGCTCCCCCTTGAAGGGGACTCTACAAGTGTTGTTGTTGGCGCATGTTTGATTGGCGCTTCTTACATGTTGTTTTTGACAAAACAAAACATCTTGCGCGCCCATGAATTAGATCTAAGTTGCACCTATTGTAAACCCTTAGACGGGTTGATGGGGTTGAAAGCATCCTCTATGTTAGATCAAACTAGTCTGATCAGACCATCTGACAGCCTAGATGGATCGACCAGATGGCACCTGTGCGCAAGCACAAGGTGGCTATAGGTCGATTGCATCACAGGCGTGTAGCGAGGTCTGGTTGAGACAACCAGTGAACACACATGAGTTAGGCCCGGGGTCACACCCGCTTGCCAGAACTCATGTTGGTGGTTCAGCCCTTGGCGCATGCATGGTTGACCATCAGGTCAACGCGAGTCAGTTAGGACTTGGTGCATGCAAGGGCAAGGATCTAACTAGACTTGATGAGTGGATCCCCATCAATGGACCGTTGTAAGGTTATAGGGCTCATAAGGAAATTAAAATTGATGCCATGGGGTTTTTCAAAAATTTTAATTTCATGAATGGATAACATGTTGATTGATGCCTATGCTTGTTTATTTAATCTTATGTGGGTTGCCCTATTGTGTGCTGTGCTGGGGCCTGCGTGCCTGGATTTAAAATTGTAAATTAATTTGTGATCTGCGAATCACATTGTACTTAATTTATAATATGTAATTGACCTGCGAGTCAATCTTGTCTAGATAGATCAAATTGTATTTGATTAGACAGGAGCACAAAGGCACACATCCCAAGGGGCATTCAGCTGGTGGCGCACCTGAGGTGCTCTAGGAGCTAGAGCCCTGGGTTGGACCAGATGAGATGCAAAAGGAGCTCAAGTGAAGACTTAAGTAAAATTAAGGTCTTACTTAGGGTTCATGGGCATTTACCACATAAGATCAACATGCTTTCTATTTATTGCTTTTATAATTAGAAATGCATGTGTTTATCTTCTGCTATCACCATAGGACTTGCATGATAGTCAAGAAGATAAAAAGACCGTTAAAATCCAACGCTAATATATCAAGCTCGTAAGCCTTCTGACGCGAAACCTCACCGTTCTGACTATCGTTGGAGCCGTGTTGTACCCACTCAGTGGGCACGTCCATCTATCTTCAGACGGTGCGGGATTACACCTGCGTGTTACAGAGTAGGGATTTATCCCTTCTCGTTGCTCAGCATAGCACGTGGTGGTCCAGGGAGTAGGTCGGGTCAGCTTGACCATGTAGGCTACATATGTGGCGCATATGGTAGCACATGGAGGCAGCCATCTGTGGGATCAGAGACTGTGTTGTACCAACTCAGTTGGCACAGTCTGCTGGATTGCCCAGATGAAGGGGAATCGCACGGGCTGGCGATTGGCAGGGACTGCCTACCAGAAATTAGTGCTTGTCCTCTCTGTGCATCTTATCTCGCCTGAGCGGGACGCGGAGACCAAGTATGAAATCTGGATCCCATCTCACTAAAAGAGTTTTACTCTTTCAGACTGTTTTACTGGATTTTTCAGTCAGATAAAATAGTGAGAAAAGAATCTTTCTTAAGTCCTGGATTGATTCTGAACATTGATACTGACCTTGCTGTTCTTGCATTGTTGTAGATTCCTGCAGCAACGAACACCATGAGCTTCAATGTGCGATCCCTACTGGAAAGGGAGAAGTTTGCTGGGCCGAACTTCTCTGACTGGTTCGGACACCTTAAGATCGTTCTTAAGGCAGAGAGGAAACTGTATGTCCTCGAGACGGCGATACCGCCGCAGCCCGCTCCGAACGCCGCAAGGGCGGTTCGGGATGCCTATGAAAAGCACGTCAATGATAGCATTGATGTCGCTTGCCTGATGCTATCGTCTATGACGCCACCGCTGCAGCGTCAGCATGAGGATATGTCGGCTATAGAGATTATAGCGAACCTCAAGATGCTGTATGCTGCACAGGCGAGGACAGAACGCTATAATCTGACGAAGCTCTTCTTTCAGAGCAAACTGGCTGAGGGGAGCCCAGTGGGAGCTCACGTGCTCAAGATGATTGGGCACAAGGAGGCTCTGGAGAAACTGGGGCATACCATCAACCAGGAGCTTGCTGTAGATATTATTCTGCAGTCTCTCCCGCCTTCTTTCGATGCGTTCATCATTAACTTTAATATGAACAAAATCGATTGTACTCCGGCAGAGCTGCTGAATATGCTCTTGACTACTGAGGAGACTCTGAAGGGAAAGCCTTCGACCTCTGTCTTGATGGTTCCTTCAAGGAACAAGAAGAAGGGGAAGAAGGGCAAGGCCCCTGTCAAGAACTACAGCAAGGCTCTGAAACAGAAGGTGAAGCGGTCGAAGGACAACAGGTGTTTCCACTGTGGCCAGCTGGGTCACTAGAAAAAGGACTGTAAAGCGCTCCAAGGAGATAAGAGGGGAAGCATCGCTTCTGGCTCAGGTATATATGTGACTGAGGTCATGTTATCTTCTTCTATATCATGGGTGTTGGACACTGCATGTGGAGTTCACATTTGTTCAAATGTATAGGAACTCAAGAGAAGAAGGCAGGTGGGACAGCATGAGGTAGACCTACGCGTTGGAAACGGGGCACGGGTTGCTGCTGTTGCTGTAGGAGACTATTTCATTTCTTTACCATCTGGCATTGTATTAGAATTAAACAATTGTTATTTTGTACCCAGTATTACCAAGAATATTATCTCCATTCCTGCTCTTGTCAGGAAGGGATTTTCCTTTGAATGCAAAATTTCAAAGTGTGTTTTATCTCATGATAATATTGTGTATGCCACTGGTTCAATTAACAATGGGTTATTCATGTTGGACATGGAATATTCGATACAAAATATTGATAATAAGAAAGCCAAGTATGCTGATGACAGCACCTTGCTATGGCATAGTCGTTTAGGCCATATAAACGAGAAGCGCATTAAGCGGTTGCATGAACATGGACTGCTGGGATCATTCTCCTGTGAGGAGATTGATACATGCAAAGCTTGTTTAATGGGTAAAATGACGAAGTCACCTTTTCTTCAAAAGGGTCAAAGGACTTCAGGTTTACTTGACCTTATACACAGTGATGTGTGTGGGCCTTTCAGTAAACATGCCAGAGGTGGCTATCAGTACTTCATTACCTTTACTGATGATTTCAGTAGGTATGGGTATGTCTATCTGATGAGACATAAAAGTGAATCTTTTGACAAGTTCAAAGAGTTCAAAAATAAAGTACAAAATCAGTTAGGCCGTAATATCAAGGCACTTCGTTCTGATCGAGGTGGTGAATACCTGAGTCATGCATTTACTGACTATCTAAAGGAGTGTGGGATTGTCTCACAGCTCACTCCGCCAGGAACACCGCAATGGAATGGTGTGTCCGAAAGGAGAAATAGAACGTTACTTGATATGGTTCGTTCTATGATGAGTCAGGCTACTCTTCCATACTCCTTTTGGGGTTTTGCACTGGAAACAGCTGCAAAGGTACTAAACCGAGTGCCATCCAAGGCAGTTTCAAAGACGCCATATGAGTTATGGTATGGGAAACAGCCTAGCTTGACATTTATCAGGATCTGGGGTTGAGAGGCTTATGTCAAAAAGCTCGCCTCTGGGAAACTGGAGAGCAGATCTGAGAAATGTATCTTTGTTGGTTACCCTAAGGAAACTAAGGGTTATTATTTCTTCGATCCCAAAGAGAACAAGGTTTTTGTTGCTCGGACGGCTATATTTCTTGAGAGGGAATTTCTTCTGCAAAAGGCCAGTGGGAGAGAAATAAAGCTGGATGAGAATCCAGAGGAAGGACAAAGTAGTCAAGCACAGTTGGATGAGCCTGAACCAGTTGAACAGGTTATTGAACAACCTGAGGCTCAGATAACACGGGAACTGCGAAGATCGGGAAGGATCCGTCGTCAGCCTGAGCGCTATGACGGAGTCTACATCATTGATAATGATGAACCCCTCACTTATGCGGATGCGGTCAGTGGACCGGAGTCAGCTAGATGGCTTGAAGCTATGCGAGCCGAAATGGACTCCATGTCAGATAACCAAGTCTGGGATTTGGTTGATCCGCCTCCGGGAGTAATCCCTATAGGCTGTAAATGGATCTTCAAGAAGAAGATTGACATGGATGGTAACGTGGTTACCTATAAAGGCAGGCTAGTTGCGAAAGGTTTCAAACAAATCTACGGGATAGATTATGATGAAACTTTCTCACCTGTAGCCATGTTTAAGTCTATTCGGATTCTTTTCGCGATAGCAGCATATTACGATTATGAGATCTGGCAGATGGATGTGAAAACAGCTTTCCTTAATGGAAATCTGGATGAGGATGTGTATATGACACAACCTGAGGGTTTCACTAATCCATCAGATCGTCATAAAATATGCAAGTTAAAGAAGTCCATTTATGGACTGAAACAAGCATCTAGAAGCTGGAACATTCGTTTTGATGAATCAATCTCTGAGTTTGGTTTCATCAAGAACGATGATGACCCGTGTGTTTATAAGAGGTTTAGTGGGAGCGTAATTACATTCCTAATCCTCTACGTCGATGATATCTTAATCATTGGAAATGATATTCCTGAACTGCATGCTGTTAAAGCATGGTTAGGAAAATGTTTCCAGATGAAAGATCTCGGAGAAGCAGCCTATGTATTAGGTGTCAAGATCTACCGAGATAGATCTAAGAGGCTTCTCGGGCTGTGCCAGAGTACTTACATCGATAAGGTCCTGGATAGATTCCATTTAGAGAATTCTAAACGTGGATATCTTCCAGTCAGACATGGTCTGAATCTTTCAAAGAGTCAGTGTCCACAAACACAGACTGAAAAAGATGAAATGGACAATACGCCTTATGCTTCGGCTATTGGGTCCATTATGTATGCGATGTTGTGTACTCGCCCAGACGTCGCTTACGGGCTAAGCGTGACCAGTCGATTCCAAAGTAATCCAGGTTTGGCGCACTGGATTGCAGTCAAGAACATTTTAAAATATCTGCGGAGGACCAAAGATATGTTCTTGATATATGGTGGTCAGGAAGAACTCAGTATAGAGGGATATACTGACGCTTCGTTCCAGTCGGACCAGGATGATTTCCGATCGCAATCAGGCTATGTTTTCAGCTTGAATGGTGGAGCAGTGGTGTGGAAGAGCTTCAAACAGTCAACTGTTGCTGATTCCACAACAGAAGCCGAGTATGTTGCAGCCTCGGAAGCATCCAAGGAGGCAGTGTGGATTCGTAAGTTCGTGAGAGAACTTGGTGTCGTTCCTTCGAGTGCTGATCCTTTGGTTATCTTCTGTGATAACACTGGAGCCATCGCACAAGCAAAGGAACCACGGTCGCACCAGAAGTCCAAGCACATACAGAGACGGTTTCACTTGATCCGGGAGATCATTGATCGAGGCGAGATCAAAATCTGCAAGGTTCATACAGATGACAATCTGGCAGACCCGCTTACCAAGCCTCTGGCGCAGCAGAAGCATGAGAAGCACTGTAATAATATGGGTTTGAGATTACTCAACCATTAGATTAAGTGCAAGTGGGAGATTGTTGGGGTATGCCCTTAAGGCTAATGTTTGAGGCCTTGTGATTGTAAAAGTATCATGTAATAAACTCTTATGTTTATAAAAGGCATGGTTATTATTCAGGTTGTTACCTTGTCTGCTGTAATAAGTGTACTTCTGAATAATGTCTCAAAGCTGTTCAGCTAGGCTGACATGCTATATGTCCTTAGTCGAGATATCTTGGTGAACCTGAGACAGCCTTGATATGATTGAGACTAATATGTGTGCTGATCTTATAGGATGCGTCGAGCATGGAATAAGATGTAGACTCATGGGTACATTGGATGTACTGGACAGACCCTACTAGGATATTCAATTGCTTGTCACAATGTGAATATTCCTTGATTGCAACAAGTGGCACATGTCCTCTGACTTGAGATCACTTGTGTTTCTAAATGATGACTGTCATTGTTTTGAGGTAGTTCAATATCATTTGAAAGATAATGATCATAGACTATCTTGGATAATGATCATGAGTCAGGTTAGGACACTAGTGATAGACATAGGATTGTCGTCTCCTTGTTTAAGGAGTGTGGTGTTCTAAAGGGCCCCCTTATGAGATGATTGAGATAGTGTATGGCCATACCCAGATGACTATGTGCATCTGATCTAATCATGCTCAACATATTGGAATTACAGGCTTGGCACGCTTGTCCAATAAGAACATCCAGTGGCAAAGGACACATGTATGCCTCGTGAGTTTGATTCACACTTGTGCTATGGTTTGGGAGAAGTCTTGGAAGACTCTTTCCTTTATATCGGGAGACAGTGATGTGTTGCTAGATACCCCTCACTGGTCGTGATAACGTAAGTTATCGTTACCGACATTTAAAGGAAACCCTCAGGGTCGCACAATTTGATGATATGGCTTACTTGAGTCAGATCGTATGGACTGGATTCTTTGAGTTCAGATTAAAGGGGATTTAATCTCTGATTGTAAGTGAGATCTGGTGTGATCATGTTTGATTGATTAGGGCTTGAGATCGGTAAGCTTCGATCGAGAGAAATGATGCTAGATCGGGGAGATCAGGGGCATCAGGAGATGAGTGGTTAGATCGTGAGCCTTAGGGTTCAATTTGGTCTAGACCAAGTGGCTTGAGCTATTTCGGTTTGGTTTGATGAACCAAATTCGATTGGACGATTTGGCTTGAACCGGTTCACAAATGTGAACGCTTGGTTCAATGCCAATAGGCGTTTTTGGTTTGTCTTGAGCGCATGGCTTGATTGTCTTCCATTTATGGAAAGTCATCAAAGCCGATTTTGCTTAAACGCCAAAACGCTTAAGCGTTGGTCTCTTGACGACAACGCCTTGATCCTTTTCGTTGGGTGGTTGACGAAAGAGGAAGACAAGGAAAAGGAGCTCTCGGCCATAGGGATTCATCTAATCACCCCCTTTCCATTCGACAAGAGAGCTTGGGTGCCTTGCTAGCACAAGGGACGTCAAGGAAGTGAGCATCTTCATCTTGTGTGTGGACTTGTGGAGGAGACCTAACTTGTTCTCTTCTTCCAAGCCGAATTCCAAGCCTATGGCGTTGGTATGAATCTCCCCTTGTTCTTATCAATCTATGATAGTTGAACATATGGCATGCAAAAGATCTTGAAACCCTTGCTTCCGCTTGCATAAATTTCATTTGCGCCATGATTAGGGTTTTTGCCCCCCTCTCGAAAGGGGTTCCAACAAACTTACGTTATCACGAACAGAGAGGGGTATCTAGCAACACATCACTGTCTCCCGATATAAAGGAAAGAGTCTTCCAAGACTACACCCAAACCACAGTACAAGTGTGAACCCAAGTCACTTGACATATGTGTTTCCTTTGCCACTGGATGTTCTTATTGGACAAGCGTGTCAAGCCTGTAATTCCAATATGATGAGAATGATTAGATCAGATGAACATAGTCATCTGGGTATGGCCATACACTTTCTCAATCATCTCATCCAGGGGGCCCCTTCAGAACATCACACTCCAACAAGGAGACGGCAATCCTATATCTATCACTAGTGCCCTAACATGACTCATGCTCATTATCCAAGATAGTCTATAACCATAATGTTTCAAATGATATTGAACTACCTCAAAACAATGCCAATCATCATTTAGAAACAGAAGTGTTCTCAAGTCAGAGGAAGTATGCCACTTGTTTGCATATCAGGATTATTCACATTGTGACAAGCAATTGAATATCCTAATTAGGGTCAGTCCAGTACATCCAATGTACCCATGAGTCTACATCTTATTCCATGCTCGAAGCATTCTATAAGATTAGAACACATATTAGTCTCAATCATATCAAGGCTGTCTCATGTTCACCAAGATATCTCGACTAAGGACAATACTGCATGTCAGCCAAGCTAAACACCATTGAGACATTATTCAGAAGTATACATATTGCAGCAGATAATGTAACAACCTGAATAACAACCATTGCCTTTATAAACATAGAGTTTATACATGATACTGATAACAACCCAAGGCCTCAAACATTAGCCTTAAGGGCATACCCCAACAATCTCCTACTTGCACTTAATGTAATGGTTGAGAAATCTCAAACCCATATTATTACAGTGCCTCTCATGCTTCTGCTGCGCCAGAGGCTTTGTCAGCGGGTCAGCTAGATTGTCATCTGTATGAACCTTGCAGATTTTGATCTCACCACGATCAATGATCTCCCGGATCAAGTGAAACCTTCTCTGTATGTGCTTGGACTTCTGGTGCGACCGTGGTTCCTTTGCTTGTGCTATTGCTCCAGTGTTATCACAGAAGATAACCAAAGGATCTGCACTCGAAGGAACAACACCAAGTTCCTGAACGAACTTACGAATCCACACTGCCTCCTTAGATGCTTCTGAGGCTGCAACATACTCGGCTTCTGTTGTGGAATCAGCAACAATTGATTGTTTGAAACTTTTCCACACCACTGCTCCTCCATTCAAGCTAAAAACATAGCCTGATTGCGATCGGAAATCATCCTGGTCAGATTGGAACGAAGCGTCAGTATATCCTTCAATACTGAGTTCTTCCTGACCTCCATAAATCAAGAACATATCTTTGGTCCTCCGAAGATATTTCAAAATGTTCTTGACCGCAATCCAGTGTGCCTTCCCTGGATTACTTTGGAATCGACTGGTCACGCTTAACCCGTAAGCGACGTCTGGGCGAGTACACAACATCGCATACATAATGGACCCAATAGCCGAAGCATAAGGCGTATTGTCCATTTCATCTTTCTCAGTCTGTGTTCGTGGACACTGACTCTTTGAAAGATTCAGACCATGTCTGACTGGAAGATATCCTCTTTTAGAATTTTCTAAATGGAATCTCTCCAGGACTTTATAGATGTAAGTACTCTGGCACAGCCCGAGAAGCCTCTTAGATCTATCTCTGTAGATCTTCATACCTAATACATAGGCTGCTTCTCCTAAATCTTTCATCTGGAAACATTTTCTTAACCATGCTTTGACGGCATGTAGTTCAGGAATATCGTTTCCAATGATCAAGATATCATCGACGTAGAGGACTAGGAAAGTAATCACGCTCCCACTAAACCTCTTATATACACACGGGTCATCTTCATTTTTGATGAAACCAAATTCACAGATTGATTCATCAAAACGAATATTCCAGCTTCTTGATGCTTGTTTAAGTCCATAAATGGACTTCTTTAATTTGCATATTCTATGACGATCTGATGGATTGGTGAAACCTTCAGGTTGTGTCATATACACATCCTCTTCTAGTTTTCCATTAAGGAAAGCGGTCTTCACATCCATTTGCCAGATCTCATAATCATAATATGCTGCTATCGCAAGAATAATCCGAATAGACTTGAACATGGCTACAGGAGAGAAAGTTTCATCATAATCTATCCCGTAGATTTGTTTGAAACCTTTCGCAACTAGCCTGCCTTTATAGGTAACCACGTTACCATCCATGTCAACCTTCTTTTTGAAGATCCACTTACAGCCTATAGGGATTACTCCCGGAGGCGGATCAACCAAATCCCAGACTTGGTTATCTGACATGGAGTCCATCTCGGCTCGCATAGCTTCAAGCCATCTCGCTGATTCCGGTCCACTGACCGCATCCGCATAAGTGAAGGGTTCATCATCAATGATGTAGACTCCGTCATAGCATTCAGGCTGTCGACGGATCCTTCCCGATCTACGCGGTTCCCGTGATATCTGAGCCTCAGGTTGAACATCAACCTGTTCTATTGGCTCAGGCTCATCCAACTGAGTTTGACTACTTTGTCCTTCTTCTGAATTCTCATCCAGCTTTATTTCTCTCCCTCTGGCCTCTTGCAGAAGAAATTCTTTCTCAAGAAAAATAGCCGTTCGAGCAACAAATACTTTGTTCTCTTTGGGATCGTAGAAATAATAACCCTTAGTTTCCTTAGGGTAACTGACAAAGATACATTTATCAGATCTGCTCTTCAGTTTCCCAGAGGCGAGCTTTTTGACATAAGCTTCGCAACCCCAGATCTTAATAAATGTCAAGCTCGGCTGTTTCCCATACCATAACTCATACGGTGTCTTTGAAACGGCCTTGGATGGCACTCGGTTTAGTACCTTTGCAGCTGTTTCCAATGCAAATCCCCAAAAGGAGTAAGGTAGAGTAGCCTGACTCATCATAGAACGAACCATATCCAGTAAGGTTCTATTTCTCCTCTCGGACACACCATTCCATTGCGGTGTTCCTGGCGGAGTGAGCTGTGAGATAATCCCACACTCGTTCAGATAGTCAATAAACTCATGACTCAAGTATTCTCCACCTCGATCCGATCGAAGTGCCTTGATATTTCGGCCGAGCTGATTCTATACTTCATTTTTGAACTCTTTGAACTTGTCAAATGATTCACTCTTATGTCTCATAAGATAGACATAGCCATATCTACTGAAATCATCAGTAAAGGTAATGAAGTATGAATAGCCACCTCTGGCATGTTTACTAAATGGCCCACACACATCACTGTGAATGAGGTCAAGTAAACCTGAAGCCCTTTGACCTTTATTAGAAAAAGGAGACTTCGTCATTTTACCCATTAAACAAGCTTTGCATGTATCCAGCTCCTCATAGGAGAATGATCCCAGCAGTCCATGGTCATGCAACGCTTAATGCGCTTCTTGTTAATATGGCCTAAACGACTATGCCATAGCAAGGTGCTGTCATCAGCATACTTGGCTTTCTTAATATCAAATTGTTGTATAGAACATTCCATGTCCAACATGAATAACCCATTGTTAATCGACCTGGTAGCATAAACAATATTATCAAAAGAAATATAACACTTTGAAGTTTTGCATTCAAAGGAAAACCCTTTCCTGACAAGAGCAGGAATAGAGATAATATTCTTAGTTATGCTCGGTACAAAATTACAATTGTCAAGTTCTAATACAAGACCAGATGGTAAAGAGATGTGATATTCTCCTACAGCAACAGCAGCAACCCGTGCCCCGTTTCCTACTCGTAGGTCCACCTCATGCTGTCCCACCTGTCTTCTTCTCTTGAGTTCCTGTACATTTGAACAAATGTGAACTCCACATGCAGTGTCCAACACCCATGAAATAGAAGAAGAAGATACCATGACTTCAGTCACGAAAATACCTGAGCCAGAAGCGAAAGGCTTGCTTCCCTTCTTGTCTCCTTGGAGCGCTTTACAGTCCTTTTTCCAGTGACCCAGCTGGCCACAATGGAAACATCTGTATTCCTTCGACCGCTTTATCTTTTGTTTTAGAGCCTTGTTGTAGCTCTTGATAGGGGCTTTGCCCTTCTTCCCCTTCTTCTTGTTCCTAGAAGGAACCATTAGGACAGAGGATGAAGGCTTTCCCTTCTCAAGAGTCTGCTCTGTAGTACTGAGCATGTTCAGTAACTCCACCGGCGTACAGTCGATTTTGTTCATATTAAAATTAATAATGAATGGATCGAAAGAGGCCGGGAGAGACTGCAGGATGATGTCTACAACAAGCTCCTGATTGATGGTGTGTCCCAGTTTCTCTAGAGCCTCTTTGTACCCAATCATCTTGAGTACGTGAGCTCCCACTGGACTCCCTTCAGTCAGTTTGCTCTGAAAGAAAAGTTTCGTCAAGTTATAGCGTTCAGTCCTTGCCTGTGCAGCATACAGCATCTTGAGGTTTGCTATAATTTCTATAGCAGATAAATCCTCATGCTGACGCTGCAGCTGTGGCGTCATAGACGCAAGCATAAGGCAAGCGACATCAATGCTATCATTGACATGCTTCTCATAGGCTTCCCGAACCGCCCTTGCGGCGTTCGCAGCGGGTTGAGGTGGTATTGCCGTCTCGAGGACATACAGCTTCCTCTCAGCCTTAAGAACAATCTTAAGGTGTCCGTACCAGTCTGAGAAGTTTGGCCCAGCAAACTTCTCCCTTTCCAGTAGGGATCGCACATTGAAATTTGTGGTGTTCGTTGCTGCAGGAATCTACAACATTGCAAGAACAGCAAGGTCAGTATCAATGTTAGAATCAATCCAGGACTTAAGAATGATTCTTTTCTCACTATTTTCTCTGGCTGAAAAATCCAGCAAAACAGCCCGAAAGAGTAAAACTCTTTTAGTGAGATGGGATCCAGATTTCATACTTGGTCTCCGCGTCCCGCTCAGGCGAGATAAGATACACAGAGAGTACAAGCACTAATCTCTGGTAGGCAATCCCTGCCAATCGCCAACCCGTGCGATTCCCCTTCATCTGGGCAATCTAGCAGACTGTGCCAACTGAGTTGGTACAACACAGTCTCTGATCCCACAGATGGCTGCCTCCATATAGCTACCATATGCTCAATATGTAGTCTACATGGTCAAGCTGACCCGACCTACTCCCTGGACCACCACGTGCTATGCTGAGCAACGAGAAGCGATAAATCCCTTCTCTGTAACACGCAGGTGTAATCACACACCGTCTGAAGATAGATGGGCGTGCCCACTGAGTGGGTACAACACGGCCCCAACGATAGTCAGAACAGTGAGGTTTCGCGTCAGAAGGCTATCGTGCTTGATATTTAACATTGGATTTTAATGGTCCTTTTATCTTCTTACTATCATGCAAATCCTATGGCGATAGCAGAAGAATAAATCATGCAGTTACTAAATTACTTAAATAGTAAATTGAAAGCATGATTATCTTATGTGGTAAAAGCCCATTAAGCCTAAGTAAGACCCTAATTTAACTTAAGTCTTCACTTGAGCTCTTCATGGGTCTTTTGAAACTCCATCTGACCCAAGCGCCCTCTGCAGCTCAGATGCGTCCACCAGGTAAAATGCGCCTGTCCTAGAGTCGAACTCTAGAGCTCCCACCTGGTCAAGCCACTTGCTGCAAGCGCTTCTGCCATGTGTGCTCTGTGCTCATGTCTGATTAAATTACATTTTAATCTATCTAGACATGATTGACTCGCAGGTCAATTACACTTTATAAATTAATTAAAATGTGATGCGCAGATCACAATAAATAATTTACAAAAAAAAATCCAGGCACGCAGGCCCCAGCACAGCACACATTAAATTTTGGGCAGCCCACATAAGATTAAATAAACACTCAATCATGTTATACAAACATCATGTGATCCATAAAATTTTCAAAAATCCCATTGGCATCAATTTTATTTCCTTATGTGCCCTACTACCTTACAATGGTCCATTAATAGGGATCCACTCATCAGACCTAGTCAGACCCACTGCCCTTGCATGCACCAAGTCATAACCGACTTGAGTTGACCTCATGGTCAACAATGCATGCGTTAAGGGCTGAACGTCCTTCATGAGTTCTGGCAAGCAGGTGTGACCCCAGGCCTTAATCATGAGCGTTCATAGGTTGCCTTCATCAGACATCGCTACACGCCTTTCTGCAGTCGACCTATAGCCACCTCATGCTTGCGCATAGGTGCCATCTGGTCGACCCATCTAGGCTGTCAGATAGTCTGATCAGACTGTTGGGTCCAGACAGGACCACGACTTCAACCCTAATAACCCGTCTAAGTTTTTCAAGTAGGCGCTTATAGATCTAGTGGATGCGCGCAAGATAAGTTTTGTTTTGACAAAAATCTCTAACGTGCGCTAACAAGTAAACATCATGCATGTAGTATTTTCGCATGATGATCACCTTAGATCTATTCATAAGCGCAAACAAGGATCACAATAAGCAATCATATGATTCATACATGAACTCGGCTCTGATACCAATTGAAAGTTTCTAAAGGGGGGGCGAAACCCTAATAGGCGCATATCAGAACTTGCAATAAGAGGAAATTAGGGTTTCTAAGATCGCATGCATGAACATAAGATCAACTTGTTAAAAGATTGCAAAGATCGACAAGGGATCATACCATAGCCATTGCTTGGATGGTGCCTTGGAAGCTAGAGGGCAATGTGGCTCTCCTCCAAAGGTGCCGCACACAAGATGAGAAATGGCTTTCTCCTTGTCGTTCCTTGTGCTAGCAAGGATCTCCAAGTCTCCTGATCGCTTGAAGGGAAGATGAGATGATCTCTTGGCTAGGCCGAATCCTCCTTGAGCGTCAAGACTCACCACACGAGAGGAGAGAGGCGACAAGAGGAAGATGCGAGCGAGAATAGAGCAATGCTCTCGAACGTGAGGCGTGTTTTCTATTTTGGAAACATAACTTCCAAAAATAGTAAACCCTCAATGTGTTCAAGCGTTCACGCCAAGTGAACAAGTCGCAACATTCTCCTCTTTGAACCAAGCGTTCACTTGATGAACCGGTTCAATCTCATTTGGTTTAAAGACCAAATCAAACCAAGCATTGGTCTAGATCATATTAAACCATAAGGCTCAAGATCTAACCATTCATCTCTTGATGCTCTTGATCTCATCGATCTAGCATCAATTCTCTCAATCGAAGCTTACCGATCTCAAGCCCTAATCAATCAAACATGATCAGACCAGATCTCACTTACAATCAGAGTTTAAATCCCATTAAACTGAACCAAAACAATTCAGTCCACACGATCTGACATAAGTAAGCCATATCATCAAATTGTGCGACCCTAAGGGTTTCCTTTAAATGTCGGTAACGATAACTTACGTTATCACGAACAGAGAGGGGTATCTAGCAACACATCACTGTCTCCCGATATAAAGGAAAGAGTCTTCTAAGACTACACCCAAACCACAGCACAAGTGTGAACCCAAGTCACTTGACATATGTGTTTCCTTTTGTTGGGGTATGCCCTTAAGGCTAATGTTTGAGGCCTTGGGATTATTTCAGTATCATGTATAAACTCTACGTTTATAAAGGCAATGGTTGTTATTCAGGTTGTTACATCATCTGCTGCAATATGTATACTTCTGAATAATGTCTCAATGCTGTTCAGCTTGGCTGACATGCAGTTTTGTCCTTAGTCGAGATATCTTGGTGAACATGAGACAGCCTTGATATGATTAAGACTAATATGTGTTCTAATCTTATAGGATGCTTCGAGCATGGAATAAGATGTAGACTCATGGGTACATTGGATGTACTGGACAGACCCTACTTGGGATATTCAATTGCTTGTCACAATGTGAATAATCCTTATAAGCTAACAAGTGGCATATTTCCTCTGACTTGAGATCACTTGTGTTTCTAAATGATGATTGGCATTGTTTTGAGGTAGTTCAATATCATTTGAAACATAATGGTTATAGACTATCTTGGATAATGAGCATGAGTCATGTTAGGGCACTAGTGATAGATATAGGATTGCCGTCTCCTTGTTTGGAGTGTGATGTTCTATAGGGGCCCCCTGGATGAGATGATTGAGAAAGTGTATGGCCATACCTAGATGACTATGTTCATCTAATCTAATCATTCTCATCATATTGGAATTACAGGCTTGACACGCTTGTCCAATAAGAACGTCCAGTGGCAAAGGAAACACATATGCCTAGTGAGTTGGGTTCACACTTGTGCTATGGTTTGGGTGTAGTCTTGGAAGACTCTTTCCTTTATATCGGGAGACAGTGATGTGTTGCTAGATACCCCTCACTGATCGTGATAACGTGAGTTATCGTTACCGACATTTAAAGGAAACCCTTAGGGTCGCACAATTTGATGATATGGCTTACTTAAGTCAGATCGTGTGGACTGAATTATTCTGGTTCAGTTTAAAGGAGTTTAAACTCTGATTGTAAGTGAGATCTGGTCTGATCATGTTTGATTGATTAGGACTTGAGATCGGTAAGCTTCGATCGAGAGAATTGATGCTAGATCGGTGGGATCAAGAGCATCAAGAGATGAATGGTTAGATCTTGAACCTTATGGTTTAATTTGATCTAGACCAATGCTTGGCTTAATTTGGTCTTTGAACCAAATCTAATTGAACCGGCTCATCATGTGAGCGCATGGTTCAATGGGAGATAAAGTGGCGATCGGTTTAATTGTGTAAATGCATGAGCGTTAAGGGGTTTGCTATTTTTGGAAGTTGGTTTTCCAAAATAGAGTAACGCTTCCACGTTTGGGCATAACGCCTCACGTTCGAGGGCATTACTCTTCGCTCACTCGCCTCTTCCTCTTGACGACGCTCCTCTTTCGGTGATCTTCTTCACGCAAAGAGAGGGAGTTCGAAAGCCAAGAAAAGCATCTCATCTCCTTCACACGGTTAGGAGACTTGGAGAACTTTGCTAGCACAAAGATCGACAAGGAGTAGGCGATCATACATCTTGTGTGCGCATGCTTTGGAGGAGAGCCACATCGCCCTCTTGCTTCCAAGTCGCCATCCAAGAAATGGCATTGGTATGTTTTTCGTTTGATCTATACAAGTTCATGAAGTTGATCATATATTCATGCATGCGATTCCTTAAGAAACCCTAGCTTCCGCTATGCAAAAATATTCTACATGCGCATATTAGGGTTTCGCCCCCGTAGTGGAACCTTCACCTTTGCCACTGGATGTTCTTATTGGACAAGCGTGTCAATCCTGTAATTCCAATATGATGAGAATGATTAGATCAGATGAACATAGTCATCTAGGTATGGCCATACACTTTCTCAATCATCTCATCCAGGGGGCCCCTTCAGAACATCACACTCCAACAAGGAGACGGCAATCCTATATCTATCACTAGTGCCCTAACATGACTCATGCTCATTATCCAAGATAGTCTATAACCATTATGTTTCAAATGATATTGAACTACCTCAAAACAATGCCAATCATCATTTAGAAACAGAAGTGATCTCAAGTCAGAGGAAGTATGCCACTTGTTTGCATATCAGGATTATTCACATTGTGACAAGCAATTGAATATCCTAATTAGGGTCAGTCCAGTACATCCAATGTACCCATGAGTCTACATCTTATTCCATGCTCGAAGCATTCTATAAGATTAGAACACATATTAGTCTCAATCATATCAAGGCTGTCTCATGTTCACCAAGATATCTCGACTAAGGACAATACTGCATGTCAGCCAAGCTAAACACCATTGAGACATTATTCAGAAGTATACATATTGCAGCAGATAATGTAACAACCTGAATAACAACCATTGCCTTTATAAACATAGAGTTTATACATGATACTGATAACAACCCAAGGCCTCAAACATTAGCCTTAAGGGCATACCCCAACATCCAATTCCTAATAGGATTAGGATTCCAACTCCTAATTGAATTAGGATTCCAACTTCTAGTTGGATTAGGATTCCAACTCCTAATAGGATTAGGATTCCAACTCCTAATTGAATTAGGATTCCAAGTCCTAGTTGGATTAGGATTCCAATTCCTAATAGGATTAGGATTCCAACTCCTAATTAAATTAGGATTCGAATCCAACATGGTTTATAGTCCCAAGTCCAATTACAACTCCCATACAGAGTACAAACTTGACCAGGATATACATAAACCAATGAATCCCAATTGGAACCAGATTCAACCATGAATCGGTCTTGGACATAGAATCATAATGAACTCAAATATATTCCAAGATATCCAAATCTTAAAATTGTAGGGTCCCCTTCAAGGGGGAGCGCAAACCTGATGCAATCCCTTTCTAGAGGGGGGGCGAAAACACTAAGGGGGTGGCGCATAAAATTGCAAGCGGAAGCATGTGTTTTCAACGATCTTAGCATGAGCATATGATCAACTTGAATGAGTTTAGATCTATACCATAGCCATAGAGTTGGAGGTCGGCTTGGAAGAAGAGATCGAATAGGGGTCTCCTCCACAAGATGCGCACACAAGATGAGAAGTGGCCTTTCTTCTTGTTGCTCCTTGTGCTAGCAAGGACTTCAAGTGCACTTGTCGCATGAAGGAGATGAAGGATGAACTTGGCGTGGATGAACTCTTCCTTGTCCTCGTCCAAACTCACCACACCGAAAGCAAGAAGCAATCGTTGAGAAGAGACAAGCGTTTTTTTTTTTTTTTTTTTATCCAAGTGAGGCGTTGAAGAACCATTTCCGAAACCTCCATTCCCAAAATGGTAAGTCATCACTTCAAACGTTCATGTCTAATGAACCAAAACAAAACGCCAATTCGATTGAACCATGCGTTCACATATGTGAACCGGTTCAATTGAATTCGGTCCAATTGAATTCGGTTTAAAGACTAAATTGAACCAAGCCAAGCAATGGTCTAAATCTCATCTGAACCATGAAGGTTCGAGATCTAACCGTACATCCCTTGATGCCTTTGATCTCACCGATCTAGCATCACTACTCTCGATCGAAGCTTACCGATCTCAAGCCCTAATCAATCAAACATGATCAGGCTAGATCTCACTTACAATCAGAGTTTAAACTCCTTTAAACTGAACCAAAACAATTCAGTCCACACGATCTGACTCAAGAAAGCCATATCATCAATTTGTGCGACCCTGAGGGTTTCCTTTAAATGTCGGTAACGATAACTTATGTTATCACGATCAGTGAGGGGTATCTAGCAACACATCACTGTCTCCCGATATAAAGGAAATAGTCTTCCAAGACTACACCCAAACCATGGCACAAGTGTGAATCAAACTCACAAGGCATGCATGTTTCCTTTGCCACTGGATGTTCTTATTGGACAAGCATGTCAAGCCTGTAACTCCAATATGATGAGCATGATTAGATCAGATGAACATAGTCATCTGGGTATGGCCATACACTTTCTCAATCATCTCATATAAGGGGGGCCCCTTTAGAACATCACACTCCTTAAACAAGGAGACGGCAATCCTTTATCTATCACTAGTGCCCTAACCTGACTCAAGCTCACCATCCAAGATAGTCTATAATCATTATGTTTCAAATGATATTGAACTACCTCAAAACAATGACAATCATCATTTAGAAACACAAGTGATCTCAAGTCAAAGGAAATGTGCCACTTGCTGCTATCAAGGATTATTCACATTGTGACAAACAATTGAATATCCTAAAAGGGTCTGTCCAGTACATCCAATGTACCCATGAGTCTACATCTTATTCCATGCTCGAAGCATCCTATAAGATTAGAACACATATTAGTCTTAACCATATCAAGGCTGTCTCATGTTCACCAAGATATCTCGACTAAGGACTTATAGCCTGTCAGCCTAGCTGAACAGCTTTGAGACATTATTCAGAAGTACACTTATTACAGCAGACAAGGTAACAACCTGAATAATAACCATGCCTTTTATAAACATAAGAGTTTATTACATGATACTTTTACAATCCCAAGGCCTCAAACATTAGCCTTAAGGGCATACTCCAACAATCTCCCACTTGCACTTAATCTAATGGTTGAGAAATCTCAAACCCATATTATTACAGTGCTTCTGATGCTTCTGCTGCGCCAGAGGCTTGGTAAGCGGGTCTGCCAGATTGTCATCTGTATGAACCTTGCAAATCTTGATCTCGCCTCGATCAATGATCTCCCGGATCAAGTGAAACCGTCTCTGTATGTGCTTGGACTTCTGGTGCGACCGTGGTTCCTTTGCTTGTGCAATTGCTCCAGTGTTATCACAGAAGATAACCAAAGGATCTGCACTCGAAGGAACGACACCAAGTTCTCTCACGAACTTGCGAATCCACACTGCCTCCTTGGATGCTTCCGAGGCTGCAACATACTCGGCTTCTGTTGTGGAATCAGCAACAGTTGACTGTTTGAAACTCTTCCACACCACTGCTCCACCATTCAAGCTAAAAACATAGCCTGATTGCGATCGGAAATCATCCTGGTCCGACTGGAACGAAGCGTCAGTATATCCTTCAATACTGAGTTCTTCCTGACCACCATATATCAAGAACATATCTTTGGTCCTCCGCAGATATTTTATAATGTTCTTGACTGCAATCCAGTGCGCCAAACCTGGATTTACTTTGGAATCGACTGGTCACGCTTAACCCGTAAGCGACGTCTGCACAACATCGCATACATAATGGACCCAATAGCCGAAGCATAAGGCGTATTGTCCATTTCATCTTTCTCAGTCCGTGTTTGTGGACACTGACTCTTCGAAAGATTCAGACCATGTCTGACTGGAAGATATCCACGTTTAGAATTCTCTAAATGGAATCTCTCCAGGACTTTATCGATGTAAGTACTCTGGCACAGCCCGAGAAGCCTCTTAGATCTATCCCGGTAGATCTTCACACCTAACACATAGGCTGCTTCTCCTAGATCTTTCATCTGGAAACATTTTCCTAACCATGCTTTAACAGCATGCAGTTCAGGAATATCATTTCCAATGATCAAGATATCATCGACGTAGAGGATTAGGAATGTAATTACGCTCCCACTAAACCTCTTATAAACACACGGGTCATCTTCGTTCTTGATGAAACCAAACTCAGAGATTGATTCATCAAAACGAATGTTCCAGCTTCTAGATGCTTGTTTCAGTCCATAAATGGACTTCTTTAACTTGCATATTTTATGACGATCTGATGGATCAGTGAAACCTTCCGGTTGTGTCATATACACATCCTCATCCAGATTTCCATTAAGGAAAGCTGTTTTCACATCCATCTGCCAGATCTCATAATCGTAATATGCAGCTATTGCGAAAAGAATCCGAATAGACTTAAACATGGCTACAGGAGAGAAAGTTTCAACATAATCTATCCCGTAGATTTGTTTGAAACCTTTCGCAACTAGCCTGCCTTTATAGGTAACTACGTTACCATCCATGTCAATCTTCTTCTTGAAGATCCATTTACAGCCTATTGGGATTACTCCCGGAGGCGGATCAACCAAATCCCAGACTTGGTTATCTGACATGGAGTCCATCTCGGCTCGCATAGCATCAAGCCATCTAGCTGACTCCGGTCCACTGACCGCATCCGCATAAGTAAGGGGTTCATCATTATCAATGATGTAGACTCCGTCATAGCGCTCAGGCTGTCGACGGATCCTTCCCAATCTTCGCGGTTCCCGTGATATCTGAGCCTCAGGTTGTTCAATAACCTGATCTACCGGCTCAGGCTCATCCAACTGTGCTTGACTACTTTGTCCTTCATCTGGATTCTCATCCAGTTTTATTTCTCTCCCACTGGCCTCTTGCAGAAGAAATTCCTTCTCAAGAAATATGGCAGTCCGAGCAACAAATACCTTGTTCTCTTTGGGATCGTAGAAATAATAACCCTTAGTTTCCTTAGGGTAACCGACAAAGATACATTTCTCAGATCTGCTCTCCAGTTTCCCAGAGGCGAGCTTTTTGACATAAGCCTCGCAACCCCAGATCCTGATAAATGTCAAGCCAGGCTGTTTCCCATACCATAACTCATATGGCGTCTTAGAAACTGCCTTGGATGGCACTCGGTTTAGTACCTTTGCAGCTGTTTCCAGTGCAAAACCCCAAAAGGAGTATGGAAGAGTGGCCTGACTCATCATAGAACGAACCATATCAAGTAACGTTCTATTTCTCCTCTCGGACACACCATTCCATTGCGGTGTTCCTGGCGGAGTGAGCTGTGAGATAATCCCACACTCTTTCAGATAGTCAGTAAATTCTCGACTTAGGTATTCTCCACCTCGATCAGAACGAAGTGCCTTGATATTTCGGCCTAGCTGATTCTGTACTTCATTCTTGAACTCTTTGAACTTGTCAAAAGATTCACTCTTATGTCTCATTAAATAGACATATCCATACCTACTGAAATCATCAGTAAAGGTAATGAAGTACTGATAGCCACCTCTGGCATGTTTACTAAATGGCCCACACACATCACTGTGTATAAGGTCAAGTAAACCTGAAGCCCTTTGACCTTTGTTAGGAAAAGGTGACTTCGTCATTTTACCCATCAAACAAGCTTTGCATGTATCAATCTCCTCATAGGAGAATGATCCCAGCAGTCCATGATCATGCAACCGCTTAATGCGCTTCTTGTTAATATGGCCTAAACGACTATGCCATAGCAAGGTGCTGTCATCAGCATACTTGGCTTTCTTATTATCAATGTTTTGTATAGAATTTTCCATGTCCAACATGAATAACCCATTGTTAATTGAACCAGTAGCATACACAATATTATCTAGAGAAAGTACACACTTTGAAGTCTTGCATTCAAAGGAAAAACCTTTCCTGACAAGAGCAGGAATAGAGATAATATTCTTGGTGATACTCGGTACAAAATAACAATTGTTTAATTCTAATACAATGCCAGATGGTAAAGAAATGAAATAGTCTCCTACAGCAACAGCAGCAACCCGTGCCCCGTTTCCAACGCGTAGGTCTACCTCATGCTGTCCCACCTGCCTTCTTCTCTTGAGTTCCTGTACATTTGAACAAATGTGAACTCCACATGCAGTGTCCAACACCCATGAAATAGAAGAAGATGAAACCATGACTTCCGTCACGTAAATACTTGAGCCAGAAGCGATGCTTCCCCTCTTATCTCCTTGGAGCGCTTTACAGTCCTTTTTCCAGTGACCCAGCTGGCCACAGTGGAAACACCTGTTGTCCTTCGACCGCTTCACCTTCTGTTTCAGTGCCTTACTGTAATTCTTGACAGGGGCCTTGCCCTTCTTCCCCTTCTTCTTGTTCCTAGAAGGAACCATTAAGACAGAGGTTGAAGGCTTGCCCTTCAGAGTTTCCTCAGTAGTCAAGAGCATATTCAGCAGCTCTGCCGGCGTACAATCGATTTTGTTCATATTAAAGTTAATGATGAACACATCGAAAGAGGGCGGGAGAGACTGCAGAATAATATCTACAGCAAGCTCCTGGTTGATGGTATGCCCCAGTTTCTCCAGAGCCTCCTTGTGCCCAATCATCTTGAGCACGTGAGCTCCCACTGGGCTCCCTTCAGCCAGTTTGCTCTGAAAGAAGAGCTTCGTCAGATTATAGCGTTCTGTCCTCGCCTGTGCAGCATACAGCATCTTGAGGTTCGCTATAATCTCTATAGCCGACATATCCTCATGCTGACGCTGCAGCGGTGGCGTCATAGACGCTAGCATCAGGCAAGCGACATCAATGCTATCATTGACATGCTTATCATAGGCTTCACGAACCGCCCTTGCGGCGTTCGCAGCGGGTTGAGGCGGCACAGCCGTCTCGAGGACATACAGTTTCCTCTCTGCCTTAAGAATGATCTTAAGGTGTCCGAACCAGTCAGAGAAGTTCGGCCCAGCAAACTTCTCCCTTTCCAGTAGGGATCGCACATTGAAGCTCATGGTGTTCGTTGCTGCAGGAATCTACAACAAGCAAGAACAGCAAGGTCAGTATCAATGTTCAGAATCAATCCAGGACTTAAGAAAGATTCTTTTCTCACTATTTTGTCTGACTGAAAAATCCAGTAAACAGTCCGAAAGAGTAACACTCTTTTAGTGAGATGGGATCCAGATTTCATACTTGGTCTCCGCGTCCCGCTCAGGCGAGATAAGATGCACAGAGATGACAAGCACTAATTTCTGGTAGGCTGTCCTAGCCAATCGCCAACCCGTGCGATTCCCCTTCATCTGGGCAATCCAGCAGACTGTGCCAACTGAGTTGGTACAACACAGTCTCTGATCCCACAGATGGCTACCTCCATGTGCTACCATATGCGCCACATATGTAGCCTACATGGTCAAGCTGACCTGACCTACTCCCTGGACCACCACGTGCTATGCTGAGCAACGAGAAGCGATAAATCCCTTCTCTGTAACACGCAGGTGAAATCCAGCACCGTCTGAAGATAGATGGACGTGCCCACTGAGTGGGTACAACACGGCTCCAACGATAGTCAGAACGGTGAGGTTTCGCGTCAGAAGGCTTTCCGAGCTTGATATGTTAGCGTTGGATTTTAACGGTCTTTTATCTTCTTACTATCAGGCAAATCCTATGGCTATAGCAGAAGATAAACACATGCAATTCTAATTATATAAGCAATAAATAGAAAGCATGATCTTATGTGGTAAAAGCCCATGAACCCTAAGTAAGACCTTAATTTTACTTAAGTCTTCACTTGAGCTCCTTTGCATCTCATCTGGTCCAACCCAGGGCCCTAGCGCCAAGAGCACCTCAGGTGCGCCACCAGCTGAATGCCCCTCTTGGATGTGTGCCTTTATGCTCTTGTCTAATCAAAATACATTTTGATCTATCTAGACAAGCTTTGACTCGCAGGTCAATTATACAATAGATTAATGAAAAATGTGATTCGCAGATCACAATAATATTAACTTATAATTAACCAGGCACGCAGGCCCCAGCACAGCACACATTTGGGCAACCCACATAAGATTAAATAAACAAGCATATGGTCTTAATCATCATGTGATCCAATCAAGAAATTAAAATTTTTGAAAACCCCATAGGCATCAATTTTAACTTCCTTATGTGCCCTACAACCTTACAATGGTCCATTGATAGGGATCCACTCATCCATCTAGTTAGATCCTCTGCCCTTGCATGCACCGAGTCCTAACTGACCCGAGTTGACCTAATGGTCAACCATGCATGCGCTAAGAGCTGAACAACCATCAAGAGTTCTGGCAAGCGGGTGTGACCCCGGGCCTAACTCAAGAGTGTTCACTGGTTGTCTCAACCAGACCTCGCTACACGCCTAAGATGCAATCGACCTATGGCCACCTCGTGCTTGCGCACAGGTGCCATCTGGTCGATCCATCTAGGCTGTCAGATGGTCTGATCAGACTATTGGATCTAACCTAGAGGTGACTTCAGCCCCATCAACCCATCTAAGGGTTTATAGTAGGTGGCACTTTAGATCTAGTCATAGGCGCGCAAGTTAGGGTTTTGTTTGATAAAACAACATAAACTAAGCGCCAACACAAGACATGCGACATCATGAACAAACAACATGCGCCTAGATAAGTAAACATCTTACTTTCGCATGGAGAAATAGCATGTCAATTTTCGCATGTGAACAAGATCTAAGCATACATGAAGATGCGCAAACATGGATCACAGAAATATCAAGCAATCATATTAACATGCTTCAACATGCTCTGATACCAATTGTAGGGTCCCCTTCAAGGGGGAGCGCAAACCTGATGCAATCCCTTTCTAGAGGGGGGCGAAAACACTAAGGGGGTGGCGCATAAAATTGCAAGCGGAAGCATGTGTTTTCAACGATCTTAGCATGAGCATATGATCAACTTGAATGAGTTTAGATCTATACCATAGCCATAGAGTTGGAGGTCGGCTTGGAAGAAGAGATCGAATAGGGGTCTCCTCCACAAGATGCGCACACAAGATGAGAAGTGGCCTTTCTTCTTGTTGCTCCTTGTGCTAGCAAGGACTTCAAGTGCACTTGTCGCGTGAAGGAGATGAAGGATGAACTTGGCGTGGATGAACTCTTCCTTGTCCTCGTCCAAACTCACCACACCGAAAGCAAGAAGCAATCGTTGAGAAGAGACAAGCGTTTTTTTTTTTTTTTTTTTTTTTATCCAAGTGAGGCGTTGAAGAACCATTTCCGAAACCTCCATTCCCAAAATGGTAAGTCATCACTTCAAACGTTCATGTCTAATGAACCAAAACAAAACGCCAATTCGATTGAACCATGCGTTCACATATGTGAACCGGTTCAATTGAATTCGGTCCAATTGAATTCGGTTTAAAGACTAAATTGAACCAAGCCAAGCAATGGTCTAAATCTCATCTGAACCATGAAGGTTCGAGATCTAACCGTACATCCCTTGATGCCTTTGATCTCACCGATCTAGCATCACTACTCTCGATCGAAGCTTACCGATCTCAAGCCCTAATCAATCAAACATGATCAGGCTAGATCTCACTTACAATCAGAGTTTAAACTCCTTTAAACTGAACCAAAATAATTCAGTCCACACGATCTGACTCAAGAAAGCCATATCATCAATTTGTGCGACCCTGAGGGTTTCCTTTAAATGTCGGTAACGATAACTTACGTTATCACGATCAGTGAGGGGTATCTAGCAACACATCACTGTCTCCCGATATAAAGGAAATAGTCTTCCAAGACTACACCCAAACCATGGCACAAGTGTGAATCAAACTCACAAGGCATGCATGTTTCCTTTGCCACTGGATGTTCTTATTGGACAAGCATGTCAAGCCTGTAACTCCAATACGATGAGCATGATTAGATCAGATGAACATAGTCATCTGGGTATGGCCATACACTTTCTCAATCATCTCATATAAGGGGGGCCCCTTTAGAACATCACACTCCTTAAACAAGGAGACGGCAATCCTTTATCTATCACTAGTGCCCTAACCTGACTCAAGCTCACCATCCAAGATAGTCTATAATCATTATGTTTCAAATGATATTGAACTACCTCAAAACAATGACAATCATCATTTAGAAACACAAGTGATCTCAAGTCAAAGGAAATGTGCCACTTGCTACTATCAAGGATTATTCACATTGTGACAAACAATTGAATATCCTAAAAGGGTCTGTCCAGTACATCCAATGTACCCATGAGTCTACATCTTATTCCATGCTCGAAGCATCCTATAAGATTAGAACACATATTAGTCTTAACCATATCAAGGCTGTCTCATGTTCACCAAGATATCTCGACTAAGGACTTATAGCCTGTCAGCCTAGCTGAACAGCTTTGAGACATTATTCAGAAGTACACTTATTACAGCAGACAAGGTAACAACCTGAATAATAACCATGCCTTTTATAAACATAAGAGTTTATTACATGATACTTTTACAATCCCAAGGCCTCAAACATTAGCCTTAAGGGCATACTCCAACAAAAACAACGTCAAGAGTCTATTGCGTGTGACCCCATAGGATCCATATAACGATGGCAATGATGATTAAACATCATAAGTAGTGAGAGGTATCGAGCAACACATCACTACTACCCATGTCATAGGACTTAAGTCATCTGACAACAACTCCCTGACAAGCAACAAGGATTCCCATGCATTATAGATCCCTTTGTCTGAACTAATATCCCGCCATTGGATTAGTCTCATATTTATTAATCCAATCTATTGGTCATGAAATAAACAGCATGGCCATACATTCCCGTCATGCACCAATGAGGTAGGGGCGCACAAAGTGGATATCATGCTTCCAATTAAGGAAGGGCAAATCCTACTATTGGTCATCCATATCTCCATATGATTTATAATATGCCCAATGACAGTCATTTTGATCACCCATTTACAGAGAGACGTAAGACTATATCAAAACATACCCGTCATCATATCTAGACATGTATACCTCAAGTCTAAGGATGAATGCAAACCTCTTGCATGTGAGATTTGAAAGAACCCCTTAAATAAGGGGGGTCCCCTTCATGGGGGAGCATAACCCTTAGAGCATATGGCGCATAAAATTATTCTCTTGCGGAATTAGGGTTATAAGATCGATACGCATGCAAAAGATCAACTTGATAACAATAAGAAAACATTCATACCATCGCCATGGAAAGATGTTTCCTTGGAAGCAAAGATCAAAGTAGATCTTCTCCTTGTCGTCACACACAAGATGATGTTGCTATCTCTCTTGGTGCTCCTTGTGCTAGCAAGGTTCCAAGAGGTCCTTGTCGAGTGAAGGGAAAAGAGATGTCTTTCTCCTTGGCCGAATCCTCCTCAACCTTCAAGCGTCGCCGCACACCAAGTCGAGAGGAAAAACTTGCGAGAGGAATAAGTGAATTGGCGAAAATAGAGAATACTCTATTTCGGATGAGCGCCCACTCGACATGGAGATCATGGTTACTAAAAATAGTAACCTCTCCTCATCCCAACGTTCACGCTATGTGAACTCGTCGCCCACTCCTCTCCCAATGAACCAAGCGCTCTTTTAGTGAGCTGGTTCAATTGGTTCGGTTTAAGAACCAACCAAGCCAAGCGACAAGGCCTAGATCAAATAAACCCTAAGGCTTTAGATCTAACCGTCGATCTCTTTAATGCCCCTGATCTGACCGATCTGGCATCCATTCTCTCAATCGAAGCTTACCGATCTCAAGCCCTAATCAATCAAACATGATCAGACCAGATCTCACTTACAATCAGAGATTAAATCCCTTAAAACTGAACCCAAACAATTCAGTCCACACGATCTGACTTAAGTAAGCCATATCATCAAATTGTGCGACCCTAAGGGTTTCCTTTAAATGTCGGTAACGATAATTCACATTATCACGATCAGTGAGGGGTATCTAGCAACACATCACTGTCTCCCGATATAAAGGAAAGAGTCTTCCAAGACTACACCCAAACCATAGCACAAGTGTGAATCATTTCACAAAGCATACATATTTCCTTTGCCACTGGATGTTCTTATTGGACAAGTCTGTCAAACTTGTAACTCCAATATGATGAGCATGATTAGATCAGATGAACACTGTCACCTGGGTATGGCCATACACTCTCTCAATCATCTCATCCAGGGGGCCCCTTTAGAACATCACACTCCTTAAACAAGGAGACGGCAATCCTATGTCTATCACTAGTGCCCTAACCTGACTCAAGCTCACCATCCAAGATAGTCTATAATCATTATGTTTCAAATGATATTGAACTAACTCAAAATAATGACAATCATCATTTAGAAAACACAAGTGATCTCAAGTCAGAGGAAATGTGCCACTTGTCTTATACAAGGAATATTCACGTTGTGACAAACAACTGAACATCCTAGTAGGGTCTGTCCAGTACATCCCATGTACCCATGAGTCTACATCTTATTCCATGCTCGAAGCATCCTATAAGATCAGAACACATATTAGTCTTAACCATATCAAGGTTGTCTCATGTTCACCAAGATACATCGACTAAGGACATAACAGCATGTCAGCCCAGCTGAACAGCTTTGAGACATTATTCAGAAGAACATATATTGCAGCAGACAATGTAACTAACTGAATAACAACCATGCCTTTATAAACATAATAGTTTATTACATGATACTTGTTACATTCCCACAGGCCTCAAACATTAGCCTTAAGGGCATACCCCAACAATCTCCCACTTGCACTTAATCTAATGGTTGAAAAACTTCAAACCCATATTATTACAGTGCTTCTCATGCTTCTGCTGCGCCAGAGGCTTGGTAAGCGGGTCTGCCAGATTGTCGTCTGTATGAACCTTGCATACTTTGATCTCGCCACGATCAATGATCTCCCTGATCAAATGAAACCGTCTCTGTATGTGCTTGGACTTCTGGTGCGACCGTGGTTCCTTTGCTTGTGCGATTGCTCCAGTGTTATCACAAAAGATAACCAAAGGATCTGCACACGAAGGAACAACACCAAGTTCTCTCACGAACTTACGAATCCAGACTGCCTCCTTGGATGCTTCCGAGGCTGCGACATACTCGGCTTCTGTTGTGGAATCAGCAACAGTTGACTGTTTGAAACTTTTCCACACCACTGCACCTCCATTCAAGCTAAAAACATAGCCTGATTGCGATCGGAAATCATCCTGGTCAGACTGGAACGAAGCGTCAGTATATCCTTCAATACTGAGTTCTTCCTGACCACCATATATCAAGAACATATCTTTGGTCCTCCGCAGATATTTTAGGATGTTCTTGACTGCAATCCAGTGCGCCAAACCTGGATTACTCTGGTAACGACTGGTCACGCTTAACCCGTAAGCGACGTCTGGGCGAGTACACAACATCGCATACATTATAGAACCAATAGCCGAAGCATAAGGCGTATTGTTCATTTCATCTTTCTCAGTCTGTGTTTGTGGACACTGACTCTTCGAAAGATTCAGACCATGTCTGACTGGAAGATATCCTTTCTTAGAATTCTCTAAGCGAAATCTCTCCAGGACCTTATCGATGTAAGTACTCTGGCACAGCCCGAGAAGCCTCTTAGATCTATCCCTGTAGATCTTCACACCTAACACATAGGCTGCTTCTCCTAGATCTTTCATCTGGAAACATTTCCTCAGCCATGCTTTAACAGCATGCATTTCAGGAATGTCATTTCCAATGATCAAGATGTCATCGACGTAGAGGACTAGGAAAATAATCACGCTCCCACTAAACCTCTTATATACACACGGGTCATCCTCGTTCTTGATGAAACCAAATTCAGTGACTGATTCATCAAAACGAATGTTCCAGCTTCTCGATGCTTGTTTAAGTCCATAAATAGACTTCTTTAACTTGCATATCTTATGACGATCTGCTGGATTAGTGAAACCTTCTGGTTGTGTCATATACACATCCTCATCCAGATTTCCATTAAGGAAAGCTGTTTTCACATCCATCTGCCAAATCTCATAATCATAATATGCAGCTATCGCGAAAAGAATCCGAATAGACTTAAACATGGCTACAGGTGAGAAAGTTTCATCATAATCTATCCCGTAGATTTGTTTGAAACCTTTCGCAACTAGCCTGCCTTTATAGGTAACCACGTTACCATCCATGTCAATCTTCTTCTTGAAGATCCATTTACAGCCTATAGGGATAACTCCCGGAGGCGGATCAACCAAATCCCAAACTTGGTTATCTGACATGGAGTCCATCTCGGCGCGCATAGCTTCAAGCCATCTCGCTGACTCCGGTCCACTGACCGCATCCGCATAAGTAAGGGGTTCATCATTATCAATGATGTAGACTCCGTCATAGCGCTCAGGCTGTCGACGGATCCTACCCGATCTTCGCGGTTCCCGTGATATCTGAGCCTCAGGTTGTTCAATAACCTGTTCTACCGGCTCAGGCTCATCCAACTGTGCTTGGTCACTTTGTCCTTCTTCTGGATTCTCATCCAGCTTTATTTCTCTCCCACTTGCCTCTTGCAGAAGAAATTCCTTCTCAAGAAATATGGCCGTCCGAGCAACAAAAACCTTGTTCTCTTTGGGGTCGTAGAAATAATAACCCTTAGTTTCCTTAGGGTAACCGACAAAGATACATTTGTCAGATCTGCTCTCTAGTTTCCCAGAGGCGAGCTTTTTGACATAAGCCTCGCAGCCCCAGATCCTGATAAATGTCAAGCTTGGCTGTTTCCCATACCATAACTCATATGGCGTCTTTGAAACTGCCTTGGATGGCACTCGGTTTAGTACCTTTGCAGCTGTTTCCAGTGCAAAACCCCAAAAGGAGTATGGAAGAGTAGCCTGACTCATCATAGAACGAACCATATCTAGTAATGTTCTATTTCTCCTTTCGGACACACCATTCCATTGCGGTGTTCCAGGCGGAGTGAGCTGTGAGATAATCCCACACTCTTTTAGATAGTCAGTAAATGCATGACTTAGGTATTCACCACCTCGATCTGAGCGAAGTGCCTTGATATTACGGCCTAGCTGATTTTGTACTTCATTCTTGAACTCTATGAACTTGTCAAAAGATTCACTTTTATGTCTCATCAGATAGACATACCCATATCTACTGAAATCATCAGTAAAGGTAATGAAGTACTGATAGCCACCTCTGGCATGTTTACTAAAAGGCCCACACACATCGCTGTGTATAAGGTCAAGTAAACCTGAAGCCCTTTGACCTTTGTGAGGAAAAGGAGACTTCGTCATTTTACCCATCAAACAAGCTTTGCATGTATCAATCTCCTTATAGGAGAATGATCCCAGCAGTCCATGATCATGCAACCGCTTAATGCGTTTCTCGTTTATATGGCCTAAACGACTATGCCATAGCAAGGTGCTGTCATCAGCATACTTGGCTTTCTTAATATCAACATTATGTATGGAACTTTCCATGTCCAACATGAATAACCCATTATTAATTGAACCAGTTGCATAAACAATATTATCAAATGATAAAACACACTTTGAAATATTGCATTCAAAGGAAAATCCCTTCCTGACAAGAGCAGGAATGGAGATAATATTTTTAGTTATACTGGGAACAAAGTAACAACTGTTCAGTTCCAATACAAGTCCAGATGGTAAAGAAATAAAGTAGTCTCCTACAGCAACAGCAGCAACCCGTGCCCCGTTTCCAACGCGTAGGTCCACCTCATGCTGTCCCACCTGCCTTCTTCTCTTGAGTTCCTGTACATTTGAACAAATGTGAACTCCACATGCAGTGTCCAACACCCATGATACAGAAGAAGAAAACATGACCTCAGTCACGAATATACCTGAGCCAGAAGCAAAGCTTCCCCTCTTATCTCCTTGGAGCGCTTTACAGTCCTTTTTCCAGTGACCCAGCTGGCCACAGTGGAAACACCTGTATTCCTTGGACCGCTTCACCTTTTGCTTCAGAACCTTGCTGTAGTTCTTGACCGGGGCCTTGCCCTTCTTCCCCTTCTTCTTGTTCCTTGAAGGAACCATCAAGACAGAGGTTGAAGGCTTACCCTTCAGAGTCTCCTCAGTGGTCAAGAGCATATTCAGCAGCTCTGCCGGAGTACAATCGATTTTGTTCATATTAAAATTAATAATGAACGCGTCGAATGAAGGCGGGAGAGACTGTAGAATAATGTCCACAGCAAGCTCCTGGTTGATGGTATGCCCCAGTTTCTCTAGAGCCTCCTTGTGCCCAATCATCTTGAGCACGTGAGCTCCCACTGGGCTCCCTTCAGCCAGTTTGCTCTGAAAGAAGAGCTTTGTCAAATTATAGCGCTCAGTCCTCGCCTGTGCAGCATACAGCATCTTGAGGTTCGCTATCATGTCTATAGCAGACATATCCTCATGCTGACGCTGCAGCGGTGGCGTCATAGACGCTAGCATCAGGCAAGCGACATCAATGCTATCATTGACGTGCTTTTCATAGGCTTCCCGAACCGCCCTTGCGGCGTTCGGAGCGGGCTGCGGCGGAATCGCCGTCTCGAGGACATACAGTTTCCTCTCTGCCTTAAGAACGATCTTAAGGTGTCCAAACCAGTCAGAGAAGTTTGGCCCAGCAAACTTCTCCCTTTCCAGTAGGGATCGCACATTGAAGTTCATGGTGTTCGTTGCTGCAGGTATCTACAACAATGCAAGAACAGCAAGGTCAGTATCAATGTATAAGAATCAATCAGGACTTAAGAAAGATTCTTTTTCTCACTATTTTATCAGGCGTGAAAAATCCAGCAAAACAGCCCGAAAGAGTAGAACTCTTTTAGTGAGATGGGATCCAGATTTCATACTTGGTCTCCGCGTCCCGCTCAGGCGAGATAAGATGCACAGAGAGTACAAGCACTAGTTTCTGGTAGGCAGTCCCTGCCGATCGCCAACCCGTGCGATTCCCCTTCATCTGGGCAGTCCAGCAGACTGTGCCAACTGAGTTGGTACAACACAATCTCTGACCCCAACAGACGGCTGCCTCCATGTGCTACCATATGCGCCACATATGTAGACTACACGGTCAAGCTGACCCGACCTACTCCCTGGACCACCATGTGCTATGCTGAGCAACGAGAAGGGATAAATCCCTGCTCTGTAACACACAGGTGTAATCCCGCACCGTCTGAAGATAGATGGACGTGCCCACTGAGTGGGTACAACACGGCTCCAACGATAATCAGAACAGTGAGGTTTCGCGTCAGAAGGCTTACGAGCTTGATATTTTTAGCGTTGGATTTTAACGGTCTTTTATCTTTATTACTATCATTCAATCCCTATGGTGATAGCAAAAGATAAATCTATCATGCATTTCTAATATTTATGCAATAAAAGAAAGCATGTGTCATATGTGGTAAAAGCCCATAGCCCTAGTGAGACCTTAACCTAACTTAAGACTGCACTTGCTTTTCATGGGTCTTTTGCTGCTCATTTGGCCCAAACCTGGACCCAAGCGCCATCTGCAGCTCTGGTGCGCCCACCAGGAAATGCGCCAGGTCCTAGGGTCGAACCCTAGACCTCCCACCTGGTCCAGCCATGCTGCGTGCGCCTCTGCCAAGTGTGCTCAGTGCTCTTGTCTAATTAAATTACAAATTTAACTATCTAGACAAGAGTGACACGCAGGTCACTTACATTTATAAATTAAAACCCAGTGATTCGCAGATCACAATAATTAATTTACAATTTAATACAGGCACGCAGGCCCCAGCACAGCACACAATTAATATGGGCAGCCCACATATGACTAAATAGACAAACATATGTATCAAATCATCAAACATGTGATCCATGATAAAAATTAAAATTTTCGAAAACCCCATGGGATCAATTTTAATTTTTCCTTATTTGCCCTACAACCTTACAACGGTCCATTACTAGGGATCCACTCATCCAACCTAGTCAGATCCACTGCCCTTGCATGCACCAAGTCCTAACTGACTCGAGTCGACCAAAAAGTCAACTATGCATGCGCTAGGGCTGAACGACCACACTGAGGTCTGGCAAACGGGAGTGACCCCGGGCCTAACTCAGGTGCATTCATTAATCGTCTCAATCAGACATCGCTACACACCTGTCTGCAGTCGACCTATAGCCACCATAGGCTTGCGCCAAGGTGCTATCTGGTCGACCCTTTCAGGCTGTCAGATGATCTGATCAGACATGATTGGATCTAACCTAGGGGGTGACATCAACCCCAGTAACCCGTCTAAGGGTTTACAGTAAGGTCTTTAGATCTAGCATTAGTCGCGCAAGTGTATAAGTTTTGAAAAGAAAACTACAACTTAGAAGCGCCAACTAACATGCGCAAGATAAACATATAGACAAGATTTTCATCATGTAACTTTCGCATGTTGAAGATCTAAGCATACATTCGCATATATGGATCACGCAAATCATTAAGCAATCAAGATAACATGCATTCAACCTGCTCTGATACCAGTTGAAAGAACCCCTTAAATAAGGGGGGTCCCCCTTCATGGGGGAGCATAACCCTTAGAGCATATGGCGCATAAAATTATTCTCTTGCGGAATTAGGGTTATAAGATCGATACGCATGCAAAAGATCAACTTGATAACAATAAGAAAACATTCATACCATCGCCATGGAAAGATGTTTCCTTGGAAGCAAAGATCAAAGTAGATCTTCTCCTTGTCGTCACACACAAGATGATGTTGCTATCTCTCTTGGTGCTCCTTGTGCTAGCAAGGTTCCAAGAGGTCCTTGTCGAGTGAAGGGAAAAGAGATGTCTTTCTCCTTGGCCGAATCCTCCTCAACCTTCAAGCGTCGCCGCACACCAAGTCGAGAGGAAAAACTTGCGAGAGGAATAAGTGAATTGGCGAAAATAGAGAATACTCTATTTCGGATGAGCGCCCACTCGACATGGAGATCATGGTTACTAAAAATAGTAACCTCTCCTCATCCCAACGTTCACGCTATGTGAACTCGTCGCCCACTCCTCTCCCAATGAACCAAGCGCTCTTTTAGTGAGCTGGTTCAATTGGTTCGGTTTAAGAACCAACCAAGCCAAGCGACAAGGCCTAGATCAAATAAACCCTAAGGCTTTAGATCTAACCGTCGATCTCTTTAATGCCCCTGATCTGACCGATCTGGCATCCATTCTCTCAATCGAAGCTTACCGATCTCAAGCCCTAATCAATCAAACATGATCAGACCAGATCTCACTTACAATCAGAGATTAAATCCCTTAAAACTGAACCCAAACAATTCAGTCCACACGATCTGACTTAAGTAAGCCATATCATCAAATTGTGCGACCCTAAGGGTTTCCTTTAAATGTCGGTAACGATAATTCACATTATCACGATCAGTGAGGGGTATCTAGCAACACATCACTGTCTCCCGATATAAAGGAAAGAGTCTTCCAAGACTACACCCAAACCATAGCACAAGTGTGAATCATTTCACAAAGCATACATATTTCCTTTGCCACTGGATGTTCTTATTGGACAAGTCTGTCAAACTTGTAACTCCAATATGATGAGCATGATTAGATCAGATGAACACTGTCACCTGGGTATGGCCATACACTCTCTCAATCATCTCATCCAGGGGGCCCCTTTAGAACATCACACTCCTTAAACAAGGAGACGGCAATCCTATGTCTATCACTAGTGCCCTAACCTGACTCAAGCTCACCATCCAAGATAGTCTATAATCATTATGTTTCAAATGATATTGAACTAACTCAAAATAATGACAATCATCATTTAGAAAACACAAGTGATCTCAAGTCAGAGGAAATGTGCCACTTGTCTTATACAAGGAATATTCACGTTGTGACAAACAACTGAACATCCTAGTAGGGTCTGTCCAGTACATCCCATGTACCCATGAGTCTACATCTTATTCCATGCTCGAAGCATCCTATAAGATCAGAACACATATTAGTCTTAACCATATCAAGGTTGTCTCATGTTCACCAAGATACATCGACTAAGGACATAACAGCATGTCAGCCCAGCTGAACAGCTTTGAGACATTATTCAGAAGAACATATATTGCAGCAGACAATGTAACTAACTGAATAACAACCATGCCTTTATAAACATAATAGTTTATTACATGATACTTGTTACATTCCCACAGGCCTCAAACATTAGCCTTAAGGGCATACCCCAACAAGATTGACCTATTGACTAGACAAGTCAATCCTCACGGTGGGTCACTCTAGTGCATCCAATGCACCTATATGTTTGCATTACTATGCCCCGCACCAAACCAGCTCATACACCAGTCTCACATGCACCAAAGCTGTCCCATATCTGCTAAGACACCTTGACTGGGGATTACTTATGAGAATGGATCCAACCAAACTCCTAAGACATTATTTATGCAATTCAATACATCAACATAGGTTAAGCAATATGCATAATAACGACCATGCCTTTATTAATAATATCAATTCTATCAAAGTACATTCAAATAATGCCGGACCATGTCCATACATTGGTCTGCAGGGCATAAACATTAACAATCTCCCACTTGCACTAAGACCAAGGGCAACTGAATTCATTCAGTCCCATGTCTCTAGTATGACTTAGTTAGCTTCTGTTGTGCTAGAGGCTATGTCAGTGGGTCTACCAGATTGCTATCTATGTTTATTTCGCAAATTTGAACATCATCTTTACCAATGATCTCTAATATCAGATGATATCGCAGCAGTACATTCTTGAGTGTCAAGTTCCTTTTATCATACTATGGCCCCAATAAGAATTATACTAGTCCATCAAGCACCAGGGACTAAATCAAGTTCAAGTGAATGAAGCTGCTTCCTTGGCTGCCACAAGAAGCTACAATGTACTCAGCCTTAATTATACAAATTTGCCACTGTGGTTTGCCTAATGCTCTTCCAGCACACAACACCACAACAAGACAATTCGCAAATCCTGGATGTGAACTATAGTCATTAGACTGGAACGAAGTATCAATATACCCCTATACATAAAATCTTTCCTGTCTATGATAGACTAAACCTCAATCCTTTATACTTCCCAAGTATTAAAGGATTGCTCTGTTATAACCCAGATTTTTGAAAAATAATTTTACAAAATTTAGATTTTTTGTTTTAGGATTTTTATATTTTTTGAGAATTTTTCAGAATTTTTTTTGAGATAAAAATAAATTGTTTTAGTGTTAAAAATTAAATTTGCACTCGCAGGGGCTCGAACACGCATCGCACCTAAAGAGATAGCTTAGCTGAACCGCTAAGCTAGTTAGCAATTTTATTATTAAACCGCACGTATTTTATTTGGTTCGTGAATCGTCGTCGTCTCTGACTTTCGCGGTGACTGAGTCACCGCCGCACCCTTCCCATTTTTGGACGCACCTCACGTCTATTTTAGGGGGCTTCTGGTCGCCCTAGTTCGTCATTAAACCTAGAGTATTCTCGAGCCACAACGCGCCGTCAGGAGAAGGAAATCAGAGCTAGAAGGAGTTCACCGGAGAGGAGCCGCTTTTGCCTTCTATGCAACTAGTGACAACGATACCTCTGTTCTGGGCTATGTTTCAGCTTTGTAGCAAGGTAAGCGTGCTTCGTCTAAGTTTTGGTGGAGTTCTGTTTCGGTTTAGTTATGTTTGGGTGTGTCGACAGCGGCGGCGCCACCGTCGATACCTGCGGCTACTGCGATTGCTTCGAACGTACGTCGAAGGCTCGCCGCAGCTAGTTGAGGAGCCTCCCAGCAATGACAGAAGTCTTCTGGTGAAATCTGGAAGCAAACGGATGCTCGACGTGCTCTCAGGAGCTCGCCGGTGGAAGCGACGGACACAAGTCCGACCGCCTTGCACGGTGGCGAAGGTGCAGCACGGGCGAGAAGCCAATTCGGTCTGATAAACCCATAAGATAGTAGGTATTGCTCACAGTGGTTTTATTAGTTTGATATCAATTTCTATATTTTTCATCAGTATGGATTTTTATCCACAGTTAACTCAGTTGAACCAGTTTTTGCAGTTGTACTACAGTTTTCTTATACAGTTATTAATGTCATTTTCAGCCCTGTTATACTATTTTTTGTTTTACTATCTTTGTTCTTGATCTTGTTACTTACTACCAGTTTCCTCCTTTGGATCTAAGGGCCTACCCTTTCTTCTGGGGAGTGGCTTGCTTAGCATTTATTTGCTAACCCGTGAGGGATGTTTGTGCAGTTGCAGTTCAGGAGGAGTTAGATCATCCGGCAAATCCCCGCAAGCGCAGTTACTCTTGAAGTGCTTCAGGTGGCAAGAGAATACATGAGATAGTTGTTAGAGTTTATTTGTTAGTTATTTTGTTATTCTTAAAAAGCTAAAGTGTTAGCTAGTTGAAATAGTTGTACACCTTTTTGCTATTGGATATGTTTTCTTAGATTTGATTTAATAAAAAGACATGTTTTCTTCCACACTTCTTGGATTTAGAGTATTTATCTTTAACTGCTTAAGGAGGTGTAACATTTGGTATCAGAGGAAAATTTCTAGGAAACATAAGGTCCTATGTTTAAACTTAAGGGTTAGGATTAGGACTAAGGTGAAAATTTTTGGATGTCAAAAAGATTTCTATTTTGATTTTCTAGATCATGGATCCTCGTCGGGGAAGAAGACCTGCCGAAGCTGTAGCCAATCCGGAGCAGTTTGCAACAGCCATAGCCCAGGCCATTCATGGATCAGCAGCTAATGCTAAGTTGACCGAACTGCAAAAGTTTGGTCCAGAACCCTTTAGGGGTGAGTCTGGGGAAGCTGAGGCCGAAGAGTGGCTAAGATTGGTGGAGAAGGCCTTTGAGCTTGTGCAATGCACTGATGAGGACAATGTACGATATGTTACCTTTATGCTTCAAGGAGAGGCAGATGCTTGCTGGAGAACCCAAAGGGTAACTTTGGCTAATGGTGATGCTGTGATTACTTGAGTTCAATTTGTGGAAGCTTTCAATGCCCAATACTTTCCTGCCAATGTACGATCTGTTAAGTTATTGGTGTTTTTATCATTGGAGCAGGGTAAAATGTCTGTCAAGGAATAAGATAGAAAGTTTATTAGCCATAGTCGTTATGCTCCTATGATGGTTGCCACTCAGGTTCAAAAGATTGCTCTGTTTATTAAAGGATTGAACCCACAGTTAAGAACTTGGTTAGCCATGTTTGAACTTAACACTTATGCTGAAGTTGTAAGTAAAGCCCTATTAGCTGAGCAGGCGATGATTGAGTTTGGTCGAGTACCTAATGATTCTAATTCTTCAAGTGGTTCCAAACCTTCTGATAGAGAGCATGTGTCTTCTAAGAGATTTAAGAATACATCGGGAAGAGTGAGACCACCTCAAGCAACCTCTAGGACTTCTGATTCCAGTCTTGTGTTTTGCAAGTTTTGTGGTGACAAGAGTCATCTTTCCCCTAAGTGTCCTAAGGGACAATATGTTTGTTTCTATTGTAAGCAACTGGGTCACCAAAGAATTGGTTGCCGAAAGAGGAACAAATCATAAGCTATAATTTTTGCTGTGTCCAGGCAGGAGACTCAAGGTCCTGAGGTAGATACTCCAAGTAAATTCTGATTTAATTTTGTTACTTCTCCTGTTAAGATTTTTGTGATGTTATCACTAACTGAAGTTATAGATAAATTTGGAGGACCAAATTTCCTTTAAGAGGGGTAGAATGTTATAACCCAGATTTTTGAAAAATAATTTTAGAAAATTCAGATTTTTTTTTCAGGATTTTTAAATTTTTCAGAATTTTTTTGAGATAAAAATAAATGGTTTTAGTGTTAAAAAGTAAATTTGTGCTCGTGGGGGCTCGAACCTGCATCACACCTAAAGAGATGGCTCAGCCAAACCGCTGAGCTAGTTTGCGATTTTATTATTAAACTGCTCGTATTTTATTTGGTTCGAGTTTTGGGTGACGAGTTGAATTGTCGTCGTCTCCGACTTTCATGGTGGCTGAGTCGCCGCCGCGCCATCGCTATTTTTGGACACACTTCGCGTCTATTTTGGGGGCTTCTAGTCGCCCTAGTTCGTCGTTAAACCTAGAGGATTCTCAAGCCGCAACGCACCGTCAGGAGAAGGAAATTAGAGCTAGAAGGAGTTCGCCTGAGAGGAGCTGCTTTCGCCTTTGGTGCAACCAGCGACGACGATACCTCTGTTCTGGGCTACATTTCAGCTTCGTAGCAAGGTAAGCGTGTTTCGTCTAAGTTTTGGTGAAGTTCAGTTTCGGTTTAGTTAAGTTTGGGTGTGTCGACGGCGGCGGCGCCACCGTTGATACCTACGGCTGCTGCAATTGCTTCGAACGTGCGTCGAAGGCTCGCCGCAGTTGGTTGAGGAACTTCCCAGTGAAGGTAGAAGTCTTATGGTGAAATCTGGAAGCGAACGGATGCTCGACGCGCTCTCAGGAGCTCACTGGCGCAAGCGATAGACGCAAGTCCGGCCGCCTTGCACGGCGGCGCGGGCGAGCGGCCGGTTCAGTCTGATTTAGGGTTTTGGGTGGCAGTTTAGTTCAAATAAACCTGGCTCGTTGAGTTTAGAATTGATTTTAATCGGTTCAATAGTTTGGGCGGTTCAATTTCAATTCTGGCCCAGCATAGGTTTTCCATCCAGTTCATCCCCAATTCAGTCGAATCTGGGCCGGTTCAGGTAGCCCTTGGAAAGCTTATGAAAATGCTTATCCAATGGTATCCTGTGTGTCCTTAGATGATTTGTATATTTTGTGTAATTTAGGTTTGAACTATCGGTTTGGCTTGGTTCAGGGTGAATCTTATTGGTTCAATGCAATCCCGTCCAGTTCAGTGGCTTTTGGGTCCGGTTCACTGGATCCAAGGTAGGTTCCCTAGGTTTTGGGACATTTTCTATTTGTTGATTGTCTTTGTTTTTAAGTTTGAATCTTAGTTGATAGAGTTCATGTACAAAATTATGTTTTAGAGTGATTGACCCATTGCTCGGCTTGCATTGTTTGATAACGGTTTGTTGGCTTTTGAAAGGTAAGACCTCAAACCAGATTTCTGTAAATAAGTTTTGATAAGCTTCATTCCAATTGACTCTACTGATGTAGTATTCTGCACATCGGTTTATACAGTTGTACTTTTATTATTGAACACATACCCAGTTCCCTTCGGGGTTAGTATCCACTATGTGGACAGATCAGGGTCCCGCGTTAGCATGCATCGGGATTCATGACACATGGTAGCGCGTGTTTACCATATAAGATGTGTGGTTCACCATCTTATTATGCGTATTCGGGGTGACGACCCCATAAGCTAGTAGGTATTGCTCATAGTGGTTTTATCAGTTTGATATCAGTTTCTATATTTTTCATCAGTATGGATTTTTATCCACTGTTAACTCAGTTGAACCAGTTTATGCAGTTGTACTACAATTTTCTTATACAGTTATTAATCTCATTTTCAGCCCTATTATACTGTTTTTATTTTACTGTCTTTGTTCTTGATCTTGTTACTTACTGCCAGTTTCCTCCTTTGGATCTAAGGGGCTACCCTTTCTTTTGGGGAGAGGCTTGCTTAGCATTTATTTGCTAACCAGTGAGGGATGTTTGTGCAGTTGCAGTTCAGGAGGAGTTAGATCGTCCGGGAAATCCCCGCAAGCGCAGTTACGCTTGAAGTGATTCCGGTGGCAAGAGAATCCATGAGATAGTTGTTAGTTATTTTGTTATTCCTAAAAAGCTAAAGTGTTAGCTAGTTGAAATAGTTGTACACCGTTTTGCTATTGGATATGTTTTCTTATATTTGATTTAATAAAAAGACACGTTTTCTTTTGCACTTATTTGATTTAGATTATTTATCTTTAACTGCTTAAGGAGGTGTAACACTAGGATCTGATTGAAGCTTACTGGCCATGCTCTAAGCATTTGCCACATATGGTCTTGTGCATTTTGCACAAATCATAATCTATCCTATACCCAATGTATTAGGATTATAGACTCATGTTACTACTCTCTAGCTGTGTCATATGACATAGCATCTTTGAGAGAATCAGACCATGTCTTCCTGGAAGGTATCAACTTTTGGAATCATCCAATATGAACCTCTCCATAATCTCCTGGATGAACGTAGATTGACTAAAGGGCGATGACTTTCTTGGATCCCTATCTATAGATCCTCATGCCAAGGATGTAGGCATCATTCCCTAGATCATTCTTCTCGAAATACTTCTCGAGCCTTGACTTCACCGCGTGAAGAGGTGGGATGTCATTTCATGTGAGTAGAATATTGTCAATCATATAGAATAAGAAATACTATGATGCTCCCACTGATGTTCTTGTAAACACAGGCTCTTTTCAACGTGCTTGCATAAGACCATGCATATCTTTATGGCCTGTATATGAGAACCTTTCGGCGATTTCCATATAGACATTCTCTTCTAGACGTCTATTAAGAAAAGCAGTTTTCATAACATGCCACAACAAAATATGCAATTACAACAAGCAGATACCTAATGGACTCAAACAAAGCTATCGGTGAAAAATTTAATCACTATCAACCCAGTGGACTTATCTGAAATTTCATTCACTAGCTTGTCATCATAGGTAACATTGTTACCTTCCATGTATATCTTCCTTGAAGATCCAATTAAAGCCTATGGGTGTTACCCCTTTGGCGGCTCAATCAAGTTCCACACTTGATTAGCAGACATGGAGTCTGTTACGGTTCTCATGGCGCTTAGCCATTTCTTGGAATCTAGTCCACTGACCTCTTCCACTTCCTCATAAGTCTTGGGTTCATCCTTGATAAAAAATTCATCACGCCCACAACCTGTGAGAGCATTTCGAATCCATCCAGACTTATGTGGTTCCTATGTTCCTTGAACCTAGGTTGACTTTCAACCTGCATGTGATATTCCTCTCCATCCGTGTCTAATTGTTTGTGGTTGATTTTGGACCTTGTCCCAATCAAATCTACTCCCACTAGCTTCTTTCAAAAGAAATATATCCTCAAGAAAGACAGCTGCTTGAGCAACAAATATTTTGTTCTCATTGGGATATAAATAGCACTCTCAGTGCCCCCACAAACACACACCATGGAGTGTCAAAACAGTTGCTTGCATGGCTTCAAAATTTGCATGACTATTCAAAGATGGAACCACATCCAATGTGTTCCTTTTTTTCTTTGAACTTCACCACACAGTTATGGTGTTCCAAGTAAGCTGTGAGATAACCCCACACTCTTTAGGACAGTCATGAAATTCCTCATTAACCACCTTGATCCAATCAAAGTGTTTTAATAGATTCTCCAATCCAATTATGTACTTCATTTCTTAACTTCTTGGATTTCTCCAAAGTTATGTGTTGGATAAGACATATCCACACCTAATGAAGTATACAACACCTCCAAGTGTTTGTTTCCATGGGTCCGCACACATTGCTGGGTAATAGATCCAACAAGCAACTGACACTTACACCATTCTTAGTGAAGGCAGCATCTGTCATCTTGTCCATTAGACAAGACTCACATGTATCATAACCCTAAAAGGATAATGATCCCAATAGTCCATAGACTTTTGGATGTGACTTTTGTCCCATGGTCCAAGAGACAATGCAAATAGATGGTATTGATTGAATCATTGGATTTGATCTATTCAGTGTTACACACAGAACTACAAACTATTATTAATTGCACCACTACTATAGAACATTCCAGATTTAAAGAAATACCATTTATTTCAAACTGAAAAATCCATTCAAAACAATAGACATAATGTTCTAATACAAAAGCTGGTACATAATAGCAAAGTTCTAGTTGAAGTCTTGAAGGCAGTGAGATGATATCAATAGTAGCATCCAATGCTCCATTCTTGACTTGAAAGTTGATCCCACCAAACCTCATTGTCCTACTTCTTCTGAGCTCCTGCATATGAAAACATATGTGAGCCCCACATGTGGTACCCAGTACCCATGAATAAGAAGTAGACATTCTCCCCTTGACCTCACCCTGGCGCATCTGCTACTCTCTAATTTCTTGTAGTAAAGCCATCATGGACCTACTACAAGAAGCAGAACCGAACTGGAAGGACCCCGGTGGTAGCGGAATTGACTCCAATGGGACAAACTCCTCATAAAGTCACTAGACGAATCCGCTAATTGTTCCTATTCTGCACCACAGTGCGCTGCATGTTCGACAAAGGGAGTGTGAAACTATTTTCTTTAAATACAAGACAATAAGAATCATCCCGACAGTCTATCATCTTCATATCAACATAGGACTCGAGATCGAGTTGGGTGCTGCCGCATCCCTTCTCAGTGCCATAGGGAATAACACCAAGGGAAACAGCAGGAGGAGTGATCAAACCCCACATAACAACTAAACCCCACTGGGCCCTGGCTACGTGCACAAGTTGCTTTGCAAGGTAGAAAGCAGAATCTACTTGAAATGAATGAAGCATGGCCCACATGAAAAATAATTCAGTTTGTCTTACCATGCCATTGCTCTTCCCTCGTCCAAGATAGCATGAGCAAGAACCTGATGGACATCACGAAGGGTAGGGTTGCTATTGCTAGTGGCATGTGTTGTCCTAGCGAAAAAGTTATGATCGGAGCTTATCAGGCTCTAGAAATTCATCTCACTAAACTTCCCAGGGTGTTAGTCCTGTTCCCTCATCAGGAGATCCATATATGTGGCAGAGCTGGGTAAACATCAGTAAATGCTCCAGATTCCCCAAATGGAATGTGATTCGCCCTAGGTTAGCATCATTGATTAAGCTAACATCAACATTGATGGAGCTAAAGAACTCCAACGTTAATCCAATATAAGTGGGGTGGGCCATCTCCAGAATTGGTCCCTACCAATGTTAGAATAGAGCCATGCCATTATTAGTGTTTATGCCCTAGGACCTTTGGATGGTCAAATGCATGTGTATCACAACCTTTTGATAGATGAGTTATCCTGGCATGGTCGTTGTTATGCAAATTTGTACATCTGTGCACATGTACATTTGCATGTACAATGTCCCTAAGAGATAGATTTTATCTAATCTCTATATTTGTCTCCGGTCGAGAATCATAGTGGATGTGGGACAGCTATGATTCATTTGAGACTGGTATATGTGTCAATTGAGCACGGGTTGCTAACGCAGACATATAGGTATATCAAGGGAGATATACTAGACTAACCCATCATTAGGATTCATCTCGGTGTCACGAGATGAATATCATAGTGACAGAGTTACGCTTGTGCTAGAGGTGAGAGTATTGGTATCTCTATATGGTAAATGAGGGACTTTGACACAACATAACGCTTTGTCGTAAAAGGAAAGTCATAACGACTATCATTGGGTGTGTCATGAGCCATATGAGAGATTCAATGTGCCAAGAGAGGCTTTGCCCCTTCCTTGCGAGGAAGCTTGACGTCCATGGCACCCCTATAGGGATGCATGATGACACAAAAATTCATAGTATATTTTGCGTCATTTTATAAGTCTTTTTGTGTCATATCCATGCTCTTTTGCTTATTTTTATGCCTTATTTATCAAATATTGTGGAATCTGCACCTTTTTGCGATTTTGATTATTTTTAGGTAAAAGGCATTATTTTTTGAGCATTTTCAAGCAATTCAGATGCATAGATAAATTTCCATCATCAAGAGAAGATTACATGTCAAATTTCACGAAGATCGGAGCTTCAGACCAAAAATACGGCAGGGCCATAATCAAAATTATGGTACGTGGTTTTATTGAACCTACAGAATAAACCATGGCACTGCCATAATTTCCGAGCACTGCCACATTTTGGGTCGATTTCTATACAGAAAGTTTTTCAGATTTTATGGCACCACCGTAAACCATATTACGGGCCGTAATTTGGGTTGATTTCTGACCAGAGAATTTTGCAGATTTTACGGCGCTACCGTCAACCAAATTATGGGTCGTAATTTCAAGAGATTTTCTTACAGAATATTTTGCATGATCACGGCACTGCCGTGGTTGTTTTCACAGCCCGTGTTTCTTTCCAGATTCTTCATAGAATACGGCACTGTCGTAATCAAAATCACGACCGTAATTACAACCCAGGTGGCCGATTCTTCTGGTCAAATTAAAGCCCGATTTTTGCACTAATGATTGCGGATGATTTAGACCATCAATTTGAGATCCATAAGAGGAAAAATACTCTAGAGAAGAAGGCAAACACGAAAACACCGGAAGCCCTAATTTTGATCAATCACTGAGAGAGAAATCGTGATCTTCACCGCCGCCCTAGGTTTCACTACCGGGAAGAGTACAATGCATCTCTGGCCGTGAAATTTGAAGGGAAGCTACGCCTAAAGGAGGAGAATATACTCCAGAAGTTTCAGAGCAAAAGGAGATCGATTGGAGGAGACATCAACGAAAAAAGCGTCGCCGCTACTATTCATCGAGCAAAATTACGACTGTAATTTTGATTACAGCCGTACTATTAGTAGAATTTCCTCTTTCTTTTTGATTTTTGATCCTTCAAAATTATGCATTATTGTAAATCTTCAACCATGCTAGCTTAAACACTTTTTGGGACATGCGGGTGTAATCCCCTTAATTTCATAATGACTAGATGATTTTTATTTCGTTAGGGAACTCTTGTTATGATAATTCTGCTTAAGAGATGATTGCCTTTAATTCTTTTTAGTTTCATATTATCAGCATGTTTTTGAGTTTTTACGATATGGACTGAAAAGTGACTTGTAAGAACTTGGAACCCTAGAATCATGATTTAGGAACTCATCGTAAGAAAGTAGGTTTGTTCTTATTTCTAATTTTAAATGTATATTGTATTGTTGATAATCTGATCTGGGAAGAATTATTGAATTAAACATGAAGATATTGTAAGAAATTAAGTATCGGATCATTGGAGAACCTTAAGTAGAACTTGTGAAACTAAAGTATGAAAGTATTTAGTTTTCACTTGTGATGATTGACATAGAGATTGGATGCATGATTGTGATCTTTGATTTCTTTGTGAATGATTTACTTATCTTTAACATTGAATCAATCTTGTGCGAAAGTGAGAATTGATTCCTTGTAAATTGTCTGCGCAAAAGCGAGATGATTTCTTAATGAAGTAAATTATATCTTTATCATAATAAGAGTGGACTGACGATGCGCTTATTTCCTTTTAGTCATAGAAATTAAGGTGGATGAACCCCTAGTCCCAGTTTCTCTCTCTAATTTTGCGTTCTTACCGCATTTTACTTACATCAATTTCGATTGCCTAGCTAATAAGAAATCAACTATTTTGTACTTAGCAAACGAGGTCTCTGTGGTTCGATATATTAATTATTACTTCGAGTATCCGTGCACTTGCAGACACAACAAGTTTTTGGCGTCGTTGCCGGGGACCTTGGTTTTTTTTAATATTGAAGATATTGAGAGTATTACTAGACTAGGTTTTTTTTAATTTTTTTTTTTTTTTGTTAGGAGTCTTTAGAAGCTAAGATTAATTCTATTCCTTTTGTTCTTTTCTGCATATTTTGAGTTATTTGATCTATCTACTTGTGTATGCGCAGGAATCTTAGATCAGGAGCACTAGTTCCCCTAGACCCTGAGATTAACAAAACTCCTATATTACACAGGAAACTTAGATTTGAAGAGAGACAGGAAGAAGAAGTAGTCATGGCAGACAAGAGATCACTTAGGGACTATGCAACCCCTAATCCGCAGGAGATACACTTTAGCATTGCCATACCAGCTATCGAGTCAATAATTTTGAAATTAAGCCAGCTTTCTTGTCTATGATACAGTAGAATCAGTTTGGTGGATCACCACTTGAAGATCCTTATCAACATTTATATCTCTTTCTTGAATATTGTGACACAATTAAAATTAGTGGTGTTTCTGACGATGCATTAAAATAGAGATTGTTTCCTTTTTCTTTCAGGGACCGAGCACATTCTTGGCTACAATCTCGACATACCGGTTCCTTCAATACATGGGATCAACTGTCAAATGCTTTCTTAATAAAGTACTTTCTGCCCAACAAGACCATCCAGTTAAGAAACCAGATTACAAGCTTTGCATAGCAAGATGACGAGTCTTTTTGCGAGGCATTGAGTGTTTTAATGATTTACAATGGAAGTGTCCTCACCATGGCCTTGAAAATTGGATTTTAATACATACTTTTTTACAATGGTTTACTTTATCATACCCGACTGACTGTTGATGCTGGCGCAGGTGGAGCCCTCATGAGCAAAACAATTGAAGATGCTTCACCTTGTTTGAGGAGATGGCCCTGAACCATAACCAATGGGCTACAAAAGGAAGAATGCTATATTGTCATCAACATGGTAAGAATGAGAATGATGGATGGCACACCATGACTGAAAAGGTAGACTCTTTTAGTGTAGAGTCCATGCTTGAAAAGTTTATGGCAAGTCAAAATCAATTCATGACAAATCAAACTAAGGAGATTGAAGATCTTAAGGGTCTGGTTAGTCATCTTACTTCTCAAGTAGGATCTTTAGTAGCTCACAATAAAACCTTAGAAAACCAAATATCTGCTAAACCTAAATTAAACCCTAGAGAACACTATAATGCTATAACTACTAGAAGTGGAAGGCAATTAGATGAACCAAAATGGAGAACCGAGAATAATGAAGAAGAGCCTGAGATTGCACATGACAATGAACCAGTACAAGAAAAATCTCCTATACATGAGCAGTCCCATGCTAGTTTGCCACCTCATAAGGGTGATGAACCTAAAGGTGATGAGACATGTCAGTCAGATATTTCTAGACCTAGTTCACCTGCACCTTTTAGGCCACCTATACCCTTTCCTCAAAGATTAGTGCAAGCCAAGTTAGATAAGCAATTTGGGAAATTTCTTGATGTCTTGAAAAAGCTTTATATTAACATTCCATTTACTTAAGCTTTATCTCAATTGCCCACATATGCTAAGTTTTTAAAAGAAATTTTGTCAAATAAAAGAAAGATAGAGGACGATGGTACTGTGGCATTAACTGAGGAGTGTAGTGCTATCATCCAAAATAAGTTGCCACCAAAATTAAAAGATCCAGGTAGTTTCTCTATACCTTGTTCAATTGGGAGTATAACTTTTGACCGAGCCTTATGTGATCTTGGTGCTAGTCTAAGCCTGATTCCTTTATCTATTTGCAGGAAATTGGACATGGTAGAGCTTAAAGCAACTTCAATATCTTTGCAGCTCGCCGATCGTTTAGTTAAGTATCCTGTAGGGATTCTGGAAGATGTGCCTCTCCAAGTAGGTAAGTATTTCATTCCAGCAAATTTTGTAGTTCTTGAGATGGAAGAAGATGCAAGGATCCCTATTATACATGTAGACTGTTCTTAGCCACAGCAGGGAGCGATTATTGATGTAAGGAACGATAAACTTACACTTAACATTGGAGATAAAAAAATTGAGTATGACTTGAATAAGACCATGAAAAAACCATCATATTATGGATCTTGCTATAGTATACATGCTGTAGATGACATTGTCTATGATCTTAGTGATTTATTTGTTGAGACTTCTGCATATGATTCTGATTTAGATTCTATTCTTGATTCTAATGAAGACACAAGTTCTGAAATTAATAAATTATTAGACTGCATTGCTTATGAAGATAAAAAGAATGAGGAGGAGAAGGTTCTGTTGGTGTATATTCCCTAGGACCTAGTTTTGGTCCATTATTGTACTACTTGATACTGATATTTATATCATTCTGGCATTGTCGTTATCATTATTTGTTTACATCTGCGATCATGTACTTATATGATAATGTCCCTGGAGACAGATTGGATCTATGCTCAAATGATTATCCCCAGTCGATGTACCTGATTGGATATGGGACAACTTTGGTACTTATGAGACTGGAATATGGGCTGGTTAGGCACGAGGTGCTAACGCAGACATATAGGTATATCAGTGGTGGATATACTGGATAGACCCGCTGTGAGGCAATGACTTGGTGTCATAAGTTATCCTCACAAATGATAGGAGATGCATTGATCCCTTAACTTGAGGTCATTGGCCGTTCTATATGGTTGGGGACATGCTTTGATACAACCTAACACCTCACCTAGTTGGGGGGTAATAACGGTTGTCATTGAGCATGTCACGACCCATATGAGAAGGTCTATGAATAGACATAGGATTTGCCCCTTCCTAAGGGAAGCATGATATCCATGGAGCTCCTCTATGGTTCTATGACTGAAAGTGTATGGCCATACCCAGGTTAGACCTGATTTAGTCATAGCAATGAGATTGGATAGAAACAAGTGGTGACACACTTGGCTAATCGGATATCAGTTCGGCAAAGAGACTGTAATGCATCTGTACCTGGTTGTGATGATGGGGATGTCGATGTCGATATCCATTCCGATGACTTGGGTAGCAGCGATGCACTGCTAGGTGCCACTCACTGCTTGTGGTGACCTTTGGTCAGCACTGCCAACGTCAGAGGAACCTATAGGGTCGCACATCTTGATACTCGAGTTCTCGTATTGATCGGGAAGCCTTATGATCGAGTTATTGGATAACTCAGATCTAATTGGGAGATTTCATCAGCGCCAATGAGCCTGATGAGATGAAAGAAACTTATTGGAGCCAACTTCCATTTTTGGCATATTGACCAAACTAACCATGGTTAACCTGGTTTGACCTTGGGTTAAATTGGATTAGAACCAATGGGTTGATTGACATGCATTATGGACCTTGGGCTAGGCCCATTCTATAGTTGGGCTTATTAATAAGTTAAATGGGTTTAAGGAGAAGAATGTGTAGGTGCATGGTTAACCCTAGTTAGACTAGGGATGGTGCCTACGACACATATGGTTAAATCTAAGTTGAATTAATCATTTGTGGGCTAATTAATTAATTAATTTAAATAATTGATAAGAGTCCTATTTAATAGGGCTGATTATTTAAATTATTAATTAGAGTCCTAATTGGATTAGGACTTGATTATTTAAATGATTAATTAGAATCCTAATTGGATTAGGACTTAATTAAATCATTAAAATAATCCTATTCCTACTTCTTCTCCTAGCCACTACCTTAACCGCCCCTTGCTCTATATATTGAGCCCTAGCCGCCCCCTCTCATGACACACATCTTCTTAGAGGCATGAACACTAAGAGGGGCGACAACAAGGATCAAAGGTGGTGGCGGCTTCTTCCATCAAACCCTAGCCGCAAGTCTTCTCCTTCCCTCCTCCTTGGCGCAACTTGGTGGAAGGCTTGGCGGCTCTCTTCTCCTTCCTTCTTCTTCATCCATTGGCGCAAGTACCTTGGAGGTGGCGCAAGCACCTTGGAGGTGGCGCAAGTTGAAAAGAGGGTGACCAAAGGCTTGGATCTTCTTCCCGAGGCTAGCACCGGGCGTGGAAGAAGAGGACTCGAGGTGATCCGTGTGTGTGAGACTACAGAGGGCACACGCTTGTGAGCCTACTACGACATCAGCCTCGCATCGCTCAGAAGGTATTTACCATCTCATCGTGTCGATTCCCTCGCATGCGATCTTCACTAGGTTTTTGGGACCGGCCTGTTTCGGGGATATTCTTCCGCTGTGCTATGTATCTCTGTTGATAAAACTCTGAAAATTTGTAAAATATCCCCGGCGTTTCCCAACAGGTTCCAAAAGTAGAACTTAAAGCTTTACCTGATAATCGTTATGAATTTCTTGGTCCTAATTCTACTTACCCTGTTATTGTTGATGCATAGCTTGGAAAAAGGGAGACTGAGTTGCTTCTTATGGAATTGAGGATTCATATGATGGGGGTAGAGACCACAAACCACAAAGGTACAAGTGGAGCATATGGGTACCCTAGACAAAGGCTTGGAAGCTCGTGAATAAGCTAGCAAGACTCTCTCCAAAAAGCTAGCTCAATAAATAACTATTTCAAGTTATGCTCAAGACACCTTCCAAATAAAAAGTTGCTGCATGCTCAAATCAATTCCACAATCGTGACAAGCATTCACACCAAGCAATGGAGGAAATAATCTTAGTTGCAAATCAGCCAATCAAGCACAGCGCTTATCTCATCAAGCCAAGGCTGCAAACAAAAGGAAACTTGCAATATTCGCCAACAAGGAAAGCTCAACGTCTCCTTGCAGCCACCTTCGCTCAGCCCAGATTTAGCCCACAAGGAAAGCTTCAACGTCTCCATGCTGCTCAAGAAAGGAAATTGCAACGTTCACCAGCAACGTCTCCAAGCTTCAACGTTCAGAAACATCTTCTATATGTAACTCTCACTCTCACCATTGTAAAGTAGTTGAATTTTTGAAGGAATGAAATAGTGTTTCTTCCAATGGAATCAGATGTCTCCCACCCTCTTCCCTTCTGAGGTGCTTGTGTCACCTAGTTTTCCCCTCTTCTCCTTCTTCCCATAACTCTCTGCTCCGCTGCAATCATCCGCACCTTTCAGCCATCTTCCAGATTTCCGAAACTTTGTGAGCATGCCGCCGACGATTCGTCAGTCTGATCCTCACAAAACTTTGGGCATCACTCATCCAGCCCAAGACGAAGCTCCAGCTATCGGCATCCGACCATCTGCCACCACGATCGCCGGAATCGAAACATAGAACCACTCCCCTGTTTCCGCCCTAATCCCACCTCAGACCCGCCTTTCATCGTCGATCTCCTCCGTCCGGCCATCTTTCACCGCCAAACTCTGGCCACATCTTCTCCTCTACCATAGCATCTTCTAGTTATAGCAGGTTTCCATTTGGTGCATCACCGGACGTCCGGTGACGTCCCTGTCCTGCTCGCGCACTTCCCCTATTCTCTTGAACTTCTGCTTCTCCGTCTTCCCAATACTTGGATGCCACCCCCGCCTCCTCCACCTGTTGGGGTATGCCCTTAAGGCTAATGTTTGAGGCCTTGGGTTATTATCAGTATCATTTACAAACTATGTATATGTTTTATAAAGGCAATTGTTGTTATTCAGATTGTTACATTATCTGCTACTGTATGTATACATCTGAGTAATGTCTCAATGATGTTCAGCTTAGCTGACATTCAGTGTTGTCCTTAGTCGAGATATCTCGGTGAACATGAGACAGCCTTGATATGATTGAGACTAATATGTGTTCTAATCTTATAGGATGCTACGAGCATGGAATAAGATTTAGACACATAGGTGCATTGGATGTACTGGACTGACCCTACTTAGGTTATTCAATTGTTTGTCACAATGTGAATAAATCCTTATAAGCAAGCAAGTGGTATATTCCCTCTGACTTGAGATCACTTGTGTTACTAAGTGATGATTGGCATTATCTTGAGGTAGTTCAATATCATTTGAAAGATAATGGTTAAAGATTATCTTGGATAGTGGGCATGAGTCATGTTAGGACACTAGTGATAGATATAGGATTGCCTCTCCTAGTTGGAGTGTGATGTTCTAAAGGGGCCCCCTGGATGAGATGGTTGAGAAAGTGTATGGCCATACCCAGATGACTATGTTCATCTGATCTAACCGTTCTCATCGTGTTGGAATTACAGGCTTGACACGCTTGTCCAACGAGAACATCCAGTGGCAAAGGGAACATGTATACTGAGTGAATTGGATTCACACTTGTGCTATGGTTTGGGAGTAGTCTTGGAAGACTCTTTCCTTCATATCGGGAGACAGTGATGTGTTGCTAGATACCCCTCTCTGATCGTGATAACATAAGTTATCGTTACCGACATTGAAGGAAACCCTCAGGGTCACACAATTTGATGATATGGCTTACTTATGTCAGATCGTGTGGACTGGAATTATTCTAGTTCAGTTTAAAGCAATTTAAACTCTGATTGGAAGTGAGATCTGGTCTGATCATGTTTGATTGATTAGGACATATGATCGGTAAGCTTCGATTGAGAGAATTGATGCTTGATCGAAGAGATCAAGAGTGTCAAGAGATGTGTGGTTGGATCTTGAGCCACTTGGTTCAATAAGATCAAAACCAGGGTTGGTTTGATTTGGTCCTTGAACCAAATAAAATTGAACCGGTTCACTTAGTGTGAGCGCATGGTTCAATTAAAGAGGGAAGTTTTGGTTAGTTCACTTAGGGTGAACGCATGGGAGTTAAGAGAGGGAGTTACACCTTTTTGGTTCTTACCATAAGTGGTAACCGAATCTTTCTATCTTGGTCTCTCACGTTTTCGAAGCTTGCTCTCTCTCGTCTCCTCGGGTGGTGGGTTGCTTGATCATCTTCACGCAACAACAAAGGAAGAGGTTTCGGCCAACAAAGTAAAAAGCACATCTCCTCTCCAAGTTTCGATCAAGGACTCCTTAGTGCCTTGCTAGCACAAAGAGCACAAGGAAGAAGCCATCAACATCTTGTGTGTGATTCCTTTGGAGAAGAGGCGCCTTTCCCCTTTCTTCTTCCAAGCTGCCACTCAAACTGTGGCCATGGTAATGCTTCAACTTATCCTTTCATGGTTGATTATATTTCAAGTCAAGCTATCCATGAAACCTAGTTTTTCTGCCTATGCAAAATTTTTTGAAATGCATGTTACCTAGGTTTCCTTTCAGTGGTATCAGAGGGAGGATTTTGACTTGATACATATGATTGCCATCTTGTGATCCATGTTATTTTATGCTATTTGGTAGATCTACTAGATGCGCATGCTTAAGTTATCATGCGAAAATACATGCCATGTGTTCATACCATTTGTAAGATCGACATGTATTTTTCATTCAAGCTTGCGCATGTGATGTTTGTTTGCGCTTGTCATAGAAGTTTTCAATCAAAACTTATCATCCTGCGCGACATTCACCTAGATCTATCTAAGCGCCTACTTCAAATTCTTAGATGGGTTAACAATGTTGAAGTCGTCAGTCAAGTCTGGACCCATAGCCTAATCAGACCATCTGACAGCCTAGATGGGTCGGCCGGATGGCACCTGTGCGCAAGCAATACAGGTGGCTATAGGCCGACTGCAGAAGGGCGTGTAGCGATGTCTGATTGAGGCGCCTAGTGAACGATCATGATTAAGGCTCGGGGTCACACCCGCTTGCCAGAAATCATGTGGGACGTTCAGCCCTTAAGGCATGCATAGTTGACCATGTGGTCGACGCAAGTCAGTTATGACTGGGTGCATGCAAGGGCAGTAGGTCTGACTTGGTCTAACGAGTGGATGCCTGTTAATGGACCGTTTTAAGGTAGTAGGGCACATAAGGAAATAAAATTGATGCCATGGGTTTTTTCAAAAAAAACTTTTATTTCTATTTGGATCACATGTATGCATGTTTAATATGTTGAATGGGTGTTTATTTAATCTTATGTGGGCTGCCCTTATCTTGTGTGCTGTGCTGGGGCCTGCGTGCCTGGAATTAAATATAAATTTTGCTGTTATCTGCGAATCACACTTTAATTTATGAAAATGTATAATTGACCTGCGTGTCAAACCATGTCTAGATAGATTAAAATGTAATTTGATCAGACATGAGCACATGAGCACACATGGCAGAGGCGCTTGCAGTCAGTGGCTTCACCAGGTGGGAGGTCTAGAGTTTGACTCTAGAGCAGGCGCATACTGCCTGGAGGGCATTTGGACCCGGCTGGGCCAGATGAAGTACAAGAGTCCCATAAAGAGCTCAAGTGAAGACTTTTGTGAAACTAGGGTTTTACTTAGGCTTTTATGGGCGTTTACCACATAAGATAATGGTGCTTTCATTTACTGTTTTAAGTAATATTAGCACAAGCATGTTTTATTCTTCTGCTATCACTATAGACTTTGCATGATAGTAAGAAGATAAAAGACCGATAAAATCCAACGTTAATATCAAGCTCGATTGCCTTCTGACGCGAAACCTCACTGTTCTGACTATCGTTGGGGCCGTGTTGTACCCACTCAGTGGGCATGCCCAGCTATCTTCAGACGGTGCGTGATTACACCTACATGCTACAGAGAAGGGATTTATCGCTTCTCGCTGCTCAGCATAGCACGTGGTGGTCCAGGAATTAGGTCAGGTCAGCTTGACCATATAGGCTACATACTGAGCATATGATAGCTATATGGAGGCAGCCATCTGAGGAATCAAAGACCGTGTTGTACCAACTCAGTTGGCACAGTCTTCTGGATTGCCTAGATGAAGGGGAATCGCACGGGTTGGCGATTGGCATGAATAGCCTACCAGTGACTAGTGCTTGAACTCTCTGTGTATCTTATCTCGCTTGAGCGGGACGCGGAGATCAAATACGAAATCTGGATCCCATCTCACTAAAAGAGTTTCACTCTTTCGGGCTGTTTTATTGGATTTTTCAGTCAGATAAAATAGTGAGAAAAGAATCATTCTTAAGTCCTGGATTGATTCTAGCATGCATACTGACCTTGTTGTTCTTGCTATGTTGTAGATTCCTGCAGCAACGAACACCACAGGGCTCAATTTGCGATCCATATTGGAAAGGGAGAAGTTTGCTGGGCCAAACTTCTCAGACTGGTACAGACAGCTTAAGATTGTTCTCAAAGCTGAGAGGAAGCTGTATGTCCTTGAGTCGGCAATACCGGCTCAACCCGCTGCGAACGCCGCAAGGGCGGTTCGAGATGCTTATGAAAAGCACGTCAGTGATAGCACTGATGTCGCTTGCCTTATGCTTGCGTCAATGACGCCTGAGCTCCAGCGTCAGCATGAGGATTTGTCAGCTATTGATATTATAGCAAATCTCAAAATGCTGTATGCTGCACAGGCAAGGACTGAACGCTATAACTTGACAAAACTTTTCTTTCATAGCAAACTGACTGAAGGGAGTCCAGTAGGAGCTCACGTACTCAAAATGATTGGGTATAAGGAGGCTCTAGAGAAACTGGGACATACCATCAATCAAGAACTTGTTGTAGACATTATTTTGCAGTCTCTCCCGGCTTCTTTCGATCCGTTCATCATTAATTTTAATATGAACAAAATCGATTGTACTCCGGCAGAGTTACTGAACATGCTCTGCACCACAGAGCAGACTCTTGAGAAAGGAAAGCCTTCATCCTCTGTCTTAATGGTTCCTTCAAGGAATTAGAAGAAGGGGAAGAAGGGCAAAACCCCTATCAAGAGCTACAACAAGGCTTTGAAGCAAAAGGTGAAGCGGTCAAAGGACAACAGATGCTTCCATTGTGGCCAGTTGGGTCACTGGAAGAAGGACTGTAGAGCGCTCCAAGGAGAGAAGAAGGGAAGTAAGCCTTTCACTTCTGGCTCAGGTATTTACGTGACTGAAGTCATGGTTGCTTCTTCTATATCATGGGTGTTGGACATTGCATGTGGAGTTCACATTTGTTCAAATGTGCAGGAACTCAAGAGAAGAAGACAGGTGGGATAGCATGAGGTGGACCTACGAGTTGGAAACGGGGCATGGGTTGCTGCTGTTGCTGTAGGAGAATATAACATCTCTTTACCATCTGGACTTGTATTAGAACTTGACAATTGTTATTTTGTACCAAGCATAACTAAGAATATTATCTCTATTCCTGCTCTTGTCAGGAAAGGCTTTTCTTTTGAATGCAAAACTTCACAGTGTTGTATTTCATATGATAATATTGTTTATGCAACTGGATCGATTAACAATGGGTTATACATGTTGGACATGGAATGTTCTGTACAACAAATTGATAACAAAAGGGCCAAGTATGCTGATGACAGCACCTTGCTATGGCATAGTCGTTTAGGCCATATTAACAAGAAGCGCATTAAGCGGTTGCATGATCATGGACTGCTGGGATCATTCTCCTATGAGGAGCTTGATACATGCAAAGCTTGTTTAATGGGTAAAATGACGAAGAATCCTTTTACTAATAAAGGTGAAAGGGCTTCAGGTTTACTTGACCTTATTCACAGTGATGTGTGTGGGCCATTTAGTAAACATGCTAGAGGTGGCTATTCATACTTCATTACTTTTACTGATGATTTCAGTAGGTATGGTTATGTCTATCTAATGAGACATAAGAGTGAATCTTTTGACAAGTTCAAAGAATTCAAAAATGAAGTACAGAATCAGTTAGGCCGAAATATCAAGGCACTTCATTCAGATCGAGGTGGAGAATACTTGAGTCGAGAATTTACTGACTATCTGAAGGAGTGTGGGATCATCTCACAGCTCACTCCACCAGGAACACCGCAATGGAATGGTGTGTCCGAAAGGAGAAATAGAACCTTATTGGATATGGTTCGTTCTATGATGAGTCAGGCTACTCTACCTTATTCCTTTTGGGGATTTGCACTGGAAACAGCTGCAAAGGTGCTAAACCGAGTGCCATCCAAGGCTGTTTCAAAGACACCATATGAGTTGTGGTATGGGAAACAACCGAGCTTGACATTTATCAAAATCTGGGGTTGCGAGGCTTATGTCAAAAAGCTCGTCTTTGGGAAACTGGAGAGCAGATCAGATAAATGTATTTTTGTCGGTTACCCTAGAGAAACTAAGGGTTATTATTTCTACGATCCCAAAGAGAACAAAGTATTTGTTGCTCGAACGGCTATTTTTCTTGAGAAGGAATTTCTTCTGCAAGAGGCCAGTGGGAGAGAAATAAAGCTGGATGAAATTCCAGAAGAGGGACAAAGTAGTCAAGCTCAGTTGGATGAGCCTGAGCCAATAGATCAGGTTAATGTTCAACCTAAGGCTCAGATATCATGGGAACCGCGTAGATCGGGAAGGATTCGTCGTCAGCCTGAGCGCTATGACGGAGTCTACATCATTAATGATGAACCCCTCACTTATGCGGATGCGGTCAGTGGACCGGAATCAGCAAGATGGCTTGAAGCTATGCGAGCCGAGATGGACTCCATGTCAGACAACCAAGTCTGGGATTTGGTTGATCCGCCTCCGGGAGTAATCCCTATAGGCTGTAAGTGGATCTTCAAAAAGAAGAAAGACATGGATGGTAACGTGGTTACCTATAAGGGCAGGCTAGTTGCGAAAGGTTTCAAACAAATCTATGGGATAGATTATGATGAAACTTTCTCTCCTGTAGCCATGTTCAAATCCATTCGAATTATTCTCGCGATAGCAGCATATTATGATTATGAGATCTGGCAAATGGATGTAAAGACCGCTTTCCTTAATGGAAAACTGGAAGAGGATGAGTATATGACACAACCTGAAGGTTTCATCAATCCATCAGAACGTCATAAGATATGCAAATTAAAGAAGTCCATTTATGGACTAAAACAAGCATCGAGAAGCTGGAATATTCATTTTGATGAATCAGTCTGTGAATTTGGTTTCATCAAAAATGAAGATGACCCGTGTGTATATAAGAGGTTTAGTGGGAGCGTGATTACTTTCCTAGTCCTCTACGTCGATGATATTTTAATCATTGGAAACGATATTCCTGAACTACATGCAGTCAAGGCATGGTTAAGAAAATGTTTCCAGATGAAAGATTTGGGAGAAGCAGCCTATGTATTAGGTGTGGAGATCTACAGAGATAGATCTAATAGGCTTCTCGGACTGTGCCAGAGTACTTACATCGATAAGGTCCTGGAGAGATTCCATTTAGAAAATTCTAAAAGAGGATATCTTCCAGTCAGACATGGTCTGAATCTTTCAAAGAGCCTGTGTCCTCAAACACAGTCTGAGAAAGATGAGATGGACAATACGCCTTATGCTTCGGCTATTGGGTCTATCATGTATGCGATGTTGTGTACTCGCCCAGACGTCGCTTACGGGTTAAGCGTGACCAGTCGGTTCCAAACTAATCCAGGGAAGGCACACTGGATTGCAGTCAAGAATATTTTGAAATATCTTCGGAGAACCAAAGATATGTTCTTGATTTATGGAGGTCAGGAAGAACTCAGTATTGAAGGATATACTGACGCTTCATTCCAATCTGACCAAGACGATTTCCGATCGCAATCAGGCTATGTTTTTAGCTTGAATGGAGGAGCAGTGGTGTGGAAGAGTTTCAAACAGTCAATTGTTGCTGATTCCACAACAGAAGCTGAGTATGTTGCAGCCTCAGAAGCATCAAAGGAGGCAGTATGGATTCGTAAGTTCGTTCAGGAACTTGGTGTTGTTTCTTCGAGTGCAGATCCATTGGTTATCTTCTGTGATAACACTGGAGCAATTGCACAAGCAAAGGAACCACGGTCACACCAGAAGTCCAAGCACATACAGAGAAGGTTTCATTTGATCCTTGAGATCATAGATCGAGGAGAGATCAAGATCTGCAAGGTACATACAGATGACAATCTAGCTGACCCACTTACAAAGCCTCTGGCGTAGCAGAAGCATGAGAAGCACTGTAATAATATGGGTTTGAGATTTCTCAACCATTAGTTTAAGTGCAAGTGGGAGATTGTTGGGGTATGCCCTTAAGGCTAATGTTTGAGGCCTTGGGTTATTATCAGTATCATGTACAAACTATGTATATGTTTTATAAAGGCAATTGTTGTTATTCAGATTGTTACATTATCTGCTACTGTATGTATATATCTGAGTAATGTCTCAATGATGTTCAGCTTAGCTGACATTCAGTGTTGTCCTTAGTCGAGATATCTCGGTGAACATGAGACAGCCTTGATATGATTGAGACTAATATGTGTTCTAATCTTATAGGATGCTACGAGCATGGAATAAGATTTAGACACATAGGTGCATTGGATGTACTGGACTGACTCTACTTAGGATATTCAATTGTTTGTCACAATGTGAATAAATCCTTATAAGCAAGCAAGTGGTATATTCCCTCTGACTTGAGATCACTTGTGTTACTAAGTGATGATTGGCATTATCTTGAGGTAGTTCAATATCATTTGAAAGATAATGGTTAAAGATTATCTTGGATAGTGGGCATGAGTCATGTTAGGACACTAGTGATAGATATAGGATTGCCTCTCCTAGTTGGAGTGTGATGTTCTAAAGGGGCCCCCTGGATGAGATGGTTGAGAAAGTGTATGGCCATACCCAGATGCATACCCAGATGACTATGTTCATCTGATCTAACCATTCTCATCGTGTTGGAATTACAGGCTTGACACGCTTGTCCAACGAGAACATCCAGTGGAAAAGGGAACATGTATACTGAGTGAATTGGATTCACACTTGTGCTGTGGTTTGGGAGTAGTCTTGGAAGACTCTTTCCTTCATATCGGGAGACAGTGATGTGTTGCTAGATACCCCTCTCTGATCGTGATAACGTAAGTTATCGTTACCGACATTGAAGGAAACCCTCAGGGTCGCACAATTTGATGATATGGCTTACTTATGTCAGATCGTGTGGACTAGAATTATTCTAGTTCAGTTTAAAGCAATTTAAACTCTGATTGGAAGTGAGATCTGGTCTGATCATGGTTGATTGATTAGGACATATGATCGGTAAGCTTCGATCGGGAGAATTGATGCTTGATCGAAGAGATCAAGAGTGTCAAGAGATGTGTGGTTGGATCTTGAGCCACTTGGTTCAATAAGATCAAAACCAGGGTTGGTTTGATTTGGTCCTTGAACCAAATAAAATTGAACCGGTTCACTTAGTGTGAGCGCATGGTTCAATTAAAGAGGGAAGTTTCGGTTGGTTCACTTAGGGTGAACGCATGGGAGTTAAGAGAGGGAGTTACACCTTTTTGGTTCTTACCATAAGTGGTAACCGAATCTTTCTATCTTGGTCTCTCACGTTTTTGAAGCTTGCTCTCTCTCGTCTCCTCGGGTGGTGGGTTGCTTGATCATCTTCACGCAACAACAAAGGAAGAGGTTTCGGCCAACAAAATAAAAAGCACATCTCCTCTCCAAGTTTCGATCAAGGACTCCTTAGTGCCTTGCTAGCACAAAGAGCACAAGGAAGAAGCCATCAACATCTTGTGTGTGATTCCTTTGGAGAAGAGGCGCCTTTCCCCTTTCTTCTTCTAAGCCGCCACTCAAACTATGGCCATGGTAATGCTTCAACTTATCCTTTCATGGTTGATTATATTTCAAGTCAAGCGATCCATGAAACCTAGTTTTTCCGCCTATGCAAAATTTTTCGAAATGCATGTTACCTAGGTTTCCTTTCACCACCATCTCTCGTCGGTGCTGGGATGCCCTCATCGTCTCCTCGTCCTTCCTTGTTCCAGTGCCGTCGATGAGCAAACTGTGCTCTGATGTCTCGTATTTATATCATCTTCAGACCTATATTTACCTGCGAATCGAGACATATTATCATGATTTTACCTCTCTTTCCAGCTTATTTCACTGACTTTCTTCAGTAGCTTCACTACTTGTCATGTTTGTTGAATATAGGATAATTCACTCGCTTTTAGAGCTATACAGAAGTATATTTGCATCTCCGAGTGTATCAGGAATCTTGACAAGAAGTTTGGCTTTAAAAGGGATTAATTTCAAGAATTACAGCTGAGGCCATAATCTACATCATGACTGTAATTCTCTGATTGGCTTCTTGATGGACCCGTTTTGATGAAAGCATAATCATATTTCAAAGACGTGCCGATAACTTCCTCGACGACAAACTTTCAGAGGAAGACAATTATCACAAAAGAGATTATGGGCACAGCCATAATTCAGCATAGTCTCAATCTTTTGATCGGCGATTTTCAACGACACGACTATGACCACAAATCAAGCCGAGCCCATATTTCTCACCTACAAATTTTGAGATGAATTGGACTTCTACATCAATGTTATGGGTATGGCCATAATCTGCCTTGCGATCGTAATCTCGCAGCTGCCAGAATTTATTACGAACCACCCTGCTTTAAATGCTCATAACTCCTTCGTCTTAACTCTGATTTGGACGTTTTTAGAGTCAAAACGAAGGGCATTAAAGGAGCCTTAATGATTTGGGGGTTACAAGAATTAATGAGGTTGTAATAAGTGCATAACCGTTGCATTACGGTTACAACCATAATGGCCCATTACACCCGTATTTATGGAGTCGTCTACAATGAATGGGCCATAACTCCCTCATTATGGCTCCGATTTTAATGATCTTGGTATCAAAACGTAGCTAATTCAATTCTCCATCAATACATGCATTCAAAACTGGGTTTGGACTCTATTTAAAGGGAGAAATCCAGTTTGCAAAAGGGCGACGGGTCTTGGCTTGGTGTGAAGTTCTTGGAGAAAGTTTGGGAGAAGGAGTTCTCTTGTGCATCCATTCCAAAAGGCTTGGAGGAAGAAGATTTCAACCCTCTTAGAAGAGTTTGTAGTCTTTTATCTTTAAGTCTTTCTTATATTTCCTTCTTCGTATAGAGATTTGTACTTAAACGACGCTATGATAGCGTAAATCTTTTGTCGGAACTAAGGGTGTAGTCTCGTTGTATGTATCTCATTCTCAAACTTGATATTTCAAAGCAAATGCAAATTTTACTTTGCATTTATTCATTCTATGCCGTTTTATCGCTAGAATTACCTTGATCACGTAATATCTTTTCTCGGGCGTTGAAAGAAGGACCGAAAGGTGAATTGCGACGCTAGATCTGCTAGTTCGAACATACTCTGACCTATCAAGAAATTGGGTAGGATTTGTATGAGGAATTTTATAGTATCTCTGAACCCATTGGGTCAATCTAGGTGCGGTGAGCCACGAAAGTAGGACGCCGATTTAGATTGATACCGGATTACGCCGTCGAAAGAGGGTAATCTGTACCTTTTGATACTTCCTTGAGCACTTTTAAAGTTTGCTTTGCTATAATTTGGACTTGTTTGAATTTGAGATCCATCAACGAGATGAACCCGATGTTCCGATTTCTCTAACCCCTGTTTTCCACCAGAAGTTTTCTCCTACCGGATTTGGTTTGTTTAAGTCATATTTGCTTTACTTTCTGCAATTCCAAATCTCTTTAATCGTTTGTCTAGCTATAAATTGACAATCTCTTGCTACTTAATCATTGTCCCTATGGGATCGACATCTTAAGTTCTTCCACGACAAAACCGTCACGCTTGCGGTTAGTGGTATGATAAAGTACACATCAAGTTTTGGCGCCATTGCCGGGGACAGGCAACCAATATCAAGGAGATTTAATAATTGGTAGACTAGACGCTTTATTTATAGCTTTTGTTACTTTGCTTTTGTTTCTTTATTTTTGTTTGTTTGCCTTTTGCTTCCATTTTGTTTCGCTGTTCTAGTTATTTACTTTTTCTCTCAATCTCTACTATCTGTGCTTTAACTGTTGTATGCGTAGAGGTTTACGATCAGGTGGATTAGAGGATTTGTACGAGCTAGATCAAGAAATCGAAAGGACGTTCCATCGTAGAAGACGATTAAAGGAATTGAGCGCTAGAGCTCCACCGAGGAATACTGAACCAATTCCAATTGATCTAACGATGGCAAACAAAAATCGAACTCTGAAAGATTTCGCTGCTCCAAATGCGCAGGGTCTTCACTCTAGTATTTCTCGACCTCCAGTTGAGGCAAATAATTTTGAGATAAGCCCTCCCTCCTATCGATGGTTCAGCAGAACCAGTTCGGAGGCCTACCATCTGAAGACCCAAACATGCACCTATCGATATTCTTGGAGTTCTGCGACACGACAAAGATGAACGGAGTTTCCAGCGACGCACTACGATTACGACTCTTCCCACTCTCTCTACGGGATAGAGCTCGAAACTGGCTATACTCGCTTCAACCAGAATCGCTCACTACCTAGGAACAACTTTCCCAAGCATTTCTCTCAAAATATTTTCCCCCCAGCAAAACTGTTCAGTTGCGAAACCAAATCACTGGTTTCACCCAAAAGGACGGGGAATCTCTGTACGAAGCATGGGAGCGATTCAAGGAGCATCAACGTCTATGCCCACACCACGGCTTGGAAAAATGGGTAATTGTTCATACATTTTACCATGGTCTTAACTATAATACACGTCTTACTGTAGATGCAGCCGCTGGTGGAGCAATTATGAACAAAAAAATCGATGACGCAATGAATTTGTTGGAGGACATGGCACTGAATCACAACCAATGGGCTGGAGAACAACGAGGTACATCATCTAGGGCCGTTGTGCCAGGTAAGTATGAACTCGATGCCTTAAGTTCTCTAGCAGCCAAGGTTGATTGATTATCTCGTAAACTTGATTCCATGCATGTCAATTCTATCGATTCTAGCTCTACTTCTTCTGTATGTGAAATTTGTGGAATTTTTGGCCATACACATGCTAATTGCCAGTTTGTCATTTCCCAACCCTCTGAACCACAACACGAATTTGTTAATGTCGTAGGGAACCAAAATCCAAGACCACAAAATGATCCCTACTCCACTACATACAATCCAGGTTGGAGAAACCACCTTAACTTCTCTTGCAGGAATAACCCCAATCCTGCTCCACAATCAAACTATAGACCACCACCTGGATTCCAATCTCGACCATTTGCACCTCAACCTCAAAAGATCTCATTTGAAGCAATCATGGAAAACTTTATCTCCCAAACCTCAACTTTTATCTCTTCTCAGACCAAAACCAATGAAAGTGTTAATGATATGATGCATCATATGTCATCTAGACTGGACTCCATTGAGACCCACAACAAACAGGTTGATATCCAATTGGCAAACCTAGCCACCAGCCTAGCTAGACCCGCAGGTAGGTTACCTTCCCAACCCGAACAGAACCCACGAGAGAATTGCAGTGCAATTACTACTCGTAGTGGTAAGCAACTGGAGGAACCGAGAGTACCTAATTCCAACCTGAGTCTTGACGCATCTACCAGTCATGTACCCGAACCCGAGAGATCAAGTGAGGAAAAAGATGATCTTAAGAGTGAACCAGCTTATGTTCCACCACCGCCTTACAAGCCACCAATTCCATTCCCTCAAAGACTGGCAAAGGCAAAGTTGGATAAACAATTTGGAAAATTTTTTGAAATTATGAAAAAGTTGTACATTAACATCCCCTTTACAAAAGCTTTAACGCAGATGCCCACGTATGCAAAATTTTTGAAGGATATTCTTTCAAATCGAAGGAAGCTAGAGGAACCAGGCACGGTGGCACTAACTGAAGACTGCAGTGCCATAATTCAAAACAAGCTTCCAAAGAAATTGAAAGATCCGGGCAGCTTTTCAATACCATGCAAAATAGGGGATTTGACTTTTGAACACGCGCTATGCGATTTGGGCGCCAGTGTCAGTTTAATGCCGTTTTCTATATGCAGGAAACTGGACATTGGCAATGCAAAGGCAACACCAATTTCTCTGCAACTTGCTGACCACTCAGTGCGCAAGCCGGCAGGAATCCTGGAAGACGTTCCGATCAAGGTTGGAGATTTCATCATTGTAGTTGACTTTGTCGTGCTCAAGATGGAGGAGGATACGAAACTATCGATTATTCTGGGAAGACCATTCCTTGCAACTGCCGGAGCAGTCATCGACGTCAAAAATGGAAATTAGCCTTAAACATTGGTGAGGAGGCTATCGAATTTGATTTAGCACGAAGTCTGAAACATCCTTCTATCGTAGGTTCGTGTTGTAGCTTGGATGTCATAGATGAAGTTGTTAAAGATGAGAATCCCGTAACCGATGGGATGCTAGATGACCCACTGGAAGTCTGCCTTTTGGAGAGTCCAAATGCTAAGGAAAATAAAGAAGCTCAGGCTTACACAAAGATGATAGACTTAGCAGAAAAAATAAGCCCCCATAAGACGAAGGCTGAACATCTCGACCAGACGTCATCACAGGTAAGCGAGGTAAGAAAAATCGAATTAAAATCCCTTCCTCAAAATTTGAAGTATGAATTTTTGGATGATGAATCTACCTTGCCTGTGATAGTAAATGCAAACTTGACCAAAGTGCAGACAGAGCAATTACTTGCAGAAATTAAACTTCATAAAAAGGTCATAGGCTATTCCTTATAAGACATCAAAGGAATTGACCTGTCTGTCTGTATGCATAGGATTCTCTTGGAACAGGAAAGTAAACCCTCCGTCGAGTTTCAACGTCGACTAAATCCAAGTATGAAGGAGGTCGTAAAGAAAGAGATCCTGAAACTTCTAGACGCGGGTTCATCTATCCGATTTCGGACAGCCGATGGGTGAGCCCTATCCACGTTGTACCCAAAGAGGGTGGGGTAACAGTTGTCAAGAACGAGCAGAACGAGCTAGTTCCGGTCCGCACTGTAAGCGGATGGCGAATGTGTATAGACTACCGGAAGCTCAACAAGGCGACGCGAAAGGACCACTTTCCTCTACCTTTCATCGATCAAATGCTTGAGCGTCTTGCCCATAATGCTTATTTTTGCTTTCTTGACAGTTTTTCTAGTTTTCTACAGATCCCGATTCACCCAGAGGATCAAGAAAAGACGACCTTTACTTGTCCGTATGGAACATTCGCGTACAGGAGAATGCCATTCGGACTATGCAAAGCTCCAGCCACGTTTCAGCGATGCATGATGGCGATCTTCTCCAACTATAACGAAGATTTTATGGACATCTTTATGGACGACTTTTCGGTATATGGTCGATCTTTCGAATCTTGCTTAGCTAATTTGTCCAAGGTTTTGCAGCGATGCGAGGAAGTGAACCTCGTTTTGAACTGGAAAAAGTGCCATTTTATATTACAAGAAGGGATCGTATTAGGACATCTTATTTCTGAACGTAGGATTGAAGTCGATCAAGCTAAAGTTCAAGTAATCGAGAAAATGAATCCGCCAACTTCAGTAAAAGGAATCCGTAGTTTCCTCGAACAAGCCGGATTCTACAGAAGATTCATTAAAGATTTCTCGAAGATAGCCTGACCGTTGACCAATCTGCTTTGTAAGGATTCTGAATTCTGTTTTGATGATGACGGTTTGCAGGCATTTGAGAAGCTCATGAAAGCTCTGATCTCTGCATCCATTATTCAGCCCCCTGATTGGACCTTACCTTTTGAGCTAATGTGTGACGCGAGCGACTTTGCCGTCGGAGCCGTTCTGGGGCAAAGAAGAGATAAAAAGCTTCATGCGATATATTACGCTAGCCGCACTTTAGACGAAGCGCAAATCAATTACGCGACAACAGAAAAGGATCTCTTATCCATCGTCTTTGCATTTGATAAATTTCGTTCTTACTTGATTGACTCGAAAGTGATTGTTTACACAGACCATGCAGCAATTAAATACTTGATGAGTAAGAAAGATGCAAAGCCACGACTGATAAGATGGATACTCCTCCTTCAAGAATTTGATTTGGAAATAAGAGATAAGAAGGGAGCTGAAAATATAGTAGCTGATCATTTGTCGCGTTTGCTCTCGGACAAGGAAGATGATATCTCTGACAAATTGGAAATTGATGATATGTTTCCTGAGGAAAAGCTGTTTAGAATTATTGCGCAAGACGCGCCTTGGTATGCCGATTTCATTAACTATTTGGCTTCTGATATTTTTCCACCTGATCTGTCTTTTCAATGAAAAAAGAAGTTCTTATCCGACATACAACACTTTTACTGGGATGATCCATTTCTTTTTTGGTGATGCGCCGATGGACTATTTCGACATTGTGTACCTGAGGATGAGGTTCCAAATATTCTTAAGCACTGTCATTCTTCCCCTTACGGAGGTCATGCCAGTGCTACAAAGACTGCATTTAAGGTACTACAATCGGGATTATACTGGCCCAGTATTTTTAAAGATGCATGAAATTTCATTTTGACATGTGATAGTTGCCAAAGAAGTGGCAACATTTCGAAACGCGATGAACTACCCTTACATAATATTTTAGAAGTTGAATTATTCGATGTGTGGGGAATAGATTTTATGGGACCATTCCCATCCTCCTGTGGAAACAAGTACATATTGGTGGCCGTCGACTACGTATCAAAGTGGGTAGAAGCTTCCGCTGCACCGACCAATGACTCTAAAGTTGTGATACATATGCTTAAGAAGACTATCTTTCCAAGATTTGGCGTGCCGCGAGTGCTGATAAGCGATGGAGGGTCACATTTCATTGAACAGCGATTTGCCGCTCTACTGAAAAAGTATGGGGTGCATCACAAGATAGGAACACCATATCACCCACAGACTAGCAGACAGGTTGAGGTATCAAATCGTGAACTGAAAAGAATTTTAGAACGCACTGTTTCAACTACAAGAACAGATTGGGCGCTTAAGTTGGATTATGCTCTTTGGGCTTATCGAACTGCTTTCAAGATGCCTATAGGAATGTCTCCGTTTCAAATGATATATGGGAAGTCTTGTCACCTTCCAGTTGAGCTCGAACATAAGGCGTTCTGGGCGATAAGAGCCTTAAACTATGATTTCAAGACAGCAGGTGAGAAGAGGAAATTTGATTTGAACGAATTGGATGAGATGCGACTTGAGGTGTACCAGAATGCAAAAATTTATAAGGAAAGGATCAAAAGGTTTCATGGCAAGCGTATATTACACAAGGAATGTGAAGTTGGAGATTTGGTCCTACTTTTTAACTCGAGGCTCAGATTATTTCCTGGAAAATTACGATCCAGATGGACTGGTCCGTATATGGTACAGAAAGTCTGTTCATATGGTGCGATTGATATCTATAGTGATCAGTCCGGAACATTCAAAGTCAACAGGCAATGTTTGAAGCCTTATAATTTTCCTACACCAATTGAGAAGGGAGTTTCCTTACTCCTCTCAGATTCTATTACTTGACCACAGATTTCTCTGTCGAGCTACCGACGTTAAACTAGCACTTCTTGGGAGGCAACCCAAGTAACTTATTTCGATGATTTTAATTAGTTATTTTTGACGATTACTATTTTTATTGCAGGTTCAATTTTATCTTATATATATATATATATATAATAAAAAAAAATATTTGTTTGTTTTCATGGATTACAGGTGTGGCCGTAATGCGCATTGCAAAGGTAACTGGGCGATTTAGGCAGACTAGCCGAGAGGTGATACAAAAGAGAAAATCAGGGCGTCGAGCGTATTTTCCATACAAGCCACTATTCCAAAAATTTCCACTGGGTCTTCATCCTTCCATCAGCGACGATTCCGCTCCTTCTATTATAACTCAAAACCGCCGAACTCCTCGCCGCCTCTTCCTCATCCACCGTTAGCCACTCGGCGTCGACTCCTTCATTTAGTCGCTCCTATCCAGCGACATTAAGCGCCGCGGCCTTCAATCCGCTGTCTTCAATCATCCTTTCACCACTGACTTAACTCCTTCAGTTGAAGCGGAAAGCAATCGGCGACATTAAGTAGCGCCAGGTCAGCACTATTTTATTCTTCCGCCGGAGTCCATCAATCGAAAGCTTTGCCCGTTGAGAAAAGGCCGCCCTTTCATTGATTTAACCAATTTCCGTTCTCCGTCCGTTGAGGAATCCGCCACTGTTTCCAGCGTTGCTGCCTTCAATTGATTCGCCCAATCCGCATTCAATCATCCACCGTTACACTTCTGAACTTGTCACCGATTCCTGAATCTCTATTTCATCATCTGCCACGATAAATACAACTATCTCCTGGACAAGGCGACCTCAACGACCTCAACGATACCAGCTATCCAATTTTCATACTTGCTATCGCCTCTACTTCAATTAGACCGATGAGCACCAGGTGACGGATTTCTTTCGGCTCTCACCCTGCGATCTTGTCCAAACTTGGCATCTTCTTCTTGTACCTTCTACAGACTCGGCAATCTTATACGCAGCGTGTTCGTCACCGCCAACCAATTCCACCGCTGTTATATTACCGCCACTGCAACGCTCTGCTTCCTTGTTCTACTGCCAAAAGACAGCTCACCCACCTCCAGATACTCGCGATTCCAACCTCTGCAACTTCTGCCATTCACCTCTACATTATGTCTTCGAAGCGCAAGATGACAGCTCGCAAATCCACTATCAACGTTCAACCTGAAGGCCGCCAGGTGCCTTCATCTTCAGCATTTGAACCCTCATCAGTGGAACCAAATCCCAATAAACAGCAGAATTCTCCCTTTGTATTTCGCATGCGCAACCCAGTATAAGAACGCAAGTGCCACCTTCTCCAGCAACGAAAGGTGATTCATACCCGTTATGTTGATCGCTATTCTATGGGTATGCTGGGATTTTCTGAAGACATTGAATGGATGTTCCTCCATATCGGTTGGCAACATTTTCTGAATATGCTACATCCGACTTATACGGAGCTCACACTTGAATTCTTTAGTTCTCTAGACGTCCAGATGGATTCACATGATGATGATGATTTCGGCCAGATTACCTTCTGTCTGGGTGGAGAAGAACATTATCTTGATCTTGCGTAGCTCAATAAAATATTTGGATTTCCTCCTCATGCATCGCGCATCGTACCTGTCGAATATCAGGAGAATGCTTTTTGGTGTAACATCAGTGATGACGACCACTACTCTCCCCGCTCTGCACAAGCCAGCAATATCAGCAATCCCATACTCCGCTACGTACATCGTTTTCTCGCACATACCATCTTTGGTAGAGGCGAGAGCGATGGGATGGTCCGCCAGGGAGAGGAATTGTTTCTTTGGGCTATGCTACATTCGTTTCAAGTTAATTCTGCTTATTACATGATGAAACAAATGGTTAAAATATCATGAGCACACAAGGGTCAGATAGTTATGGGAGGGCTTCTTACCTCCATTGCTCTTTCACTTGGCATCAACCCTAGTGGTATGAAAATCGCTCCTGGGAACACAAGATTAGACCTGGAATCCTGCATTTCTATGAGGATCATTATCAAGCATGGGGACCCCTATTTTCTCTATTTCAAAGATGGCACTCAACCCATGCCGCTGCCTTGCCAAGAATGCACAACTGTTAAAAACAAGATCAATTGGAAGATCCGGCCAATCACTACCTCTTCTGCTGACACTACTGCACATGTTCCACCATTGAGCTCAGTGCCGCCATCATCTAATGCTAGATTTTTTGCCTTCTCTGGTGAGTATCCCTCCTCCTCCTCCAACCTTGAATCCTTACTAAAACAAATACTTGCTGAGCAAAAACGCCAAGGAGAGTACATGCAACAAGTACTTTCACAACTGGAGGACACACAACATCTGATTTGCTAGGAGTTTTCTAGTCTGGGCTCTATGATTGAAAAGATGGCTACTGAACAGACTCGCCAGGGAAAGTTTCTGAATTCCCTATGGACTTCCTTTACTGAGCTGAGATCCACATTACTACCTGATGCGGACAATGAGCCAGACACACGAGGTGATGGAGATGATGATGAGGAGGATCCCGAGGAAATCAGTTCAGATGACTCTGATTGATCTAGTGAGTATTTTACCCCAAAACACCAAGTTTTGAGTACCTTTACAGTGATGCATTGGGACTATGCATATAATAAGTCTGGGAGATTGTGGGTTGTTGATTTTAAATAAAAAAAAACTCTTTGAAAAAAACTCTCTGAAGATACTTATGTAGTAACGTTGTTATGTTGGCACTTTAGTTAATTCAGTATTTGTGTTAAATAATATTGTGATGATGTATTTTGAATATTGAGTTACACCCTTGCTTTTGATAGATGGATTACTTTATCTAAAAGATTTGTGGGCTTTGATAAGTGGTGATATTATTTCTAATGGAACTCATGATAGTTTAATAATTCATTGAATCTCTAACATATTATCATTATGTTCAGTGCACTTAGTTCTAAGATAGGTAATTCATTTAATTATCTTTTGATGGAAAAAAGGTTGTGAAGTGATAGATCTGAATTTTGATTAAGGTTTTCACTTTCAAAGCATGCTTACAATCTTTCTGTAGAAGTATATAACTCTATCGGCTTGATTCTCCTTACTACTTGTTGGAATAATCAGTGCACTTGTCTATGGTTATAATCTCCTCAAAGTTCAAAAAAAAAAATTGTAATAAACAGACTCCTCTACTTGGCACTGCGTAAAATTGGCAGTGGTACCGAAGGATATGAGTTGAAGTCTTCAAGAAAAAGAAAAAAAATAAGACTCCTCTACTTGGCACTGCGTAAAATTGGCAGTGGTACCTAAGACATGAGTTGAAGTCAAAATAGAAACAAACTTTGAGGGGATGAAAATACAAATAAAGGTGCATTTATGTCTTTCCAACTCATATTTCTGGTTGAATCAGGTCTGAATAGAGTGTATTCTACAAACAGAGGATTATTGCAGCTCATGGAGGTAAGCCTCATCTAACTTTGGTGTTTGGATCTTCATACCTTTATTCTTGATGATAGATGATTACCTTGAACTCCCTGACTTGCTGAGATTTGCTCATAATGATATCTTCTTGGGACAAAATATCTTACAAGCTTGGAATGATTTCATCTTTTTGATCACCACTTTTAACTACACTTTTATCTACCTCCTTATGGTTGAGGACAAGCATTGATTTAAGTCTGGGAGATTTTGATGTCTCGTATTTATATTGTCTTTTAGACCTATATTTACCTGCGAATCGAGACATATTATCATGATTTTACCTCTCTTTCCAGCTTATTTCATTGACTTTCTTCAGAAGCTTCACTACTTGTCATGTTTGTTGAATACAGGATAATTCACTCGCTTTTAGAGCTATACAGAAGTATATTTGCATCTCCGAGTGAATCAGGAATCTTGACAAGAAGTTTGGCTTTAAACGGGATTAATTTCAAGAATTACAGCCGAGGCCATATTCTACATCATGACCGTAATTCTCTGATTGGCTTCTTGATGGACCCATTTTGATGAAAGCATAATCATATTTCAAAGACGACAAACTTTCGGATGAAGACAATTTTCACAAAAGAGATTATGGGCACAGCCATAATTCAGCATAGTCTCAATCTTTTGATCGGCGATTTTCAACGACACGACTATGACTGCAAATCAAGCCGAGCCCATATTTCTCACCTATAAATTTTGAGATGAATTGGACTTCTACATCAACGTTATGGGTATGGCCATAATCTGCCTTGCGATCGTAATCTCGCAGCTGCCAGAATTTATTACGAACCACCCTACTTTAAATGCTCATAACTCCTTCGTCTTAACTCCGATTTGGACGTTTTTGGAGTCAAAACGAAGGGCATTAAAAGAAAATTAATGATTTGGGGGTTACAAGAATTAATGAGGTTGTAATAAGTGCATAACCGTTGCATTACGGTTACAACCATAATGGCCCATTACACCCGTATTTATGGAGTCGTCTGCAATGAATGGGCTATAACTCCCTCATTATGGCTCCGATTTTAATGATCTTGGTATCAAAACGTAGCTAATTCAATTCTCCATCAATACATGCGTTCACAACTGGGTTTGGACTCTATTTAAAGGGCGAAATCTGGCTTCCAAAAGGGCGACGGGTCTTGGCTTGGTGTGAAGTTCTTGGAGAAAGTTTGGGAGAAGGAGTTCTCTTGTGCATCCATTCCAAAAGGCTTGGAGGAAGAAGATTTCAACCCTCTTAGAAGAGTTTGTAGTCTTTTATCTTTAAGTCTTTCTTATATTTCCTTCTTCGTGTAGAGATTTGTACTTAAACGACGCTATGATAGCGTAAATCTTTTGTCGGAACTAAGGGTGTAGTCTCGTTGTATGTATCTCATTCTCAAACTTGATATTTCAAAGAAAATGCAAATTTTACTTTGTGTTTATTCGTTCTATGCCATTTTATCACTAGAATTACCTTGATCATGTAATATCTTTTCTCGGGCGTCGCAAGAAGGACCGAAAGGTGAATTGCGATGCTAGATCTGCTAGTTCGAACATACTCTGACCTATCAAGAAATTGGGTAGGATTTGTATGAGAAATTTCATAGTATCTCTGAACCCATTGGGTCAATATAGGAACGGTGAGGCACGAAAGTAGGACGCCGATTTAGATTGATACCGGATTACGCCGTCGAAAGAGGGTAATCTGTACCTTTTGATACTTCCTTGAGCACTTTTAAAGTTTGCTTTGCTACAATTTTGACTTGTTTGAATTTGAGATCCATCAACGAGATGAACCCGACGTTCTGATTTCTCTAACCCCTGTTTTCCACCAGAAGTTTTCTCCTGCCGTATTCTGTTTGTTTAAGTCATATTTGCTTTACTTTCTACAATTCCAAATCTCTTTAATCGTTTGTCTAGCTATAAATTCACAATCTCTTGGTACTTGATCACTGTCCCTGTGGGATCGACATCTTAAGTTCTGCCACGACAAAACCGTCACGCTTGCGGGTAGTGGTATGATAAAGTACACATCATGCTCCCGCGCCGTTGAACGACGCGATCCCTTCTTCCCCTATTCCCGATCTCAAGTTTCCTATTTTTGTTTTCTGCTTTTGATAATCTGATTAAGCTTTTTCTCGCAGGTGTTTTATGCATTTGGCGCAACAACAATCTTGACGCTTGACGCAGAAATGAAGTATACATGTAGTTCTACCACTTCGACAAGTATAGCTGACTTCAAACTCATCAGATCAACATAGGAGACCTGCCAACTTTTGAATAATAATACAAATCCTGCAACTGTTTGATCGAATATTCTGATTAGCTCACTTCTTGCAGTTATTATAAATTGCTGAGAGATCATCACCGTCTAATATTTATGCCATTCAAAAGAACTAGTTTTGTTTGACATCTTGGTTTAATCGATTTTAATTTTGGATCTACGGATTTTTGTCCAAGGCATAGAAGTTTTTCTTAAATAATATATTTCTGGAACACTATGTTTCTAGCTGTTTTCTGAATTTTGACCTTTATTTTGAAAATAAAAAATAATAATAATTCAGACTTTTAGTTAGTATCATATTTCGTGTCTTCACCCTACATCAGTTTGGTATCAGAGCAGTTAAGTGGTCAACTCTTGTCTGTCCACATCGATCCTTAACTCTGCTCTTTGTTTTTAAAGTTCCTATATTTCTGATTTTTCTAATCATTGAACTTAATATTCTGATATTTTTGTGGGGCAAATCAGCATCTCTGATTCGAAAATTTGTTGCTTTCACTTGTTGAAACTTGTTGAATGGTTGGAACAACAAACTTAATTGCTGCACCTAACTGCATTTGCAATCAAAATTCTGCAAACAAAAATTCTGCAAGCAATCTGATTTTGATCACCTTGACATTCTTGTTGATTTTCAGCCACTCAAACAACAACAGAACCTTGCAAAGCTTCAGGACAGCAAACCAAGTTGCTGCACCTTCCCTCACTGAGTTTGCAAGGTTTCTCATCAACACAGCAAACTACTGCACCTGTTTGCTCAAGTTCTGATCATCCATTCCATAATCTGCACAAAACTGCGTCTGAACTTCTGAATTTTCAGCACCAACAGATTTTGAACATTTCCTCCTTCTTGCTGCACTTAACCTGCATCAAATTGCAGCCACTACCTAAATTAGTTTTCAACACCTACATGTGCTGCAGTTTTCTTGAAATTGCCTCTGAGTTACTGCTTTCTATACGCTGAATTCTGCACTTTATTTCTGAATTTTAAAATCTGGTTTTCAGCCTTCTAAAACTAAGATTTTTCAGCCTGCTTTATGCACTTATTCTCTATCAAACTGCAGCTAGGATAACCATCAACATATCTCAGTTTGGAACACCTATACATGCAGCCTTTGATGTATTGATTTTTTATGTTGAATTAAGATTCTAACTTCTGCACCTGGATTTTGATTTAAGCCTTGTTTCTGTTTTTTACCTATATCAAACTGCAGTCATCAAATGGCATTGTTTCTGCATATACATGCTGAAAATTTATTTCTGCATTGCACTTAAACAATAGTCATTCCTGCTTATTAATTCTCTTGCTTTACATCATGCATTATTTTACTCAAACGGAAGTTATAAATAGACCTGAGCTTATAACTATAAGGAACAAAAGGCTCTTACACATAGTTTTACAATTAAATATAGGGTTCTTACCCATAGGCCTAGTTGTTTCACAACATACACCTTGTGCAATGGCTATAATAGTAAAATTGTTATTGATCATCAAGTGAAGTTTAATGCTATATCTATCAAAGTCATTGAGCAATTTGGCCTCACCATGCAGAAACATGATTATCCTTATGTCATAACTTGGGAAGACTTTACTAAAACTTTAGTTGACTTTCGATGTTTAGTTCCCATCCAGTTAGACAATATGAAATTCAATATTTGGTGTGATGTTCTCAGCTTAGAAGGTTTTGACATTTTATTAGGAGATGAATTCATGTATGATTTTCAAGGATATTATTATAGCAAACCTTGGTGTTATAGTTTTATTCAAAATGGTTTGCAACATATAATCTACCCTAGGAACAAAGAACCAATACATGTTAAAACCCATAAACAAACTGGTGAACTTCAACAAAAGGCTCAAGCCTAAAGAACAAACTTTCGAGCCTACCATAGAATCTAAATCAAGCCCAGATGAGACATGTGAAACTCAAGAGACAAATCATGTTGAACCATACCTAGAGATAAAACCATCACAATTACCCTCAACTTTAGGACCCATACCCACAGGTTCACAAACCCAAAATTGCACTACTATTAGAGAACCTAAACTTGAATCCAAACCCATAGGTCTTCTTCAACCCGAATTTGAACCTAAGTTGGAGCCTTTTGAGCTTGACCTGGAACCTCAATGTCAACCCTTAGGAACACCACTAGATTTACAAAATTTCTCCCAGGAACCTATGATCCTTGAATCTTGCCTCTTAGGTCCTTCTACCCATACCCTGAAACCACCTTTAGGGTCAACTCTACTTGAAAGAATTGAAAACAAATTTGCTTTGTCTACTTTTCCAGTTATTGAGCATATTGAATTCATTATTCCCAGCCACTTACATGCTAAATTTCCTTATTGCAAGTTTACTAATGAATATGGCCGAGAAAGGGAAATCAATACAGGTGTCCCTAACTTACAGCTTGAACCATGGACATGGGAACAACAAGGCAAGATGCTATGATGCTGACAACATTTTGAAGATTCAGATCCTAAATGAACAACTATCTCTTGCCTCTCCAGAACTTCTGCATCGCCGCAATAACAATTCTTCGGGGAAGAATTTTTTTTCACCCGGGGAGAATTGATGGGGGTAGGGACCACAAACCACGAAGGTATAAGTGGAGCATATGGGTACCCTAGACGAAGGCTCAGAAGCTCGCGAATAAGCTAGCAAGACTCTCTCCAAAAAGCAAGCTCAATAAATAACTATTTCAAGTCATGCTCAAGACACCTTCCAAATAAATAGTTGCTGCATGCTCAAATCAATTCCACAATCATGACAAGCATTCACGCCAAGCAATGGAGGAAATAATCTTAGCTGCAAATTAGCCAATCAAGCACAACACTTATCTCATCAAGCCAAGGCTACAAAAAAAAGGAAACTTGCAATATTCGCCAACAAGGAAAGCTCAACGTCCCCTTGCAGCCACCTTCGCTCAACCCAGATTCAGCCCACAAGGAAAGCTTCAACGTCTCCATGCTACTCAAGAAAGGAAGTTGCAACATTCATCAGCAACGTCTCCAAGCTTCAACGTTCAGAAACATCTTCTATATGTAACTCTCACTCTCACCATTGTAAAGTAGTTGAATTTTTGAAGGAATGAAATAGTGTTTCTTCCAATGGAATCGGATGTCTCCCATCCTCTTCCCTTTTGAGGTGCTTGTGTCACCTAGTTTTCCCCTCTTCTCCTTCTTCCCATAACTCTCTGCTCTGCTGCAATCATCCGCACCTTTCAGCCATCTTCCAGATTTCTGAAACTTTATAAGCACGCCGCCGACGATCCGCCGGTCTGATCCTCACAAAACTTCGGGCATCACTCATCCTCCTCAAGACGAAGCTCCTGCCGCCGGCATCCAACCATCTGCCACCACGATCGCCGGAATCAAAACGCTGAACCACTCCCCTATTTCCGCCCTAATCCCACCTCAGACCCGCCTTTCATCGTCGATCTCCTCTGTCCGGCCATCTTTCACCGCCAAACTCTAGCCACATCTTCTCCTCTACCATAGCATCTTCCAGTTATAGCAGGTTTCCATTTGGTGCATCACCGGATGTCCGGCGACGTCCCTGTCCTGCTCACGCACTTCCCCTGTTCTCCTGAACTTCTGCTTCTCTGTCTTCTCCAATACTTGGACGCCACCCCCGCCTCCTCCACCATCTCTCTTCGGTGCCGGGACGCCCTCATCGTCTACTCGTCCTTCCATGTTCCAGTGCTGCCGACGAGCAAACTGTGCTCCCGCGCCGTTGAACGACGCGATCCCTTCTTCCCCTGTTCCCGATCTCAAGTTTCCTATTTTAGTTTTCTACTTTTGATAATCTAATTAAGCTTCTTCTCGCAGGTGTTTTAAGCATTTGGCGCAACAACAATCTTGATGCTTAGCGCAGAAATGAAGTATACATGTAGTTCTACCACTTCGACGAGTATAGTTGACTTCAAACTCATCAGATCAACATAGGAGACCTGCCAACTTTTGAATAATAATACAAATCCTGCAACTGTTTGATCGAATATTCTGATTAGCTCACTTCTTGCAGTTATTATAAATTGCTGAGACATCATCACCGTCTAATATTTATGCCATTCAAAAGAACTAGTTTTGCTTGACATCTTGGTTTAATCGATTTTAATTTTGGATCTACGGATTTTTGTCCAAGGCATAGCAGTTTTTCTTAAATAATATATTTCTGCAACACTATGTTTCTAGCTGTTTTCTGAATTTTAACCTTTATTTTGAAAATAAAAAAATAATAATAATTCAGACTTTTAGTTAGTATCATATTTCATGTCTTCACCCCACATCATCATAGGAACGTGATTGGGTATACTATTGATGATTTGAAAGGAATTAATCCCACTTTTTGTATGCATAGGATTTTAATGGAAGAGGAACACAAGCCACATGCAGATTTTCAAAGGAGACTTAACCCCTCTATGAAAGAAGTTGTGAAAAAAAAAGTCTTGAAACTACTTGATGTAGGTATTTTCTATCCTATCTCTGACAGTAAATGTGTAAGTCCTGTACATTGTGTTCCTAAGAAAGGAGGAGTAACTGTCATGAAAAACAAAGACAATGAATTGATTCCTATTAGAATAGTAACTAGTTGGCGCATGTGCATAGATTATAGAAAATTGAATGCTGCTACTAGGAAAGACCACTTCCCTTTACCTTTTATTGATCAGATGGTTGAAAGGCTTGCAAACCATTCTCATTTTTGCTTCTTAGATGGATATTCTGGATTTTTCCAAATTCCCATACATCCTGATGATCAAGATAAGACCACGTTTACTTGCCCATACAGCACTTTTGCATATAGGAGGATGCTTTTTGGTTTATGTAATGCACCGGCTACCTTTTAGAGGTGCATGATGGCTATTTTTTCTGACTTCATTGAAGATTTAGTGGATGAATTTTTAGTATACGGTTCTTCTTTTGATGATTGTTTGGCTAATTTATCTCGAGTTTTGCAAAGATATGAAGAAACTAACCTTGTGCTTAATTGAGGCAAGGGATAGTTTTGGGGCACTTAATTTTAGAAAGAGGGATTAAAGTTGACAAAGCCAAAGTAGAAGTGATAGAAAAATTAGATCCACCCACTACTATAAAGGAGGTCCAAAGCTTTCTAGGACATGCAGGATTCTACTGGCGATTCATCAAGGATTTATCTAAACTTGCTATACCTCTTACAAATTTACCTTGTAAAGATGTTAAATTTTCTTTTGATGAAGATTATTTATCTACCGTTCAAGAATTAAAGAAGGCTTTGATTTCAGCACCTATCTGCCATATTGGGATTTGACCTTGGAGCTCATGTGTGATGCCAGTGATTATGCAATATGAGCAGTTCTAGGACACAGAAAAGATAAAAAGCCTTATGTTATTCACTATGCTAATAGGACTTTGGATGAAACACAGAGGAATTACACCACCACTGAGAAAGAACTTTTAGCCATATGTTTGCCTTTGATGAATTTAGATCATACTTGATTAACTCTAAAGTTGTGGTGTACATGTTGGTGTATATGCCCTTGGACCCGTTGTTGGTTGATCTTGTACTACTTGACATTGATATTTAATATATCATTCTGGCATTGTCGTTATTATGCTCTGTTTACATCTGCGATTATGTACATGGATAATAATGTCCCTGGAGACAAATTGTATATGTGATCAAACGGTGTGTCCCCAGTCAAGTACCTGAGTAGATAAGGGACAGCTTTGGTACATGTGAGACTGGTATATGGGCTGGTTAGGCACGAGGTGCTAACGCAGACATATGGGTATATCAGTGGTGGATATACTGGACTGACCCGCTGTGAGGATGTAACTTGGTGTCATGAGTTAAGCTCACAAGTGATAGGAGATGCATTGATCCATTGACTTCAGGTCATTGACTCTTCTATATGGTTAGGGACATGCTTTGATACAACTTAACACCTCAACGTAGCAGGGAGGTTGATGTAGGGTGGAGACACGTGTAACAATTCTACTGATTAAAACTAGAAAAAAAAACATCAAAATTTAGAATGCAACCAAAAAATAGCAAATAGATTTCAGTGCTACAAAAATATCATTTACGAGAAGTTGTCATGTCTTTCCGACTGATCCATTGTTGCTTCAGTTGGATCAACTCGTCCCTCTCGTAGAGCAAAGTGAGTTCTTCCTCGTGACGCCAAAGATCAAGATTTTGGTGGCGCCGATTGCTTAAAATACCTGCGAAAACAAACATATTCAGATTAGTGAACAGGAAGTTGAAGCAGGAAATTCATGGAGATCAGAAACAGGGAACGCAAGGTTTGCATCGTTTATCGACGCTCAAACGTGGATTGCTCATCGGAGGATTTGGAAGCAAGGAGGAGACGAGGCGGCGTCGGTATCGTCGGAACACCGACGGCTGGTGGTGGGGCGAGGCGAGGGTGGCAACGCAGGCGGAGGCGGGGACGCGCTGTTCAGCAGAACAGGGGTGATGCGCGTGTGGAGCAGAGGTGGCCGCCGTTCGTCGGGTGGTGGCCGTTCGCCAGACCTGCTACAACTGGAGGTTGGTATGGTTGTGGGGACGACGTGGCCGGAGTTTGAGGTCGAATGGTGGCCGGTCGGAGGAGGGCGACGAGGAAAGGAGGAGCTGGGGCGGAAGACTAGCGGAAATAGGGGAAATGCGAAAGAAGAACAGGGCGCATCGCCGGATAACTGGTAGTGCACGGATGCCGAAACTGCTACGACTAGGAGTTGATGAGGTTGTGGTGACGACGTGGCCGGAGTTTCATGGTGGATGGTGGCCGGACGGAGGAGAACGGTGCTGGAAGACGGCACTACGGCGGAAGGCTGGCGAGAATAGGGGATTCGAACGGACGTTCGATTCCCGTGATCGGACAGGAGGATTGGCGGATGCTGGTGGCTAAAGCTTCATCTTGGGGAGGGGGAGTGATGCCCGAAGTTTTGTGAGGATCAGACCAGCGGATCATCGGCGGCGTGCTCACAATCTTTCAAAAATCTGGAAAATGGCTGAGATGAGTGGATGAATGCAGCGGAGCAGGAGAGTTAATGGAGAGGGATTAGAGGAGATGAGGGGAAAGCTAGGTGACACAAGCACCTCAGAGAAGACAAGGGAAAGAGACATCCGATGCCATTAGAAGGAAAACTATTTCTTCATTCAACAAGTATGTATATTACAAAGTTGTGCGTGATACATATAAGCGAGAGAGACGTTTGCTATTTCCATATTGATGAGCAAGAGACGTTGAGAGGAACGTTGCAACTTCCAAGTTTGATCAGCAAAGAGGAGACGTTGGAGATTCCTTAAGAGGTGCATGTAGACGTTGAAGCCTGAGGTTGGATTTTGGGCTGAGCGACGGTGGACTTTGTGAAGGAAGGTGCTCTTGTTGAGATGGCGTGGATGTGGCTGGCATATGCAACCCACAATTTATTGAATCCGGCAACTTCTTCATTGGGTTTGGGCTTGGGCTTAGACATCTTGAGCGTGAATGTCTTGACCATTATTTGTTGAAAGTAATTCTTCTATTATTGAGCTAGCTTTTGATTAAGCATGCTAGCTTATTTGTGACCTCACGAGTCTTTGTCTATGGCACCTTTTGGCTCCACTTGTATCTTCGTGGCTTGTGGTTCCTGTCCCCATCAGAGGTCATAACGGTTGTCATTGGGTATGTCATGACCCATGTGAGAAGATCAATGGACAGACATAGGATTTGCCCCTTCGTGCGGGAAGCTTAATATCCACGGGCCCCCCTTTGGTTGCATGACTAAAAGTGTATGGCCATACCCAGGTGAAAGCCTGATTTAGTCATGACCATGAGATTGGATGAAAAGAAAGTGGTGACACACTTTGTCAAATCGGATATTAGTTTGGCAAAAAGATTGTAATGCATCAGTATCTTGCTGTGATGATGGGGATGTCGATGTTGATATCCATTCTGAAGACTTGGGTAACAGCGGTGCACTGCTAGGTGCCACTCACTGCATGTGATGACTTGAGTTCATCACTGCCAACGTCAGAGTAACCAACAGAGTCGCACAACTTGAAACTCGGGTTCTCTATTGATCGGGTAGCCTAATGATCGAGTTATTGGATAACTCGGATCTATTTGGGAGAATTCATCAGTGCCATTGTGCCTGATGAGATGGAAGAGACTTATTGGAGCTAACTTTATTTTTGGGCCAGATGGGCCAAATGGGCCCAATAGGTCAAATGGGCCAAATGGGCCAAATAGGCCAATTGAGCCAAATGAAGTCTAAGCTTGGAGCATGGACCAATGGGCCTCCAAGCCCAATGGGTGTGAAGCCTAGTTGGGGCATGAGGCCCAATGGGCCGTCAGGCCTAATGGCCCATGACAATAAGTTGTCTGGCCTAATAGACATCATGGTAAAATAAATTCTGTATTTAATTATGGGAATTAAATTCTGAATTTAATTTTGCATTTAATTCTGTAATTAATTCTGATATTAATGATGAATTTAATTCTGAATTTAAATCTAAATTAATTCAGAATTTGAAGAGTCACCCCATTAATGGCCATTATGAAACTTTAATTCAGGGTTTTAATGGGTGATTATGAAACTTTAATTCAGTATTTAATTCTATATTTAATTATGGATTTAATTCTAACATTATTTCTGAATTTAATTCAGAATGCAAAAGGTCACCATGATTTATATAAAAGAGAGAGGGAGGGTTGAGAGTTGGCATCTTAGGCTTTTGAAGCTTGCTTCCTTCTCCTTGGCGCCATCTTTCTCACTACTTCCCTCTCCCCTAGGCGGCTGCAAGGTTGGACCTTGGCAGTGTTTTTCCATCTTTCTATCCCTCTTCGCGCATTCTCTATCAGAGGGTGGCGCAGGTTTTTGAGGGATTCTCCCAGTGGCATGGATCTTCTTCCCGAGGCTAGCACCAGGCATGGAAGAAGAGAACTCGAGCGTCGGCTGTGTGCGAGACTGGAGAGGGCGAACATTTGGGCGCCTACATCGCATCCTTCTATTCGCTGCAAGGTATCATTTCCTACTCACCGTGTCGATTCCTTCGCATGACTCGATCTTCTGGGTTTTTTGGGACTGGCCTGTTTCGGGGATTGCTTCCGCTGTGCATGTCTATAAAGTTTTAAAATCCCCGAGGTTTCCCAACAGTGGTATCAGAGTCAACTTATGAACTCGAACGGTGTTTTATGCTTTGATTGTATGCTCACATGCCATCTGAAATTTTTTGAAAATTTCCACATGCGCATGGATTTTTCCAAGTAAGAAAAATTGTAAGTTTTTCGTTCCTAACAGCTATTCGATCTCTTTGGTTTTTCGCTTTCTTCACATGGTGGGATAGACCCGTATGTGAGAGAATTAATTTCTCCCCACGCATATAGGATAGACCTACTATGTGGGACTTGTCGAAGATTATGGGGCATGGTGATTGTCCGAATCTTGGCAGGTTAAGGATTACAAGGGTAGGCGGCAAGCGTGCTTGAAGCATGCATGCGCAACTTGTAGACTCCCGAGAGAAACGAAAAATCCTAGAGTTGTGAACGAACGTTGAGTTTGAAAGACATGTTTTCCAAGAAACTAAAACTGGAGTTTTATGTTTTCATAAGTATATAGAAAAGCATGAGAAGATTGTGCATCGTGTTATTGTCATAGTCAAGCCCCTTGTATGCCTATGATGTATTTATGTGAGGCCTGCGTGCCGCTTTTTCTTTTTGTTTTGTAAACGCACAATGAAGATTAAGGGCTCATCCCTCATGAAGCTTGCATCTGGGCACATCAACCATGAGGCGCATCTTGCTTGGTGGCACAAGTAAGGGCTTGGCCGAACTGTAGGGTTCGTGAGCTATCCCTCTTGGCACAAGCATGATGGCGCATCATGCATGAAGGAACCATCAAGGTCTTGGCCGAACCCTAGGTTTGTGTGTTATGCCTTGGTGTGGAGGACCTTGGAGCCGCACTTGAAGATAAAGCTTAGTGGCGGCTAGGTTAGGTCTGGTTGGGGCTTGTGAACTAGGTCAAGCTTTGAACATCCTTTGGCATGTGCTGGTTCAATGTGTTGATTAGGCTATGTCCACATCACTTGTTTACTGCTTTCCATTTCTGCAAAAGCATGCCTGAATGTGTTTTATCATTTTGTTATCACTATAAGATTGCATGCCTGTAATGTTAAACAAAAGATATAACTAAGAGGATGAGACCTCAAAAATCCTCAAAATAATATCAAGTCCGAAATTGCCTTCTGATGCGTAGCCCTCGTCAAACTATCGATCGATGGTGTTATGCATTGTTTCCACCCTAGTGGACACACCCATCTATCTTTAGGAGGCGTGCGGTGACAATGTTTTCCCTAATCCAGTTAAAATCCTGGACGGGCCTTTGCAAGGAATTCGTTGGCCCTGGGCATAACGATCAGGATAGACTTAACTAGTTTTTCATATGTGGTAGCCACATGATGGAACTCTAGAGGCAGCCTCTAGAAGTTAGGGTTTTGTGTTGTTCCAGCCCTAGCTGGGCACAAAATGCTTGAACTGTCTTTAGAAGGGGAATTGCCAAGTTGCAATTGGCTGGCGCGCCTACCTTGGGATACATGCGTCACCTCGTGCAGTACATCCTGCCCTAGCGGGACGTGAGGCCGTGTGAGGAACAAGGATCCCATCTCACTAGGAAATCTCAGATTTCTCGATTGACTTTGTGGGTTGTCAACTCGATTAAAATAGTGGGAGCCACGATCATTTAATGCAAGTCTAGATTAAATGATTGAAGTAGTATGAATCTACTTTCTTGGTTGTTGTAGATCAATGGCTACGAACAATAGCAGATGGTTACTGCGATCTATCCTAGAAATGGATAAGTTGGTTGGACCAACTTAATGGACTGGTATCGAAACCTGGGGATTGTTGGGAAACCCCAGGGATATTTTATAAATTTTTAGAGTTTTATTGACATAAATACATAGCACAGCGGAAGAATATCCCCGAAACAGGCCAGTCCCAAAAACCCAGTGAAGATCGCTTGCGAAGAAGTCGACACGATGAGATAGAAAATACCTATAAAGTGAGATGAGGCCGATGTCGTAGAGGCGCCCAAGCGTGCGCCCTCTGCAGTCTCACACACAGGATCACCTCGAGTCCTCTTCTTCCACGCCCGGTGCTAGCCTTAGGAAGAAGATCCAAGCCTTAGGAGAGTCCTCCAAGCAACTTGCGCCAACGCCAAGAAGGTATGCGCCAAGAAGAGGAAAGGAGGAGGAAGCCCTTGCGGTCACTTGATGGAAGATGAGAGGAGCTCACGCCAAAGCCTTTGCACTCGCCCCTTGCCCTTGCTCACGCCCTCACTTTTGATCACGCCTCCAAGAATATTGTGTATCAAGAGGGGCGACCAAGGTCTCTATTTATACGGATCATAGGCGGTTTAAGATGTGGATAAAATTCAATTTGAATGGGCGGCTAGGAGAGAAAAGAGGGAATGAAGTCCTAATCTAATTAGGACTCATGTGGGCGCTTGATCAAGTCCTAATCTAATTAGGATTCAAGTGGACGGTTTGATCAAGACAAGTCCTAATCCAATTAGGACTTATATGGGCGGTTGGATCAAGATTCAAAATTTTTGAATCAAGTCCTAATCCAACTAGGACTCTAATTATTTATTTAATTAATTAAATCCTAATCCAATTAGGACTCTAATTAATTCAAATAAATCAGCCCATTTAATCCCACAAAAATAGGCCTCTAATTAATTAATTAATTAGCCCCTATTTTATCATGATTAATTAAACTTACATGAGGCATAGGCGCTAACCCTAGTCTAACTAGGGTTAAGCATGCGATCCCCTTTTCTTCTCCTTAAGCCCATTAAGCCCAACCCTTTCAATGGGCCCAGCCCAAGGTCCATTTTTCATGTTAATCAAGCCCTTGGATCCAATCCAATTTAACCCATGGTCAAATTGGGATAACCATGGTTAAAATGCCGTAAATGGAAGTTGGCTCCAATAATTCTCTTCCATCTCATCAGGCCCATTGGCGCTGATGAAATCTCCAAAACAAATCCGAGTTATTCAATAACTCGATCATAAGGCTTCCCGATCAATACGAGAACTCGAGTATAAAGGTGTGCGATCCTGTAGGTTCCTCTGACGTTGGCAGTGCTGACCTAAGGTCACCACTAGCAGTGAGTGGCACCTAGTAGTACATCGCTGCTACCCAAGTCATCGGAATGGATATCGACATCGATATCCCCATCATCGCAACCAGGTACAGATGCATTACAGTCTCTTTGCCGAACTGATATCCGATTGGCCAAGTGTGTCACCACTTGTTTCTATCCAATCTCATGGCTATGACTAAATCAGGTCTAACCTGGGTATGGCCATACACTTTCAGTCATAGAACCATAGAGGAACTCCATGGATATCATGCTTCCCTTAGGAAGGGGCAAATCCTATGTCTGTGCATTGACCTTCTCATATGGGTCGTGACATGCCCAATGACAACCGTTATTACCTCCCAACTACGGCAAGGCGTTAGGTTGTATCAAAGCATATCCCTAACCATATAGAATGGCCAATGACCTCAAGTCAAGGGATCAATGCATCTCCTATCACTTGTGAGGATAACTCGTGACACCAAGTCATTGCCTCACAATGGGTTGTTCCAGTATATCTACCACTGATATACCCATATGCCTGCGTTAGCACCTCGTGCCTAACCAGCCCATATACCAGTCTTACAAGTACCATAGCTGTCCCATATCCACTAAGGTACATTGACTAGGGACAATAGTTTGAGCACAGATCGAATCTGTCTCCAAGGACATTATCATATAAGTACATGTTCGCAGATGTAAACAAATAATGATAACCACAATGCCAGTATGATATAAATATCAATGTCAAGTAGTACAAGTAACGGACCAATCCTCCTAAAGTTGAAATTCCATGTGTTGAGCCGATTGGCTTAACAAAGGAAATGGAATTAAAAATAGAAAGGGCCAGAAATAATAGGTGCCTGTCATGTGGAGGACCACTTCACATTTTAAAGGACATGGTGCGACTTCAGAATGGGAAGAAGAGATGCAAGGCTTCATCTTCATGCTCAAGTATTTTTGTTACAGAAGTCAACCTTTCTACTTCTATGTCATGGGTATTGGATACCACATGTGGAGCTCATATTTGTACAAATATGTAGGGGCTCAAGAAAAGTAGATCGGTGCAGACTAGAGAGATTGACCTACGAGTAGGAAATGGGGCACAGGTTGCTGCTGTTGCTGTAGGAGTTTTGACTCTCTCCTTGCCTTCTGGACTTCAACTAGAGTTAGATAATTGCTATTGTGTACCTTCGCTTACTAAGAACATTGTATCCATTTCTTGCTTGGCAAGGAAAGGATTTAAATTTGAAATAAATATGAACTCTTGTTCTTTTTCGTTTACAAATATGTTCTATGGAAAGGGTATATTATGCAATGGTCTATATGTGTTGGACATGGATAACTCTATAAGTAACATAAATCACAAAAGGACCAAACTGAGTGGTTCAGTTGGTGTTTTCCTATGGCATTGTCGATTAGCCCATATAAACAAGAATCGCATTCAACAACTCCATGCAAATGGGTTGTTAGATTCAAGTTCCTTGGAGGAATTTGATACTTGTGAGCCTTGTTTATTAGGGAAAATGACAAAGGCGCCCTTCACCAAGACAAGTGAGAGGGAAGGAGGTTTATTGGACCTTATACACAGTGATGTGTGTGGACCATTCAATAAACAAGCCAAAGGAGGACACAACTACTTCATTACCTTTACTGATGATTTCAGTAGGTATGGTTATGTCTACTTGATGAGACATAAATATGAATCCTTTGAGAAATTCAAGAATGAAGTAGAGAACCAGCTTGGTAGATCCATTAAGGCTCTTCGATCAGATCGTGGAGGAGAGTACCTGAGTGGTGAGTTCCTTGACTATCTAAAAGAGTGTGGGATTCTATCCCAACTCACTCCGCCTGGAACACCTCAATGGAATGGTGTGTCTGAAAGGAGAAATCGAACTCTGTTGGACATGGTTCGATGTATGATGATGTTGGGGTATGCCCTTAAGGCTAATGTTTGAGACCTTGAGATAATTTCAGTATCATGTATAAACTATGTTTTATAAAGGCAATTGTTGTTATTCAGATTGTTACATTATCTGCTGCTGTATGTATACTTCTGAATAATGTCTCATTGGTGTTTCAGCTTGGCTGAGATGCAGTATTGTCCTTAGTCGAGATATCTTGGTGAACATGAGACAGCCTTGATATGATTGAGACTAATATGTGTTCTAATCTTATAGGATGCTTCGAGCATGGAATAAGATTTAGACGCATAGGTGCATTGGATGTACTGGACTGACCCTACTTAGGATATTCAGTTTTTGTCACAATGTGAATAATCCTTATAAACTAGCAAGTGGTATACTCCCTCTGACTTGAGATCACTTGTGTTTCTAAATGATGATTGGCATTGTTTTGAGGTAGTTCCATATCATTTGAAAGATAATGGTTAAGGATTATCTTGGATGGTGGGCATGACTCATGTTAGGACACTGGTGATAGATATAGGATTGCCTCTCCTAGTTGGAGTGTGATGTTCTAAAGGGCCCCCTGGATGAGATGGTTGAGAAAGTGTATGGCCATACCCAGATGACTATGCTCATCTGATCTAACCATTCTCATCATGTTGGAATTACAGGCTTGATAGGCTTGTCCAATGAGAACATCCAGTGGCAAAGGGAACATGTATGCCAAGTGAATTGGATTCACACTTGTGCTATGGTTTGGGTGTAGTCTTGGAAGACTCTTTCCTTCATATCGGGAGACAGTGATGTGTTGCTAGATACCCCTCTCTGATCGTGATAACGTAAGTTATCATTACCGACATTGAAGGAAACCCTTAGGGTCGCACAATTTGATGATATGGCTTACTTATGTCAGATCGTGTGGACTGAATTGTTCTGGTTCAGTTTAAAGGAATTTAAACTCTGATTGGAAGTGAGATCTGGTCTGATCATGTTTGATTGATTAGGGCTTGAGATCGGTAAGCTTCGATCGAGAGAATTGATGCTTGATCATAGAGATCAAGAGGGTTGAGAGATGTGTGGTTAGATCTTGAACCATTTGGTTCAAAGAGATCAAGACCATGGTGGGTTCGGTTTGGTCTTTGAACCAAATAGAATTGAACCGGTTCACTTGGTGAACGCATGGTTCAATTGAGAGAGGAGTTATCGATGGCTTCAAGTGGAGTTAAACATGGAGTTATGCACTTACTATTTTTGGAAGCCGTTTTCTTTGAGAAAACGCCCCCATGTTCGAACGCCTATCTCTCTCTCTCGCCCCCTCTCCTCTCGTGTGGATGATCTTCACGACAAGAGGAAGTTCGGCCAGCAAAGAGGAGAAAGACATCTCCTCATACACGATCTAGGACTCCTTGGATCTTTGCTAGCACAAGGAATACAAGGAAGAAGTCATCATCTTCTTGTGTGCGATTTCCTTTGGAGAAGAGCCGCTCGCCCTTTCTTCTTCCAAGTCGCCACTCAATCAATGGCAATGGTAACGCATCATTTTATCCTTTTATGGTTGCTCATATTATCTTGCCTCTTGATCCTATCAAACCTAGTTTTTCGCCTATGCAAGATCTTATAGATGCGCATGTGTACTAGGGTTTGACTTTCAGATGAGTCATGCAACTCTACCTCCCTCATTCTGGGGACATGCACTAGAGACAGCTTCTCTAATACTGAATAACGTTCCATCTAAGAGTCTCAAAGATTCCATACGAGGTATGGAGTGGGAGACACCCTAATCTATCTTTTATCAAGATCTGGGGATGCGAGGCATATGTCAAGCATTAGGATTCTAGCAAACTAGAACCTAGATCTGATAAATGTGTGTTTGTGGGGTATCCTAAGGAAACTAAGGGTTACTACTTCTATGTTCCCACCGAGAACAAAGTTTTTGTTGCTCGGGGTGCTGTCTTTCTAGAAAAAGAATTTCTCATGAAAGAAGTTAGTGGGAGGAAGTTTGACTTGGATGAGGTCCAAGTGCAACTACAAGACATAAAGATAGAACCTGAGCCACCTGTACCAGTTGCTAGGCAAGCTGAGGCTCAGACACAGGCCCCACGTAGGTCTGGGAGAATTCGTCATGCACCTAAAAGGTATGGGTCGCTGCCGACCCATCATGATGGGATATTCATCATTGAGGATGAACCCAGGACTTATGATGAGGCGGTCAATGGACCGGACTCCGAGAGATGGCTTGAGGCCATGCGATCCGAGATGGATTCCATATCAGCTAACCAAGTCTGGGATTTGGTTGAGTTACCTGATGGGGTAAAGCCCATAGGGTGTAAATGGGTCTTCAAGAGGAAGACAGACATGGATGGCAACATAGTTACCTATAAAGGTAGACTAGTGGCTAAGGGATTCAAATAAATCCACGGGGTGGATTATGATGAAGCCTTCTCGCCAGTTGCCATGTTCAAATCCATTCGGATTCTGCTTGCTATAGCTGCATATCATGATTACGAGATATGGCAGATGGATGTGAAGACAGCTTTCCTTAATGGGAAGCTAGCTGAGGATGTGTATATGACACAACCTGATGGCTTCGTCCATCCTGCAGAGGCCAATAAGGTCTGCAGGCTAAAGAGATCCATCTATGGATTAAAGCAAACATCTCGAAGTTGGAATCTTTGATTTGATGAAGCTGTGAGAGATTATGGCTTTATCAAAAGCGAAGATGACGCCTGTGTATACAAAAAATTCAGTGGGAGCTTGGTGACTTTTCTAGTCTTGTATGTCGATGACATACTGCTCATCGGGAACGACATCCCTAGTCTTCAAGCTGTGAAGACATGGTTAGGGAAGTGTTTTGAGATGAAAGACTTAGGGGAGGCCGTCTATATCCTAGGCGTAAGGATCTATAGGGATAGATCCAAGAAGCTCCTAGCCCTTAGTCAGAGTACATACATTGATAAGGTCCTAGAGAGGTTTAGCTTGGAGCAATCCAAGAAAGGGTACCTTCCAGTGAGACATGGCCTTACTCTCTCAAAGAGCCAGTGTCCCACCACACAGGCTGAGAGGGATGACATGAGTCGAGTACCCTATGCTTCGGCAGTAGGATCGATCATGTATGCAATGTTGTGTACTAGACCCAATATGGCTTATGCTGTGAGCATAACCAGCCGATACGAATCCAATCCTGGAATACAGCACTGGGTGGCTGTAAAGAACATCCTGAAGTATTTGAGAAGAACTAAGGATTTGTTCCTAGTCTATGGGGGGCAGGAAGAGCTCGGTATGCAGGGCTACACTATGCATCTTTCCAGTCTGACCCTGACGACTTTAGATCGTAGGCCGGCTATGTGTTCAAGATGAATGGAGGTGCTGTGTGCTGGAAGAGCTTCAAGCAATCCACCATCGCTGATTCTACAACCGAGGCTGAGTATGTGGCCGCTTCTGAGGCAGCCAAAGAAGCCATTTGGATAAGGAAGTTCATTTCTAAACTTCAAGTGGTTCCCAGTGCAGTGGATCCCATTGAAATCTACTGTGATAACAATGGAGCAATTGAACAAGCCAAGGAACCAAGGTCTCATCAAAAATCCAAACACATACTCAGGAGATTTCACCTGATCAGAGAGATCATCGACAGAGGTGATGTCAAGATTAGCAGAGTTGACACAGAGAACAATCTAGCAGACCCATTGACCAAGGCTTTGGCGCAGCAAAAGCATGATGGTCATGCTAGAGATATGGGGTTAAGATTTCTCAACCTCTAGGTCTTAGTGCAAGTGGGAGATTGTTGGTGTATATGCCCTAAGGACCTAATTCTGGTCCGTTACTTGTACTACTTGACATTGATATTTATATCATACTGGCATTGTGGGTTGTCAACTCGATTAAAATAGTGGGAGCCACGATCATTTAATGCAAGTCTAGATTAAATGATCGAAGTAGTACGAATCTACTTTCTTGGTTGTTGTAGATCAATGGCTACGAACAATAGTAGATGGTTACTGCGATCTATCCTAGAAATGGATAAGTTGGTTGGACCAACTTAATGGACTGGTATCGAAACCTGAGGATCATCCTCAAAGCTCGAGAAGAAGCTTTATGTCCTTGGGCAGCCTATTCATGAGCCACTTCCATGCTCGGCCTCAGCGGCTGAGAAGGATGCTTTTAATAAGCATCAGGCAGATACTTTCGAGGTTGCTAATTTGATGCTTACCAACATATCGCATGAATTATGAGAGCAATATGATCGGAAGAATGCTTTCGAGATTATTTATAATCTAAAGCAGCTCTTCGATGATTTGGTTGGGCTCAACCTTCCGGAAGTAGACATTCAATGTGTTCAGCCAAAAGGCTTAACTAAAACATTGAAGATTAAGATGGAAAAGGTCAGGAATAATAGGTGTTATTCATGTGGAGTGCCAACTCACATGATTGACATTGTGCAACTTAAGAACAAGGAGAAAAGAAGAAAGACTTCGTCTTCTGGCTCAGGTATTTATGTTACCGAAGTCAGCCTTTCTACTTCTATGTCATGAGTATTGGATACCGCATGCAGATCTCATATTTGTACAAATATGCAAGAGCTCAAGAGAAGTAGATCAGTTCGGCCTGGAGAGATTGACCTATGAGTTGGAAATGAAGCACAGGTTGCTACTGTTGCCGTAGGTCTTTTGACGCTCTTCTTGCCTTCTAGACTTCAGTTATAGTTAGATCATTGCTACTGTGTACCTTCCCTTACCAAAAACATTGTATCTATTCCTTGCTTGGCAAGGAAAGGATTTAAATTTGAAATAAAAGAGGACTCTTGTTCTTTTTTCATTTTCAAATGTGTTTTATGGGAAGGGTACCTTGAGCAATGGATTATATGTCTTGAACATGGATAACTCTATTTGTGACAAAAATCATAAAAGGGTCAAACTGAGTGGTTCAGTTGGTGCGTACCTTTGGTATTGTCGATTACCCATATAAGCAAGAATCGCATTTAGCAACTCCATGCAAATGGATTGTTAGATTCAACCTCCTTGGAGGAGTTTGATACTTGTGATCCATGTTTATAAGGGAAGAAGACAAAAGCGCCCTTCACCAAGATTGGTGAGAGGGTAGGAGATTTGTTGGATCTCATACATAGTGATGTGTGTGGGCCATTCAGTAAACAAGCCAGAGGAGGGTACAACTACTTCATCACATTTACTGATGACTTCAGTAGATACAGTTATGTCTATTTGATGAGACATAAGTCATAATCCTTTGAGAAATTTAAAGAGTTCAGACATGAAGTAGAGAATCGGCTTGGTAGATCTATTAAGACTCTTCGATCAGATCGTGGTGGAGAGTACCTGAGCGGTGAGTTCTTTGACTATCTTAGAGAGTGTGGGATTATATCCCAACTCACTCCTCCTAGAATACCTCAATGGAATGGTATGTCTGATAGGAGAAATCGAACCTTGTTGGACATGGTTCGATCTATGATGAGTCATGGAACTCTACCACCCTCGTTTTGGGGCCATGCACTTGAGACAGCTTCTCTCGTACTGAATAATATTCCATCTAAAAGTGTCTCCAAGATTCCGTATGAGGTATGGAGTGGGAGACGACCAAATCTCTCTTTCATCAGAGTCTAGGGATGTGAGGCTTATGTCAAATGTCAAGATTCTAGCAAGCTAGAACCCAGATCTGATAAATGTGTGTTTGTGGGGTATACTAAGGAAAATAAAGGATATTACTTCTATGTTCCTACCGAGAATAAAGTTTTTGTTGCTCGGGGTGCTGTCTTTCAAGAGAAAGAATTTCTCATGAAAGAAGTCAGTGGGAGAAAGTTTGACTTGGACGAGGTCCAAGTGCAACCACAAGACACTAAGATGGAACCTGAGCTACTTGCACCGGTTGCTAGGCAACTGGAGGCTCAGACACAGGCCCTGCATAGGTCTGGGAGGATTCATCGTGCACCTGAGCGGTATGGGTTGCTGCCCACCCAACACGACGGGATCTTCATCATTGAAGATGAACCCAGGACCTATGATGAGGCGGTCGCTGGACCGGACTCCGAGAAATGGCTTGAAGCCATGTGATCCGAGATGAATTCCATGTCGGCTAACCAAATATGAGATTTGGTTGAGCTACCTGATGGGGTAAAACCTTTAGTTACCTATAATGGTAGACTTGTGGCTAAAGGATTCAAACAAGTCCACGGGGTGGACTATGATGAAACCTTTTCGCCAGTTGCCATGTTCAAATCCATTCGAATCTTGCTTGCTATAGCTGCATATCACAATTATGAGATATGGCAAATGGATGTAAAAACAGCATTCCTTAATGGAAAGCTGACAGAGGATGTGTATATGACACAACCTGATGGCTTCGTCCATCCTACAGAGGCCGATAAGGTCTGCAGGCTAAAGAGATCCATTTATGGATTAAAGCAAACATCTCGAAGTTGAAATCTTCAATTTGATGAGGCAGTAAGAAATTACGGCTTTTTCAAGAGCAAAGATGATGCCTGTGTATACAGAAAATTCAGTGGGAGCTTGGTGACATTTCTGGTCTTGTATGTTGACGACATACTACTCATCGAAAATGACATCCCTAGTCTTCAATCTGTGAAGACATGGTTGGGGAAGTGTTTCGAGATGAAAGACTTAGGGGAGGTCGCCTATATCCTAGGCGTGAGGATCTACCGTGATAGATCCAAGAAGCTCGTAGCCCTTAGTCAGAGTACTTACATTGATAAGGTCCTGAAGAGGTTCAACTTGGAGCAATCCGAGAAAGGATACCTTCCAGTGAGACATGACCTTATTCTCTCTAGGAGCCAGTGTCCCACCACACAGGCTGAGAGGGAGGACATGAGTCGAGTACCCTATGCTTCGGCAGTAGGCTCGATCATGTATGCGATGTTATGTACTAGACCAGACGTGGCTTATGCTGTGAGCATAACCAAGAGATACCAATCTAATCGAGATCTACAACACTGGTGGCTATAAAGAACATTATGAAGTATCTAATAAGAATTAAAGTTTTTTTCTTGGTCTATGGAGGGCAGGAAGAGCTCAGTGTTCAGGGCTACATTGACGCATTATTCCAGTCTAACCCTGATGACTTCAGATCGCTGGCCGACTATGTGTTCAAGTTGAATGGTGGCATTGTATGCTGGAAATCCTTCAAGCAGTCCACTATAGCTAATTCTACGATCGAGGCTGAGTATGTCGCCGCTTATGAGGTAGCCAAAGAAGCCGTTTGGATTCAGATGTTCATTTTTGAACTTCAGGTGGTTCTGCTGTGGTCGAGCTCTATTGTGACAATAATGGAGCGATTGCACAGGCAAAGGAAGCAAGGTCTCATCAAAAATCCAAACACATACTTAGGAGATTTCACCTGATCAGAGAGATCATTGATCGAGGTGATGTCAAGATAAGCAGAGTTGACACAAATAACAATCTGGCAGACCCACTAACCAAGGCTTTGGCGCAGCAAAAGCATGATGGTCATACGAGAGACATGAGGTTGAGATTTCTCAACAACTAAGTCTAAGTGCAAGTGGGAGATTGTTGGTGTATATGCCCTTGGACCTGTTGTTGGTTCATCTTGTACTACTTGACATTGATATTTAATATATCATTCTGGCATTGTCGTTATTATGCTATGTTTACATCTGCAATTATGTACATGGATAATAATGTCCCTGGAGACAGATTGTATCTGTGCTCAAACGGTGTGTCCCCAGTCAAGTACCTGAATAGATAAGGGACAGCTCTGGTACATGTGAGACTGGTATATGGGCTGGTTAGGCACGGGGTGCTAACGCAGACATATGGGTATATCAATGGTGGATATACTGATTGACCCGCTATGAAGCTGTAACTTGGTGTCATGAGTTAAGCCTCACAAGTGACAAGAGATGCATTGATCCCTTGACTTGAGGTCATTGACTCTTCTATATGCTTAGGGACATGCTTTGATACAACCTAACACCTCGCCGTAGCAGGGAGGTCATAACGGTTGTCATTGGGTATGTCACGACCCATGTGAGAAGATTAATGGACAGACATAGGATTTGCTCCTTCATGTGGAAAGCTTGATATCCACGGGGCCCCCTGTGGTTGCATGACTGAAGTGTATGGCCATACCCAGGTGAAAGCCTGATTTAGTCATGACCATGAGATTGGATAAAAACAAAGTGGTGACACACTTTGTCCAATCGGATATCAGTTTGGCAAAGAGACTATAATTCATCAGTATCTTGTTGCGATGATAGGGATGTCGATATTGATATCCGTTCTGAAGACTAGGGCAGCAGTGATGCACTGCTAGGTGCCACTCACTGCTTGTGATGACTTGAGTTCATCACTGCCAACATCAGAGGAACCTACAGGGTTGCACAACTTGAAACTCGGGTTCTCGTATTGATCGGGCAGCCTAATGATCGAGTTATTGAATAACTCAGATCTATTTGTGAGAATTCATCAGCGCCATTGTGCCTGATGAGATGGAAAGGATTTATTGGAGCTAACTTTATTTTTGGGCCAGATGGGCCAAATAGGCCCAATTGATCAAATGGGCTAAATAGGCCAATTGGGCTAAATGGGCCAAATGAAGTCTAAGCTTGGAGCATGGACCAATGGGCCTCCAAGCTCAATGGGCGTGAAGCCCAGTTGGGGCGTGAGGCCTAATGGGTCATGAGGCCCAATGGGCCGTCAGGCCTAATAGGCAATGACAATAAGTTGCTGTCCCAATAGACATCATGGTAAAATAAATTCTGTATTTAATTATGGGAATTAAATTCTGAATTTAATTTTGCATTTAATTCTGTAATTAATTCTGAGATTAATGATGAATTTATTTCTAAATTTAAATCTGAATTTGAAGAGTCACTCCATTAATGGCCATTATGACACTTTAATTCAGGGTTTTAATAGGTCATTATGAGACTTTAATTTAGTATTTAATTCTATAATTAATTTTGGATTTAATTATAACATTAATTTTGAATTTAATTCAGAATGCGATTGGTCACCATGATTTCTGTAAAAGAGAGAGGGAGGGTTGAGATTTGGCGCCTTAGGCTTTTAATGCTTGCTTCCTTCTCCCTGGTGCCATCTTTCTCTCTTCTTCCCTCTCCTCTGCACGGCTGCAAGGTTGGACCTTCGCAGCGTTTTTCCATCTTTCTCTTCCTCTTGATGCATTCTCTATCAGAGGGTGGCGCAGGTTCTTGAGGAATTCTCCTAGTGGCATGGATCTTCTTCCCGAGGCTAGCACCGAGCGTGGAAGAAGAGAACTCGAGCGTCGGCTGTGTGCGAGACTGCAGAGGGCGAACATTTCGGTGCCTGCATCGCATCCTTCTCTTCGCTACAAGGTATCATCTCCTACTCATCGTGTCGATTCCTTCGCATGACTCGATCTTTTGGGTTTTTTGGGGCTGGCCTGTTTCGGGGATTGCTTCCGCTGTGCATGTCTATAAAGTTTTAAAATTCCTAGGGTTTCTGAATAGTACACTGATCATGTAGTAGTAAGGTACTTAATACAGAAAAAAAATAGTAAACCATGCTTGCTTAGATGGATTTTACTCTTGCAAGAGTTTGATTTAGAAATTAGAGATAAAAAAGGATCAGAAAACTTTGTTACAGATCATCTTTCAAGGATAATGGTGGATACTGAAAAGAATGATATAATCAATGATTCCTTTTTTGAAGAGCAACTTTTGGCCATTGAACAAATCAAAGCTCCATGGTACGCTGATATAGTAAACTACCTAGTAGCTATTGTTTTCCCTCCTGATTTAAGTTATCAAAGAAAGAAGAGATTCTTGGCTAAAGCAAAGAACTATTTTTGGGATGAGCCTTATGTCTTTAGGTGGGGTGCAGATAGAATTTTTAGAAGATGTATACCTGAAGAGGAAATCACAGATATATTATTTCAGTGTCATGGATCCTCTTATGGAGGGCATGCTAGTTATGAGAAAACTGCTTTCAAAGTTTTGCAATCAGGATTTTATTGGCCTTCAATTTTTAAAGATGCTAGAAATTTTATTTTATCTTGTGATAGATGTCAAAAGACAGGGAACATTAATAGAATACATGAGATGCCATTGTCCACTATTCTTGAGGTTGAGATATTCGATGTTTGGGAGATAGATTTCATGGGACCTTTTCCATCTTTTGGAGGTAACAAATACATACTTGTGGCAGTTGATTATGTTTCAAAGTGGGTTGAAGCTCTTGCTTCTCCTACTATTGATTCTAGAGTTGCTGTTAAACTGTTCAAAAACATTATCTTTCCACGATTTGGGACACCACGAGTAGTGATTAGTGATGGAGGCTCACACTTCTTTGAACATAAGTTCTCAGCTTTGCTTAGAAAGTATGGGGTAAATTATAGAGTTGCAATACCTTATCACCCCCAAACAAGTGGACATGTTGAGATATCAAACAGAGAAATCAAGGGAATTTTGGAAAAGACTGTGTCACACACGAGAAAAGATTGGGCATCCAAACTTGATGGTGCACTTTGGGCCTATAGAGCAGCTTTTAAAACCCCAACAGGTATGTCTCCTTTCCAACTAGTTTATGGAAAATCTTGTCATTTGCCTGTAGAGGTTGAGCATAGGGCGTTCTGGGCGATCAAAGTGCTAAATTTTGACTTAAAGAATGTGGGGGGAGAAACGGAGGTTACAATTGAACGAGCTATATGAGATTAGACTTTCCGCTTATGAAAATGCGAGAATTTATAAAGAAAGGACTAAAAGATGGCATGATCGACATATCTTCATAAGGGAATTCCAACCGGGTGACTTTGTTCTTTTGTTCAATTCAAGATTGAGGTTTTTTCCTAGTAAACTTAAATCTCGATGGTCCAGACCTTTTCAGCTGAAGAAAACTTACCCCTACAGAGCTGTGGATATATGGAGTGATGAAACAATAGAGTTTAAAGTTAATGGTCAGAGATTGAAGTATTATTATCAAGAAGAACTGATTGAAGAAATGGAAAATTTTCATCTTGATGAACCACAAATAGATCCGAATGCAGAATGGTCAAGCTAATGACCTTTAAATTAGCCCTTCTTGGGAAGCAACCCAAGCACTCTTACTTAGCTTAGTTTCTTTTATATTAGTTTATTTTTTTAGTTAATTTTTCTTCTCTTTTTGTAGGTAAAATTGAGTTCGGTACAAAAATACGGCACCGCCGTAATGCAAATTATGGGCCGTAATTTCAGTCCGTTTTTGACCAGAAAACTTTATCAGTTTTACGGCACTACCGTAATGAATTTTACAGGCTGTAATTTTGTGAAATTTTCATACATAAAATTTTTGAGATTTGGCTCATATTACGGTAGTACCATAAGTCTTTTTACTTGTTGTATTTTTGAGTGATTTTCGGTCCGAGATTTTCAAATTTTTACAAAATTACGGTAGTACCGTGACCATTTTTACGGTACCGTAATTTTAGTTTATTTCAAAAAAAGGGTTTAGATCTGAGGACATAGAGGAGATTGGATCTGACACGGACAAGTAGAGCTCTATGAGTATCTTTTTCCTACTTACTTGCATTTCATCTTTTATATTTTACTAATGATTCATGTGTTTATAGGGAAGGATAACTCGTTCAAACTTCTTATCTTACCTTGCTTTTGTTTGACTCTCGCATGATTCAATTGGGTTGTATCATTATAATTCTGAATTTGTTCTAATATCGATTTGATTGGGTTGTATAATGATTGATATTATGTTGATATTGAGCACCTTGTGGGTGCATGCTGATGCATGATGGATTGTATGAATTTATTTCTGAATGGATATATGCAAAATTTTCTATTGTTATGGTTTTATGCTGTAATGTTATAGTATGGTCTATTTCTGAAAATTCTGTTGATAGTATGATTTTCATGATGATAAATTTGTCAAATGCCTGTGATTAAGGATATACCTATTGTGTTGAATTTATTTCTTTAATATATATCCGCCTATTGGAATTTTTCATTGGTTGATGCATGAGATTTTGGGTAGATATATTCTTTGATATATTTAATCTAAAGGTAAAGCTATTTCTTTTAATAAAACAAGCATATGAGTGTAATTTTTGAATTGATATCGATTGATTAATCTAGTTGATGTTTAGTCTATTTTTCTATTTGTTGGGAAGAAAAATTTCATGATCCAATTTTAAGAGAAGTGACTCCCTTACTTGGTACTACGCAAAATTGGCAATGGTGCCTAAGACTTAGGTTGAAGTCAAAATAAAAAAAAAATGATGAGAGAAAAGAAAAGATCAAGAGAATGACTCCTTGTCTTGGCATCATGTTGATTCGCGGTGGTACCAAAGTTAAAAGTTGAAGTCCAAACCATGAAGAGAAATCGTTTCACATTAACTCCACTATGTCGTGGAAGATTCTTCCTACCTTTGAGATATGAGTTCTATTACATTGGTTATGTGATCAGTGTACTCTAATTTCGTCACTAGAAAAAAAGGTGGTAATCGAATTAAAGAATGTGAACGATACAAAAAAAAGGGAGGAACTTAAAAATTTTGTATGGAAAAAGATCTTGGAATCCTATTCCTGTAAAATAAACTATGGTAGATCTGAACTAAAACTAAGTGAAATCTTGAGATTGAGATTCTACTTTTTATACAAGTTGTGAAATTTTATTTAATGAAGTAGTGGATCTTGAGGATTGAATTCAAAAGATGATATGTTTATTTGAAATTTTATGAAGCAATTGATGAAACTTTCCATTGGGCATTGTATTTTAGAAATTTATTCCTCATAATAAAGTTTATTCCTTTGATCAGTTTTTGATTTTGCTTCAGGACAAGCAAATTTTGAGCCTTATGCATTTGATGACACAAAAAATCATAGTATATTTTGCATCATTTTATAAGTCTTTTTCTCTCATATCCATGCTCTTTTGCTTATTTTTATGCCTTATTTATCAAATATTACGGAATCTACACCTTTTTGCGTTTTTGATTATTTGCAGGTAAAAGGCATTATTTTCAAGCGTTTTCAAGCAATTCAGATGCATAGATGAATTTTCATCATCAAGAGAAGATTACATGTCAAATTTCACGAAGATCGGAGCTTCAGACTAAAAATACGGTAGGGCCGTAATCAAAATTACGGTACCGTGGTTTTACTGAACCTACAGAATAAACCATGGCACTGCCGTAATTTCCGAGCACTACCGTATTTTGGGTCGGTTTCTGTACAGAATGTTTTCCAGATTTTATAGCACCACCGTAAACCATATTACGGGCCGTAGTTTGGGTTGATTTCCGACCAGAGAATTTTACAAAATTTACAGCACTGCCATCGACCAAATTACAGGCCGTAATTTCAGGAGATTTTCTTATAAAAGAAGGCGAACACGAACACACCGGAAGCCCTAATTTTGATCCATCACTGAGAGAGAAATCGCAAACTTCACTGCTGTAAGATCCAAGGATCTTAAGTCCTTGTAAGTATTATTCTTGATTTAAATCTTTGACTGTGATATTTTATTCTTGATTTAAATAAAATCATTTGGCTGTGATATTTTTTCCTATGTTTTGTTTTCGTCAACCTTAGGATGGGGGAGAATTTTATCCCTAAAAACCTTAAGGGGTTAGTTATAAATTAGTGGCAAAGGGTTAGTGGCTATTAATTTAAGTCTTATTGGATTTTGACTCTAGTAATTAATTAATTAGAGCTTATTGGATGTTAATTAAATTCTTATTGGATTTTCGCTTAAGTGAATAATTAATTATGGGTTATTGGGTTTACACTTAAATTAGATGGATTTTGGGTTTAAAATTTGAATTAATCAGTAAGTGGGTTAATTCATAAACCCTATTCGAATTAATTAGTTAGCGGGTTTAAAAATTTAAAAACTGAAAATCCAAAGGGGGGCGGACGGCTAGGGCAAAGAAGTTGGCGATTTCTTGAAGGCTTGGACGAACCTTGGCGATTTCTTGAAGGCTTGGACGAACCTTGGCGATTCTTTGAAGGCTTGGACGAAATTCTTCTTCTTCCTTCTTCCCTTGGCCGGCGTTCCTTGGTGCTTGGTGGCGTTTTCTCTTCCTTTGGTGGCGTCAACCTAAGAACATCAAGGCCTTTAGACGAGTTTGTGGAGAGAACTTCATCTTTGTGTTCACGGTTCAAGATAAGAGGTGAGTGGGGTGTCTTATTTGAATTATATCCACTTGGTTGTGCTAGATGATAGATTTGATTTCTTGGAAATTTTACCATGTTAAAAACCGAAACTCAAGGTGTATCTTTCATGAAAACCGAAACCTTGCAACATGAATTTTACGATATTTCTTGAATGGAATTTAGGTAGTTTTAAGTCAGTGATTCTTGAGCATGAAATTCTTGTTAACTAAGGTTAAGGTTTAAGTAGATAATATGTTGTAGAAACCGTGGGCTACATGTAGTATTATGTGTTTAATGTTGATTTTATGGATGTCCTGATAAATGCTAATAATGTTATAGGATCCATGATTATTTCTCTATGTGCAGTATGTTATATATTTATGGCCATGTATCCTTGTTTGAGAAACTTGGGTGATAACTTAGCAAGGTTATACTAAACTGATCAGCATGAAACCTAAGGACACTACACTACATTATGTGATTATATGTGGTTTCGAATGTTATGTGTTGTGGTCTGTGTACCCATTATGGATAGGACTAAGGCTAAGTGTAACTGTGTACTCAAGGGGATAGTCTATATGTGATATGTTAGGGGTTAGAGATTTCAGCCCTGTGTTTGTGATATGTGAGGGGTTGATGTTTCAGCCGCCTGTTGTGATTATCGTGATGAAAATGACTATCCTAGAGTCTGGTTAACACTTAGGAGTCCACTTTTGTGAAATAAGATATAAGTTGTGTCTAGTGGTTGTCCAGATAAGGAACCCTTTGGGAGAACGAGTGATTGAAGCAAAGTGCCATGTCTTGGTCGGACAGGGGCCACCTCTTGATTTCATCACTCTTAGACTTTTAGATTTTTGTGTTATGGGGTGGTGTAGATCAAGGTATCACATCTTGACCGGATGGGGATTACCTCTTGAGTCTACACACTGTCCATGTTTGTGTTGCATGTGATTTGCAGGCTTCTCCCAGTGCTTAGGCCAGAGCCGGGTTGGACCATAGTGGTCACTCTTGATTTATGCTGGACAACAACTAAGTGGTTGGTGTGTTTAGTTAGTTTAGAGTATGGCTCTAGAATTTTGGTTACTTTGGGGTGACATTTGTGTGATGCCTGTACATCTAATTGTTTATATGAATTCTGTTCTTTGTTTTCTGTTCTTTGTTTTAGTTATATGTTGACATAATGTTCTGCTAAAGATTTTAAAAACAATCTGGATGTATCTTTGAGTGTATGTTATGGATGGTCGATTGAGACTATCCACTCACTGGGCTGTGTAGCTCACCCCTCATTCTTTTCAGGTGTAGAGCAGGGGCGCATTGCCTGAGTTAGCGTATGTTATGGATATTGTGATTTTCTCTACAACTATGCTGGTGCAATGTATAAGATTTTTGTGTTTAGTTAACTGGGGCCGGTTATGGCTAAACTTTGTGAACCAGTGTTGCCGGTTGTGGCAGTTTTGAGATTTTGATTTTTGTGTCACCGAGGGCTTTGGCCTGTTTTCGGTGTTTGGGTCATTGCTGTTAGTTCCATGAGTTTATAAAATTGATATTGTGGCTTTGCTTCGAATTTCGAGTTGATTCGTATTTTGCGATCAGATTTGATATAATTGTGAACTTGCATATGTCTAGTGCAAGTATTGCCTGGTGGCAGGTACCCTTACATGATTTATGAATTCTACGGATTTTATGTGGTTTTGATATAACTGTTGACTTGCATATGTCTAGTGCAAGTATTGCGTGGTGGCAGGTACATTTGTGAATTTGTGTTTTTTTTGGAGATTCAATGTGTGGATTCTCGAAAAATTTTCAGATCGACTTTTCCTGAACTTGGTTTTACTTAGCATGTGCATCGATTCTGTGTGATAACATCCTGTTCCTTTGTGACTTGTGTTGCTTGTTTGGGGTTAAGATAACGGGATGTGACAACTGCCGCCCTAGGTTTTGCCACCGGGAAGCGTACAGTGCATCTCTGACCGTGAAATTTGAAAGGAAGCTACACCTAGAGGAGGAGAACATACTCCAAAAGTTTCAGAGCAAAAGGAGATCGATTGGAGGAGAAATCAACGAAAGAAGCGTCGCCGCTACTGTTCATCGAGCAAAATTACGGCTGTAATTTTCATTATAGCCGTGCTGTTAGTAGAATTTCCTCTTTCTCTTCGATTTCTGATCCTTCGAAATTATGGATTATTGTAATTCTTCAACCATGCTAGCTTAAACACTTTTTGGGACATGGGGGTGTAATCCCCTTAATTTCATAATGACTAGATGATTTTTATTTCGTTAGGGAACTCTTGTTATGATAATTCTGCTTAAGAGATGATTGCCTTTAATTCATTTTAATTTCATATTATCAGCATGTTTTTGAGTTTATACGATATGGACTAAAAAGTGACTTGGAAGAACTTGGAACCCTAGAATCATGATTTAGGAACTCGTCGTAAGAAATTTGGTTTGTTCTTATTTCTAGATTTGAGATGTATATTACCTTGTTGATAATCTGATCTAGGAAGAATTATTGAATTAAACATGAAGATATTGTAAGAAATTAAGAATCGGATCATTAGAGAACCTTAAGCAGAACCTGTGAATCTAAAGTATGAAAGCATTTAGTTTTCACTTGAGATGATTGACATAGAGATTAGATGCATGAAAGTGATATTTGATTTCTTTGTCAATGATTTACTTATCTTTAACATTGAATCAATCTTGTGCGAAGGTGAGGATTGATTCCTTGTAAATTGTCTGCGCGAAAGCGAGATGATTTCTTAATGAAGTAAATTATATCTTTATCATAATAAGACTGGACACAACAATGCATGACTGAAAGTGTATGGCCACACCTAAGTGAGAACCTAATTTAGTCATGACCATTTGATTGGGTTAAACAAGTGTGACACACTTGTCCAATTTGGACATTAGACTGGCAAAAGGACAAATACATACATGTGCTTTGTCATAGTTTTAGGGGATGTCGTTGATGACTCCATTCTAATGACTTGGATAGCCATGATGCACTATTAGGTGCCACTCAACGGTTGTGATGATTTTAGATTATCACTGCCATCATCTAAAGAACTGACATGATCGCACACCTAAACACTCGAGGTCTCATACTGATCGGATAGCCTCTGATCGAATCATCATGTGATTCAGATCACTTTGGGAGTCTGTTACTTTGAGATTTCTTCTGTGGAGATGATATTTTATTTAGTTCATGTTTGACCACTCGTTGACCTCTAGTGGACCACGTTTGATGTCTATTAACTTGTGTTGTCAAAATGAGTCAAACAAGGGTCTCAATGGAAGTTTGGGACTTGGCACGTAAGTCACATGAATAAATAAAATTTATTAATTACAAGATAATTTTTCTCTTGGCTAATTAATTATCCTAGGTGAATTTTACATTAAATATATTTATATATTTATTTGTAAAATATAAATAGGCGCATACATGGTTAAATAATTAATATATTTGCTAATTTATGGTTAAGCAAATTTAATCAAGTATTTATTTTCATGCTTAACCAATTTGGCTAATATATTTAATTGATTTAATTCATACATGGCCCAGGCGTATTCTTCATTATATTTAATATATTTATATACTAAATATAATGAAAAATAATCTCCTAGAATAGCTGGTACATCTATTATAAATGGAGTCTTGGGAGATTCTTGCACTAGTTCTCTTCTCTCATCTCCTGTTGTCACCTCCCCTCTCCTCCTTGGCGTGAGGGTCTTGAAGGTGATAACAAATAGAAGAATTTTTGCTTCAAGGTTGGGACAAGTCGTTGTGCTACTCACTCCTTGTCACCAACACTCCCCTCTCTCCTTTGCGTGATTGGCGTAAGTTGAGAATTTCCTAGAGGCATGGATCTCACCTCCCGAGGCTAGCACCAAGTGCGAAGGTTAGAGAGACTTTGAGGAGTCCATGTGTGTGCAATTGTATAGGATGGGCACTTGCGTGTCTTCATCATTGACTTGCTCCAGAAATTACTTGACAAGGTACTACTCTTCACATACTTCAATGTTCACTCGTAAGACAATCTTGGTGTTTTATGGGAATTCTGTTTCAGACCTTCTCTTCCACTGCGTTTAAATTCTTTATAAGGTCCGGGGATTCCCAATAGTGGTATCAGAGGGATCTTACGAGTCCCGTAGGTGTCCTTTCTACGTGCGCATACCCCATGACATGAAAATAATTTTTGAAAAATTTTATGCCATGCATGCGCATACCCCATGACATGAAAATAATTTTTGAAAAATTTTATGCCATGATTTTTCTTTTGAAAAATAATTTATGTTAATTTTTGCCTTTTAATCATCTTCTAGTTTTGTTTTCTTCACATCTAGGATAGACCATGTGTGGAAGAATTTACTCCTCCTTGCACTCATGGGATAGACCCATGGCGCATGACTCATAGGAGATCATCGAGGCAGGGTGATTGTCCTAATCTCTATGGGGTAAGGATTGCAAGGGGTGGATACCCTTTGTAGAATCTTGAGAGGGGCAAAAGACTTAGAAGGTTGATACATAGTCGCAGAAATTTAATTGAATTGGTTTCTAAAAAATTAATAGTGATTACTTGTTGATTTTTCATAGCATGTAGAATCGCATGAGTAGTTGATTTATGCATTGTGATGTGATCAATGACAAGCCCTGAAATTGCCATGTCTGTGATGTATCACTATGAGGCCTATGTGCCGACTTTCAATTTTTAATTTCAATTATGTATTGTAAATTAAATTGAAGATATTGAAGACATCATGGTGTTTCTCCCTCTTTCTCCCTTACGCATCTCTCAAGGTGGCGCAACCTATGCCTAGCTGAACCATAGGGCGGTTTCTAGGGTTACCGAATCACACAATGATTCGATCTGAGGCTAAACGATTAGTATGAGAACTCGAGTGTCATGGTGTGCGACCCTGTAGGTTTTTCAGACGTTGGCAGTGATGACTAAATCATCACAAGCAATGAGTGGTACCTAGCAGTACATCATTGCTACCCAAGTCATCAGAATGGTGTCATCATCGACATCCCCTAAAACTGTGATAAAGTACAAGTGCAGCTTTGTCCTTTTGCCAACTGATGTGCAGATTGGCCAACTGTGTCACACTTGTTAATCCCAATAATATAGCATGACTAAATCAGGTTCTCACCTGGGTATGGTCATACACTTTCAGTCATCCATATAGGGGCGCCATGGTCAATCAATCTTCCCCGTAAGGAAGGGGCAAATCCTCTATTGGCACATTGAATCTCTCATACGGCTTATGACATACCCAATGACAACCGTTATCACTTCCCTTTTACGGCGAAGCGTTAGGTTGCATCAAAGTACATCAATCACTATATAGAGATACCAATGCCCTCAAGTCTAGGACAAGTGCAACTTTGTCACTGTGATATTCATCCCGTGACACTGAGATGAATCCTCACGGCGGGTCGATCCAGTATATCTCCCTTGATATACCCATATGCCTGCATTAGCAACCCGTGCTCAACCAGCGCATATACTAGTCTCAAGCGAATCATAGCTGTTTCATATCCACCATGATTCTCGACCAGGGATAAACATAGAGACTAGATAAAATATATCTATTAAGGACATTGTATATGCAAATGTACATATGCACAGATGTACGACTCTGCATAACAACGACAATGCCAGGATAACTCATCTATCAACTTGATGTGATGCACATATCCCATGGACCATCCTGAGGTCCTAGGGCATAAACACTAACAATAAAAATATGATAGATTGGTATTAATACTTGGTGGAATGCTTTATGTTTGAGTTGATTTTCCCTATGTGAACTTAAACAGTAATGAACTCTAAGGAAGCTAACAAGCAACAAAAAAAAAAGAGGGACGATAAATCGTAAGCAAGTACGTTTTCTAGATATGCATGAGTAACTAGGGGCATTTATAACAAATATTTGATGATGCAAGTGTCTGCTATTTCTTCATTTAGGTCATCATAGTCCCCTCATATCATAAGTTTCATGCCTTTGGCTTGTCATTATTATATATTTAAACTTAATTATTACATGTCTAGAGTTATTGCACCTAAAGCAATGTTATTGCACCTAAAGCAATGTTTCTAGAGTGGAATACCAATATTACATGCTGATCTTCGTCCTTGTCAGAATGAGAACTTAATTATACCTATGCTGCTCTTCTTTATGCCCAGATGTGAAAAAGTAATATTACAAGTCATAATGTTTTGCATTTTTATTAATTCATGCCTAATGTTTCTTTTTTTATTAATTCATACCATTTTAATGTAGTCTGACATTTTGAATGAGATTTACTTTTCTATGAATAGTTGATACATGTAAGAATTAAATATGTTGCTAGTTATATGCACATGCTGAATTTTTTTTTCACATTGGCTGTGTTATAGGTTTTATTGTAGTGGCTCCAACGAATAGCAAAGATAAGAGATGTACTGAATTGTGCAACCTCCACCATAGACAATGTCAACTTGCAGCTATAGCTAGAAGTTGTGCCACACAATTGCACCCAATTCTCCTTTTATTATTTCAATCATCCTATGTGGATAAGCCATTGGTAGAAAGTAATGAATATAAGGATAAAATGTGAAGGAATCTTCTAAGCAAGTTATTGAGTTCAGATCAACTTTGTTGTAACATTTTAAGAATGAGAAAAAAAAACCTTTTTGTATTTTTGTGAGATAATACGAGGCACAAATTTTGTCAAAGATAATAAGAATTCTAGCGTTGAGGAAAAAGTCGCAAAGTTCCTATATTTGGTATCCCATAATGTCAAGAATCGGGAACTTTGTTTCTTTTTTTATCGTGCTCCTAGCAGTATTAGTTCTCACTTTCATGAGGTGTTAGGAGCTGTTATTAGCATACTATTGTATTCCGCAAGTGCACGGATACTCGAAGTAATAAAATAGATATCAAACCACAGAGACCTTGTTGCCAAGTACTGAATAATCGATTTCTTGCTAGCTAGGCAATCGAAAAATAGTGAATCAAACTATCAAAAAGAACACAGAGAAAATATCAGAGAAGAAATCGGGACTAAGGGTTCATCTACTTTAATTTCTAATGGCTAGATTAAGATAAGTGTCTGTCAATCCAATTTTATCATGATAAAGGTATAGTTTACCTCATAAATAAATGTCTCGCTCTCGCGCAAACAATCATACAAAGAACCGATCTTCACTCTCGTGCAAGATCTATTCAATGCTGAAAATAAGTAAATTATCCTAGGAACTCAAGGATCACTCTCGTGCATCCGAATTCTAAATTGATAACCTCAAGTGGAAACTCAAAGATCACTCTCGTGCATCCGAGTCTCAACACAGGTTTTACTTAAGGTTTTCTGACGACCAGAAATTTAATCTCTTACAATTTTTAATGAAGTCTAAAGTATTAACTCAATCCAAAGAATCATAACATCAACAAGGCATTAAAATTCTCTAAGAATTAGAATTCGAAGAACAACCTAATCTCTTATGATAGTTCTAAACTCGATAATTCCTAGGGTTTCGAATTTCACAATCAACTTCTCAGTCTATTTCGCAAAATCCTAAAATATGTTGATATTAAGATGGCAAAGGAGAATTAAAGAACAATCAATCACAAAAGTAAAATTTTCACAATAAAATCAATTTGACAAAATTAAGGTTTTCTAGTCATTAGGAAACAAAGAGATTACACTCCCATGTCCCAAAGAAAGATTAAGCTACCATGATGAAGGAATTACAGTAAAACATGTTTCAGTGTGATAAAAAATCAAAGAGAGGGAAGAAATTACAGAACACAGTGCTGTAATCGAAAATACAGCACCGTAATAGGCTGGAAAACGTGATGAATAGTGGCGTCACCCACTGTTTTGTTGATTTCTCCTTCGATCGAACTCCAAACGCTCTGAAACTTCAGCTGTGTGTTCTCCTTCACTAGGCAAAGCTCTCTGTCAAAAATCATGGCCCAAGGGGGCCTATAGGCTGAGAACTCCTGAACCCTAGCACGGCCGCTCTTCTCTCCAATTCGCTCTCGATCCTTGATAAAAATTCCTCCTCTTGCTTCGCAAATCTTCGCCTACTTATCTTGATTCTTCCCCTTTTTTTGGATTTTCAATTGGTCCCCTAAATCTCCAGAAATCATGTTTTTAATGTTGCGGCGGAAAACTCAAAATTCTGGGTTTGAGAATAAGGTACCGTATGCAGAATACGGTAGTGTCGTATTTCCTTCTGTGAGTTTTTGGACAGAAAACACGGTACCATGTTAGTCCTCGTGGTGCTAACGTATTTGCTTCCGGAGTACTATAGAAAAGTCATCTAAAAATACGGCACCGTGAACTTTCTTACGGCAGTGCCGTATTTTACCCAAAACCCTTCTGGTTGAAATTGATGGAAGATACGGTACCGTGAGAGTTTCGTCCAAAAATACTGTAGTGCTGTATTCTTGTTAGAACTCTCGGGTTGAAATTGCTGAAAAATATGGTACTGTGTAGTTTTATACAACAGTGCCGTATTTCACCCAAAACATCCACTGAGAAATACGGTACCGTGAGAGTTTTGCTCAAAAATACGGTAGTGCCGTATTTTTCCTAGAAGATCCCTTTTGACATGAAATTTGGTGTGTAGACTCCTCTTGATGGTTAGAACTCATTCATGCATTGGGTTTGCTTGAAAACCAATGATAATGATGCCTTTTTGCCTGAAATTGATCAAAAGCTAAAGATGGTGTAGATTCCGAAGTATATGATAAAAAAGGCATATAATAAGCAAAAGAGTATGCATATGACTCAAAAATATGATAAAATAAGTAGTAAATTTGTTAATAATTTTGGAGTCATCACATACACGAGCAGTTTATCAAGCAACCTGATGATTCAACAGTTCCTCCTGAGATTTATAATAGGAACAGATTATATCCTTATTTCAAGGTATGTTATTTTAGAAGTATATTAGTATGAGCAATACTACTTTAATTGTTAAATCAATTGGATAAAATTGCAGGATTGTTTAGGAGCTATCGATGGAACACATATTCGTGTGAGAGTACCTTCTATTGATGCATCTAGATATAGGGGGAGAAAAGACTAGCCAACAACAAATGTATTAGCAGCATGTTCATTTGATATGAAATTTACGAATGTCCTCCCAGGGTGGGAGGGGACAGCATCTGATTCAAGAATATTGAAAGATGCCTTAACTAGATCCGATAACTTAAAAATTCTAGAAGGTAAAATTTTCCCTTATTTATTAAAAACTTTTATTAAGTTACAAGGTTAATAAATTACATATTATTGTTGTAGGAAAATACTATTTGGGTGATGCCGGATTTGGAATTAAAAGTTATCTTATCACACAATATAGAGGAGTTCGTTATCACTTGAAAGAATATTTTCAACACTCTCCACAAAATGCAAAGGAACTTTTTAACCATCGACATGCTTCTGCTCAAAATGTTATTGAAAGAACCTTTGGTGTATTGAAGAAGAGATTTCCAATCATAGCAAGTGGATCAGAACCCTTTTATCCTATTAGCACACATATTCAAATTATCCTAGCATGTTGTGTTTTACATAATTACTTAATGGGCGTTGATCCCGATGCTGCCATTATTGCTGAAGTTGATGAGGAAATATCAAGCATGATAACACAAGATGATTATGGGATAGAAAGACTAGATGAAGATGCCCAAAAAGTGGTTCTAATAAGAGATAATATGGTAAATGCTATGTGGAATGATTATATTTTATGAATTAGTCATGTACTATCTTGACTATAGTTTTAATGTCCTACAAAAGTGATGTACTATCTTTATTTGTAGTTTGGCATTTCCATGTTTCATGACTTTAATCACTTTCTTTATTTGTAGTTTGGCATTTCTAAGTTTCATGACTTTAATCACTTTCTTTATTTGTAGTTTGGCATTTCTATGTTTCATAACTTTAATCACTATCTTTATTTGTAGTTTGACATTTTTATGTTTCATGACTTTAATTAGTATCTTTATTTGTACTTTGACATTTCTATGTTTCATGACTTTAATTAGTATTTGTATTTGTAAGTTGAACTGTGTTTTGTTTGACAAAGTGATGTACTATCTTTGCTTTCATAATGAGTCATAATAGTCTAAGAATATTGATTTTGTTTAAATGAAAGATGATTAGAAAAGCTAAGGCTGCTAAGGCTGCTGAAAGCTCAAGGAAAGAAAATATCAAATGGAGTGAGGAAATGGACAATGTTTTTATTGATGCAATGCTAGAGCAACAAGAGAGAGGCTTAAGGGTTAATGGTACATTTACCTCAACCACGTATGCAAATATGCTAACCATATGCGTACAAGCATTTGGTATATCTTTGACAAAAGATCATTTAAAAAATCGCATCAAGACACTTAAAAACAACTTTAATACCTGCCATGAGTTATTTAAGAACAAGAGTGGCATTGCATGGAACAATGAAAATAAATTGTTTGAAGCTGATGATCAAGTATGGGATGATCTTGTCAAGGTATGCAAGTTATCATTTTGTATTAAATAGTTATTTGATGTTTTGACATCTATTTATTAATTTTATTGTTTTTACAAGCTAATCCTATTATGAGAAAATGGAGGGGCACTCCTGTTCATCATTATGACAAGTTAGATGCTCTTTTCTGAAAAGATCGAGCAGCTGGTGGAATGGCTAATACTTACAATGAATTTATGAAGGTGTGAAGTGAAGAAAGAACTAGCCGTGATGAGTGTTCACTACATGCTTTGCATGACACATCTAATGAAAGAGTTGATGAAATAAATTCAATTGATGTGCTATCCTCTCCACCCCATGTAGCTACTGCCACTGATTCTACATCATCTAAGAGTGGTAAGAGGAAAAGTCTTCACTATCTATTCAAGAAGTTGCTATGACAAAATTGGATGACACTAATGAAAGTTTAAAGCAAATAGCGGATTGTATGAAGCAAGCAAACAAATGTTTAGAAAAGCAATATGCTCATGATCATGGAGCAATACAATACTCTGAAAAAGCGATATTAGAAGAGCTGAAAAAGATTGGAGTGCCATGTCGACAAGTGGCACGTGCTTATGTGGCTCCTAGGAAAAGCAAAGAGAAGGCTAGACTTTTTTTCTTAGCTCCAGATGAATTACGCTTAGATGTACTTAATGAGTTGTTAGGTGATTGACTTGCTTAAGCTTTACATGTTGTTACTATTTGACTATGGCTATTTGGTTTTGGTATGGAGGATGTGATATTGTACTTTGTTTAGTTTGTTCCTTATCTTTTGGTATGAAGGATGTAATATTGAACTATGTTTAGTTTGACCCCTGAATGTTGTATGAAACTTGAAATTTATGTTTATGTTTTAGATGTTGCATTTGTATTAAATATGTTTCAGGTTGATTATTTTTGTTATGTTGTTTGATGTAATTATTTTCCTTCCTTTCTGTTTAGGTGATGCAAATGTACATGTTAGGTGTTATCTTTTTTTTACACTGTGATGAGAATGTTTTATAATTTGTTATCTTGCTTAGTTACAAATAGTTGATGTTGGAATTTGTTCTAAATTGGTCAATTACATGGACTATTTATTCTATGGATTTTGTTCGTCTTCTCCTACTAATAAAAAAAACCTATTTGACAAGATTTGATAGACATTGAATGACAATCTAATGACTGATAGCTCAAAAAAATATTTTTTATTATTGTTGTTATTTTATAGTAATTGTATAATTTTAAAATATTTTTGTTATATTTTTATATTTGTATTAATTTTATAGTATTTAATTAAGATTTATTAAATTTATATTTTATATATATTGAAACAATTTTATAGTATTATGCATAATAGGTGTAAAAAACTAAGTTAGAAGTGCAAATATCAAATGGAAAACTTTCCTTCCCTCCAAAAGAATAGCATAAAGGAAAAAAAAAAAATTTCTATCCATGTTATTTTCTTTCCTTGCAAATTTTTCTTTCCTTCTATTTTTTCTTTCCTTGCTACTGAACACAGCCTAAGGGTGCTATGGTGGGGGGGGGGGGGGCGGCGGGTGGGGGACTACCATCAACCAATAGGTAGATCTCCTTGCACACTCTCTTGTGAAAGCGCATGTGGATTTTAAATAGGGTTAGGTAAGCATCATTGCTCAAACCTAATCTTATTGTACTTGTTATCCATGGTTGTTGCTGAACTCAGGAATACTTGTTTGTGATCTTCTGATTTTCTTGGTGTTTGGTTTATGTAGAAACAACTAAGCAAATAGGTAATTTCCATGCTCAAACCCTTAAAGTTTGTGAATTTGTGTGTTTACCTTTGATAGCCAAGACTTGGGTTGCCTTTCTTTGGTTTGTATTCTGATTGACCGAGACTTAAGGATCCCTAATCTGAAAGGGAAAGCTTAAGTGAAAACTAAAGGTGTTTGAGAACTATCTAAGCAAATAGATAACCTCCCACACTTGAAAGCACACTCTTGGATGAACACTTGAATCAAAATTTGTGTTGATTGTTTTGGGGCTTTGGTGAACTCTGATTTGAGATAATATTTGCTCTTACCCTTGCTGAGATTCACACTTGTGTAAGAAACCCTCTTGCTGTGCTTTAGATGCTAAAATCTCATGCTTGTAACCCTATAGCATTGCTAGAAGTCAAACATCAAATTAGGGTTTGGCTAGGATTGTTTGATGCTAAGTTATTTTGAACTTTTGCTTAATTACCTTGCTATGAGGTTTTTACTCTTGTTAGAGTTTTGAGTTGATAATTATAACATTCTATTTAAGAGCTTGCTGGTTTCTAGATTTCATTGGTGCTAACAACATTACAGAGCTTGAATGTGTAACTTGCATGAAGGTTGTTTATGTTGAAATTTTTGTGCACTATCACTTGCTTTGGCTAAAATTTGCATGCTTAGTTATGTTCTATATTCTTGTTCACCTTCAAATCAAGATAACAATATGTCTAGAGGACCAACTCAATATAAGGATCAAACCTATATCTGAACATATGAACCAAACCATGCTTACACCCATGATTGCACCCCCTAGAGAAACCAATAGAAGCCCACCACTTTTTGGAGGAAACTTAGACTCCCATGGGTTTCTAGATTGGCTAAAACTTGTTGAGCAATATTTTGAATGGAGTGCTACACTTGAAGTTTGGAAAGTACTGCATGCCCAACTTCTTTTATGTGGCTCGGCTAAAAAGTATTGGCATGCTGTGAAGGGTCAGTTAGAAAGTCATGGACTTCAAACCATAAAATGGAATCATATGAGATGAAAGTTAAGAGAGCGTTATTTAACTGCACACTATAGGAAATACATGAGTGACCAATTGTCTAGGTTGGCCCAAGAAAATGACTCTGTGGCCGAATATATGGATAAGCTTGAAGACTTACTTTTTAGATGTGACATAGTTGAAGAACCAGGGATAGCCCTTGAGCGGTTTGAGAGGGGACTTAGGAATGATATATGGAATGCTATCATGCATTATCCTATTAAGACCTTTGAAGAATCCTGCCGGCAAGCTCTAAAAATTGAGTATGAGATTAAATGGGGTAGAACTCCAACACCACCACCAAAAACTCAAGCTAACCAAGTTGATCATCCGATTCCTAAAGATTTCCCTAAGCAAGCCACGACCATAATTATCCAAAACATGGAAAATAAAGAGGACATCTATTCCCCCGATTATACTAGTGAGGATGACCTAGGGCATGTTGATCTAACCATACTACCAAACTCCGAAACTGACTCTGACTCTGAATCTGAATCTGAACCTGAGCCTGGATCTAAAATTGAAATTGAAAGTGGATAGACTCCACCCTTAGAGTTACCCCAGCCCAATCCCACTCTCAAGGATGACATTGAACCAGACCATGAGGACATTAAGGCAACTCATCTTCTAGAAATTTCTCAAGCCTTTACCACTATTTCTGAACCTAGAAAAGAGTATAAAGTGGAGGTTCTTGTGATTGACCAAATCAAAACTCTCCACTTGAACACATCTAGTGAGCTGAGGCATAGCTTCACCCCTCCTAAACCCATAGTTTGTCAACGGTACCTACTAGGACCCTCCTCATTGCCATCACTCTAAGGGCCTGGACTAGAACATGTAACATTATCCTTAGGCACACCTCAGCCCTCTTATGAACATGAACCAGTTCTTGACCCACCTAGCATTGAATCCTCTATTGATTTATCCATGGAACCACCACCCTTGAATCTTGAGTCTGATCAAATCTCACCACCCTAGCCTATTCCCACTCTTAACTTGGTAATACTTCCAACCACACAAAGGGAATCCAACACTGAACTCTGTCCTAAACCACCCATGAGCTCAACCCTAAACCATGCTTTAGTGGACACACAATCACCAAGTAAGGATAACCCTATGATGAACATGATCTTTTGCTATGCTGCTTTCAAACTTGAAACTTGTGTTGATAGTGCCATGACTATGCATATGCTACACATGAAATCATCTTTTGCTTTAAATGAAAAACTACATGGTAAGATTGATCATGAATCTGACGTTGGTTTAATTCTTCCAAATCATACTTTGTAGAAAACATCAAGCATAATGTCTAGAATTCCATGCTCATACCTGCCCTATTTCTCGTTCAAAACTATTATATTTGAATATCATATTTTCAAATCAAATATTATTGCTGCATGTGAGAAAATAGCTACTTTCAAAAAATCTTTCTCTTATTGGCAGGGTTGACAACATCAAGAAAGTTGAAGACAATTTTCATACAATGGGATGGCCCCCAAAACTGAAGATTAATGATCAAGGCCATCCAAGCTACCCCAACCGAGATGATCTTTGTACATTGGGTTGGCCACTAGAAGCAACAAAGTTGGGACCTCAATTTTAATTCTTCGGAGAAGAATTCTTTTGCCCCTAAGAAAGCTGATGCAGGAGCATCTCCATGAAGTTTCCAATCCTTGTATTTTGGGACTTCATGAATTTTGAAGCTTATCTTGTATTCAGAAAAAAAACATTATGTTGTGTGCGTGAATGCTTGTTTGGTTTGGTGGATTCCAACCAAGACTACCTTCTCTTCCCCTTCTCTTCCTCTAGCTATTCGAAAGTGTCTTCTTCTTCTTCCTCTTCTCTTCTCCACCAAAGCTTCTTCTTCCATCTCCATAACCTTCCTTTTCATGTGGCTCTTGCTGAAGTTCTCCCCTCTTGGACATGAAGAAGTATGAAGCATAGAAGGCATGACAACAAAGCAAACACCTTGGAGAAAGAAGCCTTTTGATCAAGACCCCCCTAAGGACCTTCTTTTTTGTAGTTTAAGGGGAGTTTGGAGACACATGTATTTCGTCCTCCCCTTGCTTATTTGATTTGAATGTTGGTCATTTAGCTACCCATATCTAGCCTGAATGCCAAGACATGGGAGCTTGGAGCAAAGAAAGGGATTTAGGCCCCTTCCCTAATAGAGGCCACAGGTAAATTCTACCCTCTTCCCCTCTTACTTCTTTTCATATTTGCTTATTTCCTAGAATCACATGCTTAGCTTCTTACCTAAAGATGATCTTCGTATAAAACCCTAAAATCATGTCCTACTTCATTTTTCCATCTTCCTCCTCTTGGTGCAAGTAAGGCTTTGGCTTGGCAGCTTGCTTCTTCCTTCTTCCTCCATGGCGCATCCCTCCTTGGTGGTGGCACAAGTGATCAAGGAAGACTCTTCCAAAGGCATGGATCTTCTTCCCGAGGCTAGCATCGGCTGTGGAAGAAGAGAACTCAAGCATCGATTATGTGCGAGACTGTAGAGGGCGAACACTTGGGCACCTACATCGCTTCTCCATCTATTACTTTGAGGTACTATCACTTACTCACCACATCGACTCCCTCGCTTAACTCGATCTTCTAGGTTTTTGGGACTAGCCAGTTTCGGGGATTTCTTCCACTGTATGTATGTAATAAAATTTTAAAATCCCCGGGTTTTCCCAATAGTGGTATCAGAAGAACCTGCGAGACTCGAACAGTGTTCTATTCTTTCTTGTATGCTCCCATGTCATATGTTGTTTTTGAAAATTCTGCATATGATGTCTCACGGTTCTTCTAAGTAGGAAAAATTGTAGGTTTTTTGTTCCTAACTTCTATTCGATTTTGTTTGTTTTTTCACTTTCTTCACATGACTGGGATAGACCCATATGTGGAAGAAATAATTTCTCCTCACATGATGGTATAGACCCATCATGTGAGATTTGTTGAGATTATGCGAGGCATGGACAGGGTGATTGCCCTAATTTTAGTAAGTTAAGGATTGCAAGAAGGGCAATGAGTATGCCACTTGTAGACTCTTAAGAGAAACAAAGTACCAAAGGATTTGTGATAAGAGGTTGAGGAAAAGAGACATATTTTGATGAAAAATTAAAATTCAGATTTTATGTTTTTCATAAGCATATAGAAAAGCATGAGATAGGTATCTTGCTTGTGCATGGTGTTGTGGTCATAGTCAAGCCCCTTGTATGCCTGCGATGTATTTGTGTAAGGAATGTGTGCCACTCTTTTTCCTTTTGTTTTGTAAGTTGAAGATTAAGGGGCGCATCCTTCATAATGTTTTGGCTTTGGACCAAATCTTGGTGGCGCATCTTAGATGGTGGCACAAAGAGCAAGGCATTGGCCAAACCCTTCAAAGGGCACTTATAGGCTTTTCATAGGGGTGCTTCTAGGGTTTGAGAGCTATACCTTGACTTGGAGGACCTTGGAGCCGTGGATGAACAAGGATCTTAGTGGCGGCTAGGTTAGGTCATGTTTGGTGCTTGTCACCTAGGTCAAGCACCAAACACCTCAGGCATGTATTGGTTCAATGTGTTCATTAGGCTATGACCACATCACTTATTTGCTGCTTTCCTTATCTTCTAAAGCATGCCTGGATGTGTTTTCTCTTATTGTTATCACTATGGGATTGCATACTTGTAATGTTAGACAAAAGATAAAACTAAGAGGATGAGACCTCAAAAACCCTTAAACAAAATATCAAGTCTGAAATAGACCTTCTAAATCATAGCCCTCATCAAGCTACCGATTAGTGGTATTGTGCACTATTTTCCATCCTCGTGGGACACACCCACTTATCTTGGGAAGGTGCGTGATGACAATGGTTTCCTAGTCTAGCTTTAACCGAGACGTGTCTTCGCAAGTAAACTGTTGACCCTGGGGATAATGATTAGGATAAGACTTAACTCTAGAGGCAACTTTGAGAGGTTAGGGTTTTATATTGTTTCTGGCCCTCACTGGACATGAAATGCCTAGACTATCTCAATAAGGGGAATTGCCAAGTACAATCGGCCGACATGCCTACCTTAAGAAACTTGGGTCACTTTGTGTATCTCATCCCACCCTCGTGGGACGTGAAGCCTCCTGTGAAATAAGAATCTCATCTCACTAGGAAATCTCATATTTCCCGATTGACGTTGTGGGTTGTCAATTCGATTAAAATAGTGGGAGCCATGATCATTTAATACAAGTCTAGATTAAATGATTCAAAGTATTACTAATATGCTTTTCTTGGTTGTTGTTGATAAAATGGCAGTGAACAATAGTGGATTAACACTGTGATCCCTTCTTGAGAAGCATAAGTTAGTTGGTACCAACTTTATGGACTGGCATCGGAACTTGAGGATAGCCCTCAAGCTCGAGAAGAAGTTGCATGTCCTTGAGCAAGCTCTTCATGCGCCTCCTGCACCTAATGCCCGAGTGGCTGATAGGGATGCTTTTAGAAAGCATCAAGATGACTCTTTGGAAGTTGTATGTCTTATACTAGCCACTATGGCACCTGAACTTCTGGTGCAATGTGTGGAGTAGAATGAGTTTCAAACAATAACACATCTGAAATAGATGTTCGAGACTCAGGCTAGAACTGAGAGATATGACATCGCCAAAGCAGTCTTTCGGTGCAAGTTATTGGAGGGTGCTCTAGTGGGTCCCCATGTACCCAAGATCATCGAGTATGTGGATCATCTCAAGAGACTGGGACACACGATCAATAATGATCTAGTCACGGATCTTATTCTGCAGTCCCTGCCTTCTAGCTTCAGTCCATTTATTATAAATTTTAACATGAACCATATTGAATGCACATGGGAGAAACTGTTGAATATGCTCCAAATGACCGAGCGAGAAATGGTCAATACCAAACCCAACTCTGTTATTTTGGTTGGGAAACCCCGGGGACATTTTACAAATTTTCAGAGCCATGGGCATACATTTTACGCAGCGGAAGAATGTCCCCAAAACAGGCTAGTCCCAAAAACCCAGTGAAGATCTCTTGCGAGGGGGTCGACACGATGTGATAGTAAGTACCTTTAAGCAATTGGAAGCCGATGTCGATGAAGGCGCCCAAGTGTTCGCCCTCTGCAGTCTCGCACACACGGATTCCTCAAGTTTTCTTCTTCCTCGCTCGGTGCTAGCCTCGGGAAGAAGATCCATGCCTTAGGAGAGTCCTCCAAGCAACTTGCGCCACCACCAAGATGTGATGCGCCAAGGAGATGGAAGGAGAAGACAACGCCGCAAGCCTTCTTGTTCCTTTGCGCCAAGGAAAGGAAGAGAAGAAGCATGCTTGCGCCCTTGATGGAAGAAGAAGAGCTCTAAGCTCTCCAAGCCGTCGCCCTCTAATGCTTCACGCCTCCAAGGAATTTGCATCATCAAGAGAGGGGGCGGTAAGGGCTTATTTATAGGAGCAAGAGGCGGTTAGGGGAGAATGGCAAGTGTTGACAATTAGGGCATGATTCTAGGAGATTATCCAATCAAGTATATTGATTAAATCTCCACTCCCATATGCGCCTAAGACTTGCCAAAGCAAGCATCAGCCATATGCGCCCATATCATGCCATATGAGGCATTAATCCCATCCATGCGCCGAGACCTAGTCAAGGCAATATGATGGATTACCTAATGTGGCTTGGGCGCAAGTCCTAATCCAATTAGGACTCTAATTATGTTAATAATCAGCCCACAATTGTCAAACACAATCCAATCAATTATCTTGTGTGATTTAATCAAATCCAATTTGATTTAATCACCTAGGAGATACCAAACAAGGCATAGGCGCCAATTCTAGTCCAACTAGAATCCCATATGCGCCTATCCCATTAATTCATCCCCATTATACCCTTCAAGCCTCATAGCCCTTCAATACAACTTATTAGCAAGCCCAACTAAGCAATGGGCCAAGCCCAAAGTCCATTATGCATGTCAACCAAGCTATTGGATCCAATCCAATTTAACCCATGGCTAAATGAGGCTAACCATGGTTAATTTGATCAATATGCCAAAAACGGAAGTTGGCCCCAGTAAGTTTCTTCCATCTCATCAGGCCCATTGGCGCTAATGAAATCTCCCAAATAGATCAGAGTTATCCAATAACTCGATCTAAAGGCTACCCGATCAATATGAAAACTCGAGTATCAAGGTGTGCGACCCTGTAGGTTCCTCTAACGCTGGCAGTGCTGACCAAAGGTCATCACAAGCAGTGAGTGGCACCTAGCAGTGCATCGCTGCTACCCAGGTTATTGGAATGGATATCGACATCGACATCCCCATCATCGCAACTAGGTACAGATGCATTATAGTCTCTTTGCCGTACTGATATCCGATTGGACAAGTGTGTCACCACTTGTTTTCATCCAATTGTAGGGTCCCCTTCAAGGGGGAGCGCAAGCATGTGAAACCCCTTTCAAGAGGGGGGCGAAAACACTAAAGGGGGTGGCGCATAACTTTGATAGCGGAAGCATGTGTTTTCAATGATTTTAGCATGAGCATATGATCAACTTGAATGAGTTAGATCTATACCATAGCCATAGAGTTGGAGGTCGGCTTGGAAGAAGAGATCGAATAGGGGTCTCCTCCACAAGATGCGCACACAAGATGAGGATGCGCTCACTTCCTTGGTGCTCCTTGTGCTAGCAAGGTTCCAAGAGTTGTCCTTGATCGAGTAAAGAGAAGAGATGATCACTTCCTTTGGTTGGCCGGTCCTCCTCTTGTCGTCCACACCCAAATTCTCTCAAGTCTCGTCGAGCAAGAGCAAGGAGACAAGAGTTCAATGAGCCTTCAAGCCGTTTTGGCGTTTCAAGGAGACATGCGCTCAATGACTTTCCAAAAATGGAAAATCCATTAAGCCATGCGTTCTCACTTCTAGCAAACCGCCCAAAACGCTTTATGGATCGAACCATGGGTTCACCCATGTGAACCGGTTCAATCCAAATTGGTCCAAACCAATTTGGTTCAAAGACCAAACCAAGCCAATCGGTCTAGATCAACCAAACCCTAAGGTTTCCAATCTAACCGTTCATCTCATGATGCTCTTGATCTCACCGATCTTGCATCAATACTCTCGATCGAAGCTTACCGATCTCAAGCCCTAATCAATCAAACATGATCAGACTGGATCTCACTTACAATCAGAGTTTAAACTCCTTTAAACTGAACCGAAACAATTCAGTCCACACGATCTGACTCAAGTAAGCCATATCATCAAATTGTGCGACCCTGAGGGTTTCCTTTAAATGTCGGTAACGATAACTTACGTTATCACGATCAGTGAGGGGTATCTAGCAACACATCACTGTCTCCCGATATAAAGGAAAGAGTCTTCCAAGACTACACCCAAACCACAGCATAAGTGTGAATCAAACTCACGAGGCATGCATGATTCCTTTGCCACTGGATGTTCTTATTGGACAAGCATGTCAAGCCTGTAACTCCAATATGATGAGCATGATTAGATCAGATGATCATAGTCATCTGGGTATGGCCATACACTATCTCAATCATCTCATATAGGGGGGCCCTTTAGAACATCACACTCCTTGAAAAAGGAGACGGCAATCCTTTATCTATCACTAGTGTCCTAACCTGACTCAAGCTCATCATCCAAGATAGTCTATAATCATTATGTTTCAAATGATATTGAACTACCTCAAAACAATGACAATCATCATTTAGAAACACAAGTGATCTCAAGTCGAAGGACATGTGCCACTTGCTGCATACAAGGAATATTCACATTGTGACAACCAACTGAATATCCTAGTAGGGTCTGTCCAGTACATCCAATGTACCCATGAGTCTACATCTTATTCCATGCTCGAAGCATCCTATAAGATTAGCACACATATTAGTCTCAATCATATCAAGGCTGTCTCATGTTCACCAAGACATCTCGACTAAGGACATAGAGCCTGTCAGCCTAGCTGAACAGCTTTGAGACATTATTCAGTAGTACACTTATTATTGCAGACAAGGTAACAACCTGAATAATAACCATGCCTTTATAAACATAAGAGTTTATTACATGATACTTATACAATCCCAAGGCCTCAAACATTAGCCTTAAGGGCATACTCCAACAATCTCCCACTTGCACTTAATCTAATGGTTGAGAAACCTCAAACCCATATTATTACAGTGCTTCTCATGCTTCTGCTGCGCCAGAGGCTTGGTAAGCGGGTCAGCCAGATTGTCGTCTGTATGAACCTTGCATATTTTGATCTCGCCTCGATCAATGATCTCCCGGATCAAGTGAAACCGTCTCTGTATGTGCTTGGACTTCTGGTGCGACCGTGGTTCCTTTGCTTGTGCGATTGCTCCAGTGTTATCACAGAAGATAACCAAAGGATCTGCACTCGAAGGAACAACACCAAGTTCTCTCACGAACTTACGAATCCACACTGCCTCCTTGGATGCTTCCGAGGCTGCAACATACTCGGCTTCTGTTGTGGAATCAGCAACAGTTGACTGTTTGAAACTCTTCCACACCACTGCTCCACCATTCAAGCTAAAGACATAGCCTGATTGCGATCGGAAATCATCCTGGTCTGACTGGAACGAAGCGTCAGTATATCCCTCTATACTGAGTTCTTCCTGACCACCATATATCAAGAACATATCTTTGGTCCTCCGCAGATATTTTATAATGTTCTTGACTGCAATCCAGTGCGCCTGTCCTGGATTACTTTGGAATCGACTGGTCACGCTTAACCCGTAAGCGACGTCTGGGCGAGTACATAACATCGCATACATAATGGACCCAATAGCCGAAGCATAAGGCGTATTGTCCATTTCATCTTTCTCAGTCTGTGTTTGTGGACACTGACTCTTCGAAAGATTCAGACCATGTCTGACTGGAAGATATCCACGTTTAGACTTCTCTAAATGGAATCTCTCCAGGACTTTATCGATGTAAGTACTTTGGCACAGCCCGAGAAGCCTCTTAGATCTATCCCGGTAGATCTTCACACCTAACACATAGGCTGCTTCTCCTAGATCTTTCATCTGGAAACATTTTCCTAACCATGCTTTAACCGCATGCAGTTCAGGAATATCGTTTCCAATGATTAAGATATCATCGACGTAGAGGATTAGGAATGTAATTACGTTCCCACTAAACCTCTTATATACACACGGGTCATCCTCGTTCTTGATGAAACCAAACTCAGAGATTGATTCATCAAAACGAATGTTCCAGCTTCTAGATGCTTGTTTAAGTCCATAAATGGATTTCTTTAACTTGCATATTTTATGACGATCTGCTGGATTAGTGAAACCCTCAGGTTGTGTCATATACACATCCTCATCCAGATTTCCATTAAGGAAAGCTGTCTTCACATCCATCTGCCAGATCTCATAATCGTAATACGCAGCTATCGCGAAAAGAATCCGAATAGACTTAAACATGGCTACAGGTGAGAAAGTTTCATCATAATCTATCCCGTAGATTTGTTTGAAACCTTTCGCAACTAGCCTGCCTTTATAGGTAACCACGTTACCATCCATGTCAATCTTCTTCTTGAAGATCCATTTACAGCCTATAGGGATTACTCCCGGAGGCGGATCGACCAAATCCCAGACTTGGTTATCTGACATGGAGTCCATCTCGGCTCGCATAGCATCAAGCCATCTAGCTGACTCCGGTCCACTGACCGCATCCGCATAAGTGAGGGGTTCATCATTATCAATGATGTAGACTCCGTCATAGCGCTCAGGCTGTCGACGGATCCTACCCGATCTTCGCGGTTCCCGTGTTATCTGAGCCTCAGGTTGTTCAATAACCTGATCCACTGGCTCTGGCTCATCCAACTGCACTTGACTACTTTGTCCTTCCTCTGGATTCTCATCCAGCTTTATTTCTCTCCCACTGGCCTCTTGCAGAAGAAATTCCTTCTCAAGAAATATGGCCGTCCGAGCAACAAAAACCTTGTTCTCTTTGGGATCGTAGAAATAATAACCCTTAGTTTCCTTAGGGTAACCGATAAAGATGCATTTCTCAGATCTGCTCTCCAGTTTCCCAGAGGCGAGCTTTTTGACATAAGCCTCGCAACCCCAGATCTTGATAAATGTCAAGCTAGGCTGTTTCCCATACCATAACTCATATGGCGTCTTTGAAACTGCCTTGGATGGCACTCGGTTTAGTACCTTTGCAGCTGTTTCCAGTGCAAAACCCCAAAAGGAGTATGGAAGAGTAGCCTGACTCATCATAGAACGAACCATGTCAAGTAACGTTCTATTTCTCCTCTCGGACACACCATTCCATTGCGGTGTTCCTGGCGGAGTGAGCTGTGAGATAATCCCACACTCTTTCAGATAGTCAGTAAATTCTCGACTTAGGTATTCTCCACCTCGATCAGAACGAAGTGCCTTGATATTTCGGCCTAACTTATTTTGTACTTCATTTTTGAACTCTTTGAACTTGTCAAAAGATTCACTTTTATGTCTCATTAGATAGACATATCCATACCTACTGAAATCATCAGTAAAGGTAATGAAGTACTGATAGCCACCTCTGGCATGTTTACTAAATGGCCCACACACATCACTGTGTATGAGGTCAAGTAAACCTGAAGCCCTTTGACCTTTGTTAGGAAAAGGAGACTTCGTCATTTTACCCATCAAACAAGCTTTGCATGTATCAAACTCCTCATAGGAGAAAGATCCCAGCAGTCCATGATCATGCAACCGCTTAATGCGTTTCTCGTTTATATGGCCTAAACGACTATGCCATAGCAAGGTGCTGTCATCAGCATACTTGGCTTTCTTATTATCAATGTTTTGTATAGAATTTTCCATGTCCAACATGTATAACCCATTGTTAATTGAACCAGTTGCATACACAATATTATCTACAGATAAAACACACTTTGAAATATTGCATTCAAAGGCAAATCCTTTCCTGACAAGAGCAGGAATAGAGATAATATTCTTGGTGATACTCGGTACAAAATAACAATTGTTTAATTCCAATACAATGCCAGATGGTAAAGAAATGAAATAGTCTCCTACAGCAACAGCAGCAACCCGTGCCCCGTTTCCAACGCGTAGGTCTACCTCATGCTGTCCCACCTGCCTTCTTCTCTTGAGTTCCTGTACATTTGAACAAATGTGAACTCCACATGCAGTGTCCAACACCCATGAAATAGAAGAAGATGAAACCATGACTTCCGTCACGTATATACCTGAGCCAGAAGCGATGCTTCCCCTCTTATCTCCTTGGAGCGCTTTACAGTCCTTTTTCCAGTGACCCAGCTGGCCACAGTGGAAACACCTGTTGTCCTTGGACCGCTTGACCTTCTGTTTCAGAGCCTTACTGTAGTTCTTGACAGGGGCCTTGCCCTTCTTCCCCTTCTTCTTGTTCCTAAAAGGAACCATTAAGACAGAGGTTGAAGGCTTGCCCTTCAGAGTTTCCTCAGTAGTCAAGAGCATATTCAGCAGCTCTGCCGGCGTACAATCGATTTTGTTCATATTAAAGTTAATGATGAACGCATCGAAAGAAGGCGGAAGAGACTGCAGAATAATATCTACAGCAAGCTCCTGGTTGACGGTATGCCCCAGTTTCTCCAGAGCCTCCTTGTGCCCAATCATCTTGAGCACGTGAGCTCCCACTGGGCTCCCTTCAGCCAGTTTGCTCTGAAAGAAGAGCTTCGTCAGATTATAGCGTTCTGTCCTCGCCTGTGCAGCATACAGCATCTTGAGGTTCGCTATAATCTCTATAGCCGACATATCCTCATGCTGACGCTGCAGCGGTGGCGTCATAGACGCTAGCATCAGGCAAGCGACATCAATGCTATCATTGACGTGCTTTTCATAGGCATCACGAACCGCCCTTGCGGCGTTCGCAGCGGGCTGCGGCGGTATCGCCGTCTCGAGGACATACAGTTTCCTCTCTGCCTTAAGAACGATCTTAAGGTGTCCGAACCAGTCAGAGAAGTTCGGCCTAGCAAACTTCTCCCTTTCCAGTAGGGATCGCACATTGAAGCTCATGGTGTTCGTTGCTGCAGGAATCTACAACAAGCAAGAACAGCAAGGTCAGTATCAATGTTCAGAATCAATCCAGGACTTTAAGAAAGATTCTTTTTCTCACTATTTTGTCTGACTGAAAAATCCAGAAAACAGTCCGAAAGAGTAACACTCTTTTAGTGAGATGGGATCCAGATTTCATACTTGGTCTCCGCGTCCCGCTCAGGCGAGATAAGATGCACAGAGATGACAAGCATTAATTTCTGGTAGGCTGTCCCAGCCAATCGCCAACCCGTGCGATTCCCCTTCATCTGGGCAATCCAGCAGACTGTGCCAACTGAGTTGGTACAACACAGTCTCTGACCCCACAGATGGCTGCCTCCATGCACTACCATATGCGCCACATATGTAGTCTACATGGTCAAGCTGACCTGACCTACTCCCTGGACCACCACGTGCTATGCTGAGCAACGAGAAGGGATAAATCCCTACTCTGTAACACGCAGGTGTAATCCCGCACTGTCTGAAGATAGATGGACATGCCCACTGAGTGGGTTCAACACGGCTCCAACGATAGTCAGAACAGTGAGGTTTCGCGCCAGAAGGCATTACGTGCTTGATATATTAGCGTTGGATTTTAACGGTCTTTTATCTTCTTAACTATCATACAAGTCCTATGGTGATAGCAGAAGATAAACACATGCAATTCTAATTATATAAGCAATAAATAGAAAGCATGATCTTATGTGGTAAAAGCCCATGAACCCTAGTAAGACCTTAATTTTACTTAAGTCTTCACTTGAGCTCTTTTGCATCTCATCTGGTCCAACCCAGGGCCCTAGCGCCAAGAGCACCTCAGGTGCGCCACCAGCTGAATGCCCCTCTTGGATGTGTGCTTTTATGCCCTTGTCTAATCAAAAACATTTTGATCTATCTAGACAAGCTTTGACTCGCAGGTCAATTATACAATAGATTAATAAAAAATGTGATTCGCAGATCACAATAATATTAACTTATAATTAACCAGGCACGCAGGCCCCAGCACAGCACACAATAGGGCAACCCACATAAGAATAAATAAACAAGCACATGGTCTCAATCATCATGTGATCCAATCAAGAAATTAAATTTTGAAAACCCCATAGGCATCAATTTTAACTTCCTTATGTGCCCTACAACCTTACAATGGTACATTGATAGGGATCCACTCATCCATCTAGTTAGATCCTGTGCCCTTGCATGCACCGAGTCCTAACTGACCCGAGTTGACCTAATGGTCAACCATGCATGCGCTAAGGGCTGAACAACCAACAAGAGTTCTGGCAAGCGGGTGTGACCCCGGGCCTAACTCAAGAGTGTTCATTGGTTGTCTCAACCAGACCTCGCTACACGCCTTTGATGCAGTCAACCTATAGCAACCTCATGCTTGCGCACAGGTGCTATCTGGTCAACCCATCTAGGCTGTCAGATGGTCTGATCAGACTAGTTTGATCTAACCTAGAGGTGACTTCAGCCCCATCAACCCATCTAAGGGTTTATAGTAGGTGGCACTTTAGATCTAGTCATAGGCGCGCAAGTTAGGGTTTTGTTTGATAAAACAACATAAACTAAGCGCCAACTCAAGACATGCGACATCATGAACAAACAACATGCGCCTAGATAAGTAAACATCTTACTTTCGCATGGAGAAATAGCATGTCAATTTTCGAATGTGAACAAGATCTAAGCATACATGAAGATGCTCAAACATGGATCACGGAAATATCAAGCAATCATATTAACATGCTTCAACATGCCTCTGATACCAATTGTAGGGTCCCCTTCAAGGGGGAGCGCAAGCATGTGAAACCCCTTTCAAGAGGGGGGCGAAAACACTAAAGGGGGTGGCGCATAACTTTGATAGCGGAAGCATGTGTTTTCAACGATTTTAGCATGAGCATATGATCAACTTGAATGAGTTAGATCTATACCATAGCCATAGAGTTGGAGGTCGGCTTGGAAGAAGAGATCGAATAGGGGTCTCCTCCACAAGATGCGCACACAAGATGAGGATGCGCTCACTTCCTTGGTGCTCCTTGTGCTAGCAAGGTTCCAAGAGTTGTCCTTGATCGAGTAAAGAGAAGAGATGATCACTTCCTTTGGTTGGCCGGTCCTCCTCTTGTCGTCCACACCCAAATTCTCTCAAGTCTCGTCGAGCAAGAGCAAGGAGACAAGAGTTCAATGAGCCTTCAAGCCGTTTTGGCGTTTCAAGGAGACATGCGCTCAATGACTTTCCAAAAATGGAAAATCCATTAAGCCATGCGTTCTCACTTCTAGCAAACCGCCCAAAACGCTTTATGGATCGAACCATGGGTTCACCCATGTGAACCGGATCAATCCAAATTGGTCCAAACCAATTTGGTTCAAAGACCAAACCAAGCCAATCGGTCTAGATCAACCAAACCCTAAGGTTTCCAATCTAACCGTTCATCTCATGATGCTCTTGATCTCACCGATCTTGCATCAATACTCTCGATCGAAGCTTACCGATCTCAAGCCCTAATCAATCAAACATGATCAGACTGGATCTCACTTACAATCAGAGTTTAAACTCCTTTAAACTGAACCGAAACAATTCAGTCCACACGATCTGACTCAAGTAAGCCATATCATCAAATTGTGCGACCCTGAGGGTTTCCTTTAAATGTCGGTAACGATAACTTACGTTATCACGATCAGTGAGGGGTATCTAGCAACACATCACTGTCTCCCGATATAAAGAAAAGAGTCTTCCAAGACTACACCCAAACCACAGCATAAGTGTGAATCAAACTCACGAGGCATGCATGATTCCTTTGCCACTGGATGTTCTTATTGGACAAGCATGTCAAGCCTGTAACTCCAATATGATGAGCATGATTAGATCAGATGATCATAGTCATCTGGGTATGGCCATACACTATCTCAATCATCTCATATAGGGGGGCCCTTTAGAACATCACACTCCTTGAACAAGGAGACGGCAATCCTTTATCTATCACTAGTGTCCTAACCTGACTCAAGCTCATCATCCAAGATAGTCTATAATCATTATGTTTCAAATGATATTGAACTACCTCAAAACAATGACAATCATCATTTAGAAACACAAGTGATCTCAAGTCGAAGGACATGTGCCACTTGCTGCATACAATGAATATTCACATTGTGACAACCAACTGAATATCCTAGTAGGGTCTGTCCAGTACATCCAATGTACCCATGAGTCTACATCTTATTCCATGCTCGAAGCATCCTATAAGATTAGCACACATATTAGTCTCAATCATATCAAGGCTGTCTCATGTTCACCAAGACATCTCGACTAAGGACATAGAGCCTGTCAGCCTAGCTGAACAGCTTTGAGACATTATTCAGTAGTACACTTATTATTGCAGACAAGGTAACAACCTGAATAATAACCATGCCTTTATAAACATAAGAGTTTATTACATGATACTTATACAATCCCAAGGCCTCAAACATTAGCCTTAAGGGCATACTCCAACACCAATCACATGGCTATGACTAAAACAGGTTCTCACCTGGGTATGGCCATACACTCTCAGTCATAGAACCATAAGGGAGCTCCATGGATATCATACTTCCCTAAGGAAGGGGCAAATCCTATGTCTGTCCATTGACCTTCTCATATGGGTCGTGACATGCTCAATGACAACCGTTATGACCTCCCAACTACGGCAAGGTGTTAGGTTGCATCAAAGCAAGTCCCTAACCATATAGAATGGTCAATGACCTCAAGTCAAGGGATCAATGCATCTCCTGTCACTTGTGAGGATAACTCATGACACCAAGTCATAGCCTCACAACGGGTCTATCCAGTATATCCTCCAATGATACACCCATGTGTCTGCGTTAGCACCACGTGCCTAACCAGCCCACATACCAGTCTCTCAAGTACCAGAGTTGTCCCATATCCACTCAGGTACATCGACTGGGGACTATAGTTCGAGCACAGATCCAATCTGTCTCCAGGGACATTATCATGTAAGTACACAATCGCAGGTGTAGACAAACAATGATAACGACAATGCCAGAAAGATATATATTAATATCAGAGTCAAGTAGTACAAAGATGGACCAAAACTAGGTCCTAGGGCATATACACCAACAATCTCCCACTTGCACGAAGACCTAGAGGTTGAGCAACCTCAACCCCATATCTCTAGTACAACCATCATGCTTCTGCTGCGCCAAAGCCTTGGTCAGTGGGTCTGCTAGATTGCTCTCTGTGTCAATTCTGCTAATCTTGACATCACCTCGATCAATGATCTCTTTGATCAAGCGAAATCTCTTGAGTATGCGTTTGGACCTTTGATGAGACCGTGGTTCCTTATTATGTGCAGTTCCCATTGTTGTCATAGTAGAGCTCAATGGGATCCATTGCACTTGGAACCACCTGAAGTTCAGAAAATAACTTCCTGATCCAAACGGCTTCATTGGCTGCCTCAGAAGCAACCACATACTCAGCTTCGGTTGTAGAATTAGCTATGGTGGATTGCTTGAAGCTCTTCCAGCATACAGCACCTCCAACCATCTTAAACTAATAGCTGGTCTGCGATCTGAAGTCGTCAGGATCAGACTGGAACGACTCATCAGTGAAGCCCTGCACACTGAGTTCTTCCTGTCCCCCGTAGACTTTATAGAATAAATCCTTAGTCCCTTTCAGGATACTCAAGGATATTCTTTACAGCCACCCAGTGCTGCAAACTAGGATTGGATTGGTATCGGCTGGTTATGCTCACAGCATAAGCCACAACTGGTCTAGTACACAACATTGCATACATGATCGATCCCACCGCCGAAGCATAGGGTACTCGACTCATGTCATCTCTCTCAGCCTCTGTGTTGGTACACTGGTTCTTTGAGAGAGTAAGGCCATGTCTCACTGGAAGGTATCCCTTCTTGGATTGCTCCAAGTTGAACCTCTCCAGGACCTTATCAATGTGGGTACTCTGACTAAGGGCCAAGAGCCTCTTGGATCTATCCCGGTAGATCCTTACGCCTAGAATATAGGCGGCCTCCCCTAAGTCCTTCATCTCGAAACACTTCCCTAACCATGTCTTCACAGCTTGAAGACTAGGGATGTCATTTCTGATGAGCAGTATGTCATCGACATACATGACCAGAAAAGTGTTGGGGTATGCCCTTAAGCCTAATGTTTGAGGCCTTGGGATTGTAACAGTATCATGTAATAAACTCTTGTGTTTATAAAGGCATGGTTATTATTCAGTTTGTTACCTTGTCTGCTGTAATAAGTGTACTACTGAATAATGTCTCAAAGCTGTTCAGCTAGCCTGACATGCTATAAAGTCCTTAGTCGAGATATCTTGGTGAACATGAGACAGCCTTGATATGCTTGAGACTAATATGTGTTCTAATCTTATAGGATGCTTCGAGCATGGAATAAGATGTAGACTCATGGGTACATTGGATGTACTGGACAGACCCTACTAGGATATTCAGTTGCTTGTCACAATGTGAATAATCCTTGAGTGCAACAAGTGGCACATTTCCTCTGACTTGAGATCACTTGTGTTTTCTAAATGATGATTGTCATTGTTTTGAGGTAGTTCAATATCATTTGAGAAATAATGATTATAGACTATCTTGGATAATGAGCTTGAGTCATGTTAGGGCACTAGTGATAGACATAGGATTGCCGTCTCCTTGTTTAAGGAGTGTGATGTTCTAAAGGGGCCCCCTGGATGAGATGATTGAGAAAGTGTATGGCCATACCCAGGTGACAGTGTTCATCTGATCTAATCATGCTCATCATATTGGAGCTACAAGCTTGACACGCTTGTCCAATAAGAACATCCAGTGGCAAAGGAAGTATGCATGCCTTGTGAATTGGATTCACACTTGTGCTGTGGTTTGGGTGTAGTCTTGGAAGACTCTTTTCTTTATACCGGGAGACAGTGATGTGTTGCTAGATACCCCTCACTGATCGTGATAAAGTGGGTTATCGTTACCGACATTTAAAGGAAACCCTCAGGGTCGCACAATTTGATGATATGGCTTACTTAAGTCAGATCGTGTGGACTGAATTGTTCGAGATCAGTTTAAAGGGATTTAATCTCTGATTGTAAGTGAGATCTAGTCTGATCATGTATGATTGATTAGAGCTTGAGATCGGTAAGCTTCGATCGAGAGAATAGATGCTAGATCGGTGAGATCAGAAGCATTAAGAGATCGACGGTTAGATCTGGAGCCTTAGGGTTTAATTTGATCTAGACCATGTCGCTTGGCTTATTTGGTCTTTGAACCAGACCAAGATGAACCGGCTCATGGATGAGCGAGTGGTTCAAAATAAGAGAAGAGATTTGCGACTTGTGAACGTGGAGACGTGTTTGCTATTTTTAGATAGCATGTCTCTTACGTGACCACATCTCACGTTGGCTCTATGGTCGCTCATCACTCTTGCCTCTTGCCTCTTCTCGTGTGGCTTGCTCTCTCGTGAAGAAGAGTTTTGACGAAAAGAAGGAGGAAATCGCTAAGCAAGTTTTTCTCTTCCCTTCATACGATTGTGATACTTGGACGATCCTTGCTAGCACAAGGGACGACAAGAAGAAGCGCATTCTCATCTTGTGTGTGACGATTTGGAGAAGATCTCGTTTGATCTTTGCTTCCAAGGCGCCATCTAGAAATGGCCATGGTATGAATCGCATTCATTCTTGTTTACAAGTTATATCAAAGTTAATCATACTTCATGCACCGATTCTTTGAAACCCTAGTATCCGCTGCCCATGTTTCTGTTTGCGCCAGTTTAGGGTTTTTCCCCCTTAGTCAGGGGTCTTTCAATTGGTATCAGAGCGAGGTTAACGCATGTTTTTATGATTGCTTAATGCTTGGTCTTCATGTTTGATCCATACTTGTGCATATGCTTAGATCTACATGACATGCGAAAGTGTTATGATAGTTTTTATCATCTTGCGAAAATACATCTATTATGTATGTTTCTATCTTTTGCGCATGTTTGATGTGTTGGCGCATCTTAGGTTTTCAAAATCTAAATTACTTGCGCGACCTCACTAGATCTAAGGCCTTGCATTAAACCCTTAGACGGGTTATTAGGGTTGAAGTCACCCCCTAGGTTAGATCCAAAAGTCTGATCAGACCATCTGACAGCCTTGATGGGTTGACCAGGTAGCACCTGTGCGCAAGCACGTGGTGGCTACAGGTCGGCTGCAGACAGGCGTGTAGCGATGTCTGATTGAGACAACCGATGAACGCACATGAGTTAGGCCCGGGGTCACACCCGCTTGCTAGACCTCATTGTGGTTGTTCAGCCCTGGCGCATGCATGGTTGACCTTATGGTCGACTCAAGTCAGTTAGGACTTGGTGCATGCAAGGGCAGTGGATCTGACTAGGATGGATGAGTGGATCCCTAGTAATGGACCGTTGTAAGGTTGTAGGGCAAAAAAGGAAATTAAAATTGATGCCTATGGGGTTTTCGAAATTTAATTTTCAAGATTGTATCACATGTTCAATGATGCCATGTGCTTGTCTATTTATTCTTATGTGGGCTGCCCATGTTAAATGTCTGCTGTGCTGGGGCCTGCGTGCCTGGAAATTAAAGTTGTAAATTAATTATTGTGATCTGCGCATCACATTGCTTTAATTTATAAAATGTAATTGACCTGCGTGTCAATCTTGTCTAGATAGTTAAATTTGTAATTTAATTAGACAAGAGCACAGAGCACACATGGCAGAGGCGCATGCAGCAGAGGCTTGACCAGGAGGGAGGTCCAGGGTTCGACTCTGGGACCAGGCGCATTTTCCTTGGTAGGCGCACCTGAGCTGCAGATGGCGCTTGGGCCCTGGTTTGGGCCAGATAAGCAGCAAAAGCCCCATGAACAAGAGCAAGTGAAGACTTAAGTTATGATTAAGATCTTACTAGGGCTATGGGCTTTTACCACATAAGATCCATGCTTTCTTTTATTGTTTATATAAGTAGAACAGCATGTTTTAATTTATCTTCTGCTATCACCACAGGAATTGCATGATAGTCAAGAAGATAAAAGACCGTTAAAATCCAACGCTGAAATATCAAGCTCGTAAGCCTTCTGACGCGAAACCTCACTGTTCTGACTATCGTTGGAGCCATGTTGTACCCACTCAGTGGGCACGTCCATCTATCTTCAGACGGTGCGGGATTACACCTGCGTGTTACAGAGAAGGGATTTATCGCTTCTCGTTGCTCAGCATAGCACGTGGTGGTCCAGGGAGTAGGTCGGGTCAGCTTGACCATGTAGGCTACATATGTGGCACATATGGTAGCACATGGAGGCAGCCATCTGTGGGGTCAGAGACTATGTTGTACCAACTCAGTTGGCATAGTCTGCTGGATTGCCCAGATGAAGGGGAATCGCACGGGTTGGCGATCGGCAGGGACTGCCTACCAGAAATTAGTGCTTGTACTCTCTGTGCACCTTATCTCGCCTGAGCGGGACGCGGAGACCAAGTATGAAATCTGGATCCCATCTCACTAAAAGAGTGTTTACTCTTTCGGGCTGTTTTGCTGGATTTTTCAGCCAGATAAAATAGTGAGAAAAAGAATCTTTCTTAAGTCCTGATTGATTCTTAACATTGATACTGACCTTGCTGTTCTTGCATTGTTGTAGATACCTGCAGCAACGAACACCATGAACTTCAATGTGCGATCCCTACTGGAAAGGGAGAAGTTTGCTGGGCCGAACTTCTCTGATTGGTTTGGACACCTTAAGATCGTTCTTAAGGCTGAGAGGAAACTGTATGTCCTCGAGACGGCGATACCGCCTCAGCCCGCTGCGAACGCCGCAAGGGCGGTTCGTGATGCCTATGAAAAGCACGTCAATGATAGCATTGATGTCGCTTGCCTGATGCTAGCGTCTATGACGCCACCGCTGCAGCGTCAGCATGAGGATATGTCTGCTATAGACATGATAGCAAACCTCAAGATGCTGTATGCTGCACAGGCGAGGACAGAACGCTATAATCTGACAAAGCTTTTCTTTCAGAGCAAACTGGCTGAAGGGAGCCCAGTGGGAGCTCACGTGCTCAAGATGATTGGGCACAAGGAGGCTCTAGAGAAACTGGGGCATACCATCAACCAGGAGCTTGCTGTAGATATTATTCTGCAGTCTCTCCCGCCCTCTTTCGATGCGTTCATTATTAACTTTAATATGAACAAAATCGATTGTACTCCGGCAGAGCTGCTGAATATGCTCTTGACTACTGAGGAAACTCTGAAGGGTAAGCCTTCGACCTCTGTCTTAATGGTTCCTTCCAGGAACAAGAAGAAGGGGAAGAAGGGCAAGGCCCCTGTCAAGAGCTACAGCAAGGTTCTGAAGCAGAAGGTTAAGCGGTCCAAGGAATACAGGTGTTTCCACTGTGGCCAGCTGGGTCACTGGAAAAAGGACTGTAAAGCGCTCCAAGGAGATAAGAGGGGAAGCTTCGCTTCTGGCTCAGGTATTTACGTGACGGAAGTCATGGTTTCATCTTCTTCTATATCATGGGTGTTGGACACTGCATGTGGAGTTCACATTTGTTCAAATGTACAGGAACTCAAGAGAAGAAGGCAGGTGGGACAGCATGAGGTGGACCTACGCGTTGGAAACGGGGCACGGGTTGCTGCTGTTGCTGTAGGAGACTATTTCATTTCTTTACCATCTGGTCTTGTATTAGAACTAAACAGTTGTTACTTTGTTCCCAGTATTACTAAAAATATTATCTCTATTCCTGCTCTTGTCAGGAAGGGATTTTCCTTTGAATGCAATATTTCAAAGTGTGTTTTATCTTTTGATAATATTGTTTATGCAACTGGTTCAATTAACAATGGGTTATTCATGTTGGACATGGAAAGTTCTATACAAAACATTGATATTAAGAAAGCCAAGTATGCTGATGACAGCACCTTGCTATGGCATAGTCGTTTAGGCCATATTAACAAGAAATGCATTAAGCGGTTGCATGATCATGGACTGCTGGGATCATTCTCCTATGAGGAGATTGATACATGCAAGGCTTGTTTAATGGGTAAAATGACGAAGTCACCTTTTCCTAACAAAGGTCAAAGGGCTTCAGGTTTACTTGACCTTATACACAGTGATGTGTGTGGGCCATTTAGTAAACATGCCAGAGGTGGCTATCAGTACTTCATTACCTTTACTGATGATTTCAGTAGATATGGGTATGTCTATCTAATGAGACATAAAAGTGAATCTTTTGACAAGTTCAAAGAGTTCAAGAATGAAGTACAAAATCAGCTAGGCCGAAATATCAAGGCACTTCGTTCTGATCGAGGTGGAGAATACCTAAGTCATGCGTTTACTGACTATCTAAAGGAGTGTGGGATTATCTCACAACTCACTCCGCCAGGAACACCGCAATGGAATGGTGTGTCCGAATGGAGAAATAGAACGTTACTTGATATGGTTCGTTCTATGATGAGTCAGGCTACTCTTCCATATTCCTTTTGGGGGTTTGCACTAGAAACAGCTGCAAAGGTACTAAACCGAGTGCCATCCAAGGCCGTTTCTAAGACTCCATATGAGTTATGGTATGGGAAACAGCCGAGCTTGTCATTTATCAGGATCTGGGGCTGTAAGGCTTATGTCAAAAAGCTCGCCTCTGGGAAACTAGAGAGCAGATCTGACAAATGCATCTTTGTCGGTTACCCTAAGGAAACTAAGGGTTATTATTTCTACGATCCCAAAGAGAACAAGGTTTTTGTTGCTCGGACGGCCATATTTCTTGAGAAGGAATTTCTTCTGCAAGAGGCCAGTGGGAGAGAAATAAAGCTGGATGAGAATCCAGAGGAAGGACAAAGTAGTCAAGCACAGTTGGATGAGCCTGAGCAGGTAGAACAGGTTATTGAACAACCTGAGGCTCAGATATCACAGGAACCGCGAAGATCGGGAAGGATCCGTCGACAGCCTGAGCGCTATGACGGAGTCTACATCATTGATAATGATGAGCCCCTCTCTTATGCGGATGCGGTCAGTGGACCGGAGTCAGCGAGATGGCTTGAAGCTATGCGCGCCGAGATGGACTCCATGTCAGATAACCAAGTCTGGGATTTGGTTGATCCGCCTCCGGGAGTTATCCCTATAGGCTGTAAATGGATCTTCAAGAAGAAGATTGACATGGATGGTAACGTGGTTACCTATAAAGGCAGGCTAGTTGCGAAAGGTTTCAAACAAATCTACGGGATAGATTATGATGAAACTTTCTCACTTGTAGCTATGTTTAAGTCTATTCGGATTCTTTTCGCGATAGCTGCATATTATGATTATGAGATCTGGCAGATGGATGTGAAAACAGCTTTTCTTAATGGAAATCTGGATGAGGATGTGTATATGACACAACCAGAAGGTTTCACTAATCCATCAGATCGTCATAAGATATGCAAGTTAAAGAAGTCCATTTATGGACTGAAACAAGCATCGAGAAGCTGGAATATTCGTTTTGATGAATCAGTCAGTAAATTTGGTTTCATCAAGAACGAGGATGACCCGTGTGTATATAAGAGGTTTAGTGGGAGCGTGATTACTCTCCTAGTCCTCTACGTCGATGACATCTTGATCATTGGAAATGACATTCCTGAAATGCATGCAGTTAAGGCATGGTTAAGGAAATGTTTCCAGATGAAAGATCTAGGAGAAGCAGCCTATATATTAGGTGTAAAGATCTACAGGGATAGATCTAAGAGGCTTCTCGGGCTGTGCCAGAGTATTTACATCGATAAAGTCCTGGACAGATTTCATTTAGAGAATTCTAAACGAGGATATCTTCCAGTCAGACATGGTCTGAATCTTTCGAAGAGTCAGTGTCCACAAACACAGACTGAGAAAGATGAAATGGACAATACGCCTTATGCTTCGGCTATTGGATCCATTATGTATGCGATGTTGTGTACTCGCCCAGACGTCGCTTACGGGTTAAGCGTGACCAGTCGGTTCCAAAGTAATCCAGGTCAGGCACACTGGATTGCAGTCAAGAACATTTTAAAATATCTGCGGAGGACCAAAGATATGTTCTTGATATATGGTGGTCAGGAAGAACTCAGTATTGAAGGATATACTGACGCTTCGTTCCAGTCTGACCAGGATGATTTCCGATCGCAATCAGGCTATGTTTTTAGCTTGAATGGAGGAGCAGTGGTGTGGAAAAGTTTCAAACAGTCAACTGTTGCTGATTCCACAACAGAAGCCGAGTATGTTGCAGCCTCGGAAGCATCAAAGGAGGCAGTGTGGATTCGTAAGTTCGTGAGAGAACTTGGTGTTGTTCCTTCGAGTGTCGATCCTTTGGTTATCTTCTGTGATAACACTGGAGCAATCGCACAAGCAAAGGAACCACGGTCACACCAGAAGTCCAAGCACATACAGAGACGGTTTCATTTGATCAGGAGATCATAGATCGTGGCGAGATCAAAATCTGCAAGGTTCATACAGATGACAATCTAGCAGACCCGCTTACAAAGCCTCTGGCGCAGCAGAAGCATGAGAAGCACTGTAATAATATGGGTTTGAGATTTCTCAACCATTAGATTAAGTGCAAGTGGGAGATTGTTGGGGTATGCCCTTAATCCTAATGTTTGAGGCCTTGGGATTGTAACAGTATCATGTAATAAACTCTTGTGTTTATAAAGGCATGGTTATTATTCAGTTTGTTACCTTGTCTGCTGTAATAAGTGTACTACTGAATAATGTCTCAAAGCTGTTCAGCTAGCCTGACATGCTATAAAGTCCTTAGTCGAGATATCTTGGTGAACATGAGACAGCCTTGATATGCTTGAGACTAATATGTGTTCTAATCTTATAGGATGCTTCGAGCATGGAATAAGATGTAGACTCATGGGTACATTGGATGTACTGGACAGACCCTACTAGGATATTCAGTTGCTTGTCACAATGTGAATAATCCTTGAGTGCAACAAGTGGCACATTTCCTCTGACTTGAGATCACTTGTGTTTTCTAAATGATGATTGTCATTGTTTTGAGGTAGTTCAATATCATTTGAGAAATAATGATTATAGACTATCTTGGATAATGAGCTTGAGTCATGTTAGGGCACTAGTGATAGACATAGGATTGCCGTCTCCTTGTTTAAGGAGTGTGATGTTCTAAAGGGGCCCCCTGGATGAGATGATTGAGAAAGTGTATGGCCATACCCAGGTGACAGTGTTCATCTGATCTAATCATGCTCATCATATTGGAGCTACAAGCTTGACACGCTTGTCCAATAAGAACATCCAGTGGCAAAGGAAGTATGCATGCCTTGTGAATTGGATTCACACTTGTGCTGTGGTTTGGGTGTAGTCTTGGAAGACTCTTTTCTTTATACCGGGAGACAGTGATGTGTTGCTAGATACCCCTCACTGATCGTGATAACGTGGGTTATCGTTACCGACATTTAAAGGAAACCCTCAGGGTCGCACAATTTGATGATATGGCTTACTTAAGTCAGATCGTGTGGACTGAATTGTTCGAGATCAGTTTAAAGGGATTTAATCTCTGATTGTAAGTGAGATCTAGTCTGATCATGTATGATTGATTAGAGCTTGAGATCGGTAAGCTTCAATCGAGAGAATAGATGCTAGATCGGTGAGATCAGAAGCATCAAGAGATCGACAGTTAGATCTGGAGCCTTAGGGTTTAATTTGATCTAGACCATGTCGCTTGGCTTATTTGGTCTTTGAACCAGACCAAGATGAACCGGCTCATGGATGAGCGAGTGGTTCAAAATAAGAGAAGAGATTTGCGACTTGTGAACGTGGAGACGTGTTTGCTATTTTTAGATAGCATGTCTCTTACGTGACCACATCTCACGTTGGCTCTATGGTCGCTCATCACTCTTGCCTCTTGCCTCTTCTCGTGTGGCTTGCTCTCTCGTGAAGAAGAGTTTTGACGAAAAGAAGGAGGAAATTGCTAAGCAAGTTTTTCTCTTCCCTTCATACGATTGTGATACTTGGACGATCCTTGCTAGCACAAGGGACGACAAGAAGAAGCGCATTCTCATCTTGTGTGTGACGATTTGGAGAAGATCTCGTTTGATCTTTGCTTCCAAGGCGCCATCTAGAAATGGCCATGGTATGAATCGCATTCATTCTTGTTTACAAGTTATATCAAAGTTAATCATACTTCATGCACCGATTCTTTGAAACCCTAGTATCCGCTGCCCATGTTTCTGTTTGCGCCAGTTTAGGGTTTTTCCCCCTTAGTCAGGGGTCTTTCAAAAAGTCACCAAGCTCCCACTGAATTTTCTGTATACACAGGCGTCATCTTCGCTTTTGATAAAGCTATAATCTCTCACAGCTTCATCAAACTGAAGATTCTAACTTCGAGATGCTTGCTTTAATCCGTAAATGGATTTCTTTAGTCTGCAGACTTTACTAGTATCTGCAGGATGGATGAAGTCATTAGGTTGTGTCATATACACATCCTTAGTTAGCTTTCCGTTAAGGAATGCTGTCTTCACATCCATCTGCCATATCTCATAGTCATGATATGCAGCTATAGCAAGCAGAATCCGAATGGATTTGATCATGGCAACTAGCGAGAAGGTTTCATCATAGTCCACCCCGTGGACTTGTTTAAATCCTTTAGCCACTAGTCTACCCTTATAGGTAACAATTTTGCCATCCATGTCTGTCTTCCTCTTGAAGACCCATTTACACCCTATGGGTTTTACCCCATCAGGCAGCTCAACCAAATCCCAGACTTGGTTAGCCGACATGGAATCCATCTCGGATCGCATGGCCTCAAGCCATCTCTCGGAGTCCGGTCCACTGACCGCCTCATCATAGGTTCTGGGTTCATCCTCAATGATGAAGATCCCATCGTGTTGGGTCGGCAGTGACCCGTACCTCTCAGGTGCACGATGAATCCTCCCAGACCTACGTGGGGCCTGTGTCTGAGCCTCAGGTTGCCTAGCAACCGCTGTAGGTGGCTCAGGTTCCCATCTCTATGTCTTGTGGTTGCACTTGGACCTCGTCCAAGTCAAACTTCCTCCCAGTAACTTCTTTCATGAGAAATTCTTTCTCTAGAAAGACCGCACCCCGAGCAACAAAAACTTTGTTCTCGGTGGGAATATAGAAGTAGTAACCCTTAGTCTCCTTAGGGTACCCCACAAACATACACTTATCAGATCTAGGTTCTAGCTTGCTAGAATCCTGATGTTTGTCATAAGCCTCACATCCCTAGATCCTGATAAAAGTGAGATTAGGGCGTCTCCCATTCCATACCTCGTATGGAATCTTTGAGACACTCTTAGATGGAACATTATTCAGTATTAGAGAAGCTTTTTCAAGTGCATGTCCCCAGAATGAGGGAGGTAGAGTTGCATGACTCATCATAGACCGAACTATGTCCAACAAGGTTCGATTTCTCCTTTCAGATACACCATTCTACCGAGGTGCTCTAGGAGGAGTGAGTTGGGATAGGATCCCACACTTACTCAGATAGTCAAAGAATACACTGCTCAGGTGCTCTCCATCACGATCTGATCGAAGATTCTTAAAGGATCTACCAAGCTGGTTATCTACTTCATGTCTGAACTCCTTAAGTTTCTCAAAGGATTCAGACTCATGTCTCATCATGTAGACATAACCATATCTACTGAAGTCATCAGTAAATGTGATGAAGTAGTTATACCCTCCTTTGGCTTGTTTATTGAATAGCCCACACACATCACTATGTATGAGATCCAACAAACCTCCTGCCCTCTCACTAGTCTTGGTGAAGGGTATTTTTGTCATTTTCCCTAATAAACAAGTCTCATATGTATCAAGTTCCTCCAAGGAACTCGAATCTAGCAACCCATTTTCATGGAGTTGTCGAATGCGATTCTTGTTTATATGGGCTAATCGACAATGCCGTAGGAAAGCACCAACTGAACCACTCAGTTTGGTCCTTTTAATATTTATGTTACAAATAGAGCTAACCATGTCCAAGACATGCGGACCATTGCACAAAGTACCCTTCCCATAAAACATGTTTGCAAAAGAAAAAGAACACAAGTTCTCGTTTATTTCAAACCTAAATCCTTTCTTTGCCAAGCAAGGAGTGGATACAATGTTTTGGTAAGGGAAGGTACATAATAGCAATTGTCTAGCTTTAACTGAAGTCCAGAAGGCAGGGAGAAAAATTCCTACAGCAACAGCAGCAACTTGTGCCCTGTTACCTATCCGTAGGTCAATCTCTCTAGGCCTTACCGATCTATCCTTTCTGTGCCTTTGCATATTTGTACTCCACATGTGGTATCCAATACCCATGTCATAGGAGTAGAAAGGTTGACTTCGGTAACATAAATACCTGAGCATGAAGACAAGGCCTTGCCTTTCTTCTCCTCATTCTGAAGTTGCAACATGTCCTTCAACATGTGAGGTGGCCCTCCACATGAATAGCGCCTATTATTCCTGATCATATCCATCTTTAATTTCAGTTCCTTGGTCAAGCCTTTCGGCTCAACACACTGAATATCAACTTTAGCAGGATTGAGCTCAACCAATTCATCAAAGAGCTGCCTTAGATTAAAATAATTTCAGTGGCACTCTTCGATTCATATCACCCTTTAAATTCAAGTGACATGTTGGTTAGCAACCTCCAAAGTATCAACCTGATGCTTATCATAAGCATCCCTCTCAGCCGCTGAGGCCGAGCATGGAAGTGGCTCAGGAATAAGATGCTCAAGAACATAAAGCTTCCTCTCGAGCTTGAGCACGATTCTCAAGTTCATATACCAATCCAGTAAGTTGGATCCAACCAACTTATCCAGGGTAGATCGCAGTGACCAACTGCTATTGTTCATAGCCATTGTTCTACAACAACCAAGAAATAGCAGATTAGTACTACTTGGAGTCATTTAAACTGGACTTGCCTTTTAAATGACCATGGCTCCCACTATTTTTAATCGAATTGACAACCCACAAAGTCAATCGAGAAATCCAAGATTTCCTAGTGAGATGAGATCCTCATTCCACACAGGGCTTCGCGTCCCACGAGGGTGGGATGAGATGCACAAAGTGACCCATGTTTCCTAAGGTGGGCGCGCCGGCCGATTGCTCCAAGCAATTCCCCTTATTGAGACAGTCCAGGCATTTCATGTCCAGCGAGGGCTGGATACAACATGAAACCCTTACCTCTCAACGATGCCTCTAGACTTTCACCATGTGCCCAGCACATGTGAACTTCTAGTCAAGTCCATCCCTAACCGTTATGCCCAGGGCCAACGAGTTTCCTTGCGAAGGCACGCCCAGGTTAAAACTGGACTGGGGAAACCATTGCCACCACGCACTTTCTAAAGATAAGTGGGTGTGTCCCACGAGGGTGGGAAACAGTTCACAACTCCACTGATCGATAGCTTAGTGAGGGCTACGCGTTAGAAGGCTACTAGACTTGATATTTTAATTGAGGGTTTTTGTTTAAGGTCTCATCATCTCAGTTTTATCTTATGTCTATCATTACAGGCATGCAATCCTATGGTGATAACATAACGATAAAACATCACAGGCATGCTTTAGCTTTTGTAAAGAAAGCAATAAAAGGATGATGTGATCATAGCCCATTCAAGACATTGAACCAATCCATGCCAAAAAGGGGTTCAACTCTTGACCTAGGATTCAAGCCCCAAAATTAGACCTAGCCTAGCCGACCTCTAGCTCTATCTTCAAGGTTGGCTCCAAGGTCATTCTCCCATGGTTTAGCTCTCAAACCCTAGGGGTACACCCACAAGGTTCGGCCAATGCCATGGTCTTCCTCCAAGGAAGGTGGCCATCTAGCAAGCCACAAGAGGGATAGCACACAAGCACAAGGCTCGGCCAAACCCTAACTTGCGCCCCCATGCAAGGATGAGCCACCTTTGAAGCTTGTTGCGCCATCAGGCAAGGATGCGCAACCAAGCAAGCATGCACCTTGCTCCAAGTAGATGCGCCACCCTAATCTTCTCCTTAGTTAAAAGCAAAAAGAAAAGCGGCACGCAGGCCTCACAAGGATACATCACAGGCATGCTAGGGGGCTTGACATATGACCATAACATCATGCACAATCAAGTACTTACTCATGCAATTCTACATGCTCATGAAAAACATAAAATCTGAAATTTTACTTTTTCATAAAACATGTCTCTCTTCCTTCCCTTCATATCACAAATCTTTGATTCTAAGTTTCTCTCAGGAGTCTACAAGAGGCATACCGGTTGCCCTGCTTGCAATCCCTAACTTGTTAGGATAAGGGCAATCACCCAGTCCATGCCCTATCCCAACAAGTCTCTCAAGATAGGTCTATCCTATTATGAGAAGAGAAATTTTCTCTTCCACGTATGGGTCTATCCCATCACATGAAGAGAGCAAAGAACCACAAGAAGTTAATTAGAAGTAAGAAACAAGAGACCTACAATTTTTCTACTTAAAGAAAAATCATGCGCCAACATCTATGCAATATGCGAAAATGTAGATATGGCATGTGAGCATGAAAAGCATGAAAGAACATCGTTCGAGGCTCGCAAGTACCTCTGATACCACTGTTGGGAAACCCCGGGGACATTTTACAAATTTTCAGAGCCATGGGCATACATTTTACGCAGCGGAAGAATGTCCCCGAAACAGGCTAGTCCCAAAAACCCAGTGAAGATCTCTTGCGAGGGGGTCGACACGATGTGATAGTAAGTACCTTTAAGCAATTGGAAGCCGATGTCGATGAAGGCGCCCAAGTGTTCGCCCTCTGCAGTCTCGCACACACGGATTCCTCAAGTTTTCTTCTTCCTCGCCCGGTGCTAGCCTCGGGAAGAAGATCCATGCCTTAGGAGAGTCCTCCAAGCAACTTGCGCCACCACCAAGATGTGATGCGCCAAGGAGATGGAAGGAGAAGACAACGGCGCAAGCCTTCTTGTTCCTTTGCGCCAAGGAAAGGAAGAGAAGAAGCATGCTTGCGCCCTTGATGGAAGAAGAAGAGCTCTAAGCTCTCCAAGCCGTCGCCCTCTAATGCTTCACGCCTCCAAGGAATTTGCATCATCAAGAGAGGGGGCGGTAAGGGCTTATTTATAGGAGCAAGAGGCGGTTAGGGGAGAATGGCAAGTGTTGACAATTAGGGCATGATTCTAGGAGATTATCCAATCAAGTATATTGATTAAATCTCCACTCCCATATGCGCCTAAGACTTGCCAAAGCAAGCATCAGCCATATGCGCCCATATCATGCCATATGAGGCATTAATCCCATCCATGCGCCTAGACCTAGTCAAGGCAATATGATGGATTACCTAATGTGGCTTGGGCGCAAGTCCTAATCCAATTAGGACTCTAATTATGTTAATAATCAGCCCACAATTGTCAAACACAATCCAATCAATTATCTTGTGTGATTTAATCAAATCCAATTTGATTTAATCACCTAGGAGATACCAAACAAGGCATAGGCGCCAATTCTAGTCCAACTAGAATCCCATATGCGCCTATCCCATTAATTCATCCCCATTATACCCTTCAAGCCTCATAGCCCTTCAATACAACTTATTAGCAAGCCCAACTAAGCAATGGGCCAAGCCCAAAGTCCATTATGCATGTTAACCAAGCTATTGGATCCAATCCAATTTAACCCATGGCTAAATGAGGCTAACCATGGTTAATTTGATCAATATGCCAAAAACGGAAGTTGGCCCCAATAAGTTTCTTCCATCTCATCAGGCCCATTGGCGCTGATGAAATCTCCCAAATAGATCAGAGTTATCCAATAACTCGATCTAAAGGCTACCCGATCAATATGAAAACTCGAGTATCAAGGTGTGCGACCCTGTAGGTTCCTCTAACGCTGGCAGTGCTGACCAAAGGTCATCACAAGTAGTGAGTGGCACCTAGCAGTGCATCGCTGCTACCTAGGTTATTGGAATGGATATCGACATCGACATCCCCATCATCGCAACTAGGTACAGATGCATTATAGTCTCTTTGCCGTACTGATATCCGATTGGACAAGTGTGTCACCACTTGTTTTCATCCAATCACATGGCTATGACTAAAACAGGTTCTCACCTGGGTATGGCCATACACTCTCAGTCATAGAACCATAAGGGAGCTCCATGGATATCATACTTCCCTAAGGAAGGGGCAAATCCTATGTCTGTCCATTGACCTTCTCATATGGGTCGTGACATGCTCAATGACAACCGTTATGACCTCCCAACTACGGCAAGGTGTTAGGTTGCATCAAAGCAAGTCCCTAACCATATAGAATGGTGAATGACCTCAAGTCAAGGGATCAATGCATCTCCTGTCACTTGTGAGGATAACTCATGACACCAAGTCATAGCCTCACAGCGGGTCTATCCAGTATATCCTCCAATGATACACCCATGTGTCTGCGTTAGCACCACGTGCCTAACCAGCCCACATACCAGTCTCTCAAGTACCAGAGTTGTCCCATATCCACTCAGGTACATCGACTGGGGACTATAGTTCGAGCACAGATCCAATCTGTCTCCAGGGACATTATCATGTAAGTACACAATCGCAGGTGTAGACAAACAATGATAACGACAATGCCAGAAAGATATATATTAATATCAGAGTCAAGTAGTACAAAGATGGACCAAAACTAGGTCCTAGGGCATATACACCAACACCCATGTACCCAAGATCATCGAGTATGTGGATCATCTCAAGAGACTGGGACACACGATCAATAATGATCTAGTCACGGATCTTATTCTGCAGTCCCTGCCTTCTAGCTTCAGTCCATTTATTATAAATTTTAACATGAACCATATTGAATGCACATGGGAGAAACTGTTGAATATGCTCCAAATGACCGAGCGAGAAATGGTCAATACCAAACCCAACTCTGTTATTTTGGTTCTTGTAACCAAGAAGATGAAAAAGAAGGGTAAGGCACGTGCTAAAGGCAGTGTCAAGGGTTCGAACAAAGCACTGAAAAAGAAGGTGAAGAAGACAAAGGAACATAGGTGCTTCCACTGTGGCGAGTAGGGTGACTGGATAAGGGACTGTAAACAACTTCATAATGAGAAGAAGAAAGGCAAGCCCTTGTCTTCTAGCTCAAGTATTTATGTTACTGAAGTCAACCTTTCTACTTCTATGTCATGGGTATTGGATGCTGCATGCGGAGCTCATATTTGTACAAATATGCATGGGCTCTAGAAATGTAGATCGGTGCAGCCTAGAGAGATTGATCTACGAGTTGGAAATGGGGCACATGTTGCTACTATTGCTGTAGGAATTTTGACGCTCTCCTTGCCGTCTGGACCTCAATTAGAGTTAGATAATTGCTATTATGCACCTTCTCTTACCAAAAACATTGTATCCATTCCTTGTTTAGCTAGGAAAGGTTTTAAGTTTGAAATAAAAGAGAACTCTTGTTCTTTTTCATTTGCAAATATATTTTATGGGAATGGTACTTTATGCAATGGTTTATATGTCTTGGACATCGATAACTCTATATGCAACATAAATCATAAAATGGATCAAACTGAGTGGTTCAGTTGGTGCGTACCTTTGGCATTGTCAATTAGCCAGTATAAATAAGAATCACATTCAACAACTCCATGAAAATGGGTTGTTAGATACAACGTCCTTGGAGGAGTTTGAAACTTGTGAACCTTGTTTATTAGGGAAGATGACAAAGGTGCCCTTCACTAAGATTGGTGAGAGGGTAGGAGGTTTATTGGATCTCATACAGAGTGATGTGTTTGGGCCATTCAGTAAATAATCTAGAGGAGATTACAACTATTTCATCACATTTACTAATGACTTCAGTAGATATGGTTATGTCTATTTGATGAGACATAAGTCCAAATCCTTTGAGAAATTTAATGAGTTCAAACTTGAAGTAGAGAACTAGCTTGGTAGATCTATTAAGACTCTTCGATCAGATCATGGTGGAGAGTACTTGAGCGGTGAGTTTTTTGACTATCTGAGAGAGTGTGAGATCTTATCCCAACTCACTCCTCCTGGAACACCTCAATGCAATGGTGTGTCTGAGAGGAGGAATCAAACTTTGTTAGACATGGTTCGATCCATGACGAGTCATGCTACTCTACCACCCTCGTTCTGGGGTCATGCACTTAAGACAACTTCTCTCATTTTGAACAACGTTCCATCTAAGAGTGTCTCAATATTCCATACGAGTGGAAGACGCCCAACCCTATCTTTTATTAGAGTATGGGGATGTGAAGCTTATGTCAAACGTCAGGATTCTAGCAAGCTAGAACCCAGATCTGATAAATGTGTGTTTGTGTGGTATCCTAAAGAAACTAAAGGATACTACTTCTAATTTCCCATAGAGAACAAAGTTTTTATTGCTCTGGGTGCTATCTTTCTAGAGAAGGAATTTCTCATGGAAGAAGTTAGTGGGAGCAAGTTTGATTTGGACGAGGTCCAAGTGCAACCACAAGACATTGAGATGGAACCTAAGCCATCTGCACCGATTGTTGTGCCGAAGGCTCAGACATAGGTCCTGCATAGGTCTGGGAGGATACGTCGTGCACCAGAGAGGTATGGGTCACTGTTGACTCAACACGATGGGATCTTCAAAATTGAGGATGAGCCTAGAACCTATGACAAGGCGTTCGCTGGACCGGACTCTGAGAAATGGCCTGAGGCCATGAGATCCAAGATGGATTCTATATCAGTTAACCAAGTCTAGTACTTTGTTGAGCTACCAGATGGGGTAAAACCCATAGGGTGTAAAAGGGTATTCAATAGGAAGACTGACATGGATGACAACATAGTTACCTATAAAGGTAGACTTGTGGCTAAAGGATTCAGACAGGTCCACGGGGTGGACTATGATGAAACTTTCTCGCCAGTTGCCATGATTAAATCCATTGGAATCTTGTTTGCTATATCTGCATATCATGATTATGAGATATGGCAGATGGATGTTAAGATAGCGTTCCTTAATAGAAAGCTGACAGATAATGTGTATATGTCACAGCCTGATGGCTTCATCCATCCTGTAGAGCCCAATAAGGTCTGCAGGCTAAAGAGATCCATTTATGGATTAAAGCAAGCATCTCGAAGTTGGAATGTTCGGTTTGATAAGGCAGTAAGAGATTATGGCTTTATCAAAAGCGAAGATAACTCATGTGTGTACAGAAAATTCAGTGGGGCTTGGTGACTTTTTTTGTTTTGTATGTCAATGACATACTGCTCATTGGAAATGATATCCCTAGTCTTCAATCTGTGAAGACGTGGTTAGGGAAGCGTTTAGAGATGAAGTGATGTAGGGACGTCTCCAAGGATCTCAAAGGATTTAATTATGTTTGATGTTATTTTGAAAACTTGTTGCATTTTGATATTTTGGGATTGTATGTTGCAACATTATCTTTAATTTCTGCACTTATGGTTAATGTTGTAGTTAGGATTAGTCTAGGATTTATTTTCCAAACCCTTATTTTATTTTGTAATGAATGAATTAGGTTGTTGCTTAGCCTAGGGTGTATGCACCTGTAATGCACTTACAAGGCACCTCTAAACCCCTCAACTACAAATCAGCCCTCAATATTAAAGAAGTCAAAAGGTCAACGTCAACATCTTCAAGTCAACAGTCAACATGGTCAACGCCCACATCCAATTTCAATCAACTCCCAATAACAACCCTCAAGCTTCATCCACTATCAGCAAACTTCGGTCAACAATGGATGGAGTCAAAGTCAACATCAAGTCACCACCGCCAATACTCATGCAAGTCAAGGCAACTGCCACCTCATCAAGACAACATGCAGCATCCTACTCGGTTGAAGTTTCAATTCAAGACACGCCTCTTCACCAACAGATATTAAGAGGCGCATGCATCATCCTACTCGGTTGAAGTTTCAATTCAAGACACGCCTCTTCACCAATAGCTATTAAGAGGCGCATGCATCATCCTACTCGGTTGAAGTTTCAGTTCAAGACACGGACAATAAGTCAAAGATCTTCAACCATGTGGCTACAATTTGAAAACTCAAAGGCACCTCTTCGAATGGACCAATGCATGGACACCATGCATCCAAGCCTCCACCGAACCTTTTCACAAATCGGCTTCAACACTTATCCAAGTCAAAGACAACTCTTCAAACCATCCAATAACTGCCATGCATGAATCAAATGCCAATCAACCTTCACCACCTCTTGCATGCGCCAATGAAGCTCAAGAAACCGCCCACACCCACCAATAGAATTGCTTGAAGGATTGCATCATCATCACCATCCAAATTCAAACCAAGAGAAGGCAGCCATTAGATGAACTTGAGGAATTTGTACCATTGAGGGAGAAAGGGGTTTAAAGCCCTTGTAATTTACACTTTGTAGGGAGTCGATTTTGTTTTTGGAAAACTTGTGTTTGTGTTGTATTGCTTGTGCCGAGAGTGGAGCTTGTTCCTCTTGTGTACCGAGAGTTGAGCTTGCTCCTCTCTTATCTTTCTCTTCCCCCTTGCTTGCTAAGTTAAGGGTTCTCTTCTACTTCTCTCCTACCAATCTCTCCTCTTCTCGTCAAGACTATTTCTCTTCTCTTCACGACAACAAAATTCTTGGGAGAACCTCTCGGTAGCAACTTATTTGGCAAAGGACCAAGAAAGGGTTCGGGCCCCTTCTTTCAAGGAGGCCTCAGGTGCGTTCTTTCCCTCTCAAATCTTTAGAATCGCATGCTAGACATCCCCATGTTAGAACATTGTTTCACTGTTATTTTAGAAGAGCCCCATACCTAAGATGATTCTTGGGCATTAGGATTTTCCATCCTACAATATGAAGGCCTTAAAGGAGGCCACCTACATCCTAGGCATGAGGATCTACAAGGATAGATCCAAGAGGCTCCTGGCCCTTAGTTAGAGTACCTACATTGATGAGGTTCTCGAGAGGTTCAACTTGGAGTAATCTGAGAAGGGATACCTTCTAGTGAGACATGACTTTATTCTCTCAAAGAGCTAGTGTCCCACCACATAGGCTGAGAGGGATGATATGAATCGAGTACCCTATGCTTCGGCAGGAGATTCAATCATGTGTGCAATATTGTGTACCAGACCAGATGTGGCTTATGCTATGGGCATAACCCTCCAATACTAATCAAATCTTGGTCTGCAGCACTGCGTGGTTGTAAAGAACATCCTGAAGTATCTAAGAAGAACTAAGGATTTGTTCTTGGTCCATGGGGGATAGGAAGAGCTCATTGTTTAGGGCTACATGGATGCATCGTTCCAGTCAGACCCTGATGACTTCATATCGCAGGCAGGCTATTTGTTCAAGATGAATGGAGGCGTTGTTTGCTAGGAAAGCTTCAAGCAATCCACCATAGCTGATTCTACAACCGAGGCTAAGTATGTCGTCATTTCTAATGTAGCCAAAGAAGCAATTTGGATCAAGAAGTTCATTTTTGAACTTCAGGTTGTTCCAACTACTGTGGATCCGATTGAGCTCTATTGTGACAACAATGGAGTGATTGCACAGGCAAAGGAACCATGGTCTCATCAAAAATCCAAACACACTCAGCAAATTTCACCTAATTAGAGAGATCATTGACAGAGGTGATGTCAAGATTAGTAGAGTTGACACTGACAACAATCTAGTAGACCCACTAGCCAAGGCTTTGGCGTAGCAGAAGCATGATGATTATACCAAGGACATGGGGTAGAGATTTCTCAATAACTAGCTCTAAGTGCAGGTGGGAGACTGTTAGTGTATATGCCCTTAGGACCAGATGTTGGTCTATCTTATGTACTATTTGACATTGATATCTTATATATATCATTCTGGCATTGTCATTATTATGTTATGTTTACATCTACGTTTATGTACTTACATAATAATATCCTTGGAGACAGATTGTATCTATGCTCAAACTCTATCCAGTCAAGTACCTAAGTGGATATGGGATAGCTCTGGTCATATGAGACTGGTATATGGGTCACTTAGGCATGAGGTGCAAACATAGATATATGGGTATATCAGTGGTGGATATATTGGACGACCCGCTGTGAGGCTCTAACTTGGTGTCATGAGTTAACCTCACAAGTGATAGGAGATGCATTGATCCTTTGACTTCAGGTCATTGACTCTTCCATATGGTTAGGGACATGCTTTGATACAACCTAACATCTCACCATAGTTGGGAGGTTAAAACGGTTGTCATTGTGGAACCTATAGGGTCACACCTTGATGCTTGAGTTTTTGTATTAATCGGGTAGCCTTCAGATCAAGTTATTCATAACTTGGATCTATTTGGGAGATTTCATCAGCGCCAATGGGTCTGATGAGATGGAAGAAGCTTATTGGAGCCAAACTTCATCTTTGGCATGTTGACCAAAAATTAACCATGGTTAGCCTCATTTGACCATGGGTTAAACTGAATTGGATCCAATGACTTGGTTAACATGCATAATGAAGTTTGTGAAGGAACCCCTAACATAAAGGGGGGGGGAAAAAACCCTAATCATGCGCATCTAGCATGCATGGCGGAAAATAGGGTTTCAAAATCGCATATGAAACTATATGATCAACTTAAGTTATGAGAAATCATACCAACGCCATAAGCTTGGAATTCGGCTTGGAAGAAGAGATCAAACTAGGTCTCCTCCACAAGTCCACACACAAGATGAAGATGCTCACTTCCTGGAGATCTCTTGTGCTAGCAAGACACCCAAGCCTTCTCTTGTCGAATGGAAAGGGTTTGATGAGATGAATCCGTTCGGCCGAGAGCTTCTCTTGGATGTCTACTCCCACACCTTCGTCAACCACACCTCGAAAAGAATCAAGGCGTTGAAGTGAGGAGCTCAACGCATAAGCGTTTTGGCATTGAAGCAAAACCGGCCCTTGATGACTTTCCATAAATGGAAGTCAATCAAGCCATGCGTTCAAGCCAACCCAAAACGCATTTTGGCATTGAACCAAGCGTTCATATTTGTGAACCGGTTCAATCCAAAATGTCAAATCGGCTTTGGTTCATCAAACCAAACCGAAATAGCTCAAGCCACTTGGTCTAGACCAAATCGAACCCCAAGGCTTATGATCCAACCGTTCATCTCCTGATGCCCCTGATCTCTCCGATCTAGCATCACCTCTCTCGATCGAAGCTTACCGATCTCAAGCCCTAATCAATCAAACATGATCAGACCAGATCTCACTTACAATCAGAGATTAAATCCCTTTAATCTGAACTCAAAGAATCCAGTCCATACGATCTGACTTAAGTAAGCCATATCACCAAATTGTGCGACCCTGAGGGTTTCCTCTAAATGTCGGTAACGATAACTTACGTTATCACGATCAGTGAGGGGTATCTAGCAACACATCACTGTCTCCCGATATAAAGGAAAGAGTCTTCCAAGACTACTCCCAAACCATAGCACAAGTGTGACTCAATTCACAAGGCATACATATGTCCTTTACCACTGGATGTTCTTATTGGACAAGCATGTCAAGCCTGTAACTCCAATACGATGAGCATGATTAGATCAGATGCACATAGTCATCTGGGTATGGCCATACACTATCTCAATCATCTCATAAGGGGGCCCTTTAGAACATCACACTCCTTAAACAAGGAGACGGCAATCCTATGTCTATCACTAGTGTCCTAACCTGATTCAAGCTCACCATCCAAGATAGTCTATAATCATTATGTTTCAAATGATATTGAACTACCTCAAGACAATGACAATCATCATTTAGAAACACAAGTGATCTCAAGTCAAAGGACATGTGCCACTTGCTGCTTACAAGGATTATTCACATTGTGACAAGCAATGGAATATCCCAGTAGGGTCTGTCCAGTACATCCAATGTACCCATGAGTCTACATCTTATTCCATGCTCGAAGCATCCTATAAGATTAGCACTCATATTAGTCTCAATCATATCAAGGCTGTCTCATGTTCACCAAGATATCTCGACTAAGGACATATAGCCTGTCAGCCTAGCTGAACAGCTTTGAGACATTATTCAGAAGTACACTTATTACAGCAGACAAGGTAACAACCTGAATAATAACCATGCCTTTATAAACTTAAGAGTTTATTACATGATACTAATACAATCCCAAGGCCTCAAACATTAGCCTTAAGGGCATACCCCAACAATCTCCCACTTGCACTTAATCTAATGGTTGAGAAATCTCAAACCCATATTATTACAGTGCTTCTCATGCTTCTGCTGCGCCAGAGGCTTGGTAAGTGGGTCTGCCAGATTGTCATCTGTATGAACCTTGCATATTTTGATCTCGCCTCGATCAATGATCTCCCGGATCAAGTGAAACCGTCTCTGTATGTGCTTGGACTTCTGGTGCGACCGCGGTTCCTTTGCTTGTGCGATGGCTCCAGTGTTATCACAGAAGATAACCAAAGGATCAGCACTCGAAGGAACGACACCAAGTTCTCTCACGAACTTACGAATCCACACTGCCTCCTTGGATGCTTCCGAGGCTGCAACATACTCGGCTTCTGTTGTGGAATCAGCAACAGTTCACTGTTTGAAACTCTTCCACACCACTGCTCCACCATTCAAGCTAAAAACATAGCCTGATTGCGATCGGAAATCATCCTGGTCCGACTGGAACGAAGCGTCAGTATATCCCTCTATACTGAGTTCTTCCTGACCACCATATATCAAGAACATATCTTTGGTCCTCCGCAGATATTTTAAAATGTTCTTGACTGCAATCCAGTGCGCCAAACCTGGATTACTTTGGAATCGACTGGTTACGCTTAACCCGTAAGCGACGTCTGGGCGAGTACACAACATCGCATACATAATGGACCCAATAGCCGAAGCATAAGGCGTATTGTCCATTTCATCTTTCTCAGTCTGTGTTTGTGGACACTGACTCTTCGAAAGATTCAGACCATGTCTGACTGGAAGATATCCACGTTTAGAATTCTCTAAATGGAATCTCTCCAGGACCTTATCGATGTAAGTACTCTGGCACAGCCCGAGAAGCCTCTTAGATCTATCCCTGTAGATCTTCACACCTAATACATAGGCTGCTTCTCCTAAATCTTTCATCTGGAAACATTTTCCTAACCATGCCTTAACAGCATGCAGTTCAGGAATATCATTTCCAATGATCAAGATATCATCGACGTAGAGGATTAGGAATGTAATCACGCTCCCACTAAACCTCTTATATACACACGGGTCATCCTCGTTCTTGATGAAACCAAACTCAGAGATTGATTCATCAAAATGAATATTCCAGCTCCTAGATGCTTGTTTAAGTCCATAAATGGACTTCTTTAACTTGCATATTTTATGACGATCTGATGGATTAGTGAAACCTTCTGGTTGTGTCATATACACATCCGCATCCAGATTTCCATTAAGGAAATCTGTCTTCACATCCATCTGCCAGATCTCATAATCGTAATATGCAGCTATCGCGAAAAGAATCCGAATAGACTTAAACATGGCTACAGGTGAGAAAGTTTCATCATAATCTATCCCGTAGATTTGTTTGAAACCTTTCGCAACTAGCCTGCCTTTATAGGTAACCACGTTACCATCCATGTCAATCTTCTTCTTGAAGATCCATTTACAGCCTATAGGGATTACTCCCGGAGGCGGATCAACCAAATCCCAGACTTGGTTATCTGACATGGAGTCCATCTCGGCTCGCATAGCTTCAAGCCATCTAGCTGACTCCGGTCCACTGACCGCATCCGCATAAGTTAGGGGTTCATCATTATCAATGATGTAGACTCCGACATAGCGCTCAGGCTGTCGACGGATCCTACCCGATCTTCGCGGTTCCCGTGATATCTGAGCCTCAGGTTGTTCAGTAACCTGATCTACTGGCTCAGGCACATCCAACTCTGCCTGACTACTTTGTCCTTCCTCTGGAATCTCATCCAGCTTTATTTCTCTCCCACTGGCCTCTTGCAGAAGAAACTCCTTCTCAAGAAATATGGCCGTCCGAGCATCAAATATCTTGTTCTCTTTGGGATCGTAGAAATAATAACCCTTAGTTTCCTTAGGGTAACCGACAAAGATGCATTTCTCAGATCTGCTCTCCAGTTTCCCAGAGGCGAGCTTTTTGACATAAGCCTCGCAACCCCAGATCCTGATAAATGTCAAGCTAGGCTGTTTCCCATACCATAGCTCATATGGCGTCTTTGAAACTGCCTTGGATGGCACTCGGTTTAGTACCTTTGCAGCTGTTTCCAGTGCAAAACCCCAAAAGGAATATGGAAGAGTAGCCTGACTCATCATAGAACGAACCATATCAAGTAACGTTCTATTTCTCCTCTCGGACACACCATTCCACTGCGGTGTTCCTGGCGGAGTGAGCTGTGAGATAATCCCACACTCCTTCAGATAGTCAGTAAACGTATGACTCAGGTATTCTCCACCTCGATCAGAACGAAGTGCCTTGATATTTCGGCCTAACTGATTTTGTACTTCATTTTTGAACTCTTTGAACTTGTCAAAAGATTCACTTTTATGTCTCATTAAATAGACATATCCATACCTACTGAAATCATCAGTGAAGGTAATGAAGTACTGATAGCCACCTCTGGCATGTTTACTGAAAGGCCCACACACATCACTGTGTATCAGGTCAAGTAAACCTGAAGTCCTTTGACCTTTGTGAGGAAAAGGAGACTTCGTCATTTTACCCATTAAACAAGCTTTGCATGTATCAATCTCCTCATAGGAGAAAGATCCCAGCAGTCCATGATCATGCAACCGCTTAATACGCTTCTTGTTTATATGGCCTAAACGACTATGCCATAGCAAGGTGCTGTCATCAGCATACTTGGCTTTCTTATTATCAATGTTTTGTATAGAATATTCCATGTCCAACATGAATAACCCATAAGATTAGCACTCATATTACTCAACAGTTTGGGCTTGTCCTATTACTCAATGGGGCTTGCTAATAAGTTGTAATGAAGAGATAAGTATACTAAAGGGTATAATGGGGAGAATTAATAGGCACAGGCACATGAGGACTCCTAATTGGACTAGGATTGGCGCCTATGGCCATATTTGATTTCTTCCAAGTGATTAATTCAAATTGGATTTGATTTAATCACATGAGACATTAATTAGAAGGTAGTGGGCAAATGTGGGCTGATTATTTACAAAATTAGAGTCCTAATTAAATTAGGACATGCGCCCATGACACATTAGGCAAACTTTCATCATGCTTTGACTAGGTCTAAGTGCATGGATGGAATAATTGCCTCATTAGGTATGATGTGGGTGCATATGGCATGGGCTTGCTTAGGCAAGGCTTAGGAGCAAATGGGATTAAAGATTTGATTAAGATAATTGACTGAATAATTATCTTAATTCAAGCCCTAATCACCTACACCTTCCATATACCCTAAACTACCCCTTCATCTTATAAAAGAGACCCTAGCCAAACCCCTTGGTGCACAACTTCTCTTCTAGGGGTGGAGGACAAAGGGGGCGAGAGCTAGGGATCCATTAGAGCTTCTTCTTCCATTAAGGCCACAAGCTTCTTCCTTCTTCCTCCTCTTGGCTCAAGTAAGGCTTTGGCATGGCGGTTTGCTTCTTCCTTCTTCCTCCTTAGCACATCCCTCCTTGGTGGTGGTGCATGTGATCTAGGAAGACTCTTCCAAAGGCGTGCATCTTATTCTCGAGGCTAGCACTAGGCGTGAAAGGATAGAACTCAAGCATCGGCTGTGTGCGAGACTGTAGAGGGCGAACACTTACACGCCTACATCACTTCTCCATCCATTGCTTTGAGGTACTATCTCTTACTCACCGCGTCGACTCCCTCGCTTGACTTGATCTTCTAGGTTTTTGGGACTAGCCTGTTTTGGAGATTGCTTCTGTTGTATGTATGTAATAAAATTTTAAAATCCCCAGGGTTTCCCAACAACCTAATGCTTCGCCATAAAAGGGAAGTCATAACGGTTGTCATTGGGTGTCATGAGACATATGAGCGATTCAATGTGCCAAGAGAGGCTTTGCCCCTTCCTTGCGTGGAAGCTTGCTGTCCATGGCGCCCCTATATGGATGCATGACTAAAAGTGTATAGACATACCCAGGTAAAAACCTAATTTAGTCATGACCATTTGATTGGGTTAAACAAGTGTGACACACTTATCCAATCTAGACATTAGCCTGGGAAAAGGACAAATAGGTACATGTACTTTGTTGCAGTTTCAGGGGATATCAATGATGACTCCATTCTAATGACTTGGGTAGCTATGATGTACTGCTAGGTGTCACTTAACGTTTGTGATGATTTTAGATTATCACTGCTAACTACAGGGTTGCACACCAAGACACTCAAGGTCTCATACTAATCGGATAGTCTCTGATTGAATCATCATGCGATTTGGATCACTTTGGGAGTCTGTTGCTTTGAGATTTCTTCAGTGGATATGATATTTTATTTAGTTAATGTTTGACCGCTAGTTGACCTCTAGTGGACCATGTTTGACCTCTGTTGAATTGTGTTGTCAAAATGAGTCAAACAAGGGTCTTAGTGCAAGTTTGGGACTTGGCACTTAAGTCACATAAATAAATAAAAAAATTTTAATTGGCAAGATAATTTTTTTCTTGGCTAGTTAATTATGCTACGCGCATTTTACATTAAATATATTTATATATTTAATTGTAAAATATAAATAGGCACATACATGGTTAAATAATTAATATATTTGCTAATTGGTGGTTAAGCAAATTTAATCAAATATTTATATTCATGCTTGACCAATTTGGCTAATATATTTAATTGATTTAATTCATACATGGCCTAGGCGCATTGTTCATTATATTAAATATTTATATATTAAATATAATGAAAAATAATCTCCAAGAATAGCTGGTACATCTATTATAAATGGAGTCTTGGGAGATTCTTGCACTAGTTCTCTTCTCTCATCTCCTATTGTCGCCTCCCCTCTCCTCCTTGGCATTAGAGTCTTGAGGGTGATAACAGATAGAAGAATTTTTGCTTCAAGGTTGGGAGAAGTGGTAGTGTGACCCACTCCTTGTCACCAACACTCCCCTTTCTCCTTGGCATTGGATCTTGGTGATTGGCGCAAGTTGAGAATTTCCTAGAGGCTTGGATCTCATCTCCCGAGGCTAGCACCAAGCGCGGAGGTTGGAGAAACTTCGAGGAGTCCATGTGTGCATGATTGCAGAGGATGAGCACTTGCACGTTTTCATCATCAACTAGCTCTAGAAATTGCTTGACAAAGTACTACTCTTCACATCCTTCGGTGTTCACTCGTAAGATGATCCTGGTGTTTTATGGGAATTCTTGATGTAGGGACACCCACAAGGAGGTCAACAAGACTCAAGAAGACCTCAATTCGTTATGGGATGAATGCGTGATGCCTTTGAAGTTTGAGAACCCATGAAAACTTATTATTTTGATCCATTGTAATATGTTACAAACTCTTTATTTTCAGCACTTGATATTATGTTCTAGCTAGGACTAGCCTAGGTTTACTTTGAAGCTTTTGTTTTATTTTGTAGTGGTTGTAATAGGTTGTTTTAGCCTAGGTTTTGCACACATGTATTGCACATGCAGGCACCTAGCTCCTACCCAACATCATAGTGACCGTAGCATGTTTACAAGCACAATTTTGATCAAGACCAATATCAGCTGTGAAGATCAAATGCCATCAAGATTAGCACAATTTTGATCAAGACCAATATCAGCCATGGAAGTCAAACCGCACCCAAATTCAGCCAACTCCGAGTCCAATTCAACCTCACATCAAACCAGTCCAACTCAAGTTAATACAAGCCAGCCATCTTCCCAAATGGACAACACAGCCAACGACAACCATAGCTTTATTCAGCATGCACAATGGAAGCATCACAGAAAACCAGCAAACAGCCTTTTTTTTTTACCACCAATGGACGCTCACACATGGAATGCCAAAGGTCACTAAGAAAATGTAGTCATTGAGAGAGATAGGTTTTAAGTCTGCATTGTACACTTTCCACTTTCAGTGGAAATCTTTTGAAAATTGAACCTTGGGTTTGTTCTTGAGTTGAGCTTGCTCCTCGTTGGGTTGAGCTTGCTCCCCACCCCGGTTACCAATCCATCTCATCCTTCCATCAATGCTCACTTCAATCACTCCCTCCATCCCAAGCAGCGTACCGTTCCATTACCAAGATTGTGCTACTGTTCCATTGCCGGTCTCAACATCTACTACAAATCAACACTCGGATTGTAGTTAAACCACGCTGAACGCTTCATCATCAATCTTGAGGATGTGCTACTGAAGGTTTATAAGAGTAGGGAAGAATCAGAGGAGTTCGGCCCATTCCCTCGAAGGGGACCAAGATGCTATTTTCCATCTCACTACTGTTAATGCATTATCATCTTCTTTGTGTTAGAGCTACATACCTAGGGTGATTCTTGGGCTAGGAAATCTGTTCTTCATCAGTGGTATTAGAGCATACCTTAGGTGCTCTTTGCGTTTTCAAGTTCTTTGAAATCTTCATTTGCTATGTTACGGTTTGATTTATGCGCTACAGTTGTTTGTGAAATTTCCTGGAAGAGTGAACTGATGTGCTTCATCCCACTTTCGTTGGATTTTTCTATTGGTTTTAGTTGCTAAACCGTGTTTCTTGAATACTCCATCTCTGGTAGTATTGTATCTCCTTGGCCGTAAACTCCTGCCTTAAGTTTTCTGAAACTTGGTAATCCGGCTACTATAGCTTACTGGTTACTGTAGTTTACCGGTTTCCTGCATTCTAATATAGAAGATATCTCTAGTTCGCTGTTGTGAGATTCTATCATGGAGTCTTACTGCTGGTTAACTTGTTGTTCTGCTGTTATTGCCTGCCGTGCACTTTCAACTACCACCAATACCTACTGAACATACATGCTAATTAATTTGCTGCCGATTACATTGTCCTGCAATTTTACTAATTGATCTGAATACTGCTGCACTCAATACTCAACTGATCACTGTTGTTACTGCTTGTTAGTGTTTGTTATTATTTGCTCGCTAGTATTTTGTTCATTGTTTGTGCCAAACCTGTTCACACCTTCACCATGGTTGTTCTCACGAGGAACAACCAGCAGGCCGACGAAGCTGAATCTATGCACGGCCAGATGAATGCTATGATGGCCATGCTTAGAGACCTACAAGCCTCTATGAAAGGCATGAACCAACGGATGGATAAAATGGAAAGGGGTAAGGACCCCATTAATGAATCTCTTGCTCAACCATCTGAACCAAACCCGGGAACACCATTACCACCCTAGCCACACCATAGTGAAAGACATCGCAAACCTGCCTGGGGGGAAGGAACTAGCCGGACCCATTATGAGCCTAAGGATAATCCGAGGCCTGAATTGGAAACCTTGCCTGAAGTTAGGAATGACAATCATAGGAGTCAACCAAACACACCCAAGGAATATCCTTTAGGAGAGTTATCCCATAAAAAATATACCCACCACCGTGAGGAGGAAGATATTTACCGAAACCTTAGGCTCAACATCCCCATCTTTGAAGGAAGTCTTGATACCCAAACCTTACTAGAATGGCAAACACAGGTAGAAAATTACTTTTTATGGAGTAGGATACCCGAACATGGTAAAGTTCAGTGTGTCAAATTTTTGCTAAGGGGTTCAGCTCAAATGTATTGGAATAGTATAGAGCTTAAGCTAGCTAGGAGTGGTATCCCTCCCATCACCACTTAGGAAGAGATGAAGTGGAAGCTTAGAGAAAAGTATGTCTCCCCAAATCATAGACAAAAACTGTATGATCAGCTCACAAGGCTTATCCAAGGAAATGACTCCATAGCCGAGTATAATAGAAGATTTGAAGAACTCCTACTTAGGTGTGACTTAAATGAAGAAACTTGGCTATCATTGAATCGGTATAAAGGGGGGGTTGAGGGCTGATATCAAAAGAGATTTCATTCACCATAGATGTGAAACTTTAGCCGATGCCTACCAACTAGCTATGGAACTTGAGTATGACCTACAACAACAACCTAGGCACCCAACACCTAAGCCTAGTCCTGTAGTTTCTGCCGGAAAGTTGAATACCCCTACTATTTTCCCTAAGGCACTAACCCATGAGGTAAACCATCGAGACCATAGGGTCCCTATACAAACCAATAAGGTGACTTGCTATAATTGTTCCCAGCCCAGCCATTTATCTAAGAATTGTCCCAAGAAGGCCCTTTTTATAAAAGAAGTATAAGAGGTGGAGGAAGAATCACCGGTAGAGAATGGAACTGAATTATACAACCCTGAATACAATAGTGAAGAAGAACCCACCCAATTTACCATGGTAGTTAGGTGCAATTACATCAAGGATCTACCGGCTGAAGATTGGAAAAGAACTAGCTTATTCTATACCTACACCCAGTGTAATGGTAAGGTTTGTAAGATTGTTGTGGATAGTGGTAGTAGCCTTAACGTGATCTCCAAACAAGCTGTGGGTAGACTCGGGTTGACCCAACAAAAACATCCACGACCCTATAACATTTCATGGGTAGATCAAACCAGCATACCCAAAGCATTTAGGTGCCTAGTACCTCTCAAATTAGCTTCCCATCAAGGAAATGTGTGGTGTGATGTTACAGAAATGGATGTAGCCGATGTGCTTTTAGGGCAGCCTTGGTTGTATGATATGAGGGTGTTTCATGACGGTAGGGAAAATACCTATGAGTTCACGGTGGATGGTAAAAAGATTGTCCTCATGCCTAGTTTACCTAGAGAACTTAGGACCTCCCATAAGAAAGGTAAGACCATTGAGCCAAAGAAATCCGTCATCTTATTAAGACCTCAAGCCTTTATACAGGATAGCAAAGAAACCAGCCTCATCTATACCCTGTTAGTTCAGCCGGCCCAACCTGAATCCGAACTCAAACATCCACCCATCATAGTTGAAATGTTAAAAGACTACCCTACCATTACCCCAGCTGAGTTACCTAATGAGCTAGATTTGTCACAAGTCAAATCTCATAGTGAAAGAGGTATATTTGTCCTTGACTTGAGGTTATTGATATCTCTATATGGCAAATGATGTACTTTGATACAAACTAACACTCCGCCATAGCAGGGGAGTCATAACAGTTGTCATTGGGTGTATCATAAGCCATAGGAGAGATTCAATGAGCCCAGATAGGATTTGCTCCTTCCTTAAATGGAAGCTTGATATCCATGAGCCCCGCATATGGATGCAAGACTGAAAGTGTATGGCCATTCCTAGGTGAGAACTTGATTTAATCATAACCATTAGATTGGGTCAAACAAGTATGACACACTTTCCAATCTGGATATCATCCCGGCAAAAGAACAAAGATGTACATGTACTTTATTGTAGTTTTAGGGGTTATCGATGGCGACTCCATTCCAATGACTTGGGTAGCAATGATGCATAGCTTGGTGCCACTCATTGCTTGTGATGACATGAGGTTATCACTGCCAGCGTCTGAGGAACCTACAATGTCGCACACCTAGACACTCAAGATCTCATATTGATCAAGTAGCCTATTATCGAGTCATTTGGTTAATTCGGATCAGATTGGGAGTCTGATGCATCACAGATGGATCTGATGAGTTGGAGATGACCTTATAGAGTGAAGTTACATTTTGACATTAGTTGACCTCAGTTGACCTTCAGATGACCGCATTTGACCTCGATAGACAAGGTCTAGTCAATGAGTCAAATGTTGTATTTTAGCGCCAGATTTATTTAGAGGCTTTTTACAACTTGATTTAAATGTAATATGTGGGGGGCCACAACTTAAGCACTAAAATAAATATTTATATTCATTTAATATGAATAAATCTAATAGATTTATTCGTAACTTAAGTTACAAGACCCACGCCTTAAACTCTATAAATGCAGAGGCTAGTGGACACCGATTTGATGATCAGGGCGATCATATCTTGCAACCCTAGCCGCCATATCCTCTCCCCTCTCCAAGTCTAGCAGCCACCACCTTTTGTCTTCTTCCATGGCACCTCCAACAGAATAAGTTGAGCCCACATGGTGTGTGCAGCATGTTCTTCCTCCATGGGCGCAAGAGAAGGATTAGGACCTTCTTCCTTCCTCTATAGTGCATCCCTTAGAGGGATTGGTGCATGAGGAAGGTTATTGTTCTTCCATAGGCGCAACTTCCATGTAGTTGCCACATGTCATGAAGGAAGGAAAATGAGAGAGCTTCATGGCATTTCTTCTCTTCATCATAGCGTATCTTCTTGAAAGATTGGCACATGATTTGAAGGAGAAGAAGATTTTCTTCATGGGCTCGCCTTCATGGTGGCTCATGCCATGAGGAAGAGGCTCGGATCATAGATTGGCACAAGTGGTAGAGCTTCCCTCTCCATGTGGCCAATCTCCTCCCATCATCTTCTATAGGCGCATTACACTTGGAGAGTGGTGCAAGAAGATGTTACCCTCTCTTCGGTGTACCTTAGAGGTGGTGCAAGTAAAGGGATAGCATAGGTTGTTAGTGTTTATGCCCTGCAGACCGATATATGAACATGGTCTGACATTATTTGAATGTACTTTGATATAATTGATATAATTGATAAAGGCATGGTCGTTATTATGCAGATTACTTTACCTGTGTTGATGTATTGAATTGCATAAATAATGTCCCATGAGTTTGGTTGGATCCATTCTCATTGTAATCCCCAGTCAAGGTGCCTTAGCCGACAAGGGACAGCTTTAGTGCATGTGAGACTGGTGTATGGGCTGGTTAGATGTGAGGCAGACTAACGCAGACATACAGGTGCTTCAGTGTTAGTGGCACTAAAGTGACCCACCGTGATGATTGACTTGTCTAGTCAATAGGTCAATCTCACATACAACAGGTTTGCATTGATCCTTAGACTTGAGTATCCATGTCTAGATGTGATGATGGATGTGTTTTAATACAGTCTTACATCTCTCCGTAATTGGGAGATCAAAACGTCATTGGGCATATCATAAGTCATATGGAGATATGGATGACCAATACCAGGATTTACCCCTTCCTTAATTGGAAGCTTGATATCCACTTTGGGGCGCCCCACCTCATTGGTGCCTGACAGGAATGTATGGACATACTGTTTGAGTCATGACCAATAGATTGGATTAATAAATATGAGACTAATCCAATGGCGGGATATCAGTTTAGGCAAAGGGATTTAGAATGCATGGGAATCCTTGTTGCTTGTTAGGGAGTTGATTGCCAAGATGACTTTAGTCCTATGACATGGGTAGTAGTAATGTGTTGCTGGATACCTCTCACTACTTATGATGTTTAATCATCATTGCCATCGTCATATGGATCCTATGGGGTCACATGCAATAGACTCTTAACGTTGTATTTTCATCTGGATATCTTGGAATATATCGGAGTTCATTCTGATTCTGAGTCCAAGACAGATTCATGGTTGAATCTAAGTCCAATCGGGATTCATGGGTTTATGTATATCCTGGCCAAGTTTGTACTCTAGACTTGGGATTATAAACCATGTTGGATTCGAATCCTAATTTAATTAGGAGTTGGAATCCTAATCCTACTAGGAATTGGAATCCTAATCCTATTAGGAATTGGAATCCTAATCCAACTAGGAGTTGGAATCCTAATTTTATTACGAGTTGGAATCCTAATCCTATTAGGAATTGGAATCCTAATCCAACTCGGAGTTGGAATCCTAATTTAATTAGGAGTTGGAGTCATAATCCTATTAGGAATTAGAATCCTAATCCAACAAGGAGTTAGAATCCTAATTTAATTAGGAGTTGGGATCCTAATTCTACTAGGAGTTAGAATCCTAATCCAATTAGGATTCAAATCCTAATAAGAATTTGGATTTGGATAAGGCCCATAATGGTTGGGCGCAAATCCTAATCCAACTAGGACTCAAATCCTAATGGGAATTGGATTTGGATAAGGCCCATTGTGTTGGGCGCAAATCCTAATCCAATTAGGATTTAAATCCAATACCAAATTAGAGATAAAATCCAAATCCAATTAGGAGTTGAGGATTAAATCTAATTGTGGTAAATTGGAATCCTAATGGAAGTAGGATTCACGCATAGCGCATGGCTTAATTCCATATATGGAATTTGTGCCAATTGCTTGTATGAATCCTAATGGATTTTGGTTTCCGTAGTTGGAAACTACCTTGGACGCATAGGGCTGTTATATTGGCGTGTATGGCTTGACCAATTCAAGCAAGAATTTAGCCAAGCATATATGGTAAGTCCTAATAAGAATATAACTCAAATTCCCTCTCTTGATAAGGCAAGAAGCTAGATTATTTCATGACTTCATGTTGCGCCAATTCAAGAGGGCATGTGGCTGATATGTTGCGGCAATTCCTTGGAGGAATTGTGCCAAGAGCAAACATGGATAGATAAGAGGCGGTTTGGGGTAAGTTGGTTATAAAAGAAGGGGTGTGCGCCCCTCTCTTTGATGATGATCTCTATGCCGAGGCAAGGCAACTTCAACTATAAGTTGCGCAAGCATTGGAAACCCTATCCGCTCTCCTTCCTTCATGTTGCCCCAATACTCCTCTCCCTCTTCTCTTGTTGGCCGAGGGTCTCCAAGCAAGACTCTAGTTGGCGTGAAGAACAAGGAGGAAGAAGAAGGAGATTCCAAGAGGTGATCTTCTCTTCCCATGGCTAGCACCAAGCATGGAAGGGAGCAACGTTGAGAAGGTCGATGCGTGGATACTTGTAGAGGACGAGCGCTTGATCGTCTTCAACTTGGCATCATCATCCTGAAAGTAAACCTAGGTCACATGCATAATAAAAAATTTTGCAGTGGGGAAAATACTAGGTTTCAATATGATCGCATGACTTGGTAATATGATCAACCATGAAAGGAGAATTAAAGCATTACCATTGCCATTGTTTGAGTGACGGCTTGGAAGAAGAAAAAGGGGCGAGTGCCTCTTCTCCAAAGGAATCGCACACAGGATGAGATAGGCCTCCTTCCTTGCTTTCCTTGTGCTAGCAAGTCACCAAGAAGTCTTTGATCGTCTCCTTCAAAGGAAAAATGTGTCTTTTCTGGTTGGCCTTCTTCCTTGCGTGAAGATGAACCACACGAGAGGAGAAAGGGGCGAGTGGCGTTCGAAAACATGAGGGGATATCCCAAAAGGAAAATTCGGCTACCAAAAATAGTAATAACCGAATGCATAACTCCCTCCTTAACTCCCCATGAAGCCATCGTAACTCCTCTTGAATCGAACCATGTGTTCACAAGTGAACCGGTTCAACTCCAATTTGGTTCAAGCACCAAATCGAACCAGCCCTGGTTATAATCTCTTTGAACCAAATGGTTCAAGATCTAACCACACATCACATTGCACCCTTGATCTTTACGATCAAGCATCAATCCTCCTGATCGAAGCTTACCGATCATATGCCCTAATCAATCAAACATGATTAGACTAGATCTCACTTCCGATCAGAGTTTCAATTCCTTTAAACTGAACTAGAATAATTCAGTCCACACGATCTGACATAAGGAAGCCATATCATCAAATTGTGCGACCCTAAGGGTTTCCTTCATTGTCGGTAACAATAACTTACGTTATCACGATCAGAGAGGGGTATCTAGCAACACATCACTGTCTCCCGATATGAAGGAAAGAGTCTTCCAAGACTACTCCCAAACCATAGCACAAGTGTGAATCTAATTCACTCGGCATACATATTTCCCTTTGCCACTGGATGTTCCCGTTGGACAAGCGTGTCAAGCCTGTGATTCCAACACGATGAAAATGGTTAGATCAGATGATCATAGTCATCTGGGTATGGCCATACACATTCTCAACCATTTTATCCAGGGGGCCCTTTAGAACATCACACTCCAACTAGGAGAGGCAATCCTATATCTATCACTAGTGCCCTAACATGACTCATGCTCACTATCCAAGATAATCTTTAACCATTATCTTTCAAATGATATTGAACTACCTCAAGATAATGCCAATCATCATTTAGAGACATAAGTGATCTCAAGTCAGAGGGAATATGCCACTTGCTTGCATATAAGGATTTATTCACATTGTGACAAACAATTGAATATCCTAAGTAGGGTCAGTCCAGTACATCCAAAATACTATAACAAGGGAATAAGGTACAACTTCTTGAAAGACCTCCATCCTTGCCCTGTATTTATTTTAGTACAGAGTGGGAGTGGAATGTCTATATTAAACATGGTGAAGATAACAAACAGTATACTACTGTTGTTTTAAAGTGCATGACCCCTGAGGTCCAGGTTGAGTGTGATGAGATGGGGATTTATGATATCATCATACATCTTCGAGGTCTCTTCACACCATGCACTTCAAATAGTGATCAAGAGAGTGTTGTTGGATCTTCAGGGTGTTTGCCTAAATCCAGGAATGACCATGGTTCTGTTTCTTTGAAGCTAAAACTTCAGAAAACTGGGAATGCATGGAAATTTCAAGATGGATTAAGGACCCATGAAGAGCATGGCATAGAATAAGGGATGTAATCCTTTTGCTTCAGGTATTGTGTTAGTGAAGTCTTTATGTCTACTTCTTATTCATGGGTACTTGGTACCGCATGTGAGACTCACATATGTTTTTATATGCAGCGGCACAGAAGAAGTAGGACAATAAGGCTTGGTGGGATCGACTTTCTATTGGGAAACCCGGGGATATTTTATAATTTTTCACAGAGATTACATTTGCACAGCCGAAGAATATCCCTGAAATAGGCCAGTCCCAAAAACCCAGTTAAGATCTCTTGCGAGGGGGTCGACACGATGTGATAATAAGTACCTGTAAGCAATGATAAGCGGATGACGAGGAAGGAACCCAAGTGTTCGCCCTCTGCAATCTCGCACACACAGATTCCTTGAGCTTTCTTCTTCCTCGCCCGGTGCTAGCCTTGGGAAGAAGATCCACGCCTTAGGAGAGTCCTCCAAGCAACTTGCGCCACCACCAAGATGTGATGCACCAAGGAGATGGAAGGAGAAAGATGCTGCAAGCTTCTTTCTTTCTTTCTTTGCACCAAGGAAGGAATGGGAGAAGAGAGCCTTCGGCTTTGATGGAAGAAGAGGAAGAGAAGTCTTCCAAGAACTCCAAGCTTTCTCCCCTTCACTTGCTTCACGCCTCCAAGGAGTTCATCATCAAGTAGGTGGTTCTTTTATAGCAATATGAGGCAGTTTGGGTTATTGGAAGGTGTATGCGATTTGGGCCTTGAATAAGGGATTCATTAAATCAATCACATTAACCAAATCCCTAATACCATATGCGCCTAAGCCTTGCATAAGCAAGTATAGGCCATATGCGCCCACATCAATCTATATAAGGTAATTATTCCATCCATGCAATATGACCTAGTCAAAGCATGAGGATAGATTGCCTAATATGGTCTAGGTGCAAATCCTAATTTAATTAGGATTCTAATTATGTAAATAATCAGCCCCTTATGTGCCTATCACCTTCCAATCAATTATCATGTGTGATCTAATCAAATCCAATTTGATTTAATCACTTAGGAGATACCAAACAAGGCATAGGCGCAAATCCCAGTCCAACTAGGATACCATAGGCGCCTATCTATTAATTTATCCCCATTATACCCTTTAAGCCTCTAATTTCTTCATTACAACTTATTAGCAAGCCCAACCAAGCAATGGGCCAAACCCAAAGTCCATTATGCATGTTAACCAAGCTATTGGATCCAATCCAATTTAACACATGGTCAAATGAGGCTAACCATGGTTAATTTGGTCAATATGCCAAAAATGAAAGTTGGCCCCAATAAGTTTCTTCCATCTCATCAGGCCCACTGACGCTGATGAAATCTCCCAAATAGATCCGAGTTATCTAATAACTCGATTTAAAGGCTACCCGATCAATATGAAAACACGAGTATCAAGGTGTGCGACCCTGTAGGTTCCTCTGATGTTGGCAGTGCTGATTTAAGGTCACCACAAGCAGTGAGTGGCACCTAGCAGTGCATCGCTGCTACCCAAGTCATCGGAATTGATATCGACATCGACATCCCCATCATCGCAACTAGGTACAGATGCATTACAGTCTCTTTACCGAACTGATATCCGATTGGACAAGTGTCTCATCACTTGTTTTCTTCCAATCACATATCATGACTAAATCAGGTTCTCACCTGGGTATGGCTATACACTTTCAGTCATAGAACCATAGAGGAGCTCCATGGATATCAAGCTTCCCTTAGGAAGGGGCAAATCCTCTGTCTGTCCATTGACCTTCTCATATGGGTCGTGACATGCTCAATAACAACCGTTATTACCTCCCAACTACGGCGAGATGTTGGGTTGTATCAAAGTATGTCCCTAACCATACAGAACGACCAATGACATCAAGTCAAGGGATCAATGCATCTCTTGTCACTTGTGAGGACATACTTTGATACAACCCATATCCACCACTGATATACCCATTTGTCTGCGTTAGCACCTCGTGCCAAACCAGCCCATATATCAGTGTCACAAGTACCATAGCTGTCCCATATCCACTAAGGTACATTGACTAGGGACAATCATTTGAGCACAGATCCAATATGTCTCCAGGGACATTATCATGTAAGTACACTATCGCAGGTGTAGACAAACATTGATAACGACAATTCCAGTATGATATAAGAAATATCAATGTTTAAGTAGTATAAAGAAGGATCAAAACTAGGTCTGAGGGCATATACACCAACACTTTCAAGTCTGGAATGGAACATTGGATGTTGCTGTTAATATCATCTCACTGCCTTCAAGACTTCAAGTAGAACTTTGCTATTATGTACCAGCTATTGTAAAAGAACATATTATCCATTATTTTGGAAAGGAATTCAATTTGAAATAAATGGTATTTCTTTAAATCTGGGATGTTCCATAATAATGGTGCAATTAATAATAGCTTGAGGTTCTATATATAACATTAATACTAAAAGGATCAAATCCACTTATTCAATTAACAACTTCACATGGCATTGTCACTTAGGCCATTAAACAATTGTCACAAAAAGTCCATGAACTATTGGGATCACTATCCTTTCAGGATTGTGATACATGTGAGTCTTGTTTAATTAACAAAGTGATAGATGCTCCCTTCACCAAGAATGGTGAAAATGTCAGTGGCTTGTTGTATCTATTACACGGCAATGTGTGTGGACCCATGGAAACAAGCACTAGGAGGTGTTGTATACTTCATTAGGTGTGGATATGTCTTATCCAACACATAACTTTGGAGAAATCCAAAAAATTCAGAAACGAAGTACAGAATCAATTTGGAGGATTTGTTGAAGCATTTTGATTGGATCAAAGTGTTAATGAGGAATTTGATGACTATCATAAGGAGTGTGGAATTATTTCAGAGATTACTCCTCTTGGAACACCACAACTGAATGATGTATTCCAAGAAAGAGACAGGAACATATTAGATATGGCTCCATCTTTGCAAAGTCATGCAAATTTACTTCCTTTTGATGCCATGCTAGCAATTATTCTGACACTCCATAGTGTGTGTTTATAGGGTACCAAAGGGTACTATTTCTATCCCTATAAGAATAAAAATATTTGTTGCTCAAACTACTGTCTTTCTTAAGAAGAAATATCCGTTGAAAGAAGCTAGTGGGAGTAGATTTGATTAGAATAAGGTCCAAAATCAACCACAATACAATTAGACACAAATGGAGAGAAAAATCTCACATATAGGTTGAAAGTCAACCTAAGGTTCAAGTAACACAGGAACCACATAAGTCTGGATGGATTCGAAATGCTCTCACAAGTTGTGGGCATGACAGATTTTTCATCAAGGAGGAACCTAAGGCTTATGAGGAAGCAGAAGCGGTCAGTGGACTAGATTATGAGAAATGGCTAAGCGCCATGAAAGACCGAAATGGACTCTGTGTCTGCTAATCAAGTATGCGACTTGGTTGAGCCACCGAAGGGATAACACCCATAGGCTATAAATGGGTCTTCAAAGAAAGATAGACATGGTAGGTAACACTGTTACCTATAATGGCAAGCTAGTGAATAAAATTTTAAGCAAGTCCACTGGGTGGATAGTGATGAAATTTTTCAACAGCGATGTTTGAGTCCATTAGGTTTCTGCTTGCTATAATTGCATATTCTGTTATAGCGTGTTGTTATGAAAACTACTTTTCTTAATGGACATCTGGAAGAGGATGTCTGTATGGAATAAGCCGAAAGGTTTTCATATAGAAGCCATAAAGACATGCATGGTATTGTGTAAGCATCTTGACAAGGAGCCTGTGTTTATAAGAAGATTAGTGGGAGCATCATAGTATTTCTTGTTCTACTTGATTGATGATATTCTCCTCACATAGAATGACATGATATTCTCTTCACGTGGAGAAGTCAAACGTTGGAAAGTATTTCAAGAAGAATGATCTAGGGAATGCGGCCTATATCCTAGGCATGAGGATCTATAGATGGGGATCCAAGAAACTCATTGCCCTTAGTCAATCTACGATCATCCAGCAGATTATGGAGAGGTACATATTGGGTGATTCCAAAAGTTGATACCTTCTAGGAAGACATGGTCTAATTCTCTCAAAGATGCTTTGTCCGTTGACATAGCAGGAGAGAAAATAACATGAGTCTATAATCCTAATACATTCGGTATGGGATAGATCATGTTTTGTGCAACATGCACAAGACCATTTGTGGCGCATGCTTAGAGCATAGCCAGTAAGTTCCAATCAGATCCTAGTGCCCAACACTGCATAGCTGTGAAAGCATTCCTTAAATACTTGAGAAGTACAAAGGATTGGCATCTAGTTTGTGATAGACAAGAACTTTGTGTACAGGGGTGCACTGATACTTTGTTCCAGTGTAATGACTATTGTTCATAGCCAGGATTTGCACTTTCCCTCGTTGTGGTGTTGTATGCTGGAAGAGCTTTATGAAAACCACGGTGGCAAATTTTACAATTAAGACTTATACATTGCAGCTTCTTGGGGCAACCAAGGAAGCACCTTCATTCATTTGAACTTGACTTAGTTCCTAGTGCTTAAGGGTCGAGTATAATTCTTGCTGGGGCCATAGCACAAGCAAGGGAACTTAGGACTCAAGTATGTACTACGGCAATATCACTTGATCAGAGAGATCATGGATAAGGGTGATGTTCAAATTTGTGAAATAAACACATATAGCAATCTGGAAGACCCACTAACATAGCCTTTGGTGCAGCGGAAGCTAAATAAGTCATACTAGAGACATGGGACTGAATTTATTCAGTTGCCCTTGGTCTTAGTGCAAGTGGGAGATTATTAGTGTTTATGCCCTACAGACCGAAATATGAACATGGTCCGCCATTATTTGAATGTACTTTGATAGAATTGATATAATTGATAAAGGCATGGTTGTTATTATTGAAAGGTCCCCAGATAAGGGGGGGCGAAACCCAAGTGAGGCGCATATTAAGGGAGAACGCAGCGGAGAGGGTTTCTTAGGATCTTTCATGTTATATGATTAACAAAACCGATTGCATAGATGAGATAGAACCATACCATAGCCATTTCTAGATGGCGCCTTGGAAGCAGAGAGTGATGCCGCTCTCCTCCTGAAGATGCGCACACAAGATGAAAGATGTGCCTACTCCTTGATGCTCCTTGTGCTAGCAAGGCGTCAAGGTGTTCTTCTCGAATGGAAGGGAAGGAGATCTTCTTTGCTTGGCGATTTTCTTCCTCCTTCTTTTCGTCAACCTCTCTCTTTCTCGAATGCAAAAACCCCGAGAGATGGATGCTCTAGAGCGAGAGATGAGCGTCAAACGACAAGAGAGAAAGGCGTGAATCGTGAGTCGTGGTCACGTAGGGAATTGCTATCTAAAAATAGCATACCACTTCACCACTTGCGGTCATGGGTTTACCCCAATCGCAACTCACTTCACCCTTGAACCATGCGCTCATCCATGAGCCGGTTCATGTTGGTTCGGTCCAAAAACCAAATAAGCCAAGCGACAAGGCTTAGATCAAATTAAACCCTAAGGCTCCAGATCTAACCGTCGATCTCTTTGATGCTCCTGATCTGACCAATCTAGCATCCATTCTCTCGATCAAAGCTTACCGATCTAATGCCCTAATCAATCAAACATGATCAGACCAGATCTCACTTACGATCAGAGATTAAATCCCTTTAAACTGAACCCAAACAATTCAGTCCACACGATCTAACTTAAGTAAGCTATATCATCAAATTGTGCGACCCTGAGGGTTTTCTTTAAATGTCGGTAACGATAATTCTCATTATCACGATCAGTGAGGGGTATCTAGCAACACATCACTGTCTCCCGATATAAAGAAAAGAGTCTTCCAAGACTACACCCAAAATACAGCACAAGTGTGAATCAACTCACAAAGCATACATATTTCCTTTGCCACTGGATGTTCTTATTGGACAAGCCTGTCAAGCTTGTAACTCCAATATGATGAGCATGATTAGAACAGATGAACACTGTCACCTGGGTATGGCCATACACTCTCTCAATCATCTCATCCAGGGGGCCCCTTTAGAACATCACACTCCTTAAACAAGGAGACGGCAATCCTATGTCTATCACTAGTGCCCTAACCTGATTCAAGCTCACCATCCAAGATAGTCTATAACCATTATGTTTCAAATGATATTGAACTACCTCAAAATGATGACAATCATCATTCAGAAAACACAAGCGATCTCAAGTCAGAGGAAATGTGCCACTTGTCATATTCAAGGAATATTCACATTGTGACAAACAATTGAACATCCTAGTAGGGTCTGTCCAGTACATCCAATGTACCCATGAGTCTACATCTTATTCCATGCTCGAAGCATCCTATAAGATTAGAACACATATTAGTCTCAACCATATCAAGGCTGTCTCATGTTCACCAAGATATCTCGACTAAGGACTTATAGCATGTTAGCCTAGCTGAACAGCTTTGAGACATTATTCAGAAGAACATATATTGCAGCAGACAATGTAAACAACTGAATAATAACCATGCCTTTATAAACATAACAGTTTATTACATGATACTGATACATTCCCATGGCCTCAAACATTAGCCTTAAGGGCATACCCCAACAATCTCCCACTTGCACTTAATCTAATGGTTGAGAAATCTCAAACCCATGTTATTACAGTGCTTCTCATGCTTCTGCTGCGCCAGAGGCTTGGTAAGCGGGTCTGCCAGATTGTCATCTGTATGAACCTTGCAGATTTTGATCTCGCCACGATCTATGATCTCCCTGATCAAATGAAACCGTCTCTGTATGTGCTTGGACTTCTGGTGCGACCATGGTTCCTTTGCTTGTGCGATTGCTCCAGTGTTATCACAGAAGATAACCAAAGGATCTGCACTCGAAGGAACAACACCAAGTTCTCTCACGAACTTACGAATCCACACTGCCTCCTTGGATGCTTCCGAGGCTGCAACATACTCGGCTTCTGTTGTGGAATCAGCAACAGTTGACTGTTTGAAACTCTTCCACACCACTGCTCCACCATTCAAGCTAAAAACATAGCCTGATTGCGATCGGAAATCATCCTGGTCAGACTGGAACAAAGCGTCAGTATATCCCTCTATACTGAGTTCTTCCTGACCACCATATATCAAGAACATATCTTTGGTCCTCCGCAGATATTTTAGGATGTTCTTGACTGCAATCCAGTGCGCCAAACCTGGATTACTTTGAAAACGACTGGTCATGCTTAACCCGTAAGCGACGTCTGGGCGAGTACACAACATCGCATACATAATGGAACCAATAGCCGAAGCATAAGGCGTATTGTCCATTTCATCTTTCTCAGTCTGTGTTTGTGGACACTGACTCTTTGAAAGATTCAGACCATGTCTGACTGGAAGATATCCTCGTTTAGAATTCTCTAAATGAAATCTCTCCAGGACTTTATCGATGTAAGTACTCTGGCACAGCCCGAGAAGCCTCTTAGATCTATCCCTGTAGATCTTCACACCTAACACATAGGCAGCTTCTCCTAGATCTTTCATCTGGAAACATTTCCTTAGCCATGCCTTCACAGCATGCATTTCAGGAATGTCATTTCCAATGATCAAGATGTCATCGACGTAGAGGACTAGGAAAGTAATCACGCTCCCACTAAACCTCTTATATACACACGGGTCATCCTCGTTCTTGATGAAACCAAATTCGGTGACTGATTCATCAAAACGAATATTCCAGCTTCTTGATGCTTGCTTAAGTCCATAAATGGACTTCTTTAACTTGCATATCTTATGACGATCTGCTGGATTAGTGAAACCTTCTGGTTGTGTCATGTACACATCCTCATCCAGATTTCCATTCAGGAAAGCTGTTTTCACATCCATCTGCCAGATCTCATAATCATAATATGCAGCTATCGCGAAAAGAATCCGAATAGACTTAAACATGGCTACAGGTGAGAAAGTTTCATCATAATCTATCCCGTAGATTTGTTTGAAACCTTTCGCAACAAGCCTGCCTTTATAGGTAACTACGTTACCATCCATGTCAATCTTCTTCTTGAAGATCCATTTACAGCCTATAGGGATAACTCCCGAAGGCGGATCAACCAAATCCCAAACTTGGTTATCTGACATGGAGTCCATCTCGGCGCGCATAGCTTCAAGCCATCTCGCTGACTCCGGTCCACTGACCGCATCCGCATAAGTGAGGGGTTCATCATTATCAATGATGTAGACTCCGTCATAGCGCTCAGGCTGTCGACGGATCCTTCCCGATCTTCGCGGTTCCCGTGATATTTGAGCCTCAGGTTCTTCAATAACCTGTTCTACCGGCTCAGGCTCATCCAACTGTGCTTGGTCACTTTGTCCTTCCTCTGGATTCTCATCCAGCTTTATTTCTCTCCCACTAGCCTCTTGCAGAAGAAACTCCTTCTCAAGAAATATGGCCGTCCGAGCAACAAAAACCTTGTTCTCATTGGGATCGTAGAAATAATAACCCTTAGTTTCCTTAGGGTAACCGACAAAGATACATTTGTCAGATCTGCTCTCTAGTTTCCCAGAGGCGAGCTTTTTGACATAAGCCTCGCAGCCCCAGATCCTGATAAATGTCAAGCTCGGCTGTTTTCCATACCATAACTCATATGGAGTCTTAGAAACTGCCTTGGATGGCACTCGGTTTAGTACCTTTGCAGCTGTTTCCAGCGCAAAACCCCAAAAGGAGTAAGGTAGATTAGCCTGACTCATCATAGAACGAACCATATCAAGTAACGTTCTATTTCTCCTTTCGGACACACCATTCCATTGCGGTGTTCCTGGCGGAGTGAGCTGTGAGATGATCCCACACTCCTTCAGATAGTCAGTAAACGCATGACTTAGGTATTCTACACCTCGATCTGAGCGAAGTGCCTTGATATTTCGGCCTAACTGATTTTGTACTTCATTCTTGAACTCTTTGAACTTGTCAAAAGATTCACTCTTATGTCTCATTAAAAAGACATAGCCATACCTACTGAAATCATCAGTAAAGGTAATGAAGTACTGATAGCCACCTCTGGCATGTTTACTAAATGGCCCACACACATCACTGTGTATTAGGTCAAGTAAACCTGAAGCCCTTTGACCTTTATGAGGAAAAGGTGACTTCGTCATTTTACCCATTAAACAAGCCTTGCATGTATCAATCTCCTTATAGGAGAATGATCCCAGCAGTCCATTATCATGCAACCGCTTAATGCGTTTCTCATTTATATGGCCTAAACGACTATGCCATAGCAAGGTGCTGTCATCAGCATACTTGGCTTTCTTAATATCGATTTGCTGTATCGAACATTCCATGTCCAACATGAATAACCCATTGCTAATTGAACCAGTTGCATAAACAATATTATCTAAAGACAAAATACACTTTGAAATATTGCATTCAAAGGAAAATCCCTTCCTGACAAGAGCAGGAATGGAGATAATATTTTTAGTAATACTGGGAACAAAATAACAACTGTTTAGTTCCAATACAAGTCCAGATGGTAAGGAAATGAAATAGTCTCCTACAGCAACAGCAGCAACCCGTGCCCCGTTTCCAACTCGTAGGTCCACTTCATGCTGTCCCACCTGCCTTCTTCTCTTGAGTTCCTGTACATTTGAACAAATGTGAACTCCACATGCAGTGTCCAACACCCATGATATAGAAGAAGAAAACATGACCTCAGTCACGAATATACCTGAGCCAGAAGCGAAGCTTCCCCTCTTATCTCCTTGGAGCGCTTTACAGTCCTTTTTCCAGTGACCCAGCTGGCCACAGTGGAAACACCTGTATTCCTTGGACCGCTTGACCTTTTGCTTCAAAGCCTTGCTGTAGCTCTTGACAGGGGTCTTGCCCTTCTTCCCCTTCTTCTTGTTCCTTGAAGGAACCATTAAGACAGAGGTCGAAGGCTTTCCCTTCAGAGTCTCCTCAGTAGTGAGGAGCATATTCAGCAGCTCTGCCGGAGTACAATCGATTTTGTTCATATTAAAATTAATAATGAACGCGTCGAATGAAGGCGGGAGAGACTGGAGAATAATATCCACAGCAAGCTCCTGGTTGATGGTGTGCCCCAGTTTCTCCAGAGCTTCCTTGTGCCCAATCATCTTGAGCACGTGAGCTCCCACTGGGCTCCCTTCAGCCAGTTTGCTCTGAAAGAAGAGCTTCGTCAAATTGTAGCGCTCTGTCCTCGCCTGTGCAGCATACAGCATCTTGAGGTTCGCTATAATCTCTATAGCCGACATATCCTCATGCTGACGCTGCAGCGGTGGCGTCATAGACGCTAGCATCAGGCAAGCGACATCAATGCTATCATTGACGTGCTTTTCATAGGCTTCCCGAACCGCCCTTGCGGCGTTCGGAGCGGGCTGCGGCGGTATCGCCGTCTCGAGGACATACAGTTTCCTCTCTGCCTTAAGAACGATCTTAAGGTGTCCAAACCAGTCAGAGAAGTTCGGCCCAGCAAACTTCTCCCTTTCCAGTAGGGATCGCACATTGAAGTTCATGGTGTTCGTTGCTGCAGGTATCTACAACAATGCAAGAACAGCAAGGTCAGTATCAATGTTTAAGAATCAATCAGGACTTAAGAAAGATTCTTTTTCTCACTATTTTATCTGGCTGAAAAAATCCAGCAAAACAGCCCGAAAGAGTAGTACTCTTTTAGTGAGATGGGATCCGGATTTCATACTTGGTCTCCGCGTCCCGCTCAGGCGAGATAAGATGCACAGAGAGTACAAGCACTAATCTCCGGTAGGCATTCCCTGCCGATCGCCAACCCATGCGATTCCCCTTCATCTGGGCAATCCAGCAGACTGTGCCAACTGAGTTGGTACAACACAGTCTCTGACCCCACAGATGGCTGCCTCCATGTGCCACCATATGCGCCACATATGTAGCCTACATGGTCAAGCTGACCCAACCTACTCCCTGAACCACCATGTGCTATGCTGAGCAACGAGAAGGGATAAATCCCTACTCTGTAACACACAGGTGTAATCCCACACCCTCTGAAGATAGATGGACGTGCCCACTGAGTGGGTACAACACGGCTCCAACGATAATCAGAACAGTGAGGTTTCGCATCAGAAGGCTTTATGAGCTTGATATTAAGCGTTGGATTTTCACGGTCTTTTATCTTCTTCACTATCATGCAATTCCTATGGTGATAGCAGAAGATAAACTTAATCATGCAATTCTAATATTTAAACAATAAATAAAAGAAAGCATGAATCTTATGTGGTAAAAGCCCATAGCCCTAGTGAGACCTTAACCTAACTTAAGTCTTCACTTTCTCTTCATGGGTCTTTTGCTGCTCATCTGGCCCAAGCCAGGGCCCAAGCGCCAATTGCAGCTTTGGTGCGCCCACCAGGGAAATGCGCCAGGTCCTAGGGTCGAACCCTAGACCTCCCACCTGGTCCAGCCACAGCTGCATGCGCCTCTGCCAAGTGTGCTCTGTGCTCTTGTCTAATTAAATTACAAATTTAACTATCTAGACAAGATTGACACGCAGGTCAATAACATTTTATAAATTAAAGCAATGTGATGCGCAGATCACAATAATTAATTTACACTTTTAAATCCCAGGCACGCAGGCCCCAGCACAGCACACAATTAATATGGGCAGCCCACATAAGACTAAATAAACAAACATATGCATCCAATCAGCAATCATGTGATCCATAAAAATTAAAATTTTCGAAAAACCCCATGGGATCAATTTTAATTTCCTTATTTGCCCTTCAACCTTACAACGGTCTATTACCAGGGATCCACTCATCCAACCTAGTCAGATCCACTGCCCTAGCATGCACCAAGTCCTAACTGACTTGAGTCGACCATAAGGTCAACCATGCATGCGCCAGGGCTGAACAACCACAATGAGGTCTGGCAAGCGGGTGTGACCCCGGGCCTAACTCATGTGTGTTCATCTGTTGTCTCAATCAGACATCGCTACACACCTGTCTGCAGTCGACCTATAGCCACCATAGGCTTGCGCCAAGGTGCTATCTGGTCGACCCATTCAGGCTGTCAGATAGTCTGATCAGACTGTTTGGATCTAACCTAGGGGGTGACTTCAACCCTAATAACCCGTCTAAGGGTTTATAGCAGGGCCTCAGATCTATAGTGAGTCGCGCATGTTATCATCGTTTTGTAAAAACAACAACAAAAATAATGCGCCATCTTACATGCGCCAAGATGAAAAATACAAGTATCGTTCATGACAACTAAACATGTATATGCGCATGTAATAAAGATCTGCAACATGAATCACAAAAATGGCTCATGCAATCATAAAACATGTGTTAACCTATGGCTCTGATACCAATTGAAAGGTCCCCAGATAAGGGGGGGCGAAACCCAAGTGAGGCGCATATTAAGGGAGAACGCAGCGGAGAGGGTTTCTTAGGATCTTTCATGTTATATGATTAACAAAACCGATTGCATAGATGAGATAGAACCATACCATAGCCATTTCTAGATGGCGCCTTGGAAGCAGAGAGTGATGCCGCTCTCCTCCTGAAGATGCGCACACAAGATGAAAGATGTGCCTACTCCTTGATGCTCCTTGTGCTAGCAAGGCGTCAAGGTGTTCTTCTCGAATGGAAGGGAAGGAGATCTTCTTTGCTTGGCGATTTTCTTCCTCCTTCTTTTCGTCAACCTCTCTCTTTCTCGAATGCAAAAACCCCGAGAGATGGATGCTCTAGAGCGAGAGATGAGCGTCAAACGACAAGAGAGAAAGGCGTGAATCGTGAGTCGTGGTCACGTAGGGAAGTGCTATCTAAAAATAGCATACCACTTCACCACTTGCGGTCATGGGTTTACCCCAATCGCAACTCACTTCACCCTTGAACCATGCGCTCATCCATGAGCCGGTTCATGTTGGTTCGGTCCAAAAACCAAATAAGCCAAGCGACAAGGCTTAGATCAAATTAAACCCTAAGGCTCCAGATCTAACCGTCGATCTCTTTGATGCTCCTGATCTGACCAATCTAGCATCCATTCTCTCGATCAAAGCTTACCGATCTAATGCCCTAATCAATCAAACATGATCAGACCAGATCTCACTTACGATCAGAGATTAAATCCCTTTAAACTGAACCCAAACAATTCAGTCCACACGATCTAACTTAAGTAAGCTATATCATCAAATTGTGCGACCCTGAGGGTTTTCTTTAAATGTCGGTAACGATAATTCTCATTATCACGATCAGTGAGGGGTATCTAGCAACACATCACTGTCTCCCGATATAAAGAAAAGAGTCTTCCAAGACTACACCCAAAATACAGCACAAGTGTGAATCAACTCACAAAGCATACATATTTCCTTTGCCACTGGATGTTCTTATTGGACAAGCCTGTCAAGCTTGTAACTCCAATATGATGAGCATGATTAGAACAGATGAACACTGTCACCTGGGTATGGCCATACACTCTCTCAATCATCTCATCCAGGGGGCCCCTTTAGAACATCACACTCCTTAAACAAGGAGACGGCAATCCTATGTCTATCACTAGTGCCCTAACCTGATTCAAGCTCACCATCCAAGATAGTCTATAACCATTATGTTTCAAATGATATTGAACTACCTCAAAATGATGACAATCATCATTCAGAAAACACAAGCGATCTCAAGTCAGAGGAAATGTGCCACTTGTCATATTCAAGGAATATTCACATTGTGACAAACAATTGAACATCCTAGTAGGGTCTGTCCAGTACATCCAATGTACCCATGAGTCTACATCTTATTCCATGCTCGAAGCATCCTATAAGATTAGAACACATATTAGTCTCAACCATATCAAGGCTGTCTCATGTTCACCAAGATATCTCGACTAAGGACTTATAGCATGTTAGCCTAGCTGAACAGCTTTGAGACATTATTCAGAAGAACATATATTGCAGCAGACAATGTAAACAACTGAATAATAACCATGCCTTTATAAACATAACAGTTTATTACATGATACTGATACATTCCCATGGCCTCAAACATTAGCCTTAAGGGCATACCCCAACAATTATGCAGATTGCTTTACCCGCGTTGATGTATTAAATTGCATAAATAATGTCCTATGAGTTTGGTTGGATCCATTCCCATTGAAATCCCCAGTCAGGGTGCCTTAGCCAATAAGGGACAGCTTTGGTGCATGTGAGACTAGTGTATGGGCTGGTTAGGTGCGAGGCACAGTAACGCAGACATACAGAGGCTTCAGTGTTAGTTACACAGGAGTCACCTGAAGGGTCCCCTTCAAGGGGGAGCGCAAGCATGAAAAACCCCTTTCAAGAAGGGGGCAAACCCTAGAACATGCAGAAATGTATTCTTCTAGAGTTTCAATAAAATCGTTTGCATGAACTCATGTAAATGATCAACTTTATAATTAACCAAAGATCAAGTTTGAGATCTTTTACCATAGCCATGTAAGGGTGGCGGCTTGGAAGCTAGAGGCCGAAGAGGGCTCTCCTCCAAAGAAGACACACACAAAGGATGAAGGCTTACTTCTTGCGCAACTTGATGTGCTAGCAACAATTGCCAAGGTGCCCTTTGGTGTTGAGGAGATGAGATGTTCTTCCTTGTCGCCGAGAGCTCTTCTCCAAGATCGTCCACACACCACCCACGAGAGAGAGCTTCGAAAGACACAAGGAACATTAAGCTTTTGGTTATTTGGCGTTAGGCGTTTTCAAGACTTCCCATTAAGGAAAGTCATCAAGACATGCGTTCATGTCTTGTGAACTTATCCCCAACGCCAATTCAATTGAACCAATCGAACACAAATGTGAACCGGATCAATTGAATTCGGTTCAATTCCAATTGGTCCAAAGACCAAAAGAACCAACCCAAGCCATGGTCTAAATCTCTATGAACCATGAAGATTCAAGATCTAACCGTTCATCTCATGATGCTCTTGATCTCACCGATCTAGCATCCACACTCTCGATCGAAGCTTACCGATCTCAAGCCCTAATCAATCAAACATGATCAGACTGGATCTCACTTACAATCAGAGTTTAAACTCCTTTAAACTGAATCAAAACAATCCAGTCCACACGATCTGACTCAAGTAAGCCATATCACCAAATTGTGCGACCCTAAGGGTTTCCTTTAAATGTCGGTAACGATAACTCTCGTTATCACAATCAGTGAGGGGTATCTAGCAACACATCACTGTCTCCCGATATAAAGGAAAGAGTCTTCCAAGACTACACCCAAATCACAGCACAAGGTGAATCAACATCACAAGGCATACAAGCATCCTTTGCCACTGGATGTTCTTATTGGACAAGCGAGTCAAGCTTGTTACTCCAATACAATGAGCATGATTAGATCAGATCAACATAGTCATCTGGGTATGGCCATACACTTTCTCAATCATCTCATATAAGGGGGGCCCTTTAGAACATCACACTCCTTAAACAAGGAGACGGCAATCCTATGTCTATCACTAGTGCCCTAACATGATTCAAGCTCACCATCCAAGATAGTCTATAATCATTATGTTTCAAATGATATTGAACTACCTCAAGACAATGACAATCATCATTTAGAAACACAAATGATCTCAAGTCAGAGGACATGTGCCACTTAGTGCTTACAAGGAATATTCACATTGTGACAAGCAATGGAATATCCTAGTAGGGTCTGTCCAGTACATCCAATGTACCCATGAGTCTACATCTTATTCCATGCTCGAAGCATCCTATAAGATTAGCACTCATATTAGTCTCAATCATATCAAGGCTGTCTCATGTTCACCAAGATATCTCGACTAAGGACATAGAGCATGTCAGCCAAGCTGAACAGCTTTGAGACATTATTCAGTAGTACACTTATTACAGCAGACAAGGTAACAACCTGAATAATAACCATGCCTTTATAAACACAAAAGTTTATTACATGATACTTATACAATCCCAAAGGCCTCAAACATTAGCCTTAAGGGCATACCCCAACAATCTCCCACTTGCACTTAATCTAATGGTTGAGAAATCTCAAACCCATATTATTACAGTGCTTCTCATGCTTCTGCTGCGCCAGAGGCTTGGTAAGCGGGTCTGCTAGATTGTCATCTGTATGAACCTTGCAAATTTTGATCTCGCCTCGATCAATGATCTCCCGGATCAAGTGAAACCGTCTCTGTATGTGCTTGGACTTCTGGTGCGACCGTGGTTCCTTTGCTTGTGCGATGGCTCCAGTGTTATCACAGAAGATAACCAAAGGATCAGCACTCGAAGGAACGACACCAAGTTCTCTCACGAACTTACGAATCCACACTGCCTCCTTGGATGCTTCCGAGGCTGCAACATACTCGGCTTCTATTGTGGAATCAGCAACAGTTGACTGTTTGAAACTCTTCCACACCACTGCTCCACCATTCAAGCTAAAAATATAGCCTGATTGCGATCGGAAATCATCCTGGTCCGACTGGAACGAAGCGTCAGTATATCCCTCTATACTGAGTTCTTCCTGACCACCATATAACAAGAACATATCTTTGGTCCTCCGCAGATATTTTAAGATGTTCTTGACCGCAATCCAGTGCGCCACACCTGGATTACTTTGGAACCGACTGGTCACGCTTAACCCGTAAGCGACGTCTGGGCGAGTACACAACATCGCATACATAATGGACCCAATAGCCGAAGCATAAGGCCTATTGTCCATTTCATCTTTCTCAGTCTGTGTTTGTGGACACTGACTCTTTGAAAGACTCAGACCATGTCTGACTGGAAGATATCCACGTTTAGAATTTTCTAAATGGAATCTCTCCAGGACTTTATCGATGTAAGTACTCTGGCATAGCCCGAGAAGCCTCTTAGATCTATCCCGGTAGATCTTCACACCTAATACATAGGCTGCTTCTCCTAGATCTTTCATCTGGAAACATTTTCCTAACCATGCTTTAACCGCATGCAGTTCAGGAATATCATTTCCAATGATCAAGATATCATCGACGTAGAGGATTAGGAATGTAATCACGCTCCCACTAAACCTCTTATATACACACGGGTCATCCTCGTTCTTGATGAAACCAAACTCAGAGATTGATTCATCAAAACGAATATTCCAGCTTCTTGATGCTTGCTTAAGTCCATAAATGGACTTCTTTAACTTGCATATCTTATGACGATCTGATGGATTAGTGAAACCCTCAGGTTGTGTCATATACACATCCTCATCCAGATTTCCATTAAGGAAAGCTGTCTTCACATCCATCTGCCAGATCTCATAGTCGTAATATCCAGCTATCGCGAAAAGAATCCGAATAGACTTAAACATGGCTACAGGAGAGAAAGTTTCATCATAATCTATCCCGTAGATTTGTTTGAAACCTTTCGCAACTAGCCTGCCTTTATAGGTAACCACGTTACCATCCATGTCAATCTTCTTCTTGAAGATCCATTTACAGCCTATAGGGATTACTCCCGGAGGCGGATCAACCAAATCCCAGACTTGGTTATCTGACATGGAGTCCATTTCGGCTCGCATAGCTTCCAGCCATCTAGCTGACTCCGGTCCACTGACCGCATCCGCATAAGTAAGGGGTTCATCATTGTTAATGATGTAGACTCCGTCATAGCGCTCAGGCTGTCGATGGATCCTTCCCGATCTTCACGGTTCCCGTGATATCTGAGCCTCAGGTTGTTCAATAACCGGCTCAGGCTCATCCAACTGCGCTTGACTACTTTGTCCTTCCTCTGGATTCTCATCCAGCTTTATTTCTCTCCCACTGGCCTCTTGCAGAAGAAACTCCTTCTCAAGAAATATGGCCGTCCGAGCAACAAATACCTTGTTCTCTTTGGGATCGTAGAAATAATAACCCTTAGTTTCCTTAGGGTAACCGACAAAGATACATTTCTCAGATCTGCTCTCCAGTTTCCCAGAGGCGAGCTTTTTGACATAAGCCTCGCAACCCCAGATCCTGATAAATGTCAAGCTAGGCTGTTTCCCATACCATAACTCATATGGCGTCTTTGAAACTGCCTTGGATGGCACTCGGTTTAGTACCTTTGCAGCTGTTTCCAGTGCAAAACCCCAAAAGGAATATGGAAGAGTAGCCTGACTCATCATAGAACGAACCATATCAAGTAACGTTCTATTTCTCCTCTCGGACACACCATTCCATTGCGGTGTTCCTGGCGGAGTGAGCTGTGAGATAATCCCATACTCCTTTAGATAGTCAGTAAATTCTCGACTTAGGTATTCACCACCTCGATCAGAACGAAGTGCCTTGATATTTCGGCCTAGCTGATTTTGTACTTCATTTTTGAACTCTTTGAACTTGTCAAAAGATTCACTTTTATGTCTCATTAGATAGACATACCCATACCTACTGAAATCATCAGTAAAGGTAATGAAGTACAGATAGCCACCTCTGGCATGTTTACTAAATGGCCCACATACATCACTGTGTATAAGGTCCAGTAAACCTGAAGCCCTTTGACCTTTGTGAGGAAAAGGTGACTTCGTCATTTTACCCATCAAACAAGCTTTGCATGTATCAATCTCCTCGTAGGAGAATGATCCCAGCAGTCCATGATCATGCAACTGCTTAATGCGCTTCTCGTTTATATGGCCTAAACGACTATGCCAAAGCAAGGTGCTGTCATCAGCATACTTGGCTTTCTTATTATCAATGTTTTGTACAGAATTTTCCATGTCCAACATGAATAACCCATTGTTAATTGAACCAGTTGCATACACAATATTATCATAAGATAAAACACACTTTGAAATCTTGCATTCAAAGGCAAATCCTTTCCTGACAAGAGCAGGAATAGAGATAATATTCTTGGTAATACTGGGTACAAAATAACAATTGTTTAATTCTAATACAATGCCATATGGTAAAGAAATGAAATAGTCTCCTACAGCAACAGCAGCAACCCGTGCCCCGTTTCCAACGCGTAGGTCTACCTCATGCTGTCCCACCTGCCTTCTTCTCTTGAGTTCCTGCACATTTGAACAAATGTGAACTCCACATGCGGTGTCCAACACCCATGAAATGGTAGAAGAAGATAACATGACCTCAGTCACATATATACCTGACCCAGAAGCGATGCTTCCCCTCTTATCTCCATGGAGCGCTTTACAGTCCTTTTTCCAGTGACCTAGCTGGCCACAGTGGAAACACCTGTTGTCCTTCGATCGCTTCACCTTCTGTTTCAGCGCCTTACTGTAGTTCTTGACAGGGGCCTTGCCCTTCTTCCCCTTCTTCTTGTTCCTGGAAGGAACCATTAAGACAGAGGTTGAAGGCTTTCCCTTCAGAGTTTCCTCAGTAGTCAAGAGCATATTCAGCAGCTCTGCCGGCGTACAATCGATTTTGTTCATATTAAAATTAATAATGAACGCATCGAAAGAAGGCTGAAGAGACTGTAGAATAATATCTACAGCAAGCTCCTGGTTGACGGTATGCCCCAGTTTCTCTAGAGCCTCCTTGTGCCCAATCATCTTGAGCACGTGAGCTCCCACTGGGCTCCCCTCAGCCAGTTTGCTCTGAAAGAAGAGCTTCGTCAAATTATAGCGTTCTGTCCTCGCCTGTGCAGCATATAGCATCTTGAGGTTCGCTATAATTTCTATAGCCGACATATCCTCATGCTGACGCTGCAGCGGTGGCGTCATAGATGCTAGCATCAGGCAAGCGACATCAATGCTATCATTGACGTGCTTTTCGTAGGCATCCCGAACCGCCCTTGCGGCGTTCGGAGCGGGCTGCGGCGGTATCGCCGTCTCGAGGACATACAGTTTCCTCTCTGCCTTAAGAACGATCTTAAGGTGTCCGAACCAGTCAGAGAAGTTCGGCCCAGCAAACTTCTCCCTTTCCAGTAGGGATCGCACATTGAAGTTCATGGTGTTCGTTGCTGCAGGAATCTACAACAAGCAAGAACAGCAAGGTCAGTATCAATGTTCAGAATCAATCCAGGACTTAAGAAAGATTCTTTTCTCACTATTTTGTCTGACTGAAAAATCCAGTAAACAGTCCGAAAGAGTAACACTCTTTTAGTGAGATGGGATCCAGATTTCATACTTGGTCTTCGCGTCCCGCTCAGGCGAGATAAGATGCACAAAGATGACAAGCACTAATTTCTGGTAGGCTGTCCCAGCCAATCGCCAACCCGTGCGATTCCCCTTCATCTGGGCAATCCAGCAGACTGTGCCAACTGAGTTGGTACAACACAGTCTCTGATCCCTCAGATGGCTGCCTCCATGTGCTACCATATGCGCCACATATGTAGCCTACATGGTCAAGCTGACCCGACCTACTCCCTGGACCACCACGTGCTATGCTGAGCAACGAGCAGGGATAAATCCCTACTCTGTAACACGCAGGTGAAATCCAGCACCGTCTGAAGATAGATGGACGTGCCCACTGAGTGGGTACAACACGGCTCCAACGATAGTCAGAACGGTGAGGTTTCGCGTCAGAAGGCTTACGAGCTTGATATGTTAGCGTTGGATTTTAACGGTCTTTTATCTTCTTGACTATCATGCAAGTCCTATGGTGATAGCAGAAGATAAACACATGCAATTCTACTTATATAAGCAATAAGCAATAAAAGAAAGCATGCTGATCTTATGTGGTAAATGCCCATGAACCCTAAGTAAGACCTTAATTTTACTTAAGTCTTCACTTGAGCTCCATTTGCATCTCATCTGGTCCAACCCAGGGCCCTAGCGCCAAGAGCACCTCAGGTGCGCCACCAGCTGAATGCCCCTTTGGGATGTGTGCATTTGTGCTCTTGTCTAATCAAATACAATTTGATCTATCTAGACAAGCTTTGACTCGCAGGTCAATTATACAATAGATTAAAAAAATGTGATTCGCAGATCACCATAATATTATCTTACAAGTATAATCCCAGGCTCGCAGGCCCCAGCACAGCACACAATTAACATGGGCGGCCCACATAAGAATAAATAAACAAGCACATGGCATCAAACATTCCACATGTGATCCAATTAAAAGAAAATAAATTTTTGAAAAACCCCATTGGCATCAATTTTAATTTTCTTATCAGTCCTACAACCTTACAATGGTCCATTGATAGGGATCCACTCATACATCTAGTCAGATCCACTGCCCTTGCATGCACCGAGTCCTAACTGACCCGAGTTGACCTAATGGTCAACCATGCATCCGCCAAGGGCTGAACCACCTTCAAGAGTTTTGGCAAGCGGGTGTGACCCCGGGCCTAACTCAAGAGTGTTCATTGGTTGTCTCAACCAGACCTCGTTACACGCCCTTGATGCAGTCAACCTATAGCCACCCAGTGCATGCGCATAGGTGCTATCAGGTCAACCCATCTGAGCTGTCAGATGGTCTGATCAGACTTGGATCTATTTAGATTATGCTTTCAACCCTACCAACCCATCTAAGGGATTATAGTAGACGCTTTAGATCTAATGGGTGCGCAAGATAAGGCTTTTCCTTTTCAAAACATGAACAAGCGCTTACCATAACATTATACATGCGCAATTCAAAGATAAACCTACATCTAAGAGTTTTAAACTAGCATGTAGTTTATTCGGCATGTACATAGATCTAAACATTGCAAGCGCAAACAAGGATCACTTAAAGCAACCACATGATTCATGCATAACCTCCTCTGATACCAATTGAAGGGTCCCCTTCAAGGGGGAGCGCAAGCATGAAAAACCCCTTTCAAGAAGGGGGCAAACCCTAGAACATGCGGAAATGTATTCTTCTAGAGTTTCAATAAAATCGTTTGCATGAACTCATGTAAATGATCAACTTTATAATTAACCAAAGATCAAGTTTGAGATCTTTTACCATAGCCATGTAAGGGTGGCGGCTTGGAAGCTAGAGGCCGAAGAGGGCTCTCCTCCAAAGAAGACACACACAAAGGATGAAGGCTTACTTCTTGCGCAACTTGATGTGCTAGCAACAATTGCCAAGGTGCCCTTTGGTGTTGAGGAGATGAGATGTTCTTCCTTGTCGCCGAGAGCTCTTCTCCAAGATCGTCCACACACCACCCACGAGAGAGAGCTTCGAAAGACACAAGGAACATTAAGCTTTTGCGTTATTTGGCGTTAGGCGTTTTCAAGACTTCCCATTAAGGAAAGTCATCAAGACATGCGTTCATGTCTTGTGAACTTATCCCCAACGCCAATTCAATTGAACCAATCGAACACAAATGTGAACCGGATCAATTGAATTCGGTTCAATTCCAATTGGTCCAAAGACCAAAAGAACCAACCCAAGCCATGGTCTAAATCTCTATGAACCATGAAGATTCAAGATCTAACCGTTCATCTCATGATGCTCTTGATCTCACCGATCTAGCATCCACACTCTCGATCGAAGCTTACCGATCTCAAGCCCTAATCAATCAAACATGATCAGACTGGATCTCACTTACAATCAGAGTTTAAACTCCTTTAAACTGAATCAAAACAATCCAGTCCACACGATCTGACTCAAGTAAGCCATATCACCAAATTGTGCGACCCTAAGGGTTTCCTTTAAATGTCGGTAACGATAACTCTCGTTATCACAATCAGTGAGGGGTATCTAGCAACACATCACTGTCTCCCGATATAAAGGAAACAGTCTTCCAAGACTACACCCAAATCACAGCACAAGGTGAATCAACATCACAAGGCATACAAGCATCCTTTGCCACTGGATGTTCTTATTGGACAAGCGAGTCAAGCTTGTTACTCCAATACAATGAGCATGATTAGATCAGATCAACATAGTCATCTGGGTATGGCCATACACTTTCTCAATCATCTCATATAAGGGGGGCCCTTTAGAACATCACACTCCTTAAACAAGGAGACGGCAATCCTATGTCTATCACTAGTGCCCTAACATGATTCAAGCTCACCATCCAAGATAGTCTATAATCATTATGTTTCAAATGATATTGAACTACCTCAAGACAATGACAATCATCATTTAGAAACACAAATGATCTCAAGTCAGAGGACATGTGCCACTTAGTGCTTACAAGGAATATTCACATTGTGACAAGCAATGGAATATCCTAGTAGGGTCTGTCCAGTACATCCAATGTACCCATGAGTCTACATCTTATTCCATGCTCGAAGCATCCTATAAGATTAGCACTCATATTAGTCTCAATCATATCAAGGCTGTCTCATGTTCACCAAGATATCTCGACTAAGGACATAGAGCTGTCAGCCAAGCTGAACAGCTTTGAGACATTATTCAGTAGTACACTTATTACAGCAGACAAGGTAACAACCTGAATAATAACCATGCCTTTATAAACACAAAAGTTTATTACATGATACTTATACAATCCCAAAGGCCTCAAACATTAGCCTTAAGGGCATACCCCAACATCACCCACCGTGAGGATTGACTTGTCTAGTCAACAGGTCAATCTCACATGCAAGAGGTTTGCATTGATCCTTAGACTTGAGGTATCCATGTCTAGATGTGAAGATGGATGTGTTTTAATACAGCCTTACATCTCTCCGTAATTGGGTGATCAAAACGACTGTGATTGGTCATATCATAAGTCGTATGGAGATATGGATGACCAATAGCAGGATTTGCCCCTTCCTTGATTGGAAGCTTGATATCCACTTTGGGGCACCCCACCTCATTGGTGCATGATAGGAATGTATGGCCATACTATTTGAGTCATGACCAATAGATTGGATTAATAAATATGAGACAAATCCAAAGGCGGAATATCAGTTCAGGCAAAGGTATCTAGAATGCATGGGAGTCCTTGTTGCTTGTTAGGGAGTTGATTGTCAAGATGACTTTAGTCCCATGACATGGGTAGTAGTGATGTGTTGTTAGATACCTCTCACTACTTATGATGTTTAATCATCATTGTCATCGTCATATGGATCCTACGAGGTCACACGCAATAGACTCTTGACAGTGTATTTTGATCTGGATATCTTGGAATACATTTGAGTTCATTCTGATTCTGAGTCCAAGACAGATTCATGGTTGAATCTAAGTCCAATTGAGATTCATGGGTTTATGTATATCCTGGCCAAGTTTGTACTCTGGACTTGGGATTATAAACCATATTGGATTCAAATCCTAATTTAATTAAGAGTTGGAATCCTAATCCTATTAGGAACTGGAATCCTAATCCAACTAGCAGTTGGAATCAAAATTTAATTAGGAGTTGGAATCCTAATTTAATTAGGAGTTGGAGTCCTAATCCTATTAGGAATTAGAATCCTAATCCAACTAGGAATTGGAATCCTAATTTAATTAGGAGTTGGAATCCTAATTCTACTAGGAGTTAGTGATGTAGGGGGGGAGCATGCAATTTGGGCTAGCATGAAAACATGAATTTAAGGAAAACAAGCTAGCATGCAAGGTTATCTAACGAGGCTTTCAAAAATATGTTTTTGGTATTTTAAATAAAAATTGAAGATTAATATGCTACTAAATTATATGCTAGATAATATTAGACCTAAGCATGCAATTATAAACTACAAAATAAATTGCAACTAGTATGCTCTTACAAACAAAACTATAACTAAACATGTGGTTAACTACTCTATGGCTAAACATGCATTTCTAAAACATTAAAAGATAATATTGTAAAGAAGCGCTCACCATGCGATCCTTGAGAATAGAAGGATCGTCCTTCCCGATCTTCAACGGTCCTACTCTGATGGAAGGAGTTGCTTCATTACAAACACACCAACACAACAAACTCACAAATGTGTGAGTATAAAATTAGGGTTTAATACTCCAAAGTTCTTTTACAAAAAGAGATCAAGAGGGGAGGTTAAGCCTCCAAGTTCCTCTTGCTAACAAGTTCAAACACACTACTTAATCTAATCTAATTAATGATGATGTGTTGCTCAAGTCTTGGATTGAGAAGGCCTTGTAAGTTTCGGCCATGAATGATTCCTTGGAGATGTCTCATGTTATGGAGTCCCTTTTGATGCCGAGAGCTTCAAGGAACATAGAAGAGTCTATTAGTGAAAGATTATACAAGTAAACATAAACTAGAGGCAAGTTGAAATGTTCTTGGTTTGATGTTTCTCCAAGTTATAGTGGAGGAGATCCTTAATGTTGAAGATGCGCCACTTGAAGTTGCTTGATCCTTGAGATGAAGGGATCCTATCCTTTGCGTCACCTACAAGATTCAACAAGTTAAACAAAGATGAACCAAGCAAATAATAACAAGAGTAAGATAGAGAGGCTTGGCCGATTGAGTGTCTTGAAGGAGTTGATCCATGGATGTTCCCTTGGAGATATAGTTCCTTGGAGAGTGGTTGAAGATCTTTGTGCTAAGTGTTGACGAAGGAGATGGACTAGATGCGCCAAGGGTTGGTGAAGAGGATGTAGATGCGCCACCAAGGTTAAGGGAGATGCTCCTTGAAGATGTTGCGCGGCTAATGGTTGAAGAGGTTGCTCTTGCGCCAAGATGGTGAAAAGATCCTTTGAAGAGACGGTTAGCGAAGGGAACCTTGACCCTTGGGGAAGAAGGGAAGATAGGTGACACAAGCACCTCAGATGAGAAGGGGAAAGGGGAGGGCGACACAAGCACCCAAGGTTGCTAGGCAACTAATCGACATTTTTCATTATCCAAATCTTGCTACAAGTTCCATGCGAATACAAGAGTTTGTAGACATTTTCCTCAACGTTACAAAAGAGCAAATTAAGAAAGATATTATAGTCTTCAATGCTTTGTCAAGGCAATGGCTCCTTTGATTGTGATTTGGCTTTAAAACTTCCCATATTTGAGTGTGAACGCCAATTTGCTTGCTTGCTTGTCAATGCTTGGTCGAATTCTTTTTGAAACATTCCCTTCTTTGGCTTGGACGAATGTAGAATTCTCTTGGTGGCTTTGGGTGCACGCTTCCTTACTTGGGCGTCAAGAAAGGTGACAATACTTCCTTCTTTGGCCATGGATGATTTTCTCTTGATATGTGATCGGCTTGAATGTTGTGCTTGGACGAATTTCTTTTGAATTCTTCCCTTAAGTGGCTTCATGAGGTGGAAAGGCTTCCATGCTTGTCTTGGGCGAATTTGGAGAGGATTGATAGAATGGTTGGCTTGTTTCCTTCCATGGTGTGAACAAAAATCCCATTAATTGCCTTCCTTGATTTTAGGGATTGGGGTCTTGATTTTTTTCTTCTTTCATGGGCGCATATTACTTGAGGTGGCTGAAATAATCCATGATTGATGAGGCATACGAATTTGGAAAGGTGAGATGAACTCCTTTCATCTCAAGTCTTCACTTTGAGTGAGGCTTTGAAGTGACCTTCCATATTTGGAGCTAGCTTTGTTGAGTGAGATTTGAGCTAGCCTTGAGCTTGTCCACATGACTTGTAAATGCTTATTACACTACTCCTACTATGATGCAACATTACCATGCACTAATCCTACCATGATGCAACATAATTTCCATAAAAAGAAAAATACAAAACCTACCATATGTAGCTACATGATGCATGCAATGCAAGGGTGCCTTAGGGTACCCATAAACTAGGGTAGCCTTAAGCTCCACTTATATTTCCGTGGGTCATGGCCTCTACCCCCATTAGACTTGGCCAGTCCGAAGACACAATGCCCGTCCTACTTGACAAAACTACGTGCGCCTTTGATCTTTAAATCAGACAAGAAAAATAGTCCAAAAATCCAAAAGAGATTGAGAGGATGATAGAAATAAGAAACCCTAATTTTTCCTACTTAGAAAAAATCGTTTGCCATGCATTATGCTATTTTCGAAAATAGAGATATGGCATGTGAGCATGAAAGAAAAGCATAAAACTTCGTTCGAGTCTTGCAAGTCCCTCTGATACCACTGTTGGGAAACCCCGGGGCCATTTTACAATTTTTCAGAGACACATACATACATACATTGCACAGCGGAAGAATGTCCCCGAAACAGGTCGGTCCCAAAAACCCAGTGAAGATCGCATGCAAGGGGGTCGACACGATGAGTTAGAAAATACCTCAGAGCAAGATGAGGTCGATGTCGTGATAGGCGCCCAAGTGTGCGCCCTCTGCAGTCTCACACACACGGATGCCTCGAGTCCTCTTCTTCCACGCCCGGTGCTAGCCTCGGGAAGAAGATCCAAGCCTTAGGGAGATGCTCCAACCACCTTGCGCCACCAAGAGAGAAAGATGCGCCAAGTGGTAAGGAAGGAGAAGCTTGCGGCCACTTGATGGAAGAGGAAGAGATTGCGCCCTTGCTCCTTGCTCTCGCTCCCTTCTTATGTTCACGCCTCCAAGGATGAATCATATAAGAGGGGGCGGCTAGGGTCACATATATAGGGCAAGAGGCGATTAGGGCAAGGGCTAGGATCATGACAAGTGTAGGGCTAGGATGAGGAGGTTTGATGCAAGGAAAGTCTCCAAGACTTTACCATAAACTTCATTCAACCTTTCCATAATTGCCCAAGTACCATATCAGCCCAAGACATGCCTTAAAGGCATTCATACCATCAAGGGAGAAGGGCTAGGGGCAAATTGCTTCCTTAATGAAGCAATTTTGCCACCCTAACCCCATTATGCCCCTTAGGCGCCAATGGGGTTGGGTTTATCCCCATTATACCCTTTTAGCCTCTCTTCTCTTCATGAGAACTTGTTATTGGGCTTCCTTGGATAATGAGCTAGCCCAAACTTCATCCTATGGGTTGATTTAAGCATTTGGATCCAATCCAATGCAACCCTAATCCAAGTGTGACCAACCATGGTCAAATACGGGTCAATCTGCCAAAAATGAAGTTTGGCTCCAATAACATTCTTCCATCTCATCAGGCCCATTGGTGCTGATGAAATCTCCCAATTAGATCCGAGTTATCCAATAACTTGATCATAAGGCTCCTCGATCAATACGAGAACTCAAGTATCAAGGTGTGCGACCCTGTAGGTTCTTCTGACGCTGGCAATGCTGACCAAAGGTCACCACAAGTAGTGAGTGGCACCTAGCAGTGCATCGCTGCTACCCAGGTCATTGGAATGGATATCGACATCGACATCCCCATCATCGCAACTAGGTACAGATGCATTACAGTCTCTTTGCCGGACTGATATCCGATTGGACAAGTGTGTCACCACTTGTTTTCACCCAATCACATGGCTATGACTAAAACAGGTTCTTACCTGGGTATAGCCATACACTCTCAGTCATAGAACCATAGAGGAGCTCCATGGATATCATACTTCCCTAAGGAAGGGGCAAATCCTATGTCTGTCCATTGACCTTCTCATATGGGTCGTGATATGCTCAATGACAACCGTTATGACCTCCCAACTACGGCGAGGTGTTAGGTTGTATCAAAGCAAGTCGCTAATCATATAGAACGATCAATGACCTCAAGTCAAGGGATCAATGCATCTCCTGTCACTTGTGAGGATAACTTATGACACCAAGTCATAGCCTCACAGCGGGTCTTTCCAGTATATCCTCCAATGATATACCCATGTGTCTGCGTTAGCACCATGTACCTAACCAGCTCACATACCAGTCTCTCAAGTACCATATGTTGGGGTATGCCCTTAAGGCTAATGTTTGAGGCCTGTGGGAATGTATCTGTATCATGTAATAAACTCTTAAGTTTATAAAGGCATGGTTGTTATTCAGTTAGCTACATTGTCTGCTGCAATATATGTTCTTCTGAATAATGTCTCAATGCTGTTCAGCTGGGCTGACATGCTATTATGTCCTTAGTCGATATATCTTGGTGAACATGAGACAGCCTTGATATTGTTAAGACTAATATGTGTTCTAATCTTATAGGATGCTTCGAGCATGGAATAAGATGTAGACTCATGGGTACATTGGATGTACTGGACAGACCCTACTAGGATGTTCAATTGTTTGTCACAATGTGAATATTCCTTGATTAAGACAAGTGGCACATTTCCTCTGACTTGAGATCACTTGTGTTTCTAAATGATGATTGTCATTGTTTTGAGGTAGTTCAATATCATTTGAAACATAATGATTATAGACTATCTTGGATGATGAGCTTGAGTCAGGTTAGAGCACTAGTGATAGACATAGGATTGCCGTCTCCTTGTTTAAGGAGTGTGATGTTCTAAAGGGGCCCCCTGGATGAGATGATTGAGAGAGTGTATGGCCATACCCAGGTGACAGTGTTCATCTGTTCTAATCATGCTCATCATATTGGAATTACAAGCTTGACAGGCTTGTCCAATAAGAACATCCAGTGGCAAAGGAAAAATGCATGCCTTGTGAAATGATTCACACTTGTGCTGTGGTTTGGGTGTAGTCTTGGAAGACTCTTTTCTTTATATCGGGAGATAGTGATGTGTTGCTAGATACCCCTCACTGATCGTGATAACGCGAGTTATCGTTACCGACATTTAAAGGAAACCCTTAGGGTCGCACAATTTGATGATATGGCTTACTTAAGTCAGATCGTGTGGACTGAATTGTTTGGGTTCAGTTTAAAGGGATTTAATCTCTGATTGTAAGTGAGATCTGGTCTGATCATGTTTGATTGATTAGGGCTTGAGATCGGTAAGCTTCGATCGAGAGAATGCATGCCAGATCGGTCAGATCAGGGGCATCATTGAGATCGACGGTTAGATCGTGAACCTTAGGGTTTATTTAAGATCTAGACTAGATCATTGGCTTGATTGGTTCTTAAACCGAACCAAAGTGAACCGGCTCACTAAATGAGCGCTTGGTTCATAGGGAGAGGAGTAGGCGACAAGTTCACTTGGCGTGAACGTTGTGGTGAGGAGTGGTTACTATTTTTAGTAACCATGATCTCCATTTGGAGAGTGCGCTCATCAAAATAGAATATACTCTATTTTCGCTCACTCAGATTTCTCTCGCCCATATTCCTCTCGTCTCTCTCGTGAGTGTGGCGACGCTTTGAAGGTTGAGGAGGATTCGGCCAAGAAGAAAGAGATCTCATTTCCCTTCACTCGACAAGGACCTCTTGGAACCTTGCTAGCACAAGGAGCACCAAGAGAGATAGCGACATCATCTTGTGTGTGACGACAAGGAGAAGATCTACTTTGATCTTTGCTTCCAAGGAAACATCTTCTCCATGGCGATGGTATGATTGTTTTCTTATTATCAAGTTGATCTTTTAGCATGCATATCGATCCTATAACCCTAGTTCCGCAAGAAGAAAATTTTATGCGCCATATGCCTTAGGGTTATGCTCCCCCTAGAAGGGGACCCCCTAATCTAAGGGGCACTTTCACCATAGCTGTCCCATATCCACTAAGGTACATCGACTGGGGATAATAGTTTGAACACAGATCCAATCTGTCTCCAGGGACATTAACCTCCTCACAATGCTGCAAGACCTCAGAGAGGTTAGACAGACAATCTTTAAAAGAGGGAGCCATATATAGAAAAGTCATCAATAAAAATATCCATAAATTCCTCATTAAAATCAGCAAAAATAGCCATCATTGCCCTTTGGAATATAGCTAGAGCATTGCTGATGTAGTGCCAAGTGTGGGAAGATCTCCTGGACCAACTCTAGGGGGATGTACGAATGATTTAAAAACTCGCGATCAAACATGTGGACTCAACGTAATCGGATACGTATATGAGAAATGGATGGTAAAATAGAACAATGAATGCATACAACTATGAAATGGTTATGAAACAAGCTACTAACTGTCGATGTGGAATTACAACCGAGGAAGGTGAGGTATCGGGCTCCAACAAGGATTGCACACCTTACACCAGATACTTAAGCCTTTCCACACACAATGGAGTCGGGGCACCCACCACGATCCACTTTTACAAACTCGAGTTACAAGACAGCTTCCAGCTACTGCCTGTAGGCTGCGATTCCCAAACTTGTGAACTATCTAGCTAGTAGGCCTAAGCTCCCTTTTATAAGCTAAGGGAGAGCAAAACCACAGCACTCACATGAGGGGCGGTTGCAACCAATATTCTAACCACTATTTTGTAAAAGCTAAAAAAAGGGGTACATTTGACTGGAAATATTCTGCCAACCAAGGTATATTGGAGAAACTCCAGGTCGAGTTAACGTGAGCCGTCCGTTTGAGCTTTGATGATATCATATAATCTGGATGCCTGATATGAGATCTTAGGGCAATGGATGGATAGATCTGGTTCAGCATAGTGGAGATCAACACTTGGATCATCCCAAAGCTTGTCCGATTGGAGTAGATATAGCAAAAACAATTACAGCCATCGATTGCCTATGATGCTAATCTAGCCATTGTATGAGGGTTGGGTGATCTGGGCCGTTGGATGTGAGCAGCATTTGTCTTCCTTTGTCCTACATGAGGACAGCGAACAGGGCATGCCGCCGGTCGCCGTTCCGGGCTTAATCGCCGGCAATATATCGGCTAGAGGTGCATGTGGTGGCTGTGGGCAGACGGGAAGCTTTTGGCGCTGGGTTGCAGCACGGCGGGCCGGGAATTGGGCGGGGTGCAGCAAAAGCTAGGAATCAAGAAGGTTTTCTGATTTTGGCGATCCACCTGCCGGATGGGTGATTCCTTCTGGTGGTCGGTTCGTAGTGTTGAGGCGAGCCTGTGGCCAGAGTTTGGCGATGATCGGCAAGGCGGATGGGGCGGAACAGAGGGCGAGGCACCATACATGGTGAAGCTCAATTCCGACTCGGGTGGGGGAAATTCGTGGGCTAGGTTGCAAGCTTCCAAACACTACAAAACTGCATGAAACAGTTGCAGGATGTGATGCAGGGGCACAATTGAGAAAATATAAAGAAACATAATGCCTCTAGATAGATATGGGACGACGAACACCAAGAAAAGATGAACTATATTACGTGTTGTTTTTTTGTAACCTTGCTTTACATATTTTAGCATTTTTATGTTATCTTGCATTGCATGTCATTAGGATTAGCCTAGGATTTATTTTTTTTTAAGCACTTTAATTTCCTAGTTAACGTATTAGGTTGCAATTAGTTTAGGTTTGCATGGCATGTGTATCCATACAAACCACCTTGCTCCCTCAACCACCAAATCAACGAAGGTCATAATCAGCCCTTGCCACAACATCAAGCCCAGTTAAAGGTCAACAATTGCCATCACATCAGCCAAGTCAAAAATAGGTCAAAGAAGGTCATCACCAAGTGCCACATCAGCAAGACAAGACAAGCTGCACACCTCGACAATCTTCACCACATCAACCAAAGTCAAAATCAAAAGCTGAAGCAACAAGCGCATGCAAAGTGAAAGTTCCCTAAAGGGGGCGAAACCCTAATCATGCAGATATAAAAAAAACTTGCATGGGCAGAATCTAGGGCTTCCTAGGATCGCATGTATGTTCATAGATCAACTTAATAAGTTTGTATAGATCAAGAAGGGATCATACCATAGCCATTGCTTGGATGGCGTCTTGGAAGAAGAGGGCGATGTGGCTCTCCTCCAAAGGTGACGCACACAAGATGGGTGATCGCCTACTCCTTGTCGTTCCTTGTGCTAGCAAGGATCTCCAAGTCTCCTGATCGCTTGAAGGGAAGATGAGATGCTCTCCTTGGCTTTGTCAAGTCCTCTCCTTGGCGTCAAGACTCACCCACGAGAGAGAGAGGCGACAAGAGGAAGAGGCGAGCGAGAATAGAGCAATTGCTCTCGAACGTGAGGCGTGCTCTCTATTTTGGAAAGCATGACTTCCAAAAATAGTAAACCCTCACACGTTCAAGTGTTCACGCCAAGTGAACAAATCGCAACCTTCTCCTCTTTGAACCATGCGCTCACTTGATGAGCCGGTTCAATTGGATTTGGTTCAAAGACCAAATTAAACCAAGCATTGGTCTAGATCAAATTAAACCATAAGGATCAAGATCTAACCATTCATCTCTTGATGCTCTTGATCTCACCGATCTAGCATCAATTCTCTCGATCGAAGCTTACCGATCTCAAGCCCTAATCAATCAAACATGATCAGACCAGATCTCACTTACAATCAGAGTTTAAATCCCATTAAACTGAACCAAAACAATTCAGTCCACACGATCTGACATAAGTAAGCCATATCATCAAATTGTGCGACCCTAAGGGTTTCCTTTAAATGTCGGTAACGATAACTTACGTTATCACGATCAGTGAGGGGTATCTAGCAACACATCACTGTCTCCCGATATAAAGGAAAGAGTCTTCCAAGACTACACCCAAACCACAGCACAAGTGTGAACCCAAGTCACTTGACATATGTGTTTCCTTTGCCACTGGATGTTCTTATTGGACAAGCGTGTCAAGCCTGTAATTCCAATATGATGAGAATGATTAGATCAGATGAAACATAGTCATCTGGGTATGGCCATACACTTTATCAATCATCTCATACAGGGGGCTCCTATAGAACATCACACTCCAATCAAGGAGACGGCAATCCTATATCTATCACTAGTGCCCTAACTGTTGGGGTATGCCCTTAAGGCTAATGTTTGAGGCCTTGGGATTGTATCAGTATCATGTAATAAACTCTTGTGTTTATAAAGGCATGGTTATTATTCAGGTTGTTACCTTCTCTGCTGCAATTAGTGTACTTCTGAATAATGTCTCAAAGCTGTTCAGCTGGGCTGACATGCTATAAAGTCCTTAGTCGAGATATCTTGGTGAACATGAGACAGCCTTGATATGATTGAGACTAATATGTATTCTAATCTTATAGGATGCTTCGAGCATGGAATAAGATGTAGACTCATGGGTACATTGGATGTACTGGACAGACCCTACTAGGATATTCAATTGCTTGTCACAATGTGAATAATCCTTGTTTGCATGAAGTGGCACATGTCCTTTGACTTGAGATCACTTGTGTTTCTAAATGATGATTGTCATTGTTTTGAGGTAGTTCAATATCATTTGAAACATAATGATTATAGACTATCTTGGACAATGATCTTGAGTCAGGTTAGGGCACTTGTGATAGATAAAGGATTGTCGTCTCCTTGTTTAAGGAGTGTGATGTTCTAAAGGGGCCCCCTGGATGGGATGATTGAGAAAAGAGTATGGCCATACCCAGATGACTATGATCATCTGATCTAATCATGCTCATCATATTGGAGCTACAGGCTTGACACACTTGTCCAATAAGAACATCCAGTGGCAAAGGAAATATGTATGCCTTGTGAATTGGATTCACACTTGTGCTGTGTTTTGGGTGTAGTCGTGGAAGACTCTTTCCTTTATATCGGGAGACAGTGATGTGTTGCTAGATACCCCTCACTAATCGTGATAACGTAAGTTATCGTTACCGACGTTCAAAGGAAACCCTTAGGGTCGCACAATTTGATGATATGGCTTACTTAAGTCAGATCGTGTGGACTGAATTGTTTGAGTTCAGTTTAAAGGGGTTTAAACTCTGATTGTAAGTGAGATCTGGTCTGATCATGTTTGATTGATTAGGGCTTGAGATCGGTAAGCTTCGATCGAGAGTATTGATGCTAGATCGGTGAGATCGAAAGCATCCAGAGATGAATGGTTAGATCTTGAACCATTTGGTTCAGAGGAATCTAGACCATGGCTTGGGCTGTTTTAATTTGGTATTTGAACCAAATTGGGTTGGGTCAATTAGATTGAACCGGTTCAAGGCAATGAACGCATGGTTCAATGCTAAGAAACGTTTTGGTCGGTTTTTGAAGAAGTGGGCGCATGGCTTCATGGCTTGCTATTTTTGGAAAGCCATAATGCACCACCTCTTCTCAACGCCTCAACGCTTCATCCATTCCTCTCGACGCCCTTCTCTCGTGTGGAAATTTTTCTTCACGACTTGGAGAGCTCTCGGCCAAGTGGAGAAAACATCTCATCCTCTTGAATCGATCAAAGACCCTTGAAGCACCTTGCTAGCAGAAGGATCTCAAGGAGTAGGCGGCATCACCTTGTGTGCGCACCTTTTGGAGGAGTTTCATTCGAGTCTCTTCTTCCTTGACGCCATCCAACACATGGCTTCGGTATGATTATCTTTCGATCTTCATGCTTCTTGAAAGTTGATCATATGAATGTATAGCATCTGATCTTCATGAAACCCTACTTCCGCTGCAAAAGAATGACATGCGCCACCTTTAGGGTTTCACCCCCTTGCGCTCCCCCTTGAAGGGGACCCAACAATTGGTATCAGAGCGGTTCTATGCATTGTTATTATGATTGCTTTGCTTTGTGATCCTTGATCCATGCTTACGCATATCTCTAGATCTAGGGTTACATGCGAAAATTTCATTTGAGTTGTTGTACATGCAAACTTGATGTATATTTTCTTGGCGCATGTTGTTGGCGCATGCTTCATGTTTTTCTCAAAAACCTACTTGACATGCGCGACTCAATCTAGATCTAAGGCTCTACTTTAAACCCTTAGACGGGTTATTAGGGTTGAAATCATCCCCTAGGTTAGATCCAGACAGTCTGATCAGACCATCTGACAGCCTTGATGGGTTGACTAGATAGCACCTGTGCGCAAGCACTTGGTGGCTATAGGTCGACTGTAGACAGGCGTGTAGCGATGTCTGGTTGAGACGACTAGTGAACACACATGAGTTAGGCCCGGGGTCACGCCCGCTTGCCAGACCTCATTGTGGTTGTTCAGCCCTAGCGCATGCATAGTTGACCATTGGGTCGACTCGAGTCAGTTAGGACTTGGTGCATGCGTGGGCAGTGGATCTGACTGGGTTGGATCAGTGGATCCCTGGTAATGGACCGTTGTAAGGTAGTAGGGCACATAAGGAAAATTAAAATTGATACCTATGGGGTTTTCGAAATTTAATTTTCTTGAATGGATCACATGTTTGATTGTGGCATATGTTTGTTTATTTATTCTTATGTGGGCTTGTTGGGGTATGCCCTTAAGGCTAATGTTTGAGGCCATGGGAATGTATCAGTATCATGTAATAAACTGTTATGTTTATAAAGGCATGGTTATTATTCAGTTGTTTACATTGTCTGCTGCAATATATGTTCTTCTGAATAATGTCTCAAAGCTGTTCAGCTAGGCTAACATGCTATAAGTCCTTAGTCGAGATATCTTGCTGAACATGAGACAGCCTTGATATGGTTGAGACTAATATGTGTTCTAATCTTATAGGATGCTTCGAGCATGGAATAAGATGTAGACTCATGGGTACATTGGATGTACTGGACAGACCCTACTAGGATGTTCAATTGTTTGTCACAATGTGAATATTCCTTGAATATGACAAGTGGCACATTTCCTCTGACTTGAGATCGCTTGTGTTTTCTGAATGATGATTGTCATCATTTTGAGGTAGTTCAATATCATTTGAAACATAATGGTTATAGACTATCTTGGATGGTGAGCTTGAATCAGGTTAGGGCACTAGTGATAGACATAGGATTGCCGTCTCCTTGTTTAAGGAGTGTGATGTTCTAAAGGGGCCCCCTGGATGAGATGATTGAGAGAGTGTATGGCCATACCCAGGTGACAGTGTTCATCTGTTCTAATCATGCTCATCATATTGGAGTTACAAGCTTGACAGACTTGTCCAATAAGAACATCCAGTGGCAAAGGAAATATGTTTGCTTTGTGAGTTGATTCACACTTGTGCTGTATTTTGGGTGTAGTCTTGGAAGACTCTTTTCTTTATATCAGGAGACAGTGATGTGTTGCTAGATACCCCTCACTGATCGTGATAATGAGAATTATCATTACCGACATTTAAAGAAAACCCTCAGGGTCGCACAATTTGATGATATGGCTTACTTAAGTTAGATCGTGTGGACTGAATTGTTTGGGTTCAGTTTAAAGGGATTTAATCTCTGATCGTAAGTGAGATCTGGTCTGATCATGTTTGATTGATTAGGGCATTAGATCGGTAAGCTTTGATCGAGAGAATGGATGCTAGATTGGTCAGATCAGGAGCATCAAAGAGATCGACGGTTAGATCTGGAGCCTTAGGGTTTAATTTGATCTAAGCCTTGTCGCTTGGCTTATTTGGTTTTTGGACCGAACCAACATGAACCGGCTCATGGATGAGCGCATGGTTCAAGGGTGAAGTGAGTTGCGATTGGGGTAAACCCATGACCGCAAGTGGTGAAGTGGTATGCTATTTTTAGATAGCACTTCCCTACGTGACCACGACTCACGATTCACGCCTTTCTCTCTTGTCGTTTGACGCTCATCTCTCGCTCTAGAGCATCCATCTCTCGGGGTTTTTGCATTCGAGAAAGAGAGAGGTTGACGAAAAGAAGGAGGAAGAAAATCGCCAAGCAAAGAAGATCTCCTTCCCTTCCATTCGAGAAGAACACCTTGACGCCTTGCTAGCACAAGGAGCATCAAGGAGTAGGCACATCTTTCATCTTGTGTGCGCATCTTCAGGAGGAGAGCGGCATCACTCTCTGCTTCCAAGGCGCCATCTAGAAATGGCTATGGTATGGTTCTATCTCATCTATGCAATCGGTTTTGTTAATCATATAACATGAAAGATCCTAAGAAACCCTCTCCGCTGCGTTCTCCCTTAATATGCGCCTCACTTGGGTTTCGCCCCCCCTTATCTGGGGACCTTTCAATTGGTATCAGAGCCATAGGTTAACACATGTTTTATGATTGCATGAGCCATTTTTGTGATTCATGTTGCAGATCTTTATTACATGCGCATATACATGTTTAGTTGTCATGAACGATACTTGTATTTTTCATCTTGGCGCATGTAAGATGGCGCATTATTTTTGTTGTTGTTTTTACAAAACGATGATAACATGCGCGACTCACTATAGATCTGAGGCCCTGCTATAAACCCTTAGACGGGTTATTAGGGTTGAAGTCACCCCCTAGCTTAGATCCAAACAGTCTGATCAGACTATCTGACAGCCTGAATGGGTCGACCAGATAGCACCTTGGCGCAAGCCTATGGTGGCTATAGGTCGACTGCAGACAGGTGTGTAGCGATGTCTGATTGAGACAACAGATGAACACACATGAGTTAGGCCCGGGGTCACACCCGCTTGCCAGACCTCATTGTGGTTGTTCAGCCCTGGCGCATGCATGGTTGACCTTATGGTCGACTCAAGTCAGTTAGGACTTGGTGCATGCTAGGGCAGTGGATCTGACTAGGTTGGATGAGTGGATCCCTGGTAATAGACCGTTGTAAGGTTGAAGGGCAAATAAGGAAATTAAAATTGATCCCATGGGGTTTTTCGAAAATTTTAATTTTTATGGATCACATGATTGCTGATTGGATGCATATGTTTGTTTATTTAGTCTTATGTGGGCTGCCCATATTAATTGTGTGCTGTGCTGGGGCCTGCGTGCCTGGGATTTAAAAGTGTAAATTAATTATTGTGATCTGCGCATCACATTGCTTTAATTTATAAAATGTTATTGACCTGCGTGTCAATCTTGTCTAGATAGTTAAATTTGTAATTTAATTAGACAAGAGCACAGAGCACACTTGGCAGAGGCGCATGCAGCTGTGGCTGGACCAGGTGGGAGGTCTAGGGTTCGACCCTAGGACCTGGCGCATTTCCCTGGTGGGCGCACCAAAGCTGCAATTGGCGCTTGGGCCCTGGCTTGGGCCAGATGAGCAGCAAAAGACCCATGAAGAGCAAGTGAAGACTTAAGTTAGGTTAAGGTCTCACTAGGGCTATGGGCTTTTACCACATAAGATTCATGCTTTCTTTTATTTATTGTTTAAATATTAGAATTGCATGATTAAGTTTATCTTCTGCTATCACCATAGGAATTGCATGATAGTGAAGAAGATAAAAGACCGTGAAAATCCAACGCTTAATATCAAGCTCATAAAGCCTTCTGACGCGAAACCTCACTGTTCTGATTATCGTTGGAGCTGTGTTGTACCCACTCAGTGGGCACGTCCATCTATCTTCAGAGGGTGTGGGATTACACCTGTGTGTTACAGAGTAGGGATTTATCCCTTCTCGTTGCTCAGCATAGCACATGGTGGTCCAGGGAGTAGGTTGGGTCAGCTTGACCATGTAGGCTACATATGTGGCGCATATGGTAGCACATGGAGGCAGCCATCTGTGGGGTCAGAGACTGTGTTGTACCAACTCAGTTGGCACAGTCTGCTGGATTGCCCAGATGAAGGGGAATCGCATGGGTTGGCGATCGGCAGGGAATGCCTACCGGAGATTAGTGCTTGTACTCTCTGTGCATCTTATCTCGCCTGAGCGGGACGCGGAGACCAAGTATGAAATCCGGATCCCATCTCACTAAAAGAGTACTACTCTTTCGGGCTGTTTTGCTGGATTTTTTCAGCCAGATAAAATAGTGAGAAAAAGAATCTTTCTTAAGTCCTGATTGATTCTTAAACATTGATACTGACCTTGCTGTTCTTGCATTGTTGTAGATACCTGCAGCAACGAACACCATGAACTTCAATGTGCGATCCCTACTGGAAAGGGAGAAGTTTGCTGGGCCGAACTTCTCTGACTGGTTTGGACACCTTAAGATCGTTCTTAAGGCAGAGAGGAAACTGTATGTCCTCGAGACGGCGATACCGCCGCAGCCCGCTCCGAACGCCGCAAGGGCGGTTCGGGAAGCCTATGAAAAGCACGTCAATGATAGCATTGATGTCGCTTGCCTGATGCTAGCGTCTATGACGCCACCGCTGCAGCGTCAGCATGAGGATATGTCGGCTATAGAGATTATAGCGAACCTCAAGATGCTGTATGCTGCACAGGCGAGGACAGAGCGCTACAATTTGACGAAGCTCTTCTTTCAGAGCAAACTGGCTGAAGGGAGCCCAGTGGGAGCTCACGTGCTCAAGATGATTGGGCACAAGGAAGCTCTGGAGAAACTGGGGCACACCATCAACCAGGAGCTTGCTGTGGATATTATTCTCCAGTCTCTCCCGCCTTCATTCGACGCGTTCATTATTAATTTTAATATGAACAAAATCGATTGTACTCCGGCAGAGCTGCTGAATATGCTCCTCACTACTGAGGAGACTCTGAAGGGAAAGCCTTCGACCTCTATCTTAATGGTTCCTTCAAGGAACAAGAAGAAGGGGAAGAAGGGCAAGACCCCTGTCAAGAGCTACAGCAAGGCTTTGAAGCAAAAGGTCAAGCGGTCCAAGGAATACAGGTGTTTCCACTGTGGCCAGCTGGGTCACTGGAAAAAGGACTGTAAAGCGCTCCAAGGAGATAAGAGGGGAAGCTTCGCTTCTGGCTCAGGTATATTCGTGACTGAGGTCATGTTTTCTTCTTCTATATCATGGGTGTTGGACACTGCATGTGGAGTTCACATTTGTTCAAATGTACAGGAACTCAAGAGAAGAAGGCAGGTGGGACAGCATGAAGTGGACCTACGAGTTGGAAACGGGGCACGGGTTGCTGCTGTTGCTGTAGGAGACTATTTCATTTCCTTACCATATGGACTTGTATTGGAACTAAACAGTTGTTATTTTGTTCCCAGTATTACTAAAAATATTATCTCCATTCCTGCTCTTGTCAGGAAGGGATTTTCCTTTTAATGCAATATTTCAAAGTGTATTTTGTCTTTAGATAATATTGTTTATGCAACTGGTTCAATTAGCAATGGGTTATTCATGTTGGACATGGAATGTTCGATACAGCAAATCGATATTAAGAAAGCCAAGTATGCTGATGACAGCACCTTGCTATGGCATAGTCGTTTAGGCCATATAAACGAGAAACGCATTAAGCGGTTGCATGATAATGGACTGCTGGGATCATTCTCCTATAAGGAGATTGATACATGCAAGGCTTGTTTAATGGGTAAAATGACGAAGTCACCTTTTCCTCATAAAGGTCAAAGGGCTTCAGGTTTACTTGACCTAATACACAGTGATGTGTGTGGGCCATTTAGTAAACATGCCAGAGGTGGCTATCAGTACTTCATTACCTTTACTGATGATTTCAGTAGGTATGGCTATGTCTTTTTAATGAGACATAAGAGTGAATCTTTTGACAAGTTCAAAGAGTTCAAGAATGAAGTACAAAATCAGTTAGGCCGAAATATCAAGGCACTTCGCTCAGATCGAGGTGGAGAATACCTAAGTCATGCGTTTACTGACTATCTGAAGGAGTGTGGGATCATCTCACAGCTCACTCCGCCAGGAACACCGCAATGGAATGGTGTGTCCGAGAGGAGAAATAGAACGTTACTTGATATGGTTCGTTCTATGATGAGTCAGGCTAATCTACCTTACTCCTTTTGGGGTTTTGCGCTGGAAACAGCTGCAAAGGTACTAAACCGAGTGCCATCCAAGGCAGTTTCTAAGACTCCATATGAGTTATGGTATGGAAAACAGCCGAGCTTGACATTTATCAGGATCTGGGGCTGCGAGGCTTATGTCAAAAAGCTCGCCTCTGGGAAACTAGAGAGCAGATCTGACAAATGTATCTTTGTCGGTTACCCTAAGGAAACTAAGGGTTATTATTTCTACGATCCCAATGAGAACAAGGTTTTTGTCGCTCGGACGGCCATATTTCTTGAGAAGGAGTTTCTTCTGCAAGAGGCTAGTGGGAGAGAAATAAAGCTGGATGAGAATCCAGAGGAAGGACAAAGTGACCAAGCACAGTTGGATGAGCCTGAGCCGGTAGAACAGGTTATTGAACAACCTGAGGCTCAAATATCATGGGAACCGCGAAGATCGGGAAGGATCCGTCGACAGCCTGAGCGCTATGACGGAGTCTACATCATTGATAATGATGAACCCCTCACTTATGCGGATGCGGTCAGTGGACCGGAGTCAGCGAGATGGCTTGAAGCTATGCGCGCCGAGATGGACTCCATGTCAGATAACCAAGTTTGGGATTTGGTTGATCCGCCTTCGGGAGTTATCCCTATAGGCTGTAAATGGATCTTCAAGAAGAAGATTGACATGGATGGTAACGTAGTTACCTATAAAGGCAGGCTTGTTGCGAAAGGTTTCAAACAAATCTACGGGATAGATTATGATGAAACTTTCTCACCTGTAGCCATGTTTAAGTCTATTCGGATCCTTTTCGCGATAGCTGCATATTATGATTATGAGATCTGGCAGATGGATGTGAAAACAGCTTTCCTGAATGGAAATCTGGATGAGGATGTGTACATGACACAACCAGAAGGTTTCACTAATCCAGCAGATCGTCATAAGATATGCAAGTTAAAGAAGTCCATTTATGGACTTAAGCAAGCATCGAGAAGCTGGAATATTCATTTTGATGAATCAGTCACCGAATTTGGTTTCATCAAGAACGAGGATGACCCGTGTGTATATAAGAGGTTTAGTGGGAGCGTCATTACTTTCCTAGTCCTCTACGTCGATGACATCTTGATCATTGGAAATGACATTCCTGAAATGCATGCTGTGAAGGCATGGCTAAGGAAATGTTTCCAGATGAAAGATCTAGGAGAAGCTGCCTATGTGTTAGGTGTGAAGATCTACAGGGATAGATCTAAGAGGCTTCTCGGGCTGTGCCAGAGTACTTACATCGATAAAGTCCTGGAGAGATTTCATTTAGAGAATTCGAAACGAGGATATCTTCCAGTCAGACATGGTCTGAATCTTTCAAAGAGTCAGTGTCCACAAACACAGACTGAGAAAGATGAAATGGACAATACGCCTTATGCTTCGGCTATTGGTTCCATTATGTATGCGATGTTGTGTACTCGCCCAGACGTCGCTTACGGGTTAAGCGTGACCAGTCGTTTTCAAAGTAATCCAGGTTTGGCGCACTGGATTGCAGTCAAGAACATCCTAAAATATCTGCGGAGGACCAAAGATATGTTCTTGATATATGGTGGTCAGGAAGAACTCAGTATAGAGGGATATACTGACGCTTCGTTCCAGTCTGACCAGGATGATTTCCGATCGCAATCAGGCTATGTTTTTAGCTTGAATGGAGGAGCAGTGGTGTGGAAGAGTTTCAAACAGTCAACTGTTGCTGATTCCACAACAGAAGCCGAGTATGTTGCAGCCTCGGAAGCATCCAAGGAGGCAGTGTGGATTCGTAAGTTCGTGAGAGAACTTGGTGTTGTTCCTTCGAGTGCAGATCCTTTGGTTATCTTCTGTGATAACACTGGAGCAATCGCACAAGCAAAGGAACCACGGTCGCACCAGAAGTCCAAGCACATACAGAGACGGTTTCATTTGATCAGGGAGATCATAGATCGTGGCGAGATCAAAATCTGCAAGGTTCATACAGATGACAATCTGGCAGACCCGCTTACCAAGCCTCTGGCGCAGCAGAAGCATGAGAAGCACTGTAATAACATGGGTTTGAGATTTCTCAACCATTAGATTAAGTGCAAGTGGGAGATTGTTGGGGTATGCCCTTAAGGCTAATGTTTGAGGCCATGGGAATGTATCAGTATCATGTAATAAACTATTATGTTTATAAAGGCATGGTTATTATTCAGTTGTTTACATTGTCTGCTGCAATATATGTTCTTCTGAATAATGTCTCAAAGTTGTTCAGCTAGGCCAACATGCTATAAGTCCTTAGTCGAGATATCTTGGTGAACATGAGACAGCCTTGATATGGTTGAGACTAATATGTGTTCTAATCTTATAGGATGCTTCGAGCATGGAATAAGATGTAGACTCATGGGTACATTGGATGTACTGGACAGACCCTACTAGGATGTTCAATTGTTTGTCACAATGTGAATATTCCTTGAATATGACAAGTGGCACATTTCCTCTGACTTGAGATCGCTTGTGTTTTCTGAATGATGATTGTCATCATTTTGAGGTAGTTCAATATCATTTGAAACATAATGGTTATAGACTATCTTGGATGGTGAGCTTGAATCAGGTTAGGGCACTAGTGATAGACATAGGATTGCCGTCTCCTTGTTTAAGGAGTGTGATGTTCTAAAGGGGCCCCCTGGATGAGATGATTGAGAGAGTGTATGGCCATACCCAGGTGACAGTGTTCATCTGTTCTAATCATGCTCATCATATTGGAGTTACAAGCTTGACAGGCTTGTCCAATAAGAACATCCAGTGGCAAAGGAAATATGTATGCTTTGTGAGTTGATTCACACTTGTGCTGTATTTTGGGTGTAGTCTTGGAAGACTCTTTTCTTTATATCGGGAGACAGTGATGTGTTGCTAGATACCCCTCACTGATCGTGATAATGAGAATTATCGTTACCGACATTTAAAGAAAACCCTCAGGGTCGCACAATTTGATGATATGGCTTACTTAAGTTAGATCGTGTGGACTGAATTGTTTGGGTTCAGTTTAAAGGGATTTAATCTCTGATCGTAAGTGAGATCTGGTCTGATCATGTTTGATTGATTAGGGCATTAGATCGGTAAGCTTTGATCGAGAGAATGGATGCTAGATTGGTCAGATCAGGAGCATCAAAGAGATCGACGGTTAGATCTGGAGCCTTAGGGTTTAATTTGATCTAAGCCTTGTCGCTTGGCTTATTTGGTTTTTGTACCGAACCAACATGAACCGGCTCATGGATGAGCGCATGGTTCAAGGGTGAAGTGAGTTGCGATTGGGGTAAACCCATGACCGCAAGTGGTGAAGTGGTATGCTATTTTTAGATAGCACTTCCCTACGTGACCACAACTCACGATTCACGCCTTTCTCTCTTGTCGTTTGACGCTCATCTCTCGCTCTAGAGCATCCATCTCTCAGGGTTTTTGCATTCGAGAAAGAGAGAGGTTGACGAAAAGAAGGAGGAAGAAAATCGCCAAGCAAAGAAGATCTCCTTCCCTTCCATTCGAGAAGAACACCTTGACGCCTTGCTAGCACAAGGAGCATCAAGGAGTAGGCACATCTTTCATCTTGTGTGCGCATCTTCAGGAGGAGAGCGGCATCACTCTCTGCTTCCAAGGCGCCATCTAGAAATGGCTATGGTATGGTTCTATCTCATCTATGCAATCGGTTTTGTTAATCATATAACATGAAAGATCCTAAGAAACCCTCTCCGCTGCGTTCTCCCTTAATATGCGCCTCACTTGGGTTTCGCCCCCCCTTATCTGGGGACCTTTCAGGGCTGCCCATGTTAAATGTGTGCTGTGCTGGGGCCTGCGTGCCTGTATTTAAATGTAAATTAATTATTGTGATCTGCGCATCACATTGTTTTTAATTTATCAAATGTAATTGACCTGTGAGTCAATCTTGTCTAGATAGATTACATTTGTAAATTAATCAGACAAGAGCACTGAGCACACTTGGCAGAGGCGCATGCAGCAGTGGCTTAACCAGGTGGGAGGTCCAGGGTTCGACTCTGGGACAGGCGCATTTCCCTGGTAGGCGCACCTGAGCTGCAGATGGCGCTTCGGCCCTGGGTTGGGCCAGATGAGCAGCAAAAGTCCCATGAAGAAAAGCAAGTGAAGACTTAAGTGATATTAAGGTCTTACTTAGGCTATGGGCTTTTACCACATAAGAACCATGCTTTCTTTTTATTGATCATATAATTAGAATTGCATGAATTTATCTTCTGCTATCACCATAGGGTTTGTATGATAGATAAGAAGATAAAAGACCGTTAAAATCCAACGCTAAAATATCAAGCTCGTAAGCCTTCTGACGCGAAACCTCATTGTTCAGATTATCGTTGGAGCCGTGTTGTACCCACTCAGTGGGCACGTCCATCTATCTTCAGACGGTGTGGGATTACACCTGCGTGTTACAGAGTAGGGATTTATCCCTTCTCGTTGCTCAGCATAGCACGTGGTGGTCCAGGGAGTAGGTCGGGTCAGCTTGACCATGTAGACTACATATGTGGCGCATATGGTAGCACATGGAGGCAGCCATCTGTGGGGTCAGAGACTGTGTTGTACCAACTCAGTTGGCACAGTCTGCTGGATTGCCCAGATGAAGGGGAATCGCACGGGTTGGCGATTAGCTGGGACAGCCTACCAGAGATTAGTGCTTGTACTCTCTGTGTATCTTATCTCGCCTGAGCGGGATGCGGAGACCAAGTATGAAATCTGGATCCCATCTCACTAAAAGAGTTCTACTCTTTCGGGCTGTTTTGCTGGATTTTTCAGCCAGATAAAATAGTGAGAAAAAGAATCTTTCTTAAGTCCTGATTGATTCTTAACATTGATACTGACCTTGCTGTTCTTGCATTGTTGTAGATACCTGCAGCAACGAACACCATGAGCTTCAATGTGCGATCCCTACTGGAAAGGGAGAAGTTTGCTGGGCCAAACTTCTCAGACTGGTTCGGACACCTTAAGATCGTTCTTAAGGCAGAGAGGAAACTGTATGTCCTTGAGACGGCAGTGCCGCCTCAACCCGCTGCGAACGCCGCAAGGGCGGTTCGTGATGCCTATGAAAAGCACGTCAATGATAGCATTGATGTCGCTTGCCTGATGCTAGCGTCTATGACGCCACCGCTGCAGCGTCAGCATGAGGATATGTCGGCTATAGAGATTATAGCGAACCTCAAGATGCTGTATGCTGCACAGGCGAGGACAGAACGCTATAATCTGACAAAGCTTTTCTTTCAGAGCAAACTGGCTGAAGGGAGCCCAGTGGGAGCTCACGTGCTCAAGATGATTGGGCACAAGGAGGCTCTGGAGAAACTGGGGCATACCATCAACCAGGAGCTTGCTGTAGATATTATTCTGCAGTCTCTCCCGCCTTCTTTCGATGCGTTCATTATTAACTTTAATATGAACAAAATCGATTGCACTCCGGCAGAGCTGCTGAATATGCTCTTGACTACTGAGGAAACTCTGAAGGGAAAGCCTTCAACCTCTGTCTTAATGGTTCCTTCCAGGAACAAGAAGAAGGGGAAGAAGGGCAAAGCCCCTGTCAAGAACTACAGCAAGGCTCTGAAGCAGAAGGTTAAGCGGTCCAAGGAATACAGGTGTTTCCACTGTGGCCAGCTAGGTCACTGGAAAAAGGACTGTAAAGCGCTCCAAGGAGATAAGAGGGGAAGCATCGCTTCTGGCTCAGGTATATTCGTGACTGAAGTCATGTTTTCATCTTCTTCTATATCATGGGTGTTGGACACTGCATGTGGAGTTCACATTTGTTCAAATGTACAGGAACTCAAGAGAAGAAGACAGGTGGGACAGCATGAGGTGGACCTACGCGTTGGAAACGGGGCATGGGTTGCTGCTGTTGCTGTAGGAGACTATTTCATCTCTTTACCATCTGGACTTGTATTGGAACTAAACAGTTGTTATTTTGTTCCCAGTATTACTAAAAATATTATCTCCATTCCTGCTCTTGTCAGGAAGGGATTTTCCTTTGAATGCAATATTTCAAAGTGTGTTTTATCTTATGATAATATTGTTTATGCAACTGGTTCAATTAACAATGGGTTATTCATGTTGGACATTGAATGTTCGATACAAAATATTGATAATAAGAAAGCCAAGTATGCTGATGACAGCACCTTGTTATGGCATAGTCGTTTAGGCCATATTAACAAGAAGCGCATTAAGCAGTTGCATTATCATGGACTGCTGGGATCATTCTCCTGCAAGGAGATTGATACATGCAAAGCTTGTTTAATGGGTAAAATGACGAAGTCACCTTTTTCCCACAAAGGTCAAAGGGCTTCAGGTTTACTTGACCTTATACACAGTGATGTGTGTGGGCCATTTAGTAAACATGCCAGAGGTGGCTATCAGTACTTCATTACCTTTACTGATGATTTCAGTAGATATGGGTATGTCTATTTAATGAGACATAAGAGTGAATCTTTTGACAAGTTCAAAGAGTTCAAGAATGAAGTACAAAATCAGCTAGGCCGAAATATCAAGGCACTTCGTTCTGATCGAGGTGGAGAATACTTGAGTCATACGTTTACTGACTATCTGAAGGAGTGTGGGATTATCTCACAGCTCACTCCGCCAGGAACACCGCAATGGAATGGTGTGTCCGAGAGGAGAAATAGAACGCTAATTGATATGGTTCGTTCTATGATGAGTCAGGCTACTCTTCCATACTCCTTTTGGGGATTTGCACTGGAAACAGCTGCAAAGGTACTAAACCGAGTGCCATCCAAGGCCGTTTCTAAGACTCCATACGAGTTATGGTATGGAAAACAGCCGAGCTTGACATTTATCAGGATCTGGGGTTGCGAGGCTTATGTTAAAAAGCTCGCCTCTGGGAAACTGGAAAGCAGATCTGACAAATGTATCTTTGTCGGTTACCCTAAGGAAACTAAGGGTTATTATTTCTACGATCCCAAAGAGAACAAGGTTTTTGTTGCTCGGACGGCCATATTTCTTGAGAAGGAGTTTCTTCTGCAAGAGGCCAGTGGGAGAGAAATAAAGCTGGATGAGAATCCAGACGAAGGACAAAGTAGTCAAGCACAGTTGGATGAGCCTGAGCTGGTAGAACAGGTTATTGAACAACCTGAGGCTCAGATATCACAGGAACCGCGAAGATCGGGAAGGATCCGTCGACAGCCTAAGCGCTATGACGGAGTCTACATCATTGATAATGATGAACCCCTTACTTATGCGGATGCGGTCAGTGGACCGGAGTCAGCTAGATGGCTTGAAGCTATGCGAGCCGAGATGGACTCCATGTCAGATAACCAAGTCTGGGATTTGGTTGATCCGCCTCCGGGAGTAATCCCTATAGGCTGTAAATGGATCTTCAAGAAGAAGATTGACATGGATGGTAACGTGGTTACCTATAAAGGCAGGCTAGTTGCGAAAGGTTTCAATCAAATCTACGGGATAGATTATGATGAAACTTTCTCACCTGTAGCTATGTTTAAGTCTATTCGGATTCTTTTTGCGATAGCAGCATATTATGATTATGAGATCTGGCAGATGGATGTGAAAACAGCTTTCCTTAATGGAAATCTGGATGAGGATGTGTATATGACACAACCTAAAGGTTTCACTAATCCATCAGATCGTCATAAGATATGCAAGTTAAAGAAGTCCATTTATGGACTGAAACAAGCATCTAGAAGCTGGAATATTTGTTTTGATGAATCAATCTCTGAGTTTGGTTTCATCAAGAACGAAGATGACCCGTGTGTATATAAGAGGTTTAGTGGGAGCGTAATTACCTTCCTAGTCCTCTACGTCGATGACATCTTGATCATTGGAAATGACATTCCTGAAATGCATGCGGTTAAGGCATGGTTAAGGAAATGTTTCCAGATGAAAGATCTTGGAGAAGCAGCCTATGTGTTAGGTGTGAAGATCTACAGGGATAGATCTAAGAGGCTTCTCGGGTTGTGCCAGAGTACTTACATCGATAAAGTCCTGGAGAGATTCCATTTAGAGAATTCTAAAAGAGGGTATCTTCCAGTCAGACATGGTCTGAATCTTTCGAAGAGTCAGTGTCCACAAACACAGACTGAGAAAGATGAAATGGACAATACGCCTTATGCTTCGGCTATTGGATCCATTATGTATGCGATGTTGTGTACTCGCCCAGACGTCGCTTACGGGTTAAGCGTGACCAGTCGGTTCCAAAGTAATCCAGGTTTGGCGCACTGGATTGCAGTCAAGAACATCTTAAAATATCTGCGGAGGACCAAAGATATGTTCTTGATATATGGTGGTCAGGAAGAACTCAGTATTGAAGGATATACTGACGCTTCGTTCCAGTCTAACCAGGATGATTTCCGATCGCAATCAGGCTATGTTTTTAGCTTGAATGGTGGAGCAGTGGTGTGGAAAAGTTTCAAACAGTCAACTGTTGCTGATTCCACAACAGAAGCCGAGTATGTTGCAGCCTCGGAAGCATCCAAGGAGGCAGTGTGGATTCGTAAGTTCGTGAGAGAACTTGGTGTTGTTCCTTCGAGTGTCGATCCTTTGGTTATCTTCTGTGATAACACTGGAGCAATCGCACAAGCAAAGGAACCACGGTCGCACCAGAAGTCCAAGCACATACAGAGACGGTTTCACTTGATCAGGGAGATCATAGATCGTGGCGAGATCAAAGTCTGCAAGGTTCATACAGATGACAATCTAGCTGACCCGCTTACAAAGCCTATGGCGCAGCAGAAGCATGAGAAGCACTGTAATAATATGGGTTTGAGATTTCTCAACCATTAGATTAAGTGCAAGTGGGAGATTGTTGGGGTATGCCCTTAAGGCTAATGTTTGAGGCCTTGGGATTGTATCAGTATCATGTAATAAACTCTTGTGTTTATAAAGGCATGGTTATTATTCAGGTTGTTACCTTCTCTGCTGCAATTAGTGTACTTCTGAATAATGTCTCAAAGCTGTTCAGCTGGGCTGACATGCTATAAAGTCCTTAGTCGAGATATCTTGGTGAACATGAGACAGCCTTGATATGATTGAGACTAATATGTATTCTAATCTTATAGGATGCTTCGAGCATGGAATAAGATGTAGACTCATGGGTACATTGGATGTACTGGACAGACCCTACTAGGATATTCAATTGCTTGTCACAATGTGAATAATCCTTGTTTGCATGAAGTGGCACATGTCCTTTGACTTGAGATCACTTGTGTTTCTAAATGATGATTGTCATTGTTTTGAGGTAGTTCAATATCATTTGAAACATAATGATTATAGACTATCTTGGACAATGATCTTGAGTCAGGTTAGGGCACTTGTGATAGATAAAGGATTGCCGTCTCCTTGTTTAAGGAGTGTGATGTTCTAAAGGGGCCCCCTGGATGGGATGATTGAGAAAAGAGTATGGCCATACCCAGATGACTATGATCATCTGATCTAATCATGCTCATCATATTGGAGCTACAGGCTTGACACGCTTGTCCAATAAGAACATCCAGTGGCAAAGGAAATATGTATGCCTTGTGAATTGGATTCACACTTGTGCTGTGTTTTGGGTGTAGTCGTGGAAGACTCTTTCCTTTATATCGGGAGACAGTGATGTGTTGCTAGATACCCCTCACTGATCGTTATAACGTAAGTTATCGTTACCGACGTTCAAAGGAAACCCTTAGGGTCGCACAATTTGATGATATGGCTTACTTAAGTCAGATCGTGTGGACTGAATTGTTTGAGTTCAGTTTAAAGGGGTTTAAACTCTGATTGTAAGTGAGATCTGGTCTGATCATGTTTGATTGATTAGGGCTTGAGATCGGTAAGCTTCGATCGAGAGTATTGATGCTAGATCGGTGAGATCGGAAGCATCCAGAGATGAACGGTTAGATCTTGAACCATTTGGTTCAGAGGAATCTAGACCATGGCTTGGGCTGTTTTAATTTGGTATTTGAACCAAATTGGGTTGGGTCAATTAGATTGAACCGGTTCAAGGCAATGAACGCATGGTTCAATGCTAAGAAACGTTTTGGTCGGTTTTTGAAGAAGTGGGCGCATGGCTTCATGGCTTGCTATTTTTGGAAAGCCATAATGCGCCACCTCTTCTCAACGCCTCAACGCTTCATCCATTCCTCTCGACGCCCTTCTCTCGTGTGGAAATTTTTCTTCACGACTTGGAGAGCTCTCGGCCAAGTGGAGAAAACATCTCATCCTCTTGAATCGATCAAAGACCCTTGAAGCACCTTGCTAGCACAAGGATCTCAAGGAGTAGGCGGCATCACCTTGTGTGCGCACCTTTTGGAGGAGTTTCATTCGAGTCTCTTCTTCCTTGACGCCATCCAACACATGGCTTCGGTATGATTATCTTTCGATCTTCATGCTTCTTGAAAGTTGATCATATGAATGTATAGCATCTGATCTTCATGAAACCCTACTTCCGCTGCAAAAGAATGACATGCGCCACCTTTAGGGTTTCACCCCCTTGCGCTCCCCCTTGAAGGGGACCCAACACTAACATGACTCATGCTCACTATCCAAGATAGTCTATAACCATTATGTTTCAAATGATATTGAACTACCTCAAAACAATGCCAATCATCATTTAGAAACACAAGTGATCTCAAGTCAGAGGAAATATGCCACTTGTTTGCATATAAGGATTATTCACATTGTGACAAGCAATTGAATATCCTAAGTAGGGTCTGTCCAGTACATCCAATGTACCCATGAGTCTACATCTTATTCCATGCTCGAAGCATCCTATAAGATTAGAACACATATTAGTCTCAATCATATCAAGGCTGTCTCATGTTCACCAAGATATCTCGACTAAGGACAAAATTGCATGTCAGCCAAGCTGAACAGCATTGAGACATTATTCAGAAGTATACATATTGCAGCAGATGATGTAACAACCTGAATAACAACCATTGCCTTTATAAACATAGAGTTTATACATGATACTGAAATAATCCCAAGGCCTCAAACATTAGCCTTAAGGGCATACCCCAACAATCTCCCACTTGCACTTAATCTAATGGTTGAGAAATCTCAAACCCATATTATTACAGTGCTTCTCATGCTTCTGCTGCGCCATAGGCTTTGTAAGCGGGTCAGCTAGATTGTCATCTGTATGAACCTTGCAGACTTTGATCTCGCCACGATCAATGATCTCCCGGATCAAGTGAAACCTTCTCTGTATGTGCTTGGACTTCTGGTGCGACCGTGGTTCCTTTGATTGTGCTATAGCTCTAGTGTTATCACAGAAGATAACCAAAGGATCTGCACTCGAAGGAATAACACCAAGTTCCTGAACAAACTTACGAATCCACACTGCCTCCTTGGATGCTTCTGAGGCTGCAACATACTCGGCTTCTGTTGTGGAATCAGCAACAATTGACTGTTTGAAACTTTTCCACACCACTGCTGCTCCATTCAAGCTAAAAACATAGCCTGATTGCGATCGGAAATCATCCTGGTCAGATTGGAACGAAGCGTCAGTATATCCTTCAATACTGAGTTCTTCCTGACCTCCATATATCAAGAACATATCTTTGGTCCTCCGAAGATATTTCAAAATGTTCTTGACTGCAATCCAATGTGCCTTCCCTGGATTACTTTGGAATCGACTGGTCACGCTTAACCCGTAAGCAACGTCTGGGCGAGTACACAACATCGCATACATAATGGACCCAATAGCCGAAGCATAAGGCGTATTGTCCATTTCATCTTTCTCAGTCTGTGTTTGTGGACACTGACTCTTTGAAAGATTCAGACCATGTCTGACTGGAAGATATCCTCTTTTAGAATTTTCTAAATGGAATCTCTCCAGGACATTATCGATGTAAGTACTCTGGCACAGCCCGAGAAGCCTCTTTGATCTATCTCTGTAGATCTTCACACCTAATACATAGGCTGCTTCTCCTAAATCTTTCATCTGGAAACATTTTCTTAACCATGCCTTAACCGCATGTAGTTCAGGAATATCGTTTCCAATGATTAAGATATCATCGACGTAGAGGACTAGGAAAGTAATCACGCTCCCACTAAACCTCTTATATACACACGGGTCATCTTCATTGTTGATGAAACCAAATTCATAGATTGATTCATCAAAACGAATATTCTAGCTTCTTGATGCTTGTTTAAGTCCATAAATGGACTTCTTTAATTTGCATATTTTATGACGATCTGATGGATTAGTGAAACCTTCAGGTTGTGTCATATACACATCCTGTTCTAGTTTTCCATTAAGGAAAGCGGTCTTCACGTCCATTTGCCAGATCTCATAATCATAATATGCCGCTATCACGAGAATAATCCGAATAGACTTGAACATGGCTACAGGAGAGAAAGTTTCATCATAATCTATCCCGTAGATTTGTTTGAAACCTTTCGCAACTAGCCTGCCTTTATAGGTAACCACGTTACCATCCATGTCAATCTTCTTCTTGAAGATCCATTTACAGCCTATAGGGATTACTCCCGGAGGCAGATCAACCAAATCCCAAACTTGGTTATCTGACATGGAGTCCATCTCGGCTCGCATAGCTTCAAGCCATCTCGCTGATTCCGGTCCACTGACCGCATCCGCATAAGTGAGGGGTTCATCATCAATGATGTAGACTCCGTCATAGCGCTCAGGCTGTCGACGGATCCTTCCCGATCTTCGCGGTTCCCGTGATATCTGAGCCTCAGGTTGTTCAGTAACCTGATCTACTGGCTCAGGCTCATCCAACTGTGCTTGACTACTTTGTCCTTCTTCTGGATTCTCATCCAGCTTTATTTCTCTCCCACTGGCTTCTTGCAGAAGAAATTCTTTCTCAAGAAAAATAGCCGTCCGAGTAACAAATACTTTGTTCTCTTTGGGATCGTAGAAATAATAACCCTTAGTTTCTTTAGGGTAACCGACAAAGATACATTTCTCAGATCTGCTCTCTAGTTTCCCAGAGGCGAGCTTTTTGACATAAGCCTCGCCACCCCAGATCTTAACAAATGTCAAGCTTGGCTGTTTCCCATACCATAACTCATATGGAGTCTTTGAAACGGCCTTGGATGGCACTCGGTTTAGTACCTTTGCAGCTGTTTCCAGTGCAAATCCCCAAATGGAGTAAGGTAGAGTAGCCTGACTCATCATAGAACGAACCATATCCAGTAATGTTCTATTTCTCCTCTCGGACACACCATTGCATTGTGGTGTTCCTGGCGGAGTGAGCTGTGAGATAATCCCACACTCCTTCAGATAGTCAGTAAACTCATGACTCAAGTATTCTCCACCTCGATCTGAGCGAAGTGCCTTGATATTTCGGCCTAGCTGATTCTGTACTTCATTTTTGAACTCTTTGAACTTGTCAAAAGATTCACTCTTATGTCTCATTAGATCGACATAACCATACCTACTGAAATCATCAGTAAAGGTAATGAAGTATGTGTTGGGGTATGCCCTTAAGGCTAATGTTTGAGGCCTTGGGATTCCATGAGTATCATGTATATAAACTCTTTTGTTTATAAAGGCAATGGTTGTTATTCAGGTTGTTACATTGTCTGCTGCAATAAGTGTACTTCTGAATAATGTCTCAAAGCTGTTCAGCTAGGCTGACATGCAGTTAAGTCCTTAGTCGAGATATCTTGGTGAACATGAGACAGCCTTGATATGATTGAGACTAATGTGTGTTCTAATCTTATAGGATGCTTCGAGCATGGAATAAGATGTAGACTCATAGGTACATTGGATGTACTGGACAGACCCTATTAGGATATTCAATTGCTTGTCACAATGTGAATAATCCTTTTGCTACAAGTGGCACATGTCCTCTGACTTGAGATCACTTGTGTTTCTAAATGATGATTGTCATTGTTTTGAGGTGGTTGAATATCATTTGAAATATAATGATTATAGACTATCTTGGATAATGATCTTGAGTCAGGTTAGGGCACTAGTGATAGATAAAGGATTGCCGTCTCCTTGTTTAAGGAGTGTGATGTTCTGAAGGGGCCCCCCTTAAATGAGATGATTGAGAAAGTGTATGGCCATACCCAGGTGACTATGTTCATCTGGTCTAATCATGCTCATCATATTGGAGTTACAGGCTTGACACGCTTGTCCAATAAGAACATCCAGTGGCAAAGGACACATGCATGCCTAGTGAAGTGGATTCACACTTGTGCCGTGGTTTGGGTGTGGTCTTGGAAGACTCTTTCCTTTATATCGGGAGACAGTGATGTGTTGCTAGATACCCCTCACTGATCGTGATAACGTGAGTTATCGTTACCGACATTTAAAGGAAACCCTCAGGGTCGCACAATTTGATGATATGGCTTACTTAAGTCAGATCGTGTGGACTGAATTGTTTCAGTTCAGTTTAAAGGGATTTAATCTCTGATTGTAAGTGAGATCTGGTCTGATCATGTTTGATTGGTTAGGGCTCAAGATCGGTAAGCTTCGATCGAGAGAGTTGATGCTAGATCGGTGAGATCAGTAGCATCAAAAGATGAACGGTCAGATCTTGAACCTTAGGGTTTAATTTGATCTGGACCAATTCTTGGGCTGATTTGGTTTGGTCGTTGGACCAACTAAATTGAACCGGCTCATATGTGAGCGCTTGGTTCATATGAGAGAAGAGATATGCGGTTGGTTCACTTCATGTGAACGCATAACGCATGTATTGAAGTCTTGCTAATTTTGGCATTTCGGTTTTTCCAATGTGATGAACGTCTCAACGTTCGATCACAAGACTTCTCTAACGCTCGTCTCCCTTTCGCTCTTGACGAAACACACACTCTTGCGTGGTGTAAGTTGACGAGAAGAAGGATCAGCCAAGATAGACTTCATCATCCCCTTCCATTCGACAAGGAAGCTTGGGTGTCTTGCTAGCACAAGGGACGCCAAGGAAGTAAGCGATCTTCATCTTGCGTGTGAACTTTTGGAGGAGATCAAAGTTGCTCTCTTCTTCCAACGCACCATCCAAGCGATGGCCATGGTATGGATCTTATCCAATCTTTGCAAGTTGATCATTGAAACATACATGCGATCATAGAAAACCTAGATTCCGCAAGAAAAGGTTTTACATGCGCCTATTATGGTTTGCGCCCCCCCTCTTGAAAGGGGTACTCACAATAGGTTTGCGCCCCCCTCTCAAAAGGGGTTCTCACAATTGGTATCAGAGCTGCGGTTGTATGTATGGTTATATGATTGCTTTGTGATCCTTGTTTGCGCTCTAGTATAGATCTTTTTTACATGCGAAACTACATGCTAAGTTTTAGGTGTTGGCGCATGTGTTTTGTTCATGTTTTTGCATGATCTTGTTGGCGCATGTTTAGTTTGTTGAATGGTATTTCATTAAAACTTGTTTACTTGCGTGCAAACAATTAGATCTATATGCGCTTACTATAAACCCTTAGACGGGTTGATGGGGTTGAAGTCACCCTCTAGGTTAGATCCAATAGTCTGATCAGACCATCTGACAGCCTAGATGGATCGACCAGATGGCACCTGTGCGCAAGCACAAGGTGGCTATAGGTCGATTGCATCACAGGCGTGTAGCGAGGTCTGGTTGAGACAACCAGTGAACACACATGAGTTAGGCCCGGGGTCACACCCGCTTGCCAGAACTCATGTTGGTTGTTCAGCCCTTGGCGCATGCATGGTTGACCATTAGGTCAACTCGAGTCAGTTAGGACTTGGTGCATGCAAGGGCATGGATCTAACTAGATTGATGAGTGGATCCCTATCAATGGACCGTTGTAAGGTTGTAGGGCACATAAGGAAATTAAAATTGATGCCTATGGGGTTTTCAAAATTTTATTTTCTTTGTAAGGGATCACATGATGATTGATTGATGCCATATGCTTGTTTATTTCATCTTATGTGGGATGCCCAATTTAATGTGTGCTGTGCTGGGGCCTGCGATCCTGGAATTAAACTTGTAAATTAATTTGTTTTGTGATCTGCGAATCACATTTTTAATTAATTTATTGTATAATTGACCTGCGAGTCAAGCTTGTCTAGATAGATCAAAATGTATTTTGATTAGACAAGAGCTCAAAAGCACACATTGCAGAGGCGCATTCATCTGGTGGGCGCACCTGAGCTGCATTGAGCGCTAGGGCCCTGGGTTGGACCAGATGAGATGCAAAAGACCCAAGAAGCAAGTGAAGACTTAAGATAACTTAAGGTCTTACTTAGGGTTCATGGGCTTTTACCACATAAGATCAGCATGCTTTCTATTTATTGCTTTTATAATTAGAATTGCATGAGTTTATCTTCTGCTATAGCCATAGGATTTGCCTGATAGTAAGAAGATAAAAGACCGTTAAAATCCAACACATAAATATCAAGCTCGTAAGCCTTCTGACGCGAAACCTCACTGTTCTGACTATCGTTGGAGCCGTGTTGTACCCACTCAGTGGGCACGTCCATCTATCTTCAGACGGTGCGGGATTTCACCTGCGTGTTACAGAGAAGGGATTTATCGCTTCTCGTTGCTCAGCATAGCACGTGGTGGTCCAGGGAGTAGGTCGGGTCAGCTTGACCATGTAGGCTACATATGTGGCGCATATGGTAGCACATGGAGGCAGCCATCTGCGGGGTCAGAGACTGTGTTGTACCAACTCAGTTGGCACAGTCGGCTGGATTGCCCAGATGAAGGGGAATCGCACGGGTTGGCGATTGGCAGGGACTGCCTACCAGAAATTAGTACTCGTACTCTCTGTGCATCTTATCTCGCCTGAGCGGGACGCGGAGACCAAGTATGAAATCTGGATCCCATCTCACTAAAAGAGTATTACTCTTTCGGACTGTTTTACTGGATTTTTCAGTCAGATAAAATAGTGAGAAAAAGAATCTTTCTTAAGTCCTGGATTGATTCTAAACATTGATACTGACTTTGCTGTTCTTGCATTGTTGTAGATTCCTGCAGCAACGAACACCATGAGCTTCAATGTGCGATCCCTACTGGAAAGGGAGAAGTTTGCTGGGCCAAACTTCTCAGACTGGTTCGGACACCTTAAGTTCGTTCTTAAGGCAGAGAGGAAACTGTATGTCCTCGAGACGGCTGTGCCGCCTCAACCCACTGCGAACGCCGCAAGGGCGGTTCGTGATGCCTATGAAAAGCACGTCAATGATAGCATTGATGTCGCTTGCCTGATGCTAGCGTCTATGACGCCACCGCTGCAGCGTCAGCATGAGGATATGTCAGCTATAGAGATTATAGCGAACCTCAACATGCTGTATGCTGCACAGGCGAGGACAGAACGCTATAATCTGACAAAGCTTTTCTTTCAGAGCAAACTGGCTGACGGGAGCCCAGGGGGAGCTCACGTGCTCAAGATGATTGGGCACAAGGAGGCTCTGGAGAAACTGGGGCATACCATCAACCAGGAGCTTGCTGTAGACATTATTCTGCAGTCTCTCCCGCCCTCTTTCGATGCGTTCATTATTAACTTTAATATGAACAAAATCGATTGTACTCCGGCAGAGCTGCTGAATATGCTCTTGACTACTGAGGAGACTCTGAAGGGAAAGCCTTCAACCTCTGTCTTAATGGTTCCTTCCAGGAACAAGAAGAAGGGGAAGAAGGGCAAAGCCCCTATCAAGAGTTACAGCAAGGCTCTGAAACAGAAGGTTAAGCGGTCAAAGGACAATAGGTGTTTCCACTGTGGCCAGCTGGGTCACTGGAAAAAGGACTGTAAAGCGCTCCAAGGAGATAAGAGGGGAAGCATCCCTTCTGGCTCAGGTATATACGTGACGGAAGTCATGATTTCATCTTCTTCTATTTCATGGGTGTTGGACACTGCATGTGGAGTTCACATTTGTTCAAATGTACAGGAACTCAAGAGAAGAAGACAGGTGGGACAGCATGAGGTGGACCTACGAGTTGGAAACGGGGCACGGGTTGCTGCTGTTGCTGTAGGGGATTATTACATCTCATTACCATCTGGCATTGTATTAGAATTAAACAATTGTTATTTTGTACCCAGTATTACCAAAAATATTATCTCTATTCCTGCTCTTGTCAGGAAAGGGTTTTCCTTTGAATGCAAGATTTCAAAGTGTTATCTTACTCTTGATAATATTGTTTATGCTACTGGTTCAATTAACAATGGGTTATTCATGTTGGACATGGAATATTCTATACAAAATATTGATAATAAGAAAGCCAAGTATGCTGATGACAGCACCTTGTTATGGCATAGTCGTTTAGGCCATATTAACAAGAAGCGCATTAAGCGGTTGCATGATCATGGACTGCTGGGATCATTCTCCTATGAGGAGATTGATACATGCAAAGCTTGTTTATTGGGTAAAATGACGAAGTCTCCTTTTCCTAACAAAGGTCAAAGGGCTTCAGGTTTACTTGACCTAATACACAGTGATGTGTGTGGGCCATTTAGTAAACATGCCAGAGGTGGCTATCAGTACTTCATTACCTTTACTGATGATTTCAGGAGATATGGTTATGTCTATCTTATGAGACATAAGAGTGAATCTTTTGACAAGTTCAAAGAGTTCAAGAATGAAGTACAAAATCAGCTAGGCCGAAATATCAAGGCACTTCGTTCTGATCGAGGTGGAGAATACTTGAGTCATTCGTTTACTGACTATCTAAAAGAGTGTGGGATTATCTCACAGCTCACTCCGCCAGGAACACCGCAATGGAATGGTGTGTCCGAGAGGAGAAATAGAACGTTACTTGATATGGTTCGTTCTATGATGAGTCAGGCTACTCTACCTTACTCCTTTTGGGGATTTGCACTGGAAACAGCTGCAAAGGTACTAAACCGAGTGCCATCCAAGGCAGTTTCAAAGACGCCATATGAGTTGTGGTATGGGAAACAGCCTAGCTTGACATTTATCAGGATCTGGGGTTGCGAGGCTTATGTCAAAAAGCTCGCCTCTGGGAAACTGGAGAGCAGATCTGAGAAATGCATCTTTGTCGGTTACCCTAAGGAAACTAAGGGTTATTATTTCTACGATCCCAAAGAGAACAAAGTATTTGTTGCTCGGACGGCAATATTTCTTGAGAAGGAGTTTCTTCTGCAAGAAGCCAGTGGGAGAGAAATAAAGCTGGATGAGAATCCAGAGGAAGGACAAAGCAGTCAAGCACAGTTGGATGAGCCAGAGCCAGTGGATCAGGTTATTGAACAACCTGAGGCTCAGATATCACGGGAACCGCGTAGATCGGGAAGGATCCGTCGACAGCCTGAGCGCTATGACGGAGTCTACATCATTGATAATGATGAACCCCTTACTTATGCGGATACGGTCAGTGGACCGGAGTTAGCTAGATGGCTTGAAGCTATGCGAGCCGAGATGGACTCCATGTCAGATAACCAAGTCTGGGATTTGGTTGATCCGCCTCCGGGAGTAATCCCTATAGGCTGTAAATGGATCTTCAAGAAGAAGATTGACATGGATGGTAACGTGGTTACCTATAAAGGCAGGCTAGTTGCGAAAGGTTTCAAACAAATCTACGGGATAGATTATGATGAAACTTTCTCTCCTGTAGCCATGTTCAAGTCTATTCGGATTCTTTTCGCGATAGCAGCATATTACGATTATGAGATCTGGCAGATGGATGTGAAGACCGCTTTCCTTAATGGAAAACTGGATGAGGATGTGTACATGACACAACCTGAAGGTTTCACTAATCCAGCAGATCGTCATAAAATATGCAAGTTAAAGAAGTCCATTTATGGACTTAAACAAGCATCTAGAAGCTGGAATATTCGTTTTGTTGAATCAATCTCTGAGTTTGGCTTCATCAAGAACGAGGATGACCCGTGTGTATATAAGAGGTTTAGTGGGAGCGTGATTACTTTCCTAGTCCTCTACGTCGATGATATCTTAATCATTGGAAACGATATTCCTGAAATGCATGCGGTTAAGGCATGGCTAAGGAAATGTTTCCAGATGAAAGATCTAGGAGAAGCAGCCTATGTGTTAGGTGTGAAGATCTACAGGGATAGATCTAAGAGGCTTCTCGGGCTGTGCCAGAGTACTTACATCGATAAAGTCCTGGAGAGATTCCATTTAGAGAATTCTAAAAGAGGGTATCTTCCAGTCAGACATGGTCTGAATCTTTCGAAGGGTCAGTGTCCACAAACACAGACTGAGAAAGATGAAATGGACAATACGCCTTATGCTTCGGCTATTGGGTCCATTATGTATGCGATGTTGTGCACTCGCCCAGACGTCGCTTACGGGTTAAGCGTGACCAGTCGATTCCAAAGTAATCCAGGTCAGGCACACTGGATTGCGGTCAAGAACATTTTAAAATATCTGCGGAGGACCAAAGATATGTTCTTGATATATGGTGGTCAGGAAGAACTCAGTATAGAAGGATATACTGACGCTTCGTTCCAGTCGGACCAGGATGATTTCCGATCGCAATCAGGCTATGTCTTTAGCTTGAATGGAGGAGCGGTGGTGTGGAAAAGTTTCAAACAGTCAACTGTTGCTGATTCCACAACAGAAGCCGAGTATGTTGCAGCCTCGGAAGCATCCAAGGAGGCAGTGTGGATTCGTAAGTTCGTGAGAGAACTTGGTGTCGTTCCTTCGAGTGCTGATCCTTTGGTTATCTTCTGTGATAACACTGGAGCAATCGCACAAGCAAAGGAACCACGGTCGCACCAGAAGTCCAAGCACATACAGAGACGGTTTCACTTGATCCGGGAGATCATTGATCATGGCGAGATCAAAATCTGCAAGGTTCATACAGACGACAATCTGGCTGACCCGCTTACCAAGCCTCTGGCGCAGTAGAAGCATGAGAAGCACTGTAATAATATGGTTTTGAGATTTCTCAACCATTAGATTAAGTGCAAGTGGGAGATTGTTGGGGTATGCCCTTAAGGCTAATGTTTGAGGCCTTGGGATTCCATGAGTATCATGTATATAAACTCTTTTGTTTATAAAGGCAATGGTTGTTATTCAGGTTGTTACATTGTCTGCTGCAATAAGTGTACTTCTGAATAATGTCTCAAAGCTGTTCAGCTAGGCTGACATGCAGTTAAGTCCTTAGTCGAGATATCTTGGTGAACATGAGACAGCCTTGATATGATTGAGACTAATGTGTGTTCTAATCTTATAGGATGCTTCGAGCATGGAATAAGATGTAGACTCATAGGTACATTGGATGTACTGGACAGACCCTATTAGGATATTCAATTGCTTGTCACAATGTGAATAATCCTTTTGCTACAAGTGGCACATGTCCTCTGACTTGAGATCACTTGTGTTTCTAAATGATGATTGTCATTGTTTTGAGGTGGTTGAATATCATTTGAAATATAATGATTATAGACTATCTTGGATAATGATCTTGAGTCAGGTTAGGGCACTAGTGATAGATAAAGGATTGCCGTCTCCTTGTTTAAGGAGTGTGATGTTCTGAAGGGGCCCCCCTTAAATGAGATGATTGAGAAAGTGTATGGCCATACCCAGGTGACTATGTTCATCTGGTCTAATCATGCTCATCATATTGGAGTTACAGGCTTGACACGCTTGTCCAATAAGAACATCCAGTGGCAAAGGACACATGCATGCCTAGTGAAGTGGATTCACACTTGTGCCGTGGTTTGGGTGTGGTCTTGGAAGACTCTTTCCTTTATATCGGGAGACAGTGATGTGTTGCTAGATACCCCTCACTGATCGTGATAACGTGAGTTATCGTGTGGACTGAATTGTTTCGGTTCAGTTTAAAGGGATTTAATCTCTGATTGTAAGTGAGATCTGGTCTGATCATGTTTGATTGGTTAGGGTTCAAGATCGGTAAGCTTCGATCGAGAGAGTTGATGCTAGATCGGTGAGATCAGTAGCATCAAAAGATGAACGGTCAGATCTTGAACCTTAGGGTTTAATTTGATCTGGACCAATTCTTGGGCTGATTTGGTTTGGTCGTTGGACCAACTAAATTGAACCGGCTCATATGTGAGCGCTTGGTTCATATGAGAGAAGAGATATGCGGTTGGTTCACTTCATGTGAACGTATAACGCATGTATTGAAGTCTTGCTAATTTTGGCATTTCGGTTTTTCCAATGTGATGAACGTCTCAACGTTCGATCACAAGACTTCTCTAACGCTCGTCTCCCTTTCGCTCTTGACGAAACACACACTCTTGCGTGGTGTAAGTTGACGAGAAGAAGGATCAGCCAAGATAGACTTCATCATCCCCTTCCATTCGACAAGGAAGCTTGGGTGCCTTGCTAGCACAAGGGACGCCAAGGAAGTAAGCGATCTTCATCTTGCGTGTGAACTTTTGGAGGAGATCAAAGTTGCTCTCTTCTTCCAACGCACCATCCAAGCGATGGCCATGGTATGGATCTTATCCAATCTTTGCAAGTTGATCATTGAAACATACATGCGATCATAGAAAACCTAGATTCCGCAAGAAAAGGTTTTACATGCGCCTATTATGGTTTGCGCCCCCCTCTTGAAAGGGGTACTCACAATAGGTTTGCGCCCCCCTCTCAAAAGGGGTTCTCACAGTATGAATAGCCACCTCTTGTATGTTTACTAAATGGCCCACACACATCACTGTGAATGAGGTCAAGTAAACCTGAAGCCCTTTGACCTTTGTTGGAAAAAGGAGACTTCGTCATTTTACCCAATAAACAAGCTTTGCATGTATCAAGCTCCTCATAGGAGAATGATCCCAGCAGTCCATGGTCATGCAACCGCTTAATGCGCTTCTTGTTAATATGGCCTAAACAACTATGCCATAGCAAGGTGCTGTCATCAGCATACTTGGCTTTCTTAATATCAATCTGTTGTATTGAACATTCCATGTCCAACATGAATAACCCATTGTTAATTGACCCAGTTGAAAGTCCCCTAAAAAGGGGGCGAAACCCTAATAGGCGCAATCAGAGGGTTTAACACAGCGGAAGAAAGGATTTCTAGATCGATTGCATGCTTGTCATATGATCAACTTTGATAAACTTGTATACATCAAAAGATACATACCGATGCCATTTCTTGGATGGCGTCTTGGAAGCAGAGATCGAAAGGGCTCTCCTCCAAAGCGTGCGCACACAAGATGAATCTTGGCTTCTCCTTGTCGCTCCTTGTGCTAGCAAGGTTTTCCAAGTCTCCTGATCGAATGGAAAGAAAAGGGATGTTTTCTTTGCTTGGCCGAATCCACTCCAAAGCGTCAAAGCTTTAACATACAAGAGTGTGTCGAGAGGGGTGGGCGAGAGGCGAGAATAGAGCTTGCTCTCTACAAACGTGAGACGTGGTCTCAACTTGAGATCATGGCTTCTAAAAATAGCAAACCACCTCTCAATGCGACCATGGGTTTACCCCAAGCGCATTTTTGCTCTCCCCTTTGAACCATGCGCTCACATGATGAGCCGGTTCATTTTGGTTTGGTTCAAAGACCAATTAACCCAAGCCTTTGGTCTAGATCTCATTAAACTTAAAGGTTCAAGATCTGACCGTTCATCTCTTGATGCTCTTGATCTCACCGATCTAGCATCAACTCTCTCGATTAAAGCTTACCGATCTCAAGCCCTAATCAATCAAACATGATCAGACCAGATCTCACTTACAATCAGAGTTTAAATCCCATTAAACTGAACCAAAACAATTCAGTCCACACGATCTGACATAAATAAGCCATATCATCAAATTGTACGACCCTAAGGGTTTCCTTTAAATGTCGGTAACGATAACTTACGTTATCACGATCAGTGAGGGGTATCTAGCAACACATCACTGTCTCCCGATATAAAGGAAAGAGTCTTCCAAGACTACACCCAAACCACAGCACAAGTGTGAACCCAAGTCACTTGACATATGTGTTTCCTTTGCCACTGGATGTTCTTATTGGACAAACGTGTCAAGCCTGTAATTTCAATATGATGAGAATGATTAGATCAGATGAAACATAGTCATCTGGGTATGGCCATACACTTTCTCAATCATCTCATCCAGGGGGCCCCTATAGAACATCACACTCCAATCAAGGAGACGGCAATCCTATATCTATCACTAGTGCCCTAACATAACTCATGTTCATTATCCAAGATAGTCTATAACCATTATGTTTCAAATGATATTGAACTACCTCAAAACAATGTCAATCATCATTTAGAAACACAAGTGATCTCAAGTCAGAGGAAATATGCCACTTGTTTGCATACAAGGATTATTCACATTGTGACAAGCAATTGAATATCCTAACTAGGGTCTGTCCAGTACATCCGACGTACCCATGAGTCTACATCTTATTCCATGCTTGAAGCATCTTATAAGACTAGAACACATATTAGTCTCAATCATATCAAGGCTGTCTCATGTTCACCAAGATATCTCGACTAAGGACAATACTGCATGTCAGCCAAGCTGAACAGCATTGAGACATTATTCAGAAGTATACATATTGCAGCAGATGATGTAACAACCTGAATAACAACCATTGCCTTTATAAACATAGAGTTTATACATGATACTGAAATAATCCCAAGGCCTCAAACATTAGCCTTAAGGGCATACCCCAACAATCTCCCACTTGCACTTAATCTAATGGTTGAGAAATCTCAAACCCATATTATTACAGTGCTTCTCATGCTTCTGCTGCGCCAGAGGCTTTGTAAGCGGGTCAGCTAGATTGTCATCTGTATGAACCTTGCAGATTTTGATCTCGCCACGATCAATGATCTCCCGGATCAAGTGAAACCTTCTCTGTATGTGCTTGGACTTCTGGTGCGACCGTGGTTCCTTTGCTTGTGATATTGCTCCAGTGTTATCACAGAAGATAACCAAAGGATCTGCACTCGAAGGAACAACACCAAGTTCCTGAACGAACTTACGAATCCACACTGCCTCCTTAGATGCTTCTGAGGCTGCAACATACTCGGCTTCTGTTGTGGAATCAGCAACAATTGATTGTTTGAAACATTTCCACACCACTGCACCTCCATTCAAGCTAAAAACATAGCCTGATTGCGATCGGAAATCATCCTGGTCAGACTGGAATGAAGCGTCAGTATATCCTTCAATACTGAGTTCTTCCTGACCTCCATATATCAAGAACATATCTTTGGTCCTCCGAAGATATTTCAAAATGTTCTTGACCGCAATCCAGTGCGCCTTACCTGGATTACTCTGGAATCGACTAGTCACGCTTAACCCGTAAGCGACGTCTGGGCGAGTACACAACATCGCATACATAATGGACCCAATAGCTGAAGCATAAGGCGTATTATCCATTTCATCTTTCTCAGTCTGTGTTTGTGGAAACTAACTCTTTGAAAGATTCAGACCATGTCTGACTGGAAGATATCCTCTTTTAGAATTTTCTAAATGGAATCTCTCCAGGACTTTATCGATGTAAGTACTCTGGCACAGCCCGAGAAGCCTCTTAGATCTATCTCTGTAGATCTTCGCACCTAATACATAGGCTGCTTCTCCTAAATCTTTCATCTGGAAACATTTTCTTAACCATGCTTTAACCGCATGTAGTTCAGGAATATCGTTTTCAATGATTAAGATATCATCGACGTAGAGGACTCGGAAAGTAATCACGCTCCCACTAAACCTCTTATATACACACGGGACATCATCATTCTTGATGAAACCAAATTCACAGATTGATTCATCAAAACGAATATTCCAGCTTCTTGATGCTTGTTTAAGTCCATAAATGGACTTCTTTAATTTACATATTTTATGACGATCTGATGGATTAGTGAAACCTTCAGGTTGTGTCATATAGACATCTTCTTCTAATTTTCCATTAAGGAAAGCGGTCTTCACATCCATCTGCCAGATCTCATAATCATAATATGCCGCTATCGCAAGAATAATCCGAATAGACTTGAACATGGCTACAGGAGAGAAAGTTTCATCATAATCTATCCCGTAGATTTGTTTGAAACCTTTCGCAACTAGCCTGCCTTTATAGGTAACCACGTTACCATCCATGTCAATCTTCTTTTTGAAGATCCACTTACAGCCTATAGGGATTACTCCCGGAGGCGGATCAACCAAATCCCAAACTTGGTTATCTGACATGGAGTCCATCTCGGCTCGCATAGCTTCAAGCCATCTCGCTGATTCCGGTCCACTGACCGCATCCGCATAAGTGAGGGGTTCATCATCAATGATGTAGACTCCGTCATAGTGCTCAGGCTGTCGATGGATCCTTCCCGATCTTTGCGGTTCCCGTGATATCTGAGCCTCAGGTTGTTCAGTAACATGATCTACTGGCTCAGGCTCATCCAACTGTACTTGACTACTTTGTCCTTCTTCTGGATTCTCATCCAGCTTTATTTCTCTCCCACTGGCCTCTTGCAGAAGAAATTCCTTCTCAAGAAAAATAGCCGTCCGACCAACAAATACTTTGTTCTCTTTGGGATCGTAGAAATAATAACCCTTAGTTTCCTTAGGGTAACCGACAAAGATACATTTCTCAGATCTGCTCTCCAGTTTCCTAGAGGCGAGCTTTTTGACATAAGCCCCGCAACCCCAGATCTTGATAAATGTCAAGCTTGGCTGTTTCCCATACCATAACTCATATGGAGTCTTTGAAACGGCCTTGGATGGCACTCGGTTTAGTACCTTTGCAGCTGTTTCCAGTGCAAATCCCCAAAAGGAGTAAGGTAGAGTAGCCTGACTCATCACAGAACGAACCATATCCAGTAAGGTTCTATTTCTCCTCTCAGATACACCATTCCACTGCGGTGTTCCTGGCGGAGTGAGCTGTGAGATAATCCCACACTCCTTCAGATAGTCAGTAAACTCATGACTCAAGTATTCTCCACCTCGATCTGAATGAAGTACCTTGATATTTCGGCCTAACTGATTCTGTACTTCATTCTTGAACTCTTTGAACTTGTCAAAAGATTCACTCTTATGTCTCATAAGATAGACATAACCATACCTACTGAAATCATCAGTAAAGGTAATGAAGTTTGAATAGCCACCTCTGGCATGTTTACTAAATGGCCCACACACATCACTGTAAATGAGGTCAAGTAAACCTAAAGCCCTTTGTCCTTTATTAGAAAAAGGAGACTTCGTCATTTTACCCATTAAACAAGCTTTGCATGTATCAAACTCCTCATAGGAGAATGATCCCAGCAGTCCATGATCATGCAACCGCTTAATGCGCTTCTTGTTAATATGGCCTAAACGACTATGCCATAGCAAGGTGCTATCATCAGCATACTTGGCTTTCTTAATATCAAATTGTTGTATTGAACATTCCATGTCCAACATGAATAACCCATTGTTAATTGATCCAGTAGCATAAACAATATTATCTAATGAAATATAACACTTTGAAGTCTTGCATTCAAAGGTAAACCCTTTCCTGACAAGAGCAGGAATAGAGATAATATTCTTAGTTATGCTCGGTACAAAATAACAATTGTCCAGTTCCAATACAAGACCAGATGGTAAAGAGATGTGATAAACTCCTACAGCAACAGCATCAACCCGTGCCCCGTTTCCTACTCGTAGGTCCACCTCATGCTGTCCCACCTGTCTTCTTCTCTTGAGTTCCTGTACATTTGAACAAATGTGAACTCCACATGCAGTGTCTAACACCCATGATATAGAAGAAGAAACCATGACCTCAGTCACGAAAATACCTGAGCCAGAAGCGAAAGAGTTGATTCCCTTCTTCTCTCCTTGGAGCGCTTTACAGTCCTTTTTCCAGTGACCTAGCTGGCCACAATGGAAACATCTGTATTCCTTTGACCGCTTGACCTTTTGTTTCAGAGCCTTGTTGTAGCTCTTGACAGGGGCTTTGCCCTTCTTCCCCTTCCTTTTGTTCCTTGAAGGAACCATTAGGACAGAGGATGAAGGCGTTCCCTTCTCACGAGACTGAGTTTGCTCAGTAGTCAAGAGCATGTTCAGTAACTCTGCAGGCGTACAGTCGATCTTGTTCATATTAAAATTAATGATGAACGGATCGAAAGAGGCCGGGAGAGACTGCAGGATGATGTCTACAATAAGCTCCCACTGGAGCCTCCTTGTACCCAATCATCTTGAGCACGTGAGCTCCCACTGGACTCCCTTCAGTCAGTTTGCTCTGAAAGAAAAGTTTCATCAAATTATAGCGTTCAGTCCTTGCCTGTGCAGCATACAGCAGCTTGAGGTTTGCTATAATTTCTATAGCTGACAAATCCTCATGCTGACGCTGCAGCTGTGGCGTCATAGACGCTAGCATAAGGCAAGCGACGTCAATGCTATCATTGACATGCTTTTCATAAGCTTCCCGAACCGCCCTTGCGGCGTTCGCAGCGGGTTGAGGCGGTATAGCCGTCTCGAGGACATACAGTTTCCTCTCAGCCTTAAGAACAATCTTAAGGTGTCCGTACCAGTCTGAGAAGATTGGCCCAGCAAACTTCTCCCTTTCGAGTAGGGATCGCACATTGAACGCTGTGGTGTTCGTTGCTGCAGTAATCTACAACAATGCAAGAACAGCAAGGTCAGTATCAATGTTAGAATCAATTCAGGACTTAAGAATGATTCTTTTCTCACTATTTTATCTGGCTGAAAAATCCAGCAAAACAGCCCGAAAGAGTAAAACTCTTTTAGTGAGATGGGATCCAAATTTCATACTTGGTCTCCGCGTCCCGCTCAGGCGAGATAAGATGCACAGAGAGTACAAGCACTAATTTCTGGTAGGCAATCCCTGCCAATCGCCAACCCGTGCGATTCCCCTTCATCTGGGCAATCCAGCAGACTGTGCCAACTAAGTTGGTACAACACAGTCTCTGATCCCACAGATGGCTGCCTCCATATAGCTACCATATGCTCAATATGTAGCCTACATGGTCAAGCTGACCTGACCTACTCCCTGGACCACCACGTGCTATGCTGAGCAACGAGAAGCGATAAATCCCTTCTCTGTAACACGCAGGTGTAATCACACACCGTCTGAAGATAGATGGGCGTGCCCACTGAGTGGGTACAACACGGCCCCAACGATAGTCAGAACAGTGAGGTTTCGCATCAGAAGGCTTACGTGCTTGATATTTAACGTTGGATTTCAACGGTCCTTTTATCTTCTTACTATCATTCAAACCCTATGGTGATAGCAGAAGAATAAATCATGCAGTTATTAAATTACTTAAACAGTAAATTAAAAGCATGATGATCTTATGTGGTAAAAGCCCATTAAGCCTGAGTAAGACCTTAATTAACTTAAGTCTTCACTTGAGCTCTTCATGGGTCTTTAGCATTTCATCTGGCCCAACCCGGGCCCAAGCGCCCACTGCAGCTCAGGTGCGCCCACCAGGTAAAATGCGCCTGTCCTAGAGTCGAACCCTAGACCTCCCACTGGTGAAGCCACTTGCTGCATGCGCCTCTGCCATGTGTGCTCTGTGCTCATGTCTGATTAAATTACAATTTAATCTATCTAGACATGATTGACACGCAGGTCAATTACACTTTATAAATAATTAAAATGTGATGCGCAGATCACAATAAAAATTTACAATTTATAATCCAGGCACGCAGGCCCCAGCACAGCACACATTAATCGGGCAGCCCACATAAGATTAAATAAACATTCAATCATGTTATACAAACATCATGTGATTCAAACAAGAAAATAAATTTTTTTGAAAATCCCATTGGCATCAATTTTATTTCCTTATATGCCCTACTCCCTTACAACGGTCCATTAATATGGATCCACTCATCAGACCTAGTCAGACCCACTGCCCTTGCATGCACCAAGTCCTAACTGACTTGAGTCGACCTTATGGTCAACCATGCATGCGCTGGGCTGAACGACCCTCATGAGTTATGGCAAGCGGGTGTGACCCCGAGCCTAACTCATGAGCGTTCACTGGTTGTCTCAACCAGACATCGCTACACGCCTGTCTGCAGTCGACCTATAGACACCTCATGCTTGCGCATAGGTGCCATCTGGTCGACCCATCTAGGCTGTCAGATGGTCTGATCAGACTGTTGGGTCTAGACTCGATTGATGACTTCAACCCTAATAAGCCGTCTAAGTTATTAAAGCAGACGCATTAGATCTAATGAGGAGCGCGCAAGTAATTTTGTTTTGACAAAAACAACAAGCACCAACATTCATGCGCCAACAAAAATATACATCAAGTTTCGCATATCATGTAGATTCGCATGTAAACAGCCATTAGATCAAGTATAAGGGCAAACATGAATCACATATTAAGATCAAGCAATCATATGATTCAAACATAAAACGCATGCTCTGATACCAATTGAAAGTCCCCTAAAAAGGGGGCGAAACCCTAATAGGCGCAATCAGAGGGTTTAACACAGCGGAAGAAAGGATTTCTAGATCGATTGCATGCTTGTCATATGATCAACTTTGATAAACTTGTATACATCAAAAGATACATACCGATGCCATTTCTTGGATGGCGTCTTGGAAGCAGAGATCGAAAGGGCTCTCCTCCAAAGCGTGCGCACACAAGATGAATCTTGGCTTCTCCTTGTCGCTCCTTGTGCTAGCAAGGTTCTCCAAGTCTCCTGATCGAATGGAAAGAAAAGGGATGTTTTCTTTGCTTGGCCGAATCCACTCCAAAGCGTCAAAGCTTTACCATACAAGAGTGTGTCGAGAGGGGTGGGCGAGAGGCGAGAATAGAGCTTGCTCTCTACAAACGTGAGACGTGGTCTCAACTTGAGATCATAGCTTCTAAAAATAGCAAACCACCTCTCAATGCGACCATGGGTTTACCCCAAGCGCATTTTTGCTCTCCCCTTTGAACCATGCGCTCACATGATGAGCCGGTTCATTTTGGTTTGGTTCAAAGACCAATTAACCCAAGCCTTTGGTCTAGATCTCATTAAACTTAAAGGTTCAAGATCTAACCGTTCATCTCTTGATGCTCTTGATCTCACCGATCTAGCATCAGCTCTCTCGATTAAAGCTTACCGATCTCAAGCCCTAATCAATCAAACATGATCAGACCAGATCTCACTTACAATCAGAGTTTAAATCCCTTTAAACTGAACCAAAACAATTCAGTCCACACGATCTGACATAAGTAAGCCATATCATCAAATTGTGCGATCCTAAGGGTTTCCTTTAAATGTCGGTAACGATAACTTACGTTATCACGATCAGTGAGGGGTATCTAGCAACACATCACTGTCTCCCGATATAAAGGAAAGAGTCTTCCAAGACTACACCCAAACCACAGCACAAGTGTGAACCCAAGTCACTTGACATATGTGTTTCCTTTGCCACTGGATGTTCTTATTGGACAAGCGTGTCAAGCCTGTAATTCCAATATGATGAGAATGATTAGATCAGATGAAACATAGTCATCTGGGTATGGCCATACACTTTCTCAATCATCTCATCCAGGGGGCCCCTTTAGAACATCACACTCCAATCAAGGAGACGGCAATCCTATATCTATCACTAGTGCCCTAACATGACTCATGTTCATTATCCAAGATAGTCTATAACCATTATGTTTCAAATGATATTGAACTACCTCAAAACAATGTCAATCATCATTTAGAAACACAAGTGATCTCAAGTCAGAGGAAATATGCCACTTGTTTGCATACAAGGATTATTCACATTGTGACAAGCAATTGAATGTCCTAACTAGGGTCTGTCCAGTACATCCGACGTACCCATGAGTCTACATCTTATTCCATGCTCGAAGCATCCTATAAGACTAGAACACATATTAGTCTCAATCATATCAAGGCTGTCTCATGTTCACCAAGATATCTCGACTAAGGACAATACTGCATGTCAGCCAAGCTGAACAGCATTGAGACATTATTCAGAAGTATACATATTGCAGCAGATGATGTAACAACCTGAATAACAACCATTGCCTTTATAAACATAGAGTTTATACATGATACTGAAATAATCCCAAGGCCTCAAACATTAGCCTTAAGGGCATACCCCAACACCAGTAGCATAAACAATATTATCAAAAGAAATATAACACTTTGAAATCTTGCATTCAAAGGAAAACCCTTTCCTGACAAGAGCAGGAATAGAGATAATATTCTTAGTTATGCTCGGTACAAAATAACAATTGCCCAGTTCTAATACAAGACCAGATGGTAAAGAGATGTGATAAACTCCTACAGCAACAGCAGCAACCCGTGCCCCGTTTCCTACTCGTAGGTCCACCTCATGCTGTCCCACCTGTCTTCTTCTCTTGAGTTCCTGTACATTTGAACAAATGTGAACTCCACATGCAGTGTCCAACACCCATGAAATAGAAGAAGAAACCATGACTTCAGTCACGAAAATACCTGAGCCAGAAGCGAAAGAGTTGCTTCCCTTCTTCTCTCCTTGGAGCGCTTTACAGTCCTTTTTTCCAGTGACCTAACTGGCCACAATGGAAACATCTGTATTCCTTTGACCGCTTTACCTTTTGTTTCAGAGCCTTGTTGTAGCTCTTGACAGGGGCTTTGCCCTTCTTCCCCTTCCTTTTGTTCCTTGAAGGAACCATTAGGACAGAGGATGAAGGCGTTCCCTTCTCACGAGACTTAGTCTGCTCAGTAGTCAAGAGCATGTTCAGTAACTCTGCAGGCATACAGTCGATCTTATTCATATTAAAATTAATGATGAACGGATCGAAAGAGGCTGGGAGAGACTGCAGGATGATGTCTACAACAAGCTCCTGATTGATGGTGTGTCCCAGTTTCTCTAGAGCCTCCTTGTACCCAATCATCTTGAGTACGTGAGCTCCCACTGGACTCCCTTCAGTCAGTTTGCTCTGAAAGAAAAGTTTCATCAAGTTATAGCGTTCAGTCCTTGCCTGTGCTGCATACAGCATCTTGAGGTTTGCTATAATTTCTATAGCAGATAAATCCTCATGCTGACGCTGCAGCTGTGGCGTCATAGACGCTAGCATAAGGCAAGCGACGTCAATGCTATCATTGACATGCTTTTCATAAGCTTCCCGAACCGCCCTTGCGGTGTTCGCAGCGGGTTGAGGCGGTATAGCCGTCTCGAGGACATACAGTTTCCTCTCAGCCTTAAGAACAATCTTAAGGTGTCCGTACCAGTCTGAGAAATTTGGCCCACCAAACTTCTCCCTTTCCAGTAGGGATCGCACATTGAACGCTGTGGTGTTCGTTGCTGCAGTAATCTACAACAATGCAAGAACAGCAAGGTCAGTATCAATGTTAGAATCAATTCAGGACTTAAGAATGATTCTTTTCTCACTATTTTATCTGACTGAAAAATCCAGCAAAACAGCCCGAAAGAGTAAAACTCTTTTAGTGAGATGGGATCCAAATTTCATACTTGGTCTCCGCGTCCCGCTCAGGCGAGATAAGATGCACAGAGTGTACAAGCACTAATTTTTGGTAGGCAATCCCTGCCAATCGCCAACCCGTGTGAGTGGGTACAACACGGCCCCAACGATAGTCAGAACAGTGAGGTTTCGCGTCAGAAGGCTATCGTGCTTGATATTTAACGTTGGATTTTAACGGTCCTTTTATCTTCTTACTATCATTCAAATCCTATGGTGATAGCAGAAGAATGAATCATGCAATTACTAAATTAATTAAACAGTAAATTAAAAGCATGATGAACTTATGTGGTAAAAGCCCATTAAGCCTATGTAAGACCTTAATAAACTTAAGTCTTCACTTGAGCTCTTCATGGGTCTTTAGCATTTCCTATAGCCCAACCCGGGCCCAAGCGCCCACTGCAGCTCAGGTGCGCCCACCAGGTAAAATGCGCCTGTCCTAGAGTCGAACCCTAGACATCCCACTGGTGAAGTCACTTGCTGCATGCGCCTCTGCCAAGTGTGCTCTGTGCTCATGTCTGATTAAATTACAATTTAATCTATCTAGACATGATTGACTCGCAGGTCAATTACACTTTATAAATTAATTAAAATGTGATGCGCAGATCACAATAATAATTTACAAAAAATCATCCAGGCACGCAGGCCCCAGCACAGCACACATTAAATTTAGGCAGCCCACATAAGATTAAATAAACACTCATCATGTTATACAAACATCATGTGATCCAATCAAGAAAATAAAATTTTTTTGAAAAACCCATTGGCTTCATTTTATTTCCTTATGTGCCCTACTACCTTACAACGGTCCATTAATAGGGATCCACTCATCAGACCTAGTCAGACCCACTGCCCTTGCATGCACCAAGTCATAACCGACTTGAGTCGACCTTATGGTCAACTATGCATGCGTAAAGGCTGAACGTCCCTCATGAGTTCTGGCAAGCGGGTGTGACCCCGGGCCTTAATCATGAGCGTTCATCTGGTTGTCTCAATCAGACATCGCTACACGCCTTTCAGCAGTCGACCAATAGCCACCTCATGCTTGTGCATAGGTGCCATCTGGTCGACCCATCTAGGCTGTCAGATAGTCTGATCAGACTGTTGGGTCTAGACTGGATGATGACTTCAACCCTAATAACCCGTCTAAGCTTTTGAAGTAGGCGCTTAGATCTAATGAGGGGCACGCAAGTAAAAGAGTTTGGGTAAAACAACTTGAACAAGCGCCAACATGAAACATGCGCCACCAAAAGTAAAACATACAAGCATGTAGTTTTCGGCATGATCATTATCTTAGATCTACTTATCAGCGCAAACATGGATCACATTAAGCAATCATATGAATCATACAAGGAACGAGGCTCTGATACCAATTGAAAGTTCCCTAAAGGGGGCGAAACCCTAATCATGCAGATATAAAAAAAAACTTGCATGGGCGGAATCTAGGGCTTCCTAGGATCGCATGTATGTTCATAGATTAACTTAATAAGTTTGTATAGATCAAGAAGGGATCATACCATAGCCATTGCTTGGATGGCGTCTTGGAAGAAGAGGGCGATGTGGCTCTCCTCCAAAGGTGACGCACACAAGATGGGTGATCGCCTACTCCTTGTCGTTCCTTGTGCTAGCAAGGATCTCCAAGTCTCCTGATCGCTTGAAGGGAAGATGAGATGCTCTCCTTGGCTTTGTCAAGTCCTCTCCTTGGCGTCAAGACTCACCCATGAGAGAGAGAGGCGACAAGAGGAAGAGGCAAGCGAGAATAGAGCAATTGCTCTCGAACGTGAGGCGTGCTCTCTATTTTGGAAAGCATGACTTCCAAAAATAGTAAACCCTCACACGTTCAAGTGTTCACGCCAAGTGAACAAATCGCAACCTTCTCCTCTTTGAACCATGCGCTCACTTGATGAGCCGGTTCAATTGGATTTGGTTCAAAGACCAAATTAAACCAAGCATTGGTCTAGATCAAATTAAACCATAAGGAGCAAGATCTAACCATTCATCTCTTGATGCTCTTGATCTCACCGATCTAGCATCAATTCTCTCGATCGAAGCTTACCGATCTCAAGCCCTAATCAATCAAACATGATCAGACCAGATCTCACTTACAATCAGAGTTCAAATCCCATTAAACTGAACCAAAACAATTCAGTCCACACGATCTGACATAAGTAAGCCATATCATCAAATTGTGCGACCCTAAGGGTTTCCTTTAAATGTCGGTAATGATAACTTAAGTTATCACGATCAGTGAGGGGTATCTAGCAACACATCACTGTCTCCCGATATAAAGGAAAGAGTCTTCCAAGACTACACCCAAACCACAGCACAAGTGTGAACCCAAGTCACTTGACATATGTGTTTCCTTTGCCACTGGATGTTCTTATTGGACAAGCGTGTCAAGCCTGTAATTCCAATATGATGAGAATGATTAGATCAGATGAAACATAGTCATCTGGGTATGGCCATACACTTTCTCAATCATCTCATACAGGGGGCCCCTATAGAACATCACACTCCAATCAAGGAGACGGCAATCCTATATCTATCACTAGTGCCCTAACATGACTCATGCTCACTATCCAAGATAGTCTATAACCATTATGTTTCAAATGATATTGAACTACCTCAAAACAATGCCAATCATCATTTAGAAACACAAGTGATCTCAAGTCAGAGGAAATATGCCACTTGTTTGCATATAAGGATTATTCACATTGTGACAAGCAATTGAATATCCTAAGTAGGGTCTTGAAAGTCCCCAGAAGGGGGCGAAACCCTAAAGCATGGCGCGTATAAAATTTTTAAGCAGCGGAAGAGGGTTTCTAGGGGATCGGATTCATGCATAACATATGATCAACTTGTTAAACCGATTGCAAACATAGAAGATGTCATACCGATGCCATTTCTAGATGGCGACTTGGAAGCAGAGAGCGATAGGGATCTCCTCCAAAGGATGCGCACACAAGATGAAGAAGTCGCCTACTCCGATGGTGCTCCTTGTGCTAGCAAGGTTCCAAGAGGTCCTTGTCGTATGGAAGGGAAGAGAGAACCTTTTCTTTGCTTGGCTATTTGCTTCTTGTCGTCAACCCCAAAAACACTCGAATGAGAGAGCCACGCGAGGAAGGAGCGACAATAGGCGTGAAGAGAAGCTATCGTGAGGCGTGGTCACGATTTGGAAACATGGTTTCCAAAAATAGTAAACCACTCTCTTCATGCGACCATGGGATTACCCCAAGCGCATACTCCTCTCCACTTGAACCATGTGCTCACTTGATGAGCTGGTTCAATTTCAGTTTGGTCCAAGACCAATTAACCCAAGCGATTTGGTCTAGATCACAATTAAACCCTAAGGCTCCAGATCCAACCGTTCATCTCTTGATGCTCCTGATCTTCACCGATCTAGCATCCATTCTCTCGATCGAAGCTTACCGATCTCAAGCCCTAATCAATCAAACATGATCAGACCAGATCTCACTTACAATCAGAGATTAAATCCTTTCAAACTGAACCCAAACAATTCAGTCCATACGATCTGACTTAAGTAAGCCATATCATCAAATTGTGCGACCCTAAGGGTTTCCTTTAAATGTCGGTAACGATAACTCACGTTATCACGATCAGTGAGGGGTATCTAGCAACACATCACTGTCTCCCGATATAAAGAAAAGAGTCTTCCAAGACTACACCCAAACCACAGCACAAGTGTGAATCCACTTCACAAGGCATGCAAGTTTCCTTTGCCACTGGATGTTCTTATTGGACAAGCGTGTCAAGCTTGTAGCTCCAATATGATGAGCATGATTAGATCAGATGATCATAGTCACCTGGGTATGGCCATACACTTTCTCAATCATCTCATCCAGGGGGGCCCCTTTAGAACATCACACTCCAATCAAGGAGACGGCAATCCTATATCTATCACTAGTGCCCTAACATGACTCAAGTTCACCATCCAAGATAGTCTATAACCATTATGTTTCAAATGATATTGAACTACCTCAAAACAATGACAATCATCATTTAGAAACACAAGTGATCTCAAGTCAGAGGAAATGTGCCACTTGTTGCAATCAAGGATTATTCACATTGTGACAAGCAATTGAATATCCTAGTAGGGTCTGTCCAGTACATCCAATGTACCCATGAGTCTACATCTTATTCCATGCTCGAAGCATCCTATAAGATTAGAACACATATTAGTCTCAATCATATCAAGGTTGTCTCATGTTCACCAAGATATCTCGACTAAGGACATTACAGCATGTCAGCCTAGCTGAACACCATTGAGACATTATTCAGAAGTATATGTATTGCTGCAGATAATATAACAAACTGAATAACAACCATTGCCTTTATAAACATAAGAGTTTATACATGATACTGTTACAATCCCAAGGCCTCAAACATTAGCCTTAAGGGCATACCCCAACAGGTCTGTCCAGTACATCCAATGTACCCATGAGTCTACATCTTATTCCATGCTCGAAGCATCCTATAGGATTAGAACACATATTAGTCTCAATCATATCAAGGCTGTCTCATGTTCACCAAGATATCTCGACTAAGGACAAAACTGCATGTCAGCCAAGCTGAACAGCATTGAGACATTATTCAGAAGTATACATATTGCAGCAGATGATGTAACAACCTGAATAACAACCATTGCCTTTATAAACATAGAGTTTATACATGATACTGAAATAATCCCAAGGCCTCAAACATTAGCCTTAAGGGCATACCCCAACACAAAGTAGTCTCAGCAATATGCAGGCTGACGTCTCCAACATGGAATGAAGTTTCACGCCAGGCTCTCCTGTCTTCATGCCAAATCTTCCAGCCATGTAGCAGATTGGAAATGTGCTTGATTGGCCAAGCAATCCATGAAAGATCTTGTCGATTATCCTAGCCAACGGAAATACAAGGTGAAAAACCCTTTTAATCCAACACATCCAACTGCACTTGCAAATCTGAGCCTTCTCCACCATCAAATTCAGAATCATCCAAGGGCTTAAGAGGCATTTGCTAAATTACTGACGTTGAGGGAAGAGCTTTAAAGTGTTTTGTATGTTGTTCATGCATCATAGTGCATTTTGTTGAATGCCCTTGAAAATTTTGGTTGTGTTAGCATGTGATTTTCCATGCCGAGTGTTGTTCGTGTGCATGTTCCTTCCGCTGAGCATTTGAGCTTCATCTTCCTTGTGTGCTGCAAAGTTCTTCACGTCTGCGAGTGAAGGGCTGAGTTTCCATCTGCCTCCTAAGTGAAGACGTGGCTGAAAGGGGTGCTACTGAAGATCTTAACAAGACCAACTAAGGACCCATGTGTTAGTTTTGGGAGGCTTGGAACTTGTTTCCGTTTCAGCTTCCTTTGTCGTACTTGATAAGATTGTAGATCATTTAATTACATACTACTAGCTTCATCGCTAAGATACAGGAGCCAGGGGAGTCAAAGAAAGGGGATTTGGCCCCCATCCCTAAAGGGGGGCCTTGGGTGACACCCTTCCTCCTTAACTATTATCTTTAATTTACATGTTCTAAAATCTGCTGTGATTTTACTTACATTACCTTGTTGTTGACTGAGCTCCATACCTAAGGACGATCTAGACTAAAACCCCTTAAACTTGGCCCTACATTAGCGGCATCAGAGGACACCTTAGGTGCTCTGTTCATGTTTCGAATTTCTACAAAGCTGTGATTTTCTAGATTTTCTTCTGAAAGGGTATCTTCACCTATTGGACTTTTTGAACCTGTTGGATTCTCTATTGAGAAGTTTTATGAAAGTTGCTGGAGTCAAGGATCTATCTAAGTAATAGGTAGCATCCTTATTTAGCCACTGTTACGTCAGAAAAGTCTGGTTACAAAAAGAGCTGTGATTTTTCTGGAAGATCAACTACTGAATATCTGTTTGCATTTTCTGAAAGTTGTTGAAGTCCAGGATCTATGTAAGTGATAGATAGCATCCTCATTCAGCCACTATTCACATCTAAAAACCTGGGAACATCTGGGCCAATGCTTGAGTTTTCTAATCTAGCAGAAAAGTTTAGGCTGAGGACTAAGAACAATCTAGAATGGGATCTAACTCACCTAATAGGTAGGTTCCATTTCAATTTCTCCCTTCAACCGCAATCTGGCTGTCCTGCTAAATTTCTGCACTAGTCGAACCATTCTTTGGGTAGTGTATTGTAGCTTACTGATTTTTTACTACTTTAGAAGTTTCTGCAATTTCTAGCCTAAACTTGAAAGTTCTCTCACTTGATAGGGCAACCTCTAGATAAGGCTTGATAACAATCTGGATTGGGACCTAACTCAACTAATAGGTAGGCCTCAGTCCAGATCTAATAGACTCAAGCCTTGATTTTCTACTGAAATCGGTGTAAGCACTGTTGCTTACCACCATCTGAAATTTTCTGTGTGGATCTCGGCAGCTGCTTCAATCATAGCATCTGCTGTAGTCTTGCCTCTGCTACACATTTACTCCTGTTGTTTACTGCTGTGTTTGGGCACATGTACAATCCATTGCAATTCCTGAACATTGACACTTCACATCCTCTGAAAATTCAGCCAAGATTGGTACTATGTTGATAGTTGAATTGAATCTTGCTCTCTGATTTTATTATTGAATCTAAATCTTATACTAGCTGTGAACTTCAATATCTATTAGTACTCTGCATCCCATGGTTTTAAATCCCTAAACCCTGCTGATTTCCACAATTGCTAAAGCAATAGCACTTGTTGAATTCAGCCTATTAACCCAGAATTTTTCAGCCGAGACTTGCAGGTGTTGAAAGCTGAAATTGCTTTTCTAAAGCTGTATACTAGCTTGAGTTTAGACAATCTACAAAGTTTAATCTCCACACTTGTTGTTACCATCTGTATTGCTAAATATTTTGGCATTTACCATCTGAATTCCTTGAGTCTACATTTTGGTTTCTACATGCCTAGCTGCTCTGAACTGCAAATCTGAAACTACACTACAATTGCTGAACATTGCCGCACTTGGTTGTAACTGAACCTAAATTAGGTTCGATCTAAATTTTGATTGACTGCTAGCTTCTCACATTCACATCTAGGGTAACTTGAACATGACAATTACTTTATTACTTGTTGCTGACCAACACTAGGATATTTTTTGCTGAATTCCACTTCTTGCCGGGTACCCTTAAACAAATTCTATTTACCATATTTCACTGTAGCTGAGAATATCCAACAACTTAGTAGCCTACTCTTAATGGGGTTTTATGTGTTTTGTTTGCTGACATTTAAGGCTTAATGTTTGATGAAAGAAACCTGTGGTTGCCTAAGTAATAGGCAATCCACATCGGGATTTGAACTTCCTAGTTTGAAAATTACTCATCTTAATCTTTCCCTACAACTTGATTGCAAAATTTCTAAAAAGAAAGTTAAAAAATAATACAATTATTGTGGGTTTCATTTTAGTTCTCTATGGTTTTACTCTAAAAATCTTGTTCTTTATGGATTTCTTTGCCTTTATCAAAATTTCAACCAAAGCTTGTTGATTGTGTACTTATTGAATAGTTTGATATTATGTTTGTTCGTTCTTCCACAATGATGTACAATAAGAGAGGTTTGAATGAAGGAAAGCCTAAATTGAAACAACCATCCATTGCTACCATAATCAACGAACTTAACAATATTTCAAATTCCAAAATGACCTAACTTCAAAGGTGGAAAACTTAGAGCCCCTCAAAGAATATGATAGAAGGTATACATTTCAAAGTACACACCTAGTGAAATCTATGATCAACCTTCTAGAGACCCCCGTACATTTGACGGAAACCAAGATTCTCATGCTTTTTTAGAATGGCTTAAGCTTATTCAACATGCTTTTGAGGAAAATGCTATACCTAAATATAGTGAGACAAGTTATGCTCAATCTTTTCTACGTGGTCCTGCTCGGATTTATTGGCAGAAAGTTGAAGAATATACTATGCCACCAATCACTACAAGGGAGGATATGAGTTGGAAGCTAAGAGAGAGATATATATCCCCAAGCTATAAGAAACGAATATGATCAATTATGTAATTTAACCCAAGGTAGTGACTCTGTGACCAAGTATATGAGTAGGTTTGATGATTTATTCTTTAGGTGTAATTTCTACAAGGAACCATGGTCAAAACTAAATAGGTTCATAAATGGTCTGAGGGAAATTAGGCAACCTTTAATGACTCACTCCATTAGAAATTTAGATGATGCCCATCAACATGCACATAGGATTGAGTATAAGATAAATTTAACTAATAAGAGGCAAGCTGAACATGTTATGACTCTATCAAAAGCTAAGGATAACCCATCTATCTTCCTCAGTCCAAAGGCACAAACCAATGATCCATTACTTAGAGTTAATTATTGGTATATATGCCCTAGGACCTAGTTTTGGTCCATCTTTGTACTACTTAACTCTGATACTTATATATCATTCTGGCATTGTCATTATCTAGGTTTGTTTACATCTGCGATTATGTACTTACATAATAATGTCCCTCGAGACAGATTGGATCTGTGCTCAAATGGTTGTCCCCAGTCAATGTACCTGAGTGGATATGGGACAGCTCTGGTACTTGTGAGATTGGTATATGGGCTGGTTAGGCACGAGGTGTTAATGCAGGCATATGGGTATATCATTGGTGGATATACTAGACCGACCCGCTGTGAGGCTCTGACTTGGTGTCATGAGTTATCCTCACAAGTGATAGGAGAAGCATTGATCCCTAGACTTGAGGTCATTGACCATTCTATATGGTAAGGGACATGCTTTGATACAACTTAACACCTCACCGTAGTTGAGAGGTCATAACGGTTGTCATTGAGCATGTTACGACGTATATGAGAATATCAATGTACAGACAGAGGATTTGCCCCTTCCTAAGGGAAGCTTGATATCCATAGAGCTCCTCTATGGTTCTATGACTGAAAGTGTATGACCATACCTAGGTGAGAACCTGATTTAGTTATAACCATGTGATTGTGAAAACAAGTGGTGACACACTTATCCAATAGGAAATCAATTCAGTAAAGAGACTGTAATGCATCTGTACCTAGTTGCGATGATGGGGATGCCGATGTCGATATCCATTCCGATGACTTGGGTAGCATCAATGCACTGCTAGGTGCCACTCACTACTTTTGGTGACCTTAGGTCAACACTGCCAACGTCAGAGGAACCTACAGGGTCGCACACCTTCATACTCGAGTTCTCGTATTGATTAGGAAGCCTTATGATCGAGTTATTCGATAGCTCAGATCAATTTGGGAGATTTCATCAGCACCAATGGGCCTGATGAGATGGAAGAGAGTTATTGGAGCCAAACTTCATTTTTGGCAGGTTGACCCGAAATTGACCAAGATTGGCTACATATGGATCAGGGTTGCATTGGATTGGATCCAATTGCTTAATCAACCCATATAATGAAGTTTGGGCTGACGCATTACCCAATGAGGCCCAATAACAAGTTGTCACGATGAGGCAATAGGCTAAAAGGGTATAATGGGGAGAAAAGCTAACCCCATTGGCGCCAAGGGCATAATGGGGTGTGCATGGTGCAATTTGCTCCCTTTGGAAGGAATTGGTGCCTCCCTTTTGTGCTTAGATGAAAAGCTTGCCTCTAAGGCAAGGCTTGAGGCGTCTAAGGCATGGTAGGCTTCTATGGTAAGTCTTGGGTAATTGCAAGGAGTTTATGGAAAAGTCTTGGAGACTTTCCATAGCCATAAACCCTAATTGCCACCTCACCATTAACCCTAGCTGCCCCCTCTTGATTGTTTGCGCCTCCACCCCTTTCTTTGGCCACCCCTTCCTTCTATTATTAGAAGGATGCGTGAGCTCCTTCATGCGATAATCTTGGCGTGAACAAGGAGCAATGGGGCGAGAGCACTGGAGGCATTGGCGCAAGTTCTCTTCCTCTAGCCGCAAGCACGTGTTCTTCTCCTCCTCATGGGGCATGAAGCACTTCTCTTTGACGGCATCATCTTCTTCCCTTCTTCTTCATTGGCGCTTATCCTTGTTGGTGGCGCAAGGCTTGAAGAAGTTAGACTAAGGCTTGGATCTTCTTCCAGAGGCTAGCACCGGGCGAGGAAGAAGAGAACTCGAGGCATCTGTGTGTGTGAGACTGCAGAGGGCACACGTTTGGGCGCCTACCTCGACATCGGCATCACCTTGCTCTAGGTATTTTCTATCTTATCGTGTCGACCCCCTCGGAAGAGATCTTCATGGGGTTTCCCAACAGTGGTATCAGAGCTACTTGCGAGCCTCGAATGTTGTACTTTTATGCTTTTCCATGCTCACATGCCATGTTTCAATTTTCGCAAATTGCATGATCACATGGCGCACAATTTTTCTAAGTAGGAAAAATTGTAGTTTCTTGTTCATATCAACTTTTCAATCTCTTTTGGATTTTTCGGTTATTTTTCTTGCTTGATTTAAATATCAAAGGTGCACGTAATTTTATCAAGTAAGACGGGCATTTTGTCTTCGGACTAACCGGGTCTCTTGATCTAACAAAATTGCTAGCCGAAGGATCCATGAAATCATCATGAAAAATTAATCGCAAATAACCAAAAGATTTGTGATAAGAAGATGAGGAAAAGATACTTGTTTTATGAAAAAGTAAAATTTCAGATTTTATGTTTTTCATGAGCATGTAGAATTGCATGTGTAAATACCTTGTTTGTGAATAATGTTGTGGTCCTGAGTCAAGCCCCTTTGCATGCCTGTATTGTATCCTTGTGCGGCTTATGTGCCATCTTTTTCTTTTTTTTTATAATTACTTAAGATGAAGATTAGGGGTTGCCATGGTGCATGCATGCTTGCTTGTGCATCTTGCATGGTGGCGCAAGAAGCACTCTTCCTAGATGGCACATGGTAAGTGGCGCAAATTGATTTTGCCGAGCCTTAGGGCTTGTGTGCTAGGTCTCTTGGCCCTTACATGGTGGCGCATCACACTTGGAAGAAGACCCATGGAATTGGCCGAATCCATGATGGTGTTTCTAGGGTTTCCCTATAGAGTACCTCTAGGGTTTGAGAGCTAAACCATGGAAAGGAGGACCTTGGAGCCAACCTTGAAGACCAAGCTAGAGGTCGGCTAGGCTAGGTCTAGTTATAGGGGCTTGAGTCCTAGGTCAAGAGTTGAACCTCCTTTTGGCATGGGTTGGTTCAATGTGTTGAATGGGTCATAATCACATCATTCTTTTACTATTTCTACTAAAGCATGCCTGTGATGTTTTATCGTTATGTTATCACTGTAGGATTGCATGTCCGTAATGTTAGACATAAGATAAACCTCAGATGATGAGACCTGAAAAACCCTCAATCAAAATATCAAGTCTAGTAGCCTTCTAACGCGTAGCCCTCACTAAGCTATCGATTAGTGGAGTTGTGAACTATTTTCCACCCTCGTGGGACACACCCACTTATCTTTAGAAAGTGTGTGGTGGCAATAGTTTCCCCAGTCCAGTTTTAACCTGGGCGTGCCTTCGCAAGGAAACTTGTTGGCCCTGGGCAGAACTGTTAGGAATGGACTCGACTATATTTTCATATGTGTTGGGCACACGATGAAACTCTAGAGGCATTGTTGAAAGGTTAGGGTTTCATGTTGTATCCATCCATCACTGTACATGAAATGCCTATACTGTCTCAAAAGGGGAGTTGCTTGGAGCAATCGGCCGACGTGCCCACCTTCAGAAGCATGGGTCACTTTGTGCATCTCATCCCTCCCTCGTGGGACACGAAGCCTCATGTGGAATAAGGATTCCATCTCACTAGGAAATCTTAAATTTACCGATTGACTTTGTGGGTTGTCAATTCGATTAAAATAGTGGGAGCCATGGTCATTTAATACAAATCTAGATTAAATGATCTGAAAGTAGTACGAATCTATTATTTCTTGGTTGTTGTAAAACAATGGCTGTGAGCAATGGCAGATGGTCCCTGCGATCTACCCTGGAAAGGGATAAGTTGGTTGGATCCAACGTACTGGATTGGTATATGAACTTGAGAAATGTGCTCAAGCTCGAGAGGAAGCTCTGTGTCCTAGAGTAGCCAATTCCTGAGCCACTTCCATGCTCGGCGTTAGAGGCTAAGAAGGATGCTTATGATAAGCATCAGGCTGATACTTTGGAGGTTGCTAATTTGATGCTAACCAACATGTCGCCCATGTTAAGAGGGCAATATGAATCTAAGAGTGCCTCTGAGATTATTTCTAATCTAAGGCAGCTCTTTGATGAATTGGTTGAGCTCAACCCTCCTAAGGTTGACATTCAATGTGTTGAGCCGAAAGGCTTAACTAAGACATTAAAAATAAAGATGCACAAAGTTAGGAATAACAAGTGCTACTTCATGTTGTATCCAGCCATCACTGTACATGAAATGCCTATATTGTCTCAAAAGGGGAGTTGCTTGGAGCAATCGGCCGATGTGCCCACCTTCAGAAGCATGGGTCACTTTGTGCATCTCATCCCTCCCTCGTGGGACACGAAGCCTCATGTGGAATAAGGATTCCATCTCACTAGGAAATCTTAAATTTACCGATTGACTTTGTGGGTTGTCAATTCGATTAAAATAGTGGGAGCCATGGTCATTTAATACAAATCCAGATTAAATGATCTGAAAGTAGTACGAATCTATTATTTCTTGGTTGTTGTAAAACAATGGCTGTGAGCAATGGTAGATGGTCAATGCGATCTACCCTGGAAAGGGATAAGTTGGTTGGATCCAACGTACTGGATTGGTATATGAACTTGAGAAATGTGCTCAAGCTCGAGAGGAAGCTCTGTGTCCTCGAGTAGCCAATTCCTGAGCCACTTCCATGCTCGGCCTTAGAGGCTAAGAAGGATGCTTATGATAAGCATCAGGCTGATACTTTGGAGGTTGCTAATTTGATGCTAACCAACATGTCGCCCATGTTAAGAGGGCAATATGAATCTAAGAGTGCCTCTGAGATTATTTCTAATCTAAGGCAGCTCTTTGATGAATTGGTTGAGCTCAACCCTCCTAAGGTTGACATTCAATGTGTTGAGCCGAAAGGCTTAACTAAGACATTAAAAATAAAGATGCACAAAGTTAGGAATAACAAGTGCTACTTCATGTTGTATCCAGCCATCACTGTACATGAAATGCCTATACTGTCTCAAAAGGGGAGTTGCTTGGAGCAATCGGCCGACGTGCCCACCTTCAGAAGCATGGGTCACTTTGTGCATCTCATCCCTCCCTCGTGGGACACGAAGCCTCATGTGGAATAAGGATTCCATCTCACTAGGAAATCTTAAATTTACCGATTGACTTTGTGGGTTGTCAATTCGATTAAAATAGTGGGAGCCATGGTCATTTAATACAAATCCAGATTAAATGATCTGAAAGTAGTACGAATCTATTATTTCTTGGTTGTTTTAAAACAATGGCTGTGAGCAATGGCAGATGGTCACTGCGATCTACCCTGGAAAGGGATAAGTTGGTTGGATCCAACGTACTGGATTGGTATATGAACTTGAGAAATGTGCTCAAGCTCGAGAGGAAGCTCTGTGTCCTCGAGTAGCCAATTCCTGAGCCACTTCCATGCTCGGCCTTAGAGGCTAAGAAGGATGCTTATGATAAGCATCAGGCTGATACTTTGGAGGTTGCTAATTTGATGCTAACCAACATGTCGCCTATGTTAAGAGGGCAATATGAATCTAAGAGTGCCTCTGAGATTATTTCTAATCTAAGGCAGCTCTTTGATGAATTGGTTGAGCTCAACCCTCCTAAGGTTGACATTCAATGTGTTGAGCCGAAAGGCTTAACTAAGACATTAAAAATAAAGATGCACAAAGTTAGGAATAACAAGTGCTACTCATGTGGAGGACCACCTCACATGATAAATGACATAGTGCGACTTCAGAATGAGAAGAAGGGAGGCAAGGCTTGATCTTCATGCTCAGGTATTTATGTTATAGAAGTCAACCTTTCTACTTCTATGTCATGGGTATTGGATACCGTATGTGGAGCTCACAAATATGCAGGGGCTCAAGAAAAGTAGATCGGTGCGGCCTGGAGAGATTGACCTACGGGTTGGAAACGGAGCATAGGTTGCTGCTGTTGTTGTAGGAGATTTGACTCTCTCCTTGCCTTCTGGAGTTCAATTCGAACTAGATCATTGCTATTATGTACCTTCACTCACTAAAAATATTGTATCCATTCCTTGCTTGGCAAAGAAAGGATTTTAGTTTGAAATAAAGGAGAACTCTTGTTCTTTCTCATTTGCAAACATGTTTTATGGGAAGGGTACTTTATGCAATGGGTTATATGTCTTGGACATGGATAGTTCTATATGTAACATAAATAACAAAAGGATCAAACTGAGTGGTTCAGTTGGTGCATTCCTATGGCATTGTCGATTAACCCATATAAACAAGAATCGCATCCAATAACTCTATGCAAATGCGTTGTTAGATTCAAGTTCCTTAGAGGAATTTGATACTTGTGAGCCTTGTTTATTGGGGAAGATGACAAAAGCACCCTTCACCAAGACTGCTGAGAGGGCGCAAGGTTTATTGGATCTTATACACAGTGATGTGTGTGGGCCATTTAGTAAATAAGCTAGAGGAGGATACAACTACTTCATCACATTTAATGATGACTTCAGTAGATATGGATATGTCTATTAGATGAGATATAAGTTTGAATCCTTTGAGAAATTTAAGGAGTTCATACATGAAGTAGAGAACTAGCTTAGTAGATCCATTAAGACTCTTCGATCAGATCGTGGTGGAGAGTACTTGAGTAGTTTGTTCTTTGACTATCTGAGACAGTGTCGGATCCTAACCCAACTCACTCCTCCTGGAACACCTCTGAGAGTCCCCTAAATCTAAGGGGGGCGAAACCCTAAAGTGGCGCAAACATAATATGGGCAGCGGATGCTAGGGTTTCATAGGATCGAAAACATGTCACATGATTAACTTTTAACAACATGTATTCATGATAAGAATTCATACCATAGCCATTTCTGGATGGCGCCTTGGAAACAAAAACGCAAATGCCTTTTCTCCAAAGATGACGCACACAATGAGAAGGCGACTACTTCCTTGGCGACTTTGTGCTAGCAAATCTTCAAGGAGTCCTTCGTATGGAGGATATGAGATCTCTTGCGGCTAGGTCGATGAAGCTCTTGCACCCCTCTTTTCGTGTAGCCTTGTCACCACACGAGAGCGAGAGCCATAAAGAGGCGACGAGTGCAACGTTCTCGTTGAACGTGGGAGCGTGGCTTCTAAAAATAGCAAGCCAAAAACTCGCCTCATACTCTCATGCGATCATGCGTGCACTTCAAGTGAACCAATCGCTCCTCTTTGAACCGAGCCATGGTTCAATTGCATTTGGTTCAAAGACCAAATCAAACCAGCCCAAGCCTTTAGTCCAGATCAAATTAAACCCCTAAGGCTTAAGATCTGACCGTTGATCTCTTGATGCTCTTGATCTCACCAATCTAGCATCAATTCTCTCAATCGAAGCTTACCGATCTCAAGCCCTAATCAATCAAACATGATCAGACCAGATCTCACTTTCAATCAGAGATTAAATCCCTTTAAAACTGAATCCAAACAATTCAGTCCACACGATCTGACTTAAGTAAGCCATATCATCAAATTGTGCGACCCTAAGGGTTTTCTTTAAATGTCGGTAACGATAACTTACGTTATCACGATCAGTGAGGGGTATCTAGCAACACATCACTGTCTCCCGATATAAAGAAAAGAGTCTTCCAAGACTACACCCAAAACACAGCACAAGTGTGAATCCAACTCACAAGGCATACATGCTTCCTCTGCCACTGGATGTTCTTTATTGGACAAGCCTGTCAAGCTCGTAACTCCAATATGATGAGCATGATTAGATCAGATGAACACAGTCATCTGGGTATGGCCATACACTTTCTCAATCATCTCATCCAGGGGGCCCCTTTAGAACATCACACTCCAATTAAGGAGACGGCATTCCTATATCTATCACTAGTGCCCTAACATGACTCAAGCTCACCATCCAAGATAGTCTATAATTATTATGTTTCAAATGATATTGAACTACCTCAAAACAATGACAATCATCATTTAGAAACACAAGTGATCTCAAGTCAAAGGAAATGTGCCACTTGTACACATACAAGGATTATTCACATTGTGACAAGCAATTGAATATCCTAGTAGGGTCTGTCCAGTACATCCAATGTACCCATGAGTCTACATCTTATTGAAAAGACCCCTAACTTTAAGGGGGAGAAACCCTAAACTTGCAATTCTAACAAGCTTTGCGGAAAAAGGGTTTCAAATCAAGATCGGATATGAAAACATATGATCAACTTGAAGCTAGAAATCATACCAATGCCATGGACTTGGAATTCGGCTTGGAAGAAGAGATCAAGTTAGGTCTCCTCCAAAGTGTGCCACACACAAGAAGAAGTTGGCTCACTCCTTGGTGTCGCTTGTGCTAGCAAGTCACCCAAGGAATCTATTCGAATGGAAAGGGATGATGAGAGATCAAGCTTGGCCGAGAGCTCCTCTTGCACCACCCTCCTTCTCGTCGTCCACACCACACTCCCACGAAAGTCCAAGAATGCGTTGAGGAGAAAGGAGCAAACGCATATGCGTTTTGGCATTGAAAAATGAAACCGGCCCTTGATGACATTCCATAAATGGAAGCTCATCAAGTCCATGCGCTCAACTCAACCCAAACGCATTTTAGCATTGAACCATGCGTTCACAATTGTGAACCGGTTCAATCTAAAACGTTCCAATCAATTCGGTTCAATAAACCAAACCGAAAAAGCTCAAGCCAATAGGTCTAGACCAAATTGAACCCCAAGGCTCATGATCTAACCATTCATCTCCTGATGCCCCTGATCTCTCCGATCTGGCATCATCTCTCTCGATCGAAGCTTACCGATCTCAAGCCCTAATCAATCAAACATGATCAGACCAGATCTCACTTACAATCAGAGATTAAAACCCCTTTAAACTGAACCCAAAGAATTCAGTCCACACGATCTGACTCAAGTAAGCCATATCATCATATTGTGCGACCCTAAGGGTTTCCTTCAAATGTCGGTAACGATAACTTACGTTATCACGATCAGTGAGGGGTATCTAGCAACACATCACTGTCTCCCGATATAAAGGAAAGAGTCTTCCAAGACTACACCCAAACCATAGCATAAGTGTGAATCAACTCACTTGGCATACATGATTCCTTTGCCACTGGATGTTCTTATTGGACAAGCATGTCAAGCCTGCAACTCCAATACGATGAGCATGATTAGATCAGATGAACATAGTCATCTGGGTATGGCCATACACTACCTCAATCATCTCATATAGGGGGGGCCCTTTAGAACATCACACTCCTTAAACAAGGAGACGGCAATCCTTTATCTATCACAAGTGCCCTAACCTGACTCAAGTTCACCATCCAAGATAGTCTATAATCATTATGTTTCAAATGATATTGAACTACCTCAAAACAATGACAATCATCATTTAGAAACACAAGTGATCTCAAGTCAAAGGACATGTGCCACTTAGTGCTTACAAGGATCATTCACATTGTGACAAGCAATGGAATATCCGAGTAGGGTCTGTCCAGTACATCCAATGTACCCATGAGTCTACATCTTATTCCATGCTCGAAGCATCCTATAAGATTAGCACTCCTATTAGTCTCAATCATATCAAGGCTGTCTCATGATCACCAAGATATCTCGACTAAGGACATAGAGCCTGTTAGCCTAGCTGAACAGCTTTGAGACATTATTCAGAAGTACACTTATTACAGCAGACAAGGTAACAACCTGAATAACAACCATGCCTTTATAAACTCAAAAAGTTTATTACATGATACTTATACAATCCCAAAGGCCTCAAACATTAGCCTTAAGGGCATACCCCAACAATCTCCCACTTGCACTTAATCTAATGGTTGAGAAATCTCAAACCCATATTATTACAGTGCTTCTCATGCTTCTGCTGCGCCAGAGGCTTGGTAAGCGGGTCTGCCAGATTGTCATCTGTATGAACCTTGCATATTTTGATCTCGCCACGATCAATGATCTCCCGGATCAAGTGAAACCGTCTCTGTATGTGCTTGGACTTCTGGTGCGACCGCGGTTCCTTTGCTTGTGCGATGGCTCCAGTGTTATCACAGAAGATAACCAAAGGATCTGCACTCGAAGGAACGACACCAAGTTCTCTCACGAACTTACGAATCCACACTGCCTCCTTGGATGCTTCCGAGGCTGCAACATACTCGGCTTCTGTTGTGGAATCAGCAACAATTGACTGTTTGAAACTCTTCCACACCACTGCTCCACCATTCAAGCTAAAAACATAGCCTGATTGCGATCGGAAATCATCCTGGTCCGACTGGAACGAAGCGTCAGTATATCCCTCTATACTGAGTTCTTCCTGACCACCATATATCAAGAACATATCTTTGGTCCTCCGCAGATATTTTAAAATGTTCTTGACCGCAATCCAGTGCGCCAAACCTGGATTACTTTGGAATCGACTGGTCACGCTTAACCCGTAAGCGACGTCTGGGCGAGTACACAACATCGCATACATAATGGACCCAATAGCCGAAGCATAAGGCGTATTGTCCATTTCATCTTTCTCAGTCTGTGTTTGTGGACACTGACTCTTTGAAAGATTCAGACCATGTCTGACTGGAAGATATCCACGTTTAGAATTCTCTAAATGGAATCTCTCCAGGACCTTATCGATGTAAGTACTCTGGCACAGCCCGAGAAGCCTCTTAGATCTATCCCTGTAGATCTTCACACCTAATACATAGGCTGCTTCTCCTAAATCTTTCATCTGGAAACATTTTCCTAACCATGCCTTAACAGCATGCAGTTCAGGAATATCGTTTCCAATGATCAAGATATCATCGACGTAGAGGATTAGGAATGTAATCACGCTCCCACTAAACCTCTTATATACACACGGGTCATCCTCGTTCTTGATGAAACCAAACTCAGAGATTGATTCATCAAAACGAATATTCCAGCTCCTAGATGCTTGTTTAAGTCCATAAATGGACTTCTTTAACTTGCATATCTTATGACGATCTGCTGGATTAGTGAAACCTTCCGGTTGTGTCATATACACATCCTCATCCAGATTTCCATTGAGGAAAGCTGTTTTCACATCCATCTGCCAGATCTCATAATCGTAATATGCTGCTATCGCGAAAAGAATCCGAATAGACTTAAACATGGCTACAGGTGAGAAAGTTTCATCATAATCTATCCCGTAGATTTGTTTGAAACCTTTCGCAACTAGCCTGCCTTTATAGGTAACCACGTTACCATCCATGTCAATCTTCTTCTTGAAGATCCATTTACAGCCTATAGGGATTACTCCCGGAGGCGGATCAATCAAATCCCAGACTTGATTATCTGACATGGAGTCCATCTCGGCTCGCATAGCTTCAAGCCATCTAGCTGACTCTGGTCCACTGACCGCATCCGCATAAGTGAGGGGTTCATCATTATCAATGATGTAGACTCCGTCATAGCGCTCAGGCTGTTGACGGATCCTTCCCGATCTTCGCGGTTCCCGTGATATCTGAGCCTCAGGTTGTTCAATAACCTGATCTACCGGCTCAGGCTCATCCAACTGTGCTTGACTACTTTGTCCTTCCTCTGGATTCTCATCCAGCTTTATTTCTCTCCCACTGGCCTCTTGCAGAAGAAATTCCTTCTCAAGAAATATGGCCGTCCGAGCAACAAATACCTTGTTCTCCTTGGGATCGTAGAAATAATAACCCTTAGTCTCCTTAGGGTAACCGACAAAGATGCATTTATCAGATCTGCTCTCTAGTTTCCCAGAGGCGAGCTTTTTGACATAAGCCTCGCAACCCCAGATCCTGATAAATGTCAAGCTAGGCTGTTTCCCATACCATAGTTCATATGGCGTCTTTGAAACTGCCTTGGATGGCACTCGGTTTAGTACCTTTGCAGCTGTTTCCAGTGCAAAACCCCAAAAGGAATATGGAAGAGTAGCTTGACTCATCATAGAACGAACCATATCAAGTAACGTTCTATTTCTCCTCTCGGACACACCATTCCATTGCGGTGTTCCTGGCGGAGTGAGCTGTGAGATAATCCCACACTCTTTCAGATAGTCAGTAAATACATGACTCAGGTATTCACCACCTCGATCAGAACGAAGTGCTTTGATATTTCGGCCTAGCTGATTTTGTACTTCATTTTTGAACTCTTTGAACTTGTCAAAAGATTCACTTTTATGTCTCATCAGATAGACATACCCATACCTACTGAAATCATCAGTAAAGGTAATGAAGTACTGATAGCCACCTCTGGCATGTTTACTAAAAGGCCCACACACATCACTGTGTATAAGGTCCAGTAAACCTGAAGTCCTTTGACCTTTGTTTGAAAAAGGTGACTTCGTCATTTTACCCATCAGACAAGCTTTGCATGTATCAACCTCCCCATAGGAGAATGATCCCAGCAGTCCATGATCATGCAACCGCTTAATGCGCTTCTCGTTTATATGGCCTAAACGACTATGCCATAGCAAGGTGCTGTCATCAGCATACTTGGCTTTCTTATTATCAATGTTTTGTATAGAATATTCCATGTCCAACATGAATAACCCATTGTTAATCGAACCAGTTGCATACACAATATTATCATAAGATAAAACACACTTTGAAATCTTGCATTCAAAGGCAAATCCTTTCCTGACAAGAGCAGGAATAGAGATAATATTCTTGGTAATACTTGGTACAAAATAACAATTGTTTAATTCTAATACAATGCCAGATGGTAAATTAATGAAATAGTCCCCTACAGCAACAGCAGCAACCCGTGCCCCGTTTCCAACGCGTAGGTCTACTTCATGCTGTCCCACCTGCCTTCTTCTCTTGAGTTCCTGCACATTTGAACAAATGTGAACTCCACATGCAGTGTCCAACACCCATGATATAGAAGAAGAAGATAACATGACCTCAGTCACATATATACCTGAGCCAGAAGCGATGCTTCCCCTCTTATCTCCTTGGAGCGCTTTACAGTCCTTTTTCCAGTGACCCAGCTGGCCACAGTGGAAACACCTGTTATCCTTCGACCGCTTCACCTTCTGTTTCAGGGCCTTGCTGTAATTCTTGACAGGGGCCTTGCCCTTCTTCCCCTTCTTCTTGTTCCTAGAAGGAAACATCAAGACAGAGGTTGAAGGCTTACCCTTCAGAGTTTCCTCAGTAGTCAAGAGCATATTCAGCAGCTCTGCCGGCGTACAATCGATCTTGTTCATATTAAAGTTAATAATGAACGCATCGAAAGAAGGCGGAAGAGACTGCAGAATAATGTCCACAGCAAGCTCCTGGTTGATGGTATGCCCAGTTTCTCCAGAGCCTCCTTGTGCCCAATCATCTTGAGCACGTGAGCTCCCACTGGGCTCCCCTCAGCCAGTTTGCTCTGAAAGAAGAGCTTTGTCAGATTATAGCGTTCAGTCCTCGCCTGTGCAGCATACAGCATCTTGAGGTTCGCTATAATTTCTATAGCGGACATATCCTCATGCTGACGCTGCAGCGGTGGCGTCATAGACGCTAGCATCAGGCAAGCGACATCAATGCTATCATTGACATGCTTATCAAAGGCTTCACGAACCGCCCTTGCGGCGTTCGCAGCGGGCTGCGGCGGTATCACCGTCTCGAGGACATACAGTTTCCTCTCTGCCTTAAGAACGATCTTAAGGTGTCCAAACCAGTCAGAGAAGTTCGGCCCAGCAAACTTCTCCCTTTCCAGTAGGGATCGCACATTGAAGCTCATGGTGTTCGTTGCTGCAGGAATCTACAACAAGCAAGAACAGCAAGGTTAGTATCAATGTTTCAGAATCAATCCAGGACTTAAGAAAGATTCTTTTCTCACTATTTTGTCTGACTGAAAAATCCAGTAAACAGTCCGAAAGAGTAACACTCTTTTAGTGAGATGGGATCCAGATTTCACACTTGGTCTCCGCGTCCCGCTCAGGCGAGATAAGATGCACAGAGATGACAAGCACTAATTTCTGGTAGGCTGTCCCAGCCAATCGCCAACCCGTGCGATTCCCCTTCATCTTGGCAATCCAGCAGACTGTGCCAACTGAGTTGGTACAACACAGTCTCTGATCCCAGAGATGGCTGCCTCCATGTGCTACCATATGCGCCACATATGTAGTCTACATGGTCAAGCTGACCCGACCTACTCCCTGGACCACCACGTGCTATGCTGAGCAACGAGAGGGGATAAATCCCAACTCTGTAACACGCAGGTGAAATCCAGCACCGTCTGAAGATAGATGGACGTGCCCACTGAGTGGGTTCAACACGGCTCCAACGATAATCAGAAAGGTGAGGTTTCGCGTCAGAAGGCTTATCGAGCTTGATATGTTAGCGTTTGGATTTTAACGGTCTTTTATCTTCTTACTATTAGGCATTTTCTATGGCTATAGCAGAAGATAAACTTAAACATGCAATTCTAATTATTAGCAATAAGTAGAAAGCATGATCTTATGTGGTAAAAGCCCATGAACCCTAGTAAGACCTTAATTTTACTTAAGTCTTCACTTGAGCTCTTTGGCATCTCATCTGGTCCAACCTAGAGCCCTAGCGCCAAGAGCACCTCAGGTGCGCCACCAGGAGACTGCCCCTCTAGGATGTGTGCCTTTGCTCTTGTCTAATCAAATACATTTGATCTATCTAGACAAGGTTGACACGCAGGTCAACTACATTTTATAAATTAAAACAATGTGATTCGCAGATCACAAATTAATTTACAATTTAAACCCAGGCACGCAGGCCCCAGCACAGCACACAATAGGGCAACCCACATAAGACTAAATAGACAAGCATATGGTTCAATCAACATGTGATCCAATCATCTTGAAATTAAAAGTTTTTGAAAAACCCCATGGCATCCATTTTAATTTCCTTATGAGCCCTACAACCTTACAATGGTCCATTGATAGGGATCCACTCATCCATCTAGTTAGATCTTTTCCCCTTGCATGCACCGAGTCCTAACTGACCCGAGTTGACCTAATGGTCAACCATGCATGCGCCAAGGGCTGAACCACCCTCATGAGTTTTGGCAAGCGGGTGTGACCCCGGGCCTAACTCAAGTGTGTTCAGTATTTGTCTCAACCAGACCTCGCTACACGCCTTTGATGCAGTCAACCTATAGCCACCTCGTGCTTGCGCACAGGTGCTATCTGGTCGACCCATCTGGGCTGTCAGATGGTCTGATCAGACTAGCTTGATCTATACTAGATGATGCCATCAACCCCATCAACCCATCTAAGGATTTAATGTAGTGGCACCTTAGATCTAATCAACCGCGCAAGATATAAGTTTTGTAAAACACTTAGAGCATGCGCAAACATTAGGGGGTCCCCTTCAAGGGGGAGCGCATACTTCATCTAATCATGATACAAGCGCAACTTCATGAACATATGATACAAGCGCAACTTCATGAACATATGATACAAGCGCAACTTCATGAAACTATGATACAAGCGCAACTTCATGAAAACAAAGCATGCCTCAAGAAAAAGTAAGCGCAACATGTATGGATCACCAATACTTAAAGCAATCATATCGATCATATCAAGAGCCTAGCTCTGATACCAATTGAAAAGACCCCTAACTTTAAGGGGGAGAAACCCTAAACTTGCAATTCTAACAAGCTTTGCGGAAAAAGGGTTTCAAATCAAGATCGGATATGAAAACATATGATCAACTTGAAGCTAGAAATCATACCAATGCCATGGACTTGGAATTCGGCTTGGAAGAAGAGATCAAGTTAGGTCTCCTCCAAAGTGTGCCACACACAAGAAGAAGTTGGCTCACTCCTTGGTGTCGCTTGTGCTAGCAAGTCACCCAAGGAATCTATTCGAATGGAAAGGGATGATGAGAGATCAAGCTTGGCCGAGAGCTCCTCTTGCACCACCCTCCTTCTCGTCGTCCACACCACACTCCCACGAAAGTCCAAGAATGCGTTGAGGAGAAAGGAGCAAACGCATATGCGTTTTGGCATTGAAAAATGAAACCGGCCCTTGATGACATTCCATAAATGGAAGCTCATCAAGTCCATGCGCTCAACTCAACCCAAACGCATTTTAGCATTGAACCATGCGTTCACAATTGTGAACCGGTTCAATCTAAAACGTTCCAATCAATTCGGTTCAATAAACCAAACCGAAAAAGCTCAAGCCAATAGGTCTAGACCAAATTGAACCCCAAGGCTCATGATCTAACCATTCATCTCCTGATGCCCCTGATCTCTCCGATCTGGCATCATCTCTCTCGATCGAAGCTTACCGATCTCAAGCCCTAATCAATCAAACATGATCAGACCAGATCTCACTTACAATCAGAGATTAAAACCCCTTTAAACTGAACCCAAAGAATTCAGTCCACACGATCTGACTCAAGTAAGCCATATCATCATATTGTGCGACCCTAAGGGTTTCCTTCAAATGTCGGTAACGATAACTTACGTTATCACGATCAGTGAGGGGTATCTAGCAACACATCACTGTCTCCCGATATAAAGGAAAGAGTCTTCCAAGACTACACCCAAACCATAGCATAAGTGTGAATCAACTCACTTGGCATACATGATTCCTTTGCCACTGGATGTTCTTATTGGACAAGCATGTCAAGCCTGCAACTCCAATACGATGAGCATGATTAGATCAGATGAACATAGTCATCTGGGTATGGCCATACACTACCTCAATCATCTCATATAGGGGGGGCCCTTTAGAACATCACACTCCTTAAACAAGGAGACGGCAATCCTTTATCTATCACAAGTGCCCTAACCTGACTCAAGTTCACCATCCAAGATAGTCTATAATCATTATGTTTCAAATGATATTGAACTACCTCAAAACAATGACAATCATCATTTAGAAACACAAGTGATCTCAAGTCAAAGGACATGTGCCACTTAGTGCTTACAAGGATCATTCACATTGTGACAAGCAATGGAATATCCGAGTAGGGTCTGTCCAGTACATCCAATGTACCCATGAGTCTACATCTTATTCCATGCTCGAAGCATCCTATAAGATTAGCACTCCTATTAGTCTCAATCATATCAAGGCTGTCTCATGATCACCAAGATATCTCGACTAAGGACATAGAGCCTGTTAGCCTAGCTGAACAGCTTTGAGACATTATTCAGAAGTACACTTATTACAGCAGACAAGGTAACAACCTGAATAACAACCATGCCTTTATAAACTCAAAAAGTTTATTACATGATACTTATACAATCCCAAAGGCCTCAAACATTAGCCTTAAGGGCATACCCCAACACTTATTCCATGCTCGAAGCATCCTATAAGATTAGAACACATATTAGTCTCAATCATATCAAGGCTGTCTCATGTTCACCAAGATATATCGACTAAGGACTTTACTGCATGTCAGCCCAGCTGAACAGCATTTGAGACATTATTCAGAAGTACACTTATTACAGCAGACAAGGTAACAACCTGAATAACAACCATTGCCTTTATAAACTAAAAAGTTTATACATGATACTGTTACTATCCCAAGGCCTCAAACATTAGCCTTAAGGACATACCCCAACAATCTCCCACTTGCACTTAATCTAATGGTTGAGAAATCTCAAACCCATATTATTACAGTGCTTCTCATGCTTCTGCTGCGCTAGAGGCTTGGTAAGCGGGTCTGCTAGATTGTCATCTGTATGAACCTTGCAGACTTTGATCTCGCCACGATCTATGATCTCCCTGATCAAGTGAAACCGTCTCTGTATGTGCTTGGACTTCTGGTGCAACCATGGTTCCTTTGCTTGTGCAATTGCTCCAGTGTTATCACAGAAGATAACCAAAGGATCTGCACTCGAAGGAACAACACCAAGTTCTTGAACGAACTTACGAATCCACACTGCCTCCTTGGATGCTTCCGAGGCTGCAACATACTCGGCTTCTGTTGTGGAATCAGCAATGATTGACTGTTTGAAACTTTTCCACACCACTGCACCTCCATTCAAGCTAAAAATATAGCCTGATTGCGATCGGAAATCATCCTGGTCAGACTGGAACGAAGCGTCAGTATATCCTTCTATACTGAGTTCTTCCTGACCATCATACACCAAGAACATATCTTTGGTCCTCCGCAGATATTTTAAAATGTTCTTGACCGCAATCCAGTGCGCCATACCTGGATTACTTTGGAACCGACTGGTCACGCTTAACCCGTAAGCGACGTCTGGTCGAGTACACAACATCGCATACATAATGGACCCAATAGCCGAAGCATAAGGCGTTTTGTCCATTTCATCTTTCTCAGTCTGTGTTTGTGGACACTGACTCTTCGAAAGATTCAGACCATGTCTGACTGGAAGATATCCTCTTTTAGAATTCTCTAAATGAAATCTCTCCAGGACTTTATCGATGTAAGTACTCTGGCACAGCCCGAGAAGCCTCTTAGATCTATCCCTGTAGATCTTCACACCTAATACATAGGCTGCTTCTCCAAGATCTTTCATCTGAAAACATTTCCTTAACCATGCCTTAACCGCATGCATTTCAGGAATATCGTTTCCAATGATCAAGATATCATCGACGTAGAGGACTAGGAAAGTAATCACGCTCCCACTAAACCTCTTATATACACACGGGTCATCCTCGTTCTTGATGAAACCAAACTCACTGATTGATTCATCAAAACGAATATTCCAGCTTCTAGATGCTTGTTTAAGTCCATAAATGGACTTCTTTAACTTGCATATCTTATGACGATCTGATGGATTAGTGAAACCTTCTGGTTGTGTCATATACACATCCTCATCCAGATTTCCATTAAGGAAAGCCGTCTTCACATCCATCTGCCAGATCTCATAATCGTAATATGCTGCTATCGCGAAAAGAATCCGAATAGACTTGAACATAGCTACAGGTAAGAAAGTTTCATCATAATCTATCCCGTAGATTTGTTTGAAACCTTTCGCAACTAGCCTGCCTTTATAGGTAACTACGTTACCATCCATGTCAATCTTCTTCTTGAAGATCCATTTACAGCCTATAGGGATAACTCCCGGAGGCGGATCAACCAAATCCCAGACTTGGTTATCTGACATGGAGTCCATCTCGGCGCGCATAGCCTCAAGCCATCTCGCTGAGTCCGGTCCACTGACCGCATCCGCATAAGTAAGGGGTTCATCATTATCAATGATGTAGACTCCGTTATAGCGCTCAGGCTGTCGACGAATCCTTCCCGATCTTCGCGGTTCCCGTGATATCTGAGCCTCAGGTTGTTCAGTAACCTGTTCTACCGGCTCAGGCTCATCCAACTGTACTTGACCACTTTGTCCTTCCTCTGGATTCTCATCCAGCTTTATTTCTCTCCCACTGGCCTCTTGCAGAAGAAACTCCTTCTCAAGAAATATGGCCGTCCGAGCAACAAATACCTTGTTCTCTCTGGGATCGTAGAAATAATAACCCTTAGTTTCCTTAGGGTATCCGACAAAGATGCATTTCTCAGATCTGCTCTCCAGTTTCCCAGAGGCGAGCTTTTTGACATAAGCCTCGCATCCCCAGATCTTTATAAATGTCAAGCTTGGCTGTTTTCTAAACCATAACTCATATGGAGTCTTTGAAACTGCCTTGGATGGCACTCGGTTTAGTATTTTTGTAGCTGTTTCCAGTGCAAAACCCCAAAAGGAGTAAGGAAGAGTAGCCTGACTCATCATAGAACGAACCATATCAAGTAACGTTCTATTCCTCCTCTCGGACACACCATTCCATTGCGGTGTTCCTGGCGGAGTGAGCTGTGAGATAATCCCACACTCCTTCATATAGTCAGTAAACTCTCGACTTAGGTATTCTCCACCTCGATCAGTACGAAGTGCCTTGATATTTCGGCCTAGCTAATTCTGTACTTCATTTTTGAACTCTTTGAACTTGTCAAAAGATTCACTTTTATGTCTCATAAGATAGACATACCCATATCTACTGAAATCATCAGTAAAGGTAATGAAGTACTGATAGCCACCTCTGGCATGTTTACTAAATGGCCCACACACATCACTGTGTATAAGGTCAAGTAAACCTGAAGCCCTTTGACCTTTGTTAGGAAAAGGTGACTTCGTCATTTTATCCATTAAACAAGCTTTGCATGTATCAATCTCCTCATAGGAGAATGATCCCAGCAGTCCATGATCATGCAACCGCTTAATGCGCTTCTTGTTAATATGGCCTAAACGACTATGCCATAGCAAGGTGCTTTCATCAGCATTCTTGGCTTTCTTATTATCAATTTGCTGTATAGAACATTCCATGTCCAACATGAATAACCCATTGTTAATTGAACCTGTAGCATAAACAATATTATCATAAGATAAAACACACTTTGAAATATTGCATTCAAAGGAAAACCCTTTCCTGACAAGAGCAGGAATAGAGATAATATTTTTAGTAATACTGGGAACAAAGTAACAATTGTTTAGTTCCAATACAAGTCCAGATGGCAAAGAGATGAAATAGTCTCCTACAGCAACAGCAGCAACCCGTGCCCCGTTTTCAACTCGTAGGTCCACCTCATGCTGTCCCACCTGTCTTCTTCTCTTGAGTTCCTGTACATTTGAACAAATGTGAACTCCACATGCAGTGTCCAACACCCATGAAACAGAAGAAGAAGAAATCATGACTTCCGTCACGTAAATACCTGAGCCAGAAGGAATGCTTCCCCTGTTGACTCCTTGGAGCGCTTTACAGTCCTTTTTCCAGTGACCTGGTTGGCCACAATGGAAACATCTGTATTCCTTTGACCGCTTCAGCTTTTGCTTCAGAGCCTTGTTGTAGTTCTTGACTGGGGCTTTGCCCTTCTTCCCCTTCTTCTTGTTCCTTGAAGGAAACATCAAGACTGTTGGAACCCCTTTCGAGAGGGGGGCAAAAACCCTAATCATGGCGCAAATGAAATTTATGTAAGCGGAAGCAAGGGTTTCAAGATCTTTTGCATGCCATATGTTCAACTATCATAGATTGATAAGAACAAGGGGAGATTCATACCAACGCCATAGGCTTGGAATTCGGCTTGGAAGAAGAGAACAAGTTAGGTCTCCTCCACAAGTCCACACACAAGATGAAGATGCTCACTTCCTTGACGTCCCTTGTGCTAGCAAGGCACCCAAGCTATCTTGTCGAATGGAAAGGGGGTGATTAGATGAATCCCTATGGCCGAGAGCTCCTTTTCCTTGTCTTCCTCTTTCGTCAACCACCAAACGAAAAGGATCAAGGCGTTGTCGTCAAGAGACCAACGCTTAAGCGTTTTGGCGTTTAAGCAAAACCGGCTTTGATGACTTTCCATAAATGGAAGACAATCAAGCCATGCGCTCAAGACAAACCAAAAACGCCTATTGGCATTGAACCAAGCGTTCACATTTGTGAACCGGTTCAAGCCAAATCGTCCAATCGAATTTGGTTCATCAAACCAAACCGAAATAGCTCAAGCCACTTGGTCTAGACCAAATTGAACCCTAAGGCTCACGATCTAACCACTCATCTCCTGATGCCCTTGATCTCCCCGATCTAGCATCATTTCTCTCGATCGAAGCTTACCGATCTCAAGCCCTAATCAATCAAACATGATCAGACCAGATCTCACTTACAATCAGAGATTAAATCCCCTTTAATCTGAACTCAAAGAATCCAGTCCATACGATCTGACTCAAGTAAGCCATATCATCAAATTGTGCGACCCTGAGGGTTTCCTTTAAATGTCGGTAACGATAACTTACGTTATCACGACCAGTGAGGGGTATCTAGCAACACATCACTGTCTCCCGATATAAAGGAAAGAGTCTTCCAAGACTTCTCCCAAACCATAGCACAAGTGTGAATCAAACTCACGAGGCATACATGTGTCCTTTGCCACTGGATGTTCTTATTGGACAAGCGTGCCAAGCCTGTAATTCCAATATGTTGAGCATGATTAGATCAGATGCACATAGTCATCTGGGTATGGCCATACACTATCTCAATCATCTCATAAGGGGGCCCTTTAGAACACCACACTCCTTAAACAAGGAGACGACAATCCTATGTCTATCACTAGTGTCCTAACCTGACTCATGATCATTATCCAAGATAGTCTATGATCATTATCTTTCAAATGATATTGAACTACCTCAAAACAATGACAGTCATCATTTAGAAACACAAGTGATCTCAAGTCAGAGGACATGTGCCACTTGTTGCAATCAAGGAATATTCACATTGTGACAAGCAATTGAATATCCTAGTAGGGTCTGTCCAGTACATCCAATGTACCCATGAGTCTACATCTTATTCCATGCTCGAAGCATCCTATAAGATCAGCACACATATTAGTCTCAATCATATCAAGGCTGTCTCAGGTTCACCAAGATATCTCGACTAAGGACATATAGCATGTCAGCCTAGCTGAACAGCTTTGAGACATTATTCAGAAGTACACTTATTACAGCAGACAAGGTAACAACCTGAATAATAACCATGCCTTTTATAAACATAAGAGTTTATTACATGATACTTTTACAATCCCACGGCCTCAAACATTAGCCTTAAGGGCATACCCCAACAATCTCCCACTTGCACTTAATCTAATGGTTGAGAAATCTCAAACCCATATTATTACAGTGCTTCTCATGCTTCTGCTGCGCCAGAGGCTTGGTAAGCGGGTCTGCCAGATTGTCATCTGTATGAACCTTGCAGATTTTGATCTCGCCTCGATCAATGATCTCCCGGATCAAGTGAAACCGTCTCTGTATGTGCTTGGACTTCTGGTGCGACCGTGGTTCCTTTGCTTGTGCGATGGCTCCAGTGTTATCACAGAAGATAACCAAAGGATCAGCACTCGAAGGAACGACACCAAGTTCTCTCACGAACTTACGAATCCACACTGCCTCCTTGGATGCTTCCGAGGCTGCAACATACTCGGCTTCTGTTGTGGAATCAGCAACAGTTGACTGTTTGAAGCTCTTCCACACCACTGCTCCACCATTCAAGCTGAAAACATAGCCTGATTGCGATCGGAAATCATCCTGGTCCGACTGGAACGAAGCGTCAGTATATCCCTCTATACTGAGTTCTTCCTGACCACCATATATCAAGAACATATCTTTGGTCCTCCGCAGATATTTTAAAATGTTCTTGACTGCAATCCAGTGCGCCAAACCTGGATTACTTTGGAATCGACTGGTCACGCTTAACCCGTAAGCGACGTCTGGGCGAGTACACAACATCGCATACATAATGGACCCAATAGCCGAAGCATAAGGCGTATTGTCCATTTCATCTTTTTCAGTCTATGTTTGTGGACACTGACTCTTTGAAAGATTCAGACCATGTCTGACTGGAAGATATCCACGTTTAGAATTCTCTAAATGGAATCTATCCAGGACCTTATCGATGTAAGTACTCTGGCACAGCCCGAGAAGCCTCTTAGATCTATCTCGGTAGATCTTGACACCTAATACATAGGCTGCTTCTCCGAGATCTTTCATCTGGAAACATTTTCCTAACCATGCTTTAACAGCATGCAGTTCAGGAATATCATTTCCAATGATTAAGATATCATCGACGTAGAGGATTAGGAATGTAATTACGCTCCCACTAAACCTCTTATAAACACACGGGTCATCATCGTTCTTGATGAAACCAAACTCAGAGATTGATTCATCAAAACGAATGTTCCAGCTTCTAGATGCTTGTTTCAGTCCATAAATGGACTTCTTTAACTTGCATATTTTATGACGATCTGATGGATTAGTGAAACCCTCAGGTTGTGTCATATACACATCCTCATCCAGATTTCCATTAAGGAAAGCTGTTTTCACATCCATCTGCCAGATCTCATAATCGTAATATGCTGCTATCGCGAAAAGAATCCGAATAGACTTAAACATGGCTACAGGTGAGAAAGTTTCATCATAATCTATCCCGTAGATTTGTTTGAAACCTTTCGCAACTAGCCTGCCTTTATAGGTAACCACGTTACCATCCATGTCAATCTTCTTCTTGAAGATCCATTTACAGCCTATAGGGATTACTCCCGGAGGCGGATCAACCAAATCCCAGACTTGGTTATCTGACATGGAGTCCATTTCGGCTCGCATAGCTTCAAGCCATCTAGCTGACTCCGGTCCACTGACCGCATCCGCATAAGTGAGGGGTTCATCATTATCAATGATGTAGACTCCGTCATAGCGCTCAGGCTGACGACGGATCCTTCCCGATCTTCGCGGTTCCCGTGTTATCTGAGCCTCAGGTTGTTCAATAACCTGTTCAACTGGCTCAGGCTCATCCAACTGTGCTTGACTACTTTGTCCTTCCTCTGGATTCTCATCCAGCTTTATTTCTCTCCCACTGGCCTCTTGCAGAAGAAATTCCCTCTCAAGAAATATAGCCGTCCGAGCAACAAAAACCTTGTTCTCTTTGGGATCGAAGAAATAATAACCCTTAGTTTCCTTAGGGTAACCAACAAAGATACATTTCTCAGATCTGCTCTCCAGTTTCCCAGAGGCGAGCTTTTTGACATAAGCCTCGCAACCCCAGATCCTGATAAATGTCAAGCTAGGCTGTTTCCCATACCATAACTCATATGGCGTCTTTGAAACTGCCTTGGATGGCACTCGGTTTAGTACCTTTGCAGCTGTTTCCAGTGCAAAACCCCAAAAGGAGTATGGAAGAGTAGCCTGACTCATCATAGAACGAACCATATCAAGTAACGTTCTATTTCTCCTTTCGGACACACCATTCCATTGCGGTGTTCCTGGCGGAGTGAGCTGTGAGACAATCCCACACTCCTTTAGATAGTCAGTAAATGCATGACTCAGGTATTCACCACCTCGATCAGAACGAAGTGCCTTGATATTACGGCCTAACTGATTTTGTACTTCATTTTTGAACTCTTTGAACTTGTCAAAAGATTCACTTTTATGTCTCATCAGATAGACATACCCATACCTACTGAAATCATCAGTAAAGGTAATGAAGTAGTGATAGCCACCTCTGGCATGTTTACTGAAAGGCCCACACACATCACTGTGTATAAGGTCAAGTAAACCTGAAGTCCTTTGACCCTTTTGAAGAAAAGGTGACTTCGTCATTTTACCCATTAAACAAGCTTTGCATGTATCAATCTCCTCATAGGAGAATGATCCCAGCAGTCCATGTTCATGCAACCGCTTAATGCGCTTCTCGTTTATATGGCCTAAACGACTATGCCATAGCAAGGTGCTGTCATCAGCATACTTGGCTTTCTTATTATCAATATTTTGTATCGAATATTCCATGTCCAACATGAATAACCCATTGTTAATTGAACCAGTGGCATACACAATATTATCATGAGATAAAACACACTTTGAAATTTTGCATTCAAAGGAAAATCCCTTCCTGACAAGAGCAGGAATGGAGATAATATTCTTGGTAATACTGGGTACAAAATAACAATTGTTTAATTCTAATACAATGCCAGATGGTAAAGAAATGAAATAGTCTCCTACAGCAACAGCAGCAACCCGTGCCCCGTTTCCAACGCGTAGGTCTACCTCATGTTGTCCCACCTGCCTTCTTCTCTTGAGTTCCTGTACATTTGAACAAATGTGAACTCCACATGCAGTGTCCAACACCCATGATATAGAAGAAGATAACATGACCTCAGTCACATATATACCTGAGCCAGAAGCGATGCTTCCCCTCTTATCTCCTTGGAGCGCTTTACAGTCCTTTTTCCAGTGACCCAGCTGGCCACAGTGGAAACACCTGTTGTCCTTCGACCGCTTCACCTTCTGTTTCAGAGCCTTGCTGTAGTTCTTGACAGGGGCCTTTCCCTTCTTCCCCTTCTTCTTGTTCCTTGAAGGAACCATCAAGACAGAGGTCGAAGGCTTTCCCTTCAGAGTCTCCTCAGTAGTCAAGAGCATATTCAGCAGCTCTGCCGGAGTACAATCGATTTTGTTCATATTAAAGTTAATGATGAACGCATCGAAAGAAGGCGGGAGAGACTGCAGAATAATATCTACAGCAAGCTCCTGGTTGATGGTATGCCCCAGTTTCTCCAGAGCCTCCTTGTGCCCAATCATCTTGAGCACGTGAGCTCCCACTGGGCTCCCCTCAGCCAGTTTGCTCTGAAAGAAGAGCTTCATCAGATTATAGCGTTCTGTCCTCGCTTGTGCAGCATACAGCATCTTGAGGTTCGCTATAATCTCTATAGCCGACATATCCTCATGCTGACGCTGCAGCGGTGGCGTCATAGACGCTAGCATCAGGCAAGCGACATCAATGCTATCATTGACGTGCTTTTCATAGGCATCCCGAACCGCCCTTGCGGCGTTCGGAGCGGGCTGCGGCGGTATCGCCGTCTCGAGGACATACAGTTTCCTCTCTGCCTTAAGAACGATCTTAAGGTGTCCGAACCAGTCAGAGAAGTTCGGCCCAGCAAACTTCTCCCTTTCCAGTAGGGATCGCACATTGAAGCTCATGGTGTTCGTTGCTGCAGGAATCTACAACAATGCAAGAACAGCAAGGTCAGTATCAATGTTCAGAATCAATCCAGGACTTAAGAAAGATTCTTTTCTCACTATTTTATCTGACTGAAAAATCCAGTAAAATAGTCCGAAAGAGTAAAACTCTTTTAGTGAGATGGGATCCAGATTTCATACTTGGTCTCCGCGTCCCGCTCAGGCGAGATAAGATGCACAGAGAGGACAAGCACTAATTTCTGGTAGGCAGTCCCTGCCAATCGCCAGCCCGTGCGATTCCCCTTCATCTGGGCAATCCAGCAGACTGTGCCAACTGAGTTGGTACAACACAGTCTCTGATCCCACAGATGGCTGCCTCCATGTGCTACCATATGCGCCACATATGTAGCCTACATGGTCAAGCTGACCCGACCTACTCCCTGGACCACCACGTGCTATGCTGAGCAACGAGAAGGGATAAATCCCTACTCTGTAACACGCAGGTGTAATCCCGCACCGTCTGAAGATAGATGGACGTGCCCACTGAGTGGGTACAACACGGCTCCAACGATAGTCAGAACGGTGAGGTTTCGCGTCAGAAGGCTTACGAGCTTGATATATTAGCGTTGGATTTTAACGGTCTTTTTATCTTCTTGACTATCATGCAAGTCCTATGGTGATAGCAGAAGATAAACACATGCATTTCTAATTATAAAAGCAATAAATAGAAAGCATGTTGATCTTATGTGGTAAATGCCCATGAACCCTAAGTAAGACCTTAATTTTACTTAAGTCTTCACTTGAGCTCCTTTTGCATCTCATCTGGTCCAACCCAGGGCTCTAGCTCCTAGAGCACCTCAGGTGCGCCACCAGCTGAATGCCCCTTGGGATGTGTGCCTTTGTGCTCCTGTCTAATCAAATACAATTTGATCTATCTAGACAAGATTGACTCGCAGGTCAATTACATATTATAAATTAAGTACAATGTGATTCGCAGATCACAAATTAATTTACAATTTTAAATCCAGGCACGCAGGCCCCAGCACAGCACACAATAGGGCAACCCACATAAGATTAAATAAACAAGCATAGGCATCAATCAACATGTGATCCATTCATGAAATTAAAATTTTTGAAAAACCCCATGGCATCAATTTTAATTTCCTTATGAGCCCTATAACCTTACAACGGTCCATTTGATGGAGGGGCCAACCCTGCCCCAAGGAGGTCTGGAAGGACTAGGAGGAAGCCCATCAGATATGGCTTTCCCTCCTAGGTCATCTTTCTTACCTTATTTGCACTTTCCTTATTTGCATTGAATAAAGCTCTAGTGCATTGTGTAGTTTCCTTATTTGCTTCTAGAATAGTCTACTGGCCTTTGTGTTAATAATTGGGCAGGTTATAGCCCAGCTCAAGGGAAGCTAGGAAGCTCAAGCTAAAGCCACTCAAGTAGAGCTCCAATTATGGAAGGAGGCACTTCAACTACTTCAACTAAAGACTCCAAGTTGAAGGGGCTTACAATCAATGCAACTCCACCTTCCATATCAACCTAGGCGCCACTCAATATGATGATGATTCGAATGCAAGAAATCAGCCCACAATTTAATGCGCCTAGCCATCAACAATCTAGATCCACAAATCAAGGGATCACCATTTAGATCCACAAATCAAGGGATCATCATCTAGATCCACAATTTGAGGAATCACCCTTGGAAACCTCTTAACCGCCCATGCTCTTGAAGGAAGATTTTCGAATTCAAATAAGTCCAAGGCATGAAGGCGCCATCTCATCCATGCAAACAAGGAAGGAGCTCATAAAGAATTCGGCTACAAGGAAGCTCCATCAAGAAAGAATTCGAAATTCAAAAGGGCTAAAGGAAATGTATTAAATGACATTAATTTCTTCCTTAAACCTTATGATTGCGCCTAGGGTGAATTGTCACCCTTGCCCATAGCTTGTTGAGCCTATAAATTGTAACCTCCCCTCTCTTTGTCTATTAGTTGCCTAGTGAAAAGAATCCTTGTGTTAGCATTGGTGATTGTCGCCTAAGAGTATTCTATCTCCCCCCCTTCTCTAAAGGGCCGAGCCCTTTCCCTTCTCCCCCCTTTCTTCTCAAGTCTTCAACGCAACTCAACCACTTGAAGGATCTTGCGCACCTTTGGAGGGACTCTAAGAAGCTTCATCCTTTGTCCTCGGCAATCAACAAAGACCCTTAGGGGTTCTTCACTTTCGGCTTGCATGAAGGCTACACCAACAAGACTTCAAATTCGGCTAAGTTCTTTCCCCTCTTCCATCTATAGATTCTAGAACTTGTTTTCTACACTAATCTAAACTTTGTTTGAAGGGGCGCAAGGACTTGGAGGACTCTTCACTAAGCGCAAGCTTTCTCCCCTCCCCCTCTCTCTCTTTAGTTAAGTGTTAAGGGAATTTGTGAGGCTTAACCTCCCCCTTAGTTTTGCTTTGTAATATGAATCCGTGGTGTGTGCGGATCTCGTTTGTCTGTGTTTGCTTGTAATGATGCAATACCTTCCATCAGAGTAGGACCGTTGAAGATCGGGATGATACGATCCTTCTATGCTCAAGGATCGCACTGTGAGTATTCCTACTTGTCTTTCAATTTGTAGGTAATTGCTATTTCTTTTAAGTAGTCTAAATAGTTTAGTGTCGTTTTCTTTATTTATAAAAATACAAAACATATTTTCCAACTCCGTTTAGAGTAATTTCGGTTTTTATCAAAAATACAAAAAAATATTTTCTGAAAGCGTTGTTTGAATGCTCCTTTACTTGTGAGTGATCCCACCTCCATCAGTTTGGTATCAGAGCCTTTCTTAGAATAGATTTTTGGCCTAAAAGCTATTTTTCAAATTCTAAGACTTTTCTTGGACCTAGTTGTTTGAAAGAAGTTGATCTCATAAAAGGCTATTATCTAATATATCATTTTTAGGAGCCTTATTTTCAAAAACTAAATTTCTTTCAAAACTATCTTTGACCATGACTACTAGATCAGGAGCAAATTATAATAACCACCCTGAATCCAATGATATTACTAGGCAAGCTGAACCTAATGACATGGCTAGACTCTTTAACATGATAGCATCCTTCCAAGAGGAACTTAGGGATATTAGAGCTAGACTCCCAAATCCTGAAAATCTTAGGGATGATAGACCCCCTAGTCGGCCCTCAAGTGAACCCATCCTAGGTGAACATCCCCAAAACAATAGGAACCATAATAGGAGAGTCCAAGAACCTGAATGGGAAGATCCACATGCTCGACCCTATCAAAGACCTAGGGAAGACCAAAACCCTGAGTGGAATGAGCCACGTGCTCAAACCTACTACAGACCTAGAGAGGATGAAGTGCAACGCAACATCAAACTCTCACCACCAACCTTTAGTGGTTCCCTTGACCCTAGAGAATTCCTAGATTGGGTAGATAAACTTGAACGGTATTTTGACTGGAGCATGATGCCTAGTCAATCCAAGGTTAGGTTCACCCGATGTCTCCTAGAAGGTACTGCTAGATTATACTGGACTAGCATAGAGAAGAACATAGAGTTGTTTAGACGCCCTCCTATTGAGAGATGGGAAGACATGCGAGACAAACTTAGGGAAAAATATGTCCCTCCCTATTTCCAACTTAAGATTATCGATGAAGCCATGAGCCTAGTCCAGGGTAGTCAGACCGTCACCGATTACACCACTAGGTTTGATGAACTCCTTCTGAGGAGTGGCATCCATGAAGAAGACCATGTCTCCCTTAGTAGGTATAAGAATGGACTTAGACCCGAGATCAAAAGAGGAATGACCTATTTCCAAATAGAGTCTAGAGAAGTCGCCTACCAAAGAGCCTTAGAGGTAGAGGAAAACATAAAGAGAGCCTTTAGGAGAGAGTTAAGCTCCCCTAGAACTTACCCCAAGGCACCCTCCTCAAGCCCCTCAAGTTCTCAACCCAAAGCCCCAACCCCAACACCCTCTAGACCTAGGACTGTCCAAGAACCTAGAGTCGTTTGCCATGCTTGCCACCAAGTAGGACACTATATGAAAGACTGTCCCAAGAGAGTCCTGTACTTAGGTGAGGAAAAATGTGAAGAAACCTATGAGGAAAACCATGAGGAAATCCATAACCCTGACTCTGGTTGCACGGTTTGGGAAGAACTAGCTTATGATAGTGGTGAAGAACAAACCCACGACACATTAGGAGTGGTTAGGTGCACCCTAATCAAACCTACCCCAACCGAGGACTGGCGTAGGACCAGTATTTTCCACACCTACACGAAATGCAATGGTAACATGTGCAAAGTAGTGATAGATGGGGGAAGTAGTCTAAACGCAGTCTCTCACACAGCCTTAGTAAAATTCAACCTTAAGGCAGAACCGCACCCTAATCCCTATAGCATATCCTGGGTCAACCAGTCTAGTGTCCCAGTCACCCATAGATGCTTAGTGCCCCTTCAGTTTGCCATCTACCAAGGCAAGATTTGGTGTGACGTCATAACCATGGATGTCGCCCAAGTCTTACTCGGTCGCCCGTGGTTATACGATATGGATGTTATCCACTACGGTCGGACTAACACCTATGTCTTTAGCCATGACGGACAAAAGATCAAACTGAAGCCTTCCATGCCTAAGGAACTTAAGGCTGCCACCAACAAGGGTAGGATAGAGGAACCTAAGGAACCCAAGCCAACCATCCAACTCATAAGGTCCCATGCCTTTACCCAAGACTGCTTAGAATCCAAGCAAGTGTACTCCTTAGTCATTAAGGGAACCAATCCAGATGAGGAGTCACCCATACCCAAAGAAGTTGAGACCCTACTCTCAGGGTACTCTGAGCTCACCAGGGAAGAACTTCCCAATGGCTTACCCCCCCTTAGAGAAATCCAACATGCCATAGACCTTGTCCCGGGTTCTACTCTCCCACACTTACCCCACTATAGGATGAACCCTACTGAGCATCAAGAGCTCAAAAGACAAGTAGATGAACTGTTAGACAAGGGTTTCATTAGGGAAAGCCTTAGCCCGTGTGCAGTACCCGCCCTTCTTACCCCAAAGAAGGATGGAAGCTGGCGCATGTGTATAGACTGTAGGGCCATGAACAGAATAACCATCAAGTATAGATTTCCCATCCCAAGATTAGATGACATGCTTGACATGCTGGTAGGTTCTAAGTGGTTTAGCAAGCTAGACCTTAGAAGTGGGTACCACCAAGTTAGGATCAGACTTGGGGATGAGTGGAAGACTGCCTTTAAAACTAAGGATGGTTTGTATGAATGGCTAGTCATGCCCTTTGGCCTTTCTAATGCCCCCTCAACCTTCATGAGGTTAATGAACCAAGTCTTGAAGCCTTACATAGGAAGATTCTTAGTAGTTTACTTTGATGACATCCTAATCTATAGCAAGACCCGAGAAGAACACATGGAACACCTTAGAAAAATCCTAGACTTACTTCAGGAAGAAAAGCTATACCTAAACCTGAAGAAGTGTTCTTTCCTTTCCCCTAGGGTTGTCTTTTTAGGCTTCATAGTTTCAGACCAAGGACTTCAAGCTGACCCTAGCAAAATCCAAGCCATCTTAGACTGGCCTGAACCCAAGACTTTAACTGAAATTAGGAGCTTCCATGGTCTAGCTGCCTTTTATAGGAGGTTCATTAGAAACTTTAGCACCATAGTAGCCCCTATAACCAACTGTATGAAACAAGGTGAGTTTAGTTGGCCTAAGTCTGCTAGTAGAGCTTTTGTGGAGCTTAAGTCTAGAATGACCACTGCCCCTGTCCTAAAGTTACCTGACTTCTCTAAAGTTTTCATAGTGGACTGTGATGCCTCAGGAGTAGGAATAGGAGGTACCCTTAGTCAGGAAGGTCACCCCATAGCCTACTTTAGTGAGAAGTTAAATGAGGCTAAACAAAGATATACTACCTATGATAAGGAGTTCTATGCTGTAGTGCAATCCTTAAGGCACTGGAGGCACTATTTGATACATAACGAATTTATTCTAAATAGTGATCACCAAGCTTTATCTTTTCTAAATGCTCAAAAGAAATTAAATGCTAGACATGCTAAATGGGTAGAGTACCTTCAACAGTATACTTTTGTTTTGAAGCATAAATCTGGAATTGAAAATAAAGTTGCTGATGCTTTGAGTAGAGTAGTTTTACTTATGCAAACTTTATCTGTTGAAGTAGTTGGATTTGATCGCATGAAACATGAATACCTAGAATGCCCTGATTTTTCAAGCATTTATTCTGAGCTTAGCATAGATCCTTTGAGTCATCCCCTCTATACCCTAAGGGATGAGTTTCTGTTTCTTGGGCCAAAGTTGTGCATTCCCAAGACCTCAATCCGAGACTTCCTTGTTTGGGAGATCCACGGAGGAGGGTCTGCCGGGCACCATGGCCGAGACAAGACTCAAGCCTTAGTGGAGGAACGGTTCTTCTGGCCGAACCTCTACAGGGATGTAGCTAAGGTTGTTAGACATTGTAGGACCTGTCAGACCAGGAAAACTCAGAAACATAACTATGGTCTGTACACACCCCTACCTATCCCTCAAGCACCATGGCAAGACCTTAGCATGGACTTCATCTTAGGTTTACCAAGGACTCCCTCCAGACATGACTCCATTTTTGTCGTAGTGGATAGGTTTACCAAGATGGCACACTTTATACCTTGCTACAAAACCACAGATGCATCACATGTAGCTAGGTTATTCTTTAAGGAGGTTGTTAAACATAGAGGTACCCCTCTGACTATAGTTTCTGATAGGGATTCCAGGTTTGTTGGACATTTCTGGAAAACCCTGTGGGCTATGTTGGGAACCAAACTCAAATTCTCCACGGCCTATCATCCTCAGACGGATGGGCAGACCGAAGTGGTCAATCGATCACTAGGGAGCATTTTGAGGAGTTTGGTAGGAGAACACCCAGGCACATGGGATAAGCTGTTGCCCATTGCCGAGTTCTCCTATAATAGTGTTGTCAACAAAACCACAGGATTGTCCCCTTTTCAGGCCAACTTAGGGTACCAGCCCAGAAAACCTGTTGATTTGTTTCCTTTACCTAGGCACTCTCATATTTCTATGTCTGCTAAAGATTTTGCTACTCACATGTCCCATTTACATCATGAAATTCACTGTCAAATGCTTGATGCTGTAAATTCCCATCGCAAGAGTGCTAACAGAAAACGCCGAGAAAGGAAATTCTCTGTAGGTGAACAGGTTATACTGCGGGTCAGGGAGGAGCGCATCCATGGATCTGGCCGCAAGTTGGACCCAAAAGGAATCGGGCCATTCACCATTGTAGAAAAGATCAACGACAACGCCTACATCTTGGATCTACCACCGGACTTGGGGATCCCCACCACTGTCAATGTGGAGGATCTCACGCACTATGAGGAGCCGGTGCACATCGGGGAGTTGACTGACAGGCCTGAGCTGCAGAGCATACTTGAAGATCAGACCCGACTCACCCCAGACAAGGTACAAGTGTTTTACCGTGTTAAATTTACGTCGGGTGAGGAGGCTTGGCTTCCCGAAGAAGAGTTGGCACAGGCCGCTCCGGAATTACTCCAAGGGTACAAGGATATTTCTCCAGAGGAGAATTCTTCCCACCCGGGGAGAAATGATGGAGGGGCCAACCCTGCCCCAAGGAGGTCTGGAAGGACTAGGAGGAAGCCCATCAGATATGGCTTTCCCTCCTAGGTCATCTTTCTTACCTTATTTGCACTTTCCTTATTTGCATTGAATAAAGCTCTAGTGCATTGTGTAGTTTCCTTATTTGCTTCTAGAATAGTCTACTGGCCTTTGTGTTAATAATTGGGCAGGTTATAGCCCAGCTCAAGGGAAGCTAGGAAGCTCAAGCTAAAGCCACTCAAGTAGAGCTCCAATTATGGAAGGAGGCACTTCAACTACTTCAACTAAAGACTCCAAGTTGAAGGGGCTTACAATCAATGCAACTCCACCTTCCATATCAACCTAGGCGCCACTCAATATGATGATGATTCGAATGCAAGAAATCAGCCCACAATTTAATGCGCCTAGCCATCAACAATCTAGATCCACAAATCAAGGGATCACCATTTAGATCCACAAATCAAGGGATCATCATCTAGATCCACAATTTGAGGAATCACCCTTGGAAACCTCTTAACCGCCCATGCTCTTGAAGGAAGATTTTCGAATTCAAATAAGTCCAAGGCATGAAGGCGCCATCTCATCCATGCAAACAAGGAAGGAGCTCATAAAGAATTCGGCTACAAGGAAGCTCCATCAAGAAAGAATTCGAAATTCAAAAGGGCTAAAAGAAATGTATTAAATGACATTAATTTCTTCCTTAAACCTTATGATTGCGCCTAGGGTGAATTGTCACCCTTGCCCATGGCTTGTTGAGCCTATAAATTGTAACCTCCCCTCTCTTTGTCTATTAGTTGCCTAGTGAAAAGAATCCTTGTGTTAGCATTGGTGATTGTCGCCTAAGAGTATTCTATCTCCCCCCTTCTCTAAAGGGCCGAGCCCTTTCCCTTCTCCCCCCTTTCTTCTCAAGTCTTCAACGCAACTCAACCACTTGAAGGATCTTGCGCACCTTTGGAGGGACTCTAAGAAGCTTCATCCTTTGTCCTCGGCAATCAACAAAGACCCTTAGGGGTTCTTCACTTTCGGCTTGCATGAAGGCTACACCAACAAGACTTCAAATTCGGCTAAGTTCTTTCCCCTCTTCCATCTATAGATTCTAGAACTTGTTTTCTACACTAATCTAAACTTTGTTTGAAGGGGCGCAAGGACTTGGAGGACTCTTCACTAAGCGCAAGCTTTCTCCCCTCCCCCTCTCTCTCTTTAGTTAAGTGTTAAGGGAATTTGTGAGGCTTAACCTCCCCCTTAGTTTTGCTTTGTAATATGAATCCGTGGTGTGTGCGGATCTCGTTTGTCTGTGTTTGCTTGTAATGATGCAATACCTTCCATCAGAGTAGGACCGTTGAAGATCGGGACGATACGATCCTTCTATGCTCAAGGATCGCACTGTGAGTATTCCTACTTGTCTTTCAATTTGTAGGTAATTGCTATTTCTTTTAAGTAGTCTAAATAGTTTAGTGTCGTTTTCTTTATTTATAAAAATACAAAACATATTTTCCAACTCCGTTTAGAGTAATTTCGGTTTTTATCAAAAATACAAAAAAATATTTTCTGAAAGCGTTGTTTGAATGCTCCTTTACTTGTGAGTGATCCCACCTCCATCACCATTGATGGGGATCCACTCATCAAGTCTAGTTAGATCCTTGCCCTTGCATGCACCAAGTCCTAACTGACTCGCGTTGACCTGATGGTCAACCATGCATGCGCCAAGGGCTGAACCACCAACATGAGTTCTGGCAAGCGGGTGTGACCCCGGGCCTAACTCATGTGTGTTCACTGGTTGTCTCAACCAGACCTCGCTACACGCCTGTGATGCAATCGACCTATAGCCACCTCGTGCTTGCGCACAGGTGCCATCTGGTCGATCCATCTAGGCTGTCAGATGGTCTGATCAGACTAGTTTGATCTAACATAGAGGATGCTTTCAACCCCATCAACCCGTCTAAGGGTTTACAATAGGTGCAACTTAGATCTAATTCATGGGCGCGCAAGATGTTTTGTTTTGTCAAAAACAACATGTAAGAAGCGCCAATCAAACATGCGCCAACAACAACACTTGTAGAGTCCCCTTCAAGGGGGAGCGCAACTTTGACAACAACAAACAACAAGCACCTATACATGCGGCTTAGAACAACAAACATCATGCATGAAGTTTTCGCATCATAAATTTTTCATGAGCTTGCGCATGTAACCAACCATAGATCTAAGCATAAATGTAAACATGGATCACATCAGCAAACATAATAGCATGCATAGACGCTCTGATACCAATTGTTGGAACCCCTTTCGAGAGGGGGGCAAAAACCCTAATCATGGCGCAAATGAAATTTATGCAAGCGGAAGCAAGGGTTTCAAGATCTTTTGCATGCCATATGTTCAACTATCATAGATTGATAAGAACAAGGGGAGATTCATACCAACGCCATAGGCTTGGAATTCGGCTTGGAAGAAGAGAACAAGTTAGGTCTCCTCCACAAGTCCACACACAAGATGAAGATGCTCACTTCCTTGACGTCCCTTGTGCTAGCAAGGCACCCAAGCTATCTTGTCGAATGGAAAGGGGGTGATTAGATGAATCCCTATGGCCGAGAGCTCCTTTTCCTTGTCTTCCTCTTTCGTCAACCACCAAACGAAAAGGATCAAGGCGTTGTCGTCAAGAGACCAACGCTTAAGCGTTTTGGCGTTTAAGCAAAACCGGCTTTGATGACTTTCCATAAATGGAAGACAATCAAGCCATGTGCTCAAGACAAACCAAAAACGCCTATTGGCATTGAACCAAGCGTTCACATTTGTGAACCGGTTCAAGCCAAATCGTCCAATCGAATTTGGTTCATCAAACCAAACCGAAATAGCTCAAGCCACTTGGTCTAGACCAAATTGAACCCTAAGGCTCACGATCTAACCACTCATCTCCTGATGCCCCTGATCTCCCCGATCTAGCATCATTTCTCTCGATCGAAGCTTACCGATCTCAAGCCCTAATCAATCAAACATGATCAGACCAGATCTCACTTACAATCAGAGATTAAATCCCCTTTAATCTGAACTCAAAGAATCCAGTCCATACGATCTGACTCAAGTAAGCCATATCATCAAATTGTGCGACCCTGAGGGTTTCCTTTAAATGTCGGTAATGATAACTTACGTTATCACGACCAGTGAGGGGTATCTAGCAACACATCACTGTCTCCCGATATAAAGGAAAGAGTCTTCCAAGACTTCTCCCAAACCATAGCACAAGTGTGAATCAAACTCACGAGGCATACATGTGTCCTTTGCCACTGGATGTTCTTATTGGACAAGCGTGCCAAGCCTGTAATTCCAATATGTTGAGCATGATTAGATCAGATCCACATAGTCATCTGGGTATGGCCATACACTATCTCAATCATCTCATAAGGGGGCCCTTTAGAACACCACACTCCTTAAACAAGGAGACGACAATCCTATGTCTATCACTAGTGTCCTAACCTGACTCATGATCATTATCCAAGATAGTCTATGATCATTATCTTTCAAATGATATTGAACTACCTCAAAACAATGACAGTCATCATTTAGAAACACAAGTGATCTCAAGTCAGAGGACATGTGCCACTTGTTGCAATCAAGGAATATTCACATTGTGACAAGCAATTGAATATCCTAGTAGGGTCTGTCCAGTACATCCAATGTACCCATGAGTCTACATCTTATTCCATGCTCGAAGCATCCTATAAGATCAGCACACATATTAGTCTCAATCATATCAAGGCTGTCTCAGGTTCACCAAGATATCTCGACTAAGGACATATAGCATGTCAGCCTAGCTGAACAGCTTTGAGACATTATTCAGAAGTACACTTATTACAGCAGACAAGGTAACAACCTGAATAATAACCATGCCTTTTATAAACATAAGAGTTTATTACATGATACTTTTACAATCCCAAGGCCTCAAACATTAGCCTTAAGGGCATACCCCAACAAAGACAGAGGTTGAAGGCTTTCCCTTCAGAGTCTCCTCAGTAGTCAAGAGCATGTTCAGCAGCTCTGCCGGAGTACAGTCGATTTTGTTCATATTAAAGTTAATGATGAACGCATCGAAAGAGGCCGGGAGAGACTGCAGAATAATGTCTACAGCAAGCTCCTGATTGATGGTATGTCCCAGTTTCTCTAGAGACTCCTTGTACCCAATCATCTTGAGCACATGAGCTCCCACTGGACTCCCTTCAGCCAGTTTGCTCTGAAAGAAAAGTTTTGTCAGATTATAGCGTTCAGTCCTCGCCTGTGCAGCATACAACAGCTTGAGGTTCACTATAATATCAATAGCCGACATATCCTCATGCTGACGCTGCAGCTGTGTCGTCATCGACGCAAGCATCAGGCAAGCGACATCAATGCTATCATTGACATGCTTTTCATAAGCTTCACGAACCGCCCTTGCGGCGTTCGGAGCGGGTTGAGGCGGTATCGCCGTCTCGAGGACATACAGTTTCCTCTCTGCCTTAAGAACGATCTTAAGGTGTCCGTACCAGTCTGAGAAGTTCGGCCCAGCAAACTTCTCGCGTTTCAGTAGGGATCGCACATTGAAATTCGTGGTGTTCGTTGCTGTAGGTATCTACAACAATGCAAGAACAGCAAGGTCAGTATCAATGTAAGAATCAATCCAGGACTTAAGGAAGATTCTTTTCTCACTATTTTATCTGGCTGAAAAATCCAGCAAAACAGCCCGAAAGAGTAGAACCCTTTTAGTGAGATGGGATCCAGATTTCATACTTGGTCTCCGCGTCCCGCTCAGGCGAGATAAGATGCACAGAGAGTACAAGCACTAATCTCTGGTAGGCTGTCCCAGCCAATCGCCAACCCGTGCGATTCCCCTTCATCTGGGCAATCCAACAGACTGTGCCAACTGAGTTGGTACAACACAGTCTCTGACCCCACAGATGGCTGCCTCCATGTGCTACCATATGCGCCACATATGTAGCCTACATGGTCAAGCTAACCCGACCTACTCCCTGGACCACCACGTGCTATGCTGAGCAACGAGAAGCGATAAATCCCTTCTCTGTAACACGCAGGTGTAATCACGCACCGTCTGAAGATAGATGGACGTGCCCACTGAGTGGGTACAACACGGCTCCAATGATAATCAGAACAGTGAGGTTTCGCGTCAGAAGGCTTAGGAGCTTGATATTTTTAGTGTTGGATTTTAACGGTCTTTTATCTTGTTCACTATCATGCAATTCCTATGGTGATAGCAGAAGATAAATAAATCATGCTGTTCTACTTATTTAAACAACAATAAAAGAAAGCATGGATCTTATGTGGTAAAAGCCCATAGCCTAAGTAAGACCTTAATTAACTTAAGTCTTCACTTGCTTTTCTTCATGGGTCTTTTGCTGCTCATCTGGCCCAAACCAGGGCCCAAGCGCCATCTGCAGCTCAGGTGCGCCTACCAGGGAAAATGCGCCAGGGCCCAAGCGCCATCTGCAGCTCAGGTGCGCCTACCAGGGAAAATGCGCCTGGTCCCAGAGTCGAACCCTGTGAAAGGTCCCCACAAGGGGAGGGCGAAACCCTAATAGGCGCATATGAAAATTTTGACGCAGCGGAAGGGGGTTTCTAGGGATCATTTGCATGAGATATGATCAACTATAAAAACTAATTGCAAACAAGTATGAAGGAATCGATTCTTACCAAAGCCATTGCTTGGATGGGGTCTAGGAAGAAGAGACTCAAGTGCTTCTCCTCCTTATGGCTCGCACACAAGATGTGATCGCCTACTCCCTTAGTGCTCCTTGTGCTAGCAAGGTTCTAAGGAGTCCTTGTCGTATGGAAGGGAAGAGACGTTCTCCTCTGCTTGTCGAACTCACTCCAAGGTGTGAAGAAGTCGCCACACACGAGAGCGTCGAGAGAGGAAAGGCAAGAAGGCGAGAATAGAGCATGAAACTCTCAACGTGAAGCGTGGTCACGATTTGGAAACATGGTTTCCAAAAATAGTAAACCACTTCTCTTCATGCGACCAAGAGTTTACCCAAGCGCAAACCTCTCCTCTTTGAACCATGCGCTCAACTAATGAGCCGGTTCAATTTAATTTAGTTCGAAGACCAAATTAAACCAAGCCCTTTTTGGTCTAGACCTCATTAAACCTAAAGGTTCCAGATCTAACCGTTCATCTCTTGATGCTCCTGATCTCACCGATCTAGCATCCATTCTCTCGATCGAAGCTTACCGATCTCAAGCCCTAATCAATCAAACATGATTAGACCAGATCTCACTCACAATCAGAGATTAAATCCCTTTAAACTGAACCCAAATAATTCAGTCCACACGATCTGACTTAAGTAAGCCATATCATCAAATTGTGCGACCCTAAGGGTTTCCTTTAAATGTCGGTAATGACAACTAACGTTATCACGATCAGTGAGGGGTATCTAGCAACACATCACTGTCTCCCGATATAAAGGAAAGAGTCTTCCAAGACTACACCCAAACCACAGTACAAGTGTGAATTCAACTCACTAGGCATGCATAATTCCTTTGCCACTGGATGTTCTTATTGGACAAGCGTGTCAAGCTTGTAACTCCAATATGACAAGCATGATTAGATCAGATGAACATAGTCACCTGGGTATGGCCATACACTTTCTCAATCATCTCATCCAGGGGGGCCCCATTAGAACATCACACTCCTTAAACAAGGAGACGGCAATCCTATGTCTATCACTAGTGCCCTAACCTGATTCAAGCTCATTATCCAAGATAGTCTATAATCATTATGTTTCAAATGATATTGAACTACCTCAAAACAATGACAATCATCATTTAGGAAACACAAGTGATCTCAAGTCAGAGGAAATGTGCCACTTGTTGCAATCAAGGATTATTCACATTGTGACAAACAATTGAACATCCTAGTAGGGTCAGTCCAGTACATCCAATGTACCCATGAGTCTACATCTTATTCCATGCTCGAAGCATCCTATAAGATTAGAACACATATTAGTCTTAACCATATCAAGGCTGTCTCATGTTCACCAAGATATCTCGACTAAGGACTTAACTGCATGTCAGCCTAGCTGAACAGCTTTGAGACATTATTCAGAAGTACACTTATTACAGCAGACAAGGTAACAACCTGAATAACAACCATGCCTATATAAACATAAGAGTTTATTACATGATACTGTTACAATCCCAAGGCCTCAAACATTAGCTTTAAGGGCATACCCCAACACCCTGGACCTCCTTCCTGGTCTAGCCACTGCTGCAAGCGCCTCTGCCAAGTGTACTCTGTGCTCTTGTCTGATTAACATACAAATTAATCTATCTAGACAAGATTGACACGCAGGTCAATTACATTTTATAAATTAAATAATATGTGATGCGCAGATCACAATAACTATTAATTTACATTTAAGTTCCAGGCACGCAGGCCCCAGCACAGCACACAATTAAACGGGCAGCCCACATAAGATGAAATAAACAAGCAAATGGCATCAAATATCATGTGATCCAATCAGGAAAATAAAATTTTGAAAAACCCCATTGGCATCAATTTTAATTTCCTTATTTGCCCTGCTGCCTTACAACGGTCCATTAATAGGGATCCACTCATCAATCTAGTCAGATCCATTGCCCTTGCATGCACCAAGTCCTAACTGACTTGAGTCGACCAAATGGTCAACCATGCATGCGCCTAGGGCTGAACGACCACAATGAGGTCTGGCAGGCGGGTGTGACCCCGGGCCTAACTCATGTGCGTTCATAGGGTGTCTCAACCAGACATCGCTACACGCCGTCTGCAGTCGACCTATAGCCACCTCAGGCTTGCGCCAAGGTGCTATCTGGTCGACCCATCTAGGCTGTCAGATAGTCTGATCAGACTGTTTGGATCTATTTAGAAGATGACTTCAACCCTAATAACCCGTCTAAGGGTTTAAAGCAGGCGCTAGTTAGATCTAATGTGAGTCGCGCAAGAGTTTTGTTTTTTTTCAGAAAAACCAAAGCATGCGCCAACTAAAGGAAACAAATATTGAGTTTCGACATGCAGAAAGTATCATGTAAACTTTCGCATAAACTATAGATCTAACCCATAAGCGCAACCAAAGAAGCATCATTCATGCGCCACAAATGACTAAACATGCGACAAGACAAGCATGTAAAATTTTTGCATGAAGATAACCCTAGGTCTATTCAGCTTGCGCAAACATGGATCACAATACATAACATAAAGCAATCATATGAATCATGCATCAAACATGGCTCTGATACCATTTGAGAGTCCCCTAAATCTAAGGGGGGCGAAACCCTAAAGTGGCACAAACATAATATGGGCAGCGGATGCTAGGGTTTCATAGGATCGAAAACATGTCACATGATTAACTTTTAACAACATGTATTCATGATAAGAATTCATACCATAGCCATTTCTGGATGGCGCCTTGGAAGCAAAAACGCAAATGCCTTTTCTCCAAAGATGACGCACACAATGAGAAGGCGACTACTTCCTTGGCGACTTTGTGCTAGCAAATCTTCAAGGAGTCCTTCGTATGGAGGATATGAGATCTCTTGCGGCTAGGTCGATGAAGCTCTTGCACCCCTCTTTTCGTGTAGCCTTGTCACCACACGAGAGCGAGAGCCATAAAGAGGCGATGAGTGCAACGTTCTCGTTGAACGTGGGAGCGTGGCTTCTAAAAATAGCAAGCCAAAAACTCGCCTCATACTCTCATGCGATCATGCGTTCACTTCAAGTGAACCAATCGCTCCTCTTTGAACCGAGCCATGGTTCAATTGCATTTGGTTCAAAGACCAAATCAAACCAGCCCAAGCCTTTAGTCCAGATCAAATTAAACCCCTAAGGCTTAAGATCTGACCGTTGATCTCATGATGCTCTTGATCTCACCAATCTAGCATCAATTCTCTCAATCGAAGCTTACCGATCTCAAGCCCTAATCAATCAAACATGATCAGACCAAATCTCACTTTCAATCAGAGATTAAATCCCTTTAAAACTGAATCCAAACAATTCAGTCCACACGATCTGACTTAAGTAAGCCATATCATCAAATTGTGCGACCCTAAGGGTTTTCTTTAAATGTCGGTAACGATAACTTACGTTATCACGATCAGTGAGGGGTATCTAGCAACACATCACTGTCTCCCGATATAAAGAAAAGAGTCTTCCAAGACTACACCCAAAACACAGCACAAGTGTGAATCCAACTCACAAGGCATACATGCTTCCTCTGCCACTAGATGTTCTTTATTGGACAAGCCTGTCAAGCTCGTAACTCCAATATGATGAGCATGATTAGATCAGATGAACACAGTCATCTGGGTATGGCCATACACTTTCTCAATCATCTCATCCAGGGGGCCCCTTTAGAACATCACACTCCAATTAAGGAGACAGCATTCCTATATCTATCACTAGTGCCCTAACATGACTCAAGCTCACCATCCAAGATAGTCTATAATCATTATGTTTCAAATGATATTGAACTACCTCAAAACAATGACAATCATCATTTAGAAACACAAGTGATCTCAAGTCAAAGGAAATGTGCCACTTGTACACATACAAGGATTATTCACATTGTGACAAGCAATTGAATATCCTAGTAGGGTCTGTCCAGTACATCCAATGTACCCATGAGTCTACATCTTATTCCATGCTCGAAGCATCCTATAAGATTAGAACACATATTAGTCTCAATCATATCAAGGCTGTCTCATGTTCACCAAGATATATCGACTAAGGACTTTACTGCATGTCAGCCCAGCTGAACAGCATTTGAGACATTATTCAGAAGTACACTTATTACAGCAGACAAGGTAACAACCTGAATAACAACCATTGCCTTTATAAACTAAAAAGTTTATACATGATACTGTTACTATCCCAAGGCCTCAAACATTAGCCTTAAGGGCATACCCCAACAACCTCAATGGAATGATGTGTCTAAAAGGAGAAATCGAACCATGTTGGACATGGTTCGATCTATGATGAATCAAGCAACTCTACCACTCTCATTCTGGGGTCATGCACTTGAGACAGCTTCTCTGATACTGAATAACGTTCCATTTAAGAGTGTCTCCAAGACACCATACGAGGTATGGAGTGGGAGATGCCCTAATCTCTCATTTATTATGATCTGGAGATGTGAGGCTTATGTCAAATGTTAGGATTCTAGCAAACTAGAGCCCAGATTTGATAAATGTGTGTTTGTGGGGTATCATAAGAAAACTAAAGGATACTACTTCTATGTTCCCACTGAGAACAAAGTCTTTGTTGCTCGGGGTGCTGTGTTTCTAGAGAAAGAATTTTTCATGAAAGAAGTCAGTGGGAGGAAGTTTGACTTGGACGAGGTCCAAGTGCAACCACAAGACAAAGAGATAGAATCTGAGCCACCTGCACCGGTTGCTAGGTAGCCTGAGGCTCAGACACAGGTCCCACGTAGGACTGGGAGGATTCGTCGTGCACCTGAGAGGTATGGGTCGCTACCGACCCAACACGACGGGATCTTCATCATTGAGGATGAGCCTAGGACCTATGATGATGCGGTCAGTGGACCGGACTCCGAGAGATGGCTTGATGGGGTAAAACCCATAGGGTGTAAGTGGGTCTTCAAGAGGAAGACAGACATGGATGGAAATATAGTTACCTATAAGGGTAGACTAGTGGCTAAGGGATTCAAACAAGTCCACGGGGTGGACTATGACTTAACCCTCTCGCCAGTTGCCATGATAAAATCCATTCGGATTCTGCTTGCTATAGCTGTATATCATGATTATGAGATATGGCAGATGGATGTGAAGACAGCGTTCCTCAATGGGAAGCTGACAGAGGATGTGTATTGATGCATTGCATTTATATAGTGTTTTTGCCTATGTTTTACATCATATTTTGGACTTATTTGCACGATTTTGTGTTACTTCTAGTGTTTTTATCTTACTTTGCATAGAATCTTCACTTTTTTTGGTTTTATTGAAAATGTAGGTAAAAAGGCATAAAAATGAAGGATTTTGAGAGTTTTAAGGTCAAAGCATAATTCCCGAGGAGATCACGAGCCCACACGTCAAATTTGGAGCAAAAACGGTGAAGAACGAGACATTTACGGCCTTGGCCATAATTGTTGATTCGGCCGTAAACACGACGACGAGCGAGAGGTGAAATTGGCTAAGTATAAAAGTCCACCGAAACTTTCACGGGCCGAAAGAATTATACACCGAAAGAATTACGGCCGAAGCCGTAAACACATCACGGGCCGTAAAAGTTTCCGCCTAACGAGTTTTTCGCTCGATTCTCACTTGTTTTGAACCGGATTTGAGCCAAACTTTGCAGAACCGTTGCTTGATGAGTTCTAAACCGGTCTAACTGTAAAAGGTGGGATTTTGATTGGTTTAAGAGGGCTTCGACAGACAAAAGCGAACGGCGGCAGCGACAAGGGCGAAAACTTGGTTTCAACATTTTTTCGCTGAGATTTCCCCTGAACGCGACGATAGATCAGCCAATCCTCATCCTCGGATCAAGGAGAAGGCGGTTCTGTAGTCTTTTTAGTGATTTCTTGCAATCTTTTATGCGCTTACTAGTTCATCACAACACCATGTATTTCCATATTAACATGAGCGAGTAGAAACCTTTGTCGGCATGATTGGGCGTAGCCCTTTGACTTTTATGAGTTAATCTAGGCTTTTACTATTTTCATTAGAATTTATCTACATGATGTAGTTTAAATTTTACCTATCCCGTAATTTACCCTGGCCAAGTATTTTACGTCTTAGACGTTACGAGAAGGACCGGGAGGTAAATCGCAATGTCCGATCTATTTCAACTAGACCTACGAATGCAATCACGGGAGTAGTTTGGATTTGTCTGAAGGGTTAAACAAACGCTTCATAGAGCTTAAGGGGTTCAATTGGGTTAACTATCACGGGGGGTAGTTAGTTAATCTATTTGAATACCATACTATGCTTCGGGAGGAGGTAGTATGCACCTTAGGAAGAGTTCCTTTCATGTTAGATAATTTCTGTGATTTAGTTATTCTTTTAACAACTCATAATTGTCAATGTGGCGAACCCATAAATTCCTGACTCGTTAGTAACTGAACCCTTAAAAAAGCTGTTTTCGAGTTTGCATGTCTGTAAAAGTATAGAAGAACCATTGATTTAGTCCGCCTGAATTCAAACAAGTCGAGAAGTCAGTACTTAGCTTCGTAGTGTTGGTGTATATGCCCTGTAGACCAACGTATGGACATGGTCAGGCATTATTTGAATGTACTTTGATAGAACTATTATTCTATATAGAGGCATGGTCGTTATTATGCAGACTTCTCTACTTGCGTTGATGTATTGAGTTGCATATATAATGTCCCAGGAGTTTGGATTGGATCCATTCTCATAAGCTATCCCCAGACAAGGTACCATAGCAGATATGGGACAGCTTTGGTACATGTGAGACTGGTGTATGGGCTGGTTAGGTGTGGGGCACAGTAACGCAGACATACAGGTGCATTGGATGCACTGAAGTGATCCACCGTGAGGATTGACTTGTCTAGTCAACAAGTCAATCTCACATGCAAGAGGTTTGCATCGATCCTTAGAGTTGAGGTATTCATGTCTAGATTTGATGATGGGTATGCTTTGATACAGTCTTACGTCTCTCCGTAATTGGGAGACCAAAACGACTAACATTGGGCATGTCATAAGTCATGTAGAGACATGGATGACCAATAGTAGGATTTGCCCCTTCCTTATTGGAAGCATGATATCCACTCGGGGGCGCCCCACCTTATTGGTGCATGACAGGAATGTGTGGCCACACTTGTTGAGTCATGACCAATGCATTGGATTGATAAACTTGAGACTAATCCAATGGCAGGATATCAGTTTAGGTAAAGGGATCTATAATGCAATGGGAATCCTCGTTGCTTGTTAGGAGTTGTTGCCATAATGACTTAAGTCCTATGACATGGGTAGTAGTGATGTGTTGCTAGATACCCCTCACTACTTATGATGTTTTACATCATTGCCATCGTCATATGGATCCTACGGGGTCACACGCAATAGACTCTTGACGTTGCTTTAATCAGAAGCCTTATGATCAAGTTATTGGATAACTTGGATCAATTTGGAAGATTTCATCAGCACCAATGGGCCTGATGAGTTGGAAGAAAGTTATTGGAGCCAAACTTCATTTTTGGCAGGTTGACCCGAAATTGACCTAGATTGCTCACATTTGGATTAGGGTTGCATTGGATTGGATACAATGGCTTAATCAACCCATGCAATGAAGTTTGGGCTAACTCATTATCCAATGAGGCCCAATAATAAGTTGTCATGAAGAGATTAGAGGCTAAAACGGTATAATGGGGAAGAGTTTCACCCCATTGGCGCCAAGGGCATAATGGGGTGAAGTGGGCGCATGTTGCTTCATAAGGAAGCATTAGGCGCCTCCCCCTTCATCCTTTAATGGTATCTTGCCTCTATGGCAAGTGTTGGGGCTGATATGGCTTGATGGCTCTTCTGGAAAGAGCTTGGGCGCATATGGATAGTAGGGTAAGGTTTATGGTAAGATCTTGGAGACATACCTTACCTCCAAACCCTAATTCCCCTCAAACCCTTGCTTAGCCGAATGACTCTTGCATGTTGCGCCTAGCCCTTCTCCTTGGATGGAAAGAATGCCTCTAAGGCATGTCTTGGGCTGATATGGCTATTAGGCAAATAAGGATAGGTTGAATAAGGTTTATGGCAAAGTCTTGGAGACTTTCCTTACCACAAACCCCTCTCATCCTAGCCGCCCACTTGGCATGATCTTGGCCCTCCCTAAACCGCCTCTTGGCTTATAAAAGGGACCCTAGCTGCCCCCTCTCAATGGTTCGAATGCTTGGAGACGTGAACACACATAGAGGGGCGAGAGCAAGGGCAAAGGGCGACAACATCAAGGTGGCGCAACCCTTCTTCCTACTAGTGGCCGCAAGTCTTCTCCTTCCTCTCCTCTTGGCGTGACTTGGAGAAGGACTTGGTGGCGCCACTTCCTCTTACTCTTCCTAAGGGCCGAAACTCTTCTTCTCCCTCTTCTCTTGGAGTGAAGAGGATAAGGAGTTGGCGGCATCTTCCTTGCACTTGGCGCATGATCCTTGGAGGTGGCGCAAGAGAAGTGAAGGAACCCTAAGGCTTGATTCTCTTCCCGAGGCTAGCACCAAGCGTGGAAGGGAGCAACGATAAAGGAGTCGATGCGTGGATACTTGTGGAGGGAAAACACTTGGGCGCCTTCAACATGGCTTCGGCAACTAGACAAGCAAAAGAGGTACATCTCTAACACATCCTTGTGTCTTCTCTCTCGCATGGATCCTTGGGACCGGAATATGTTTCGGGTGTAATGATTCTTCAGCTGCGTCCTGGGACTGCAAAATTTTAAATTACACCCGGTATTCCCTAACAGTGGTATCAGAGCTACTTGCGAGAAACACAAGGTGTACGTTTGCTTGTGTGAAAAATTTTTGGAAAATTTTTCTTCTATCCATGCGCGTTTCACATAGAAAGCGTCTTTCATCCAAACTTCTTTTATCATTTTTATGGCCAAAATTTGGATTGTGTTTATGATAGATTTAAGACCAAAGGCGCACGTAGTTTTGTCAAGTAGGATGGGCATTGTGTCTTCGGACTGGCCGGGTCTCTTGATCTGACAAAATTGCCAGCCGATAGGGTCCATGAAATCATCATAAATTTGATCCCAATTTTAGCATAAATTTGATTGAGAGAGTGCTTTGGATGGAGTTAGCGCATAAGGGGATAAATTTTGATTATTCCAGTTTTTCAAATTTTATATATGCGCCACTTGTCTCTTCCATGGGTTGATATGGTCATAGCGAGTGCCCTCCTGTGTTGTGATGTGGAAGCATGTTTCCACCTGTGATGAATGCTTGTAAAATCTTTCAACCACCTGCGTGTGGTTCTTCCCCTTTTTGATGTAAAATTTTCATCATTCCTTTGAATAGATGTAGAATTGTTTACATAAGATAGGTTAAGGTTCATCAAAAACAACAAGGTGTCTTCTTCAACCAATTTCAGAGTAGCGCCAGCTTTGGAAGCGTGGTGATGGATTTGTGGTTGGAGGAAGGGATGCTTGGTTTCGGCTTCTGGCATGGGCTGGTCTGCTAAAGGGACTCGCAACCCTTGGATGCATGATAACATGTCACATGGCTCGTAACAAGTTATATGTATGAAAAGGGCTATGACTATATCGACCAAACTAGCATGCCTGTGATGGTTTATTATTCTGTCCATAGCATGCCTGTGATGTTCTTCCTTTGCTGCCATAACCATAGGAAAACTGCATGCTAGAAAAGAATAAAACAAACATGCTAAAACTCTCAATACAATATCAAGTCGATAGCCTTCTAACGCGTAGCCCTCATCAAACTATCGATCGGTGGTGTTGTGAACTGTTTCCCACCCTCGTGGGACACACTCACTTATCTTTAGAAGGTGTGTGGTGACAAAGATTTCCCCAGTCTAGTTTTAACCTGGGCGTGCCTTCGCAAGGAATTCGTTGGCCCTGGGCATAACGGTTAGGACCAGACTTGACTAGTTTTTCATATGTCACTGACATGATGAATCACTAGAGGCAGCTGTTGAGAGGATAGGGTTCTGTGTTGTATCCAGCCCTCGCTGGACACAGGGCGCCTAGTCTGTCTTAACTAAGAGGAGTTGTGCACGGCACAATTGGCTGGCATGCCTACCTAAGGAAGCATGGGATTCTCTGTGCATCCCAACTCACCCTCGTGAGTCGCGGAGATCTCTTGTGAAATTAGGATCCTACTCACTTATTTCCATGTTGAGTTTGAGAGTTCTCAACTTGTTTTTGGAAATAGTGGGAGCATAGCATTTAAGTTAAAGTCCTTCTTATATGCTTTATCATAGTACTTATTTTACTTATTTGCTTATTGTAGATGGCATCTCCTGATCTAAGATTGAAACTTCATAAAAACAAACTGGATGGGACAAATTGGACAAAATGGTTCAAGATTTTGTCCAAGATACTAGAACAAGAGAATAAGGTGCATCTTCTTGAAAGACCTCCATCTCAGCCCAGTGTGTATTTCACTACTGAGTGGGAGTGGAATGTCTATCTTGAACATTGTGAAGATAACGAACAGTACACTGCTCTTGTCTTAGAGTATATGACCCCAGAAGTCAAGGTTGAGTGTGATGAGATGGGAATTTATGATCTTATCATACATCTCAAAGGTCTCTTCACACCATGCTCTATAGACAATGATCAGGAGAGTTCTGTTGGATCTTCAGAGTGTATGCCTAAATCTAAGAATGACCATGGTTCCGTATCTTCGAAGCTAATACTTCGGAAGACTGGGAATGCATGGGTATTTCGAAGAGGATTAATGGCCAAGAAGAGCATGGCAAAGAAGAAGGGATGTAATCCATCCGCTTCAGGTATTGTGTTACCGAGGTCTTTTGTTTACTTCTTATTCATGGGTACTGGGTACCCCATGTGAGGCTCACATATGTTTTACATGTGCAGGAGCTCAAAAGAAGTAGGACGATGAGGCTTGATGGGATCGACTCTCGGGTCAGGGACGGAGCATTGGATGCTGCTGTTGATATCATCTCAATGCCTTGAAGACTTTATTTAGAACTTTGCTATTATGTATCAGCTTATGTATTAGAACATCATTCCTTTTGGAAAGGATTTCAGTTTGAAATAATATATGATATTTTTCTTTATGACTGAGATGTTCTATTGAAGTGATACAGTCGATAATAGTTTGTGGCTCTATATGTAACACAATATCAGATCCAATTAACATCCTCATATGGCATTGTCTCTTGAAACATCGAACAATGGTCACATCCAAAGGTCAATGGACTATTGGGATCATTATCCTTTTAGGATTATAATAAATGTGAGTCTTGTTCAAAGGAACAAAGTGACAGATGCTGCCTTCACCATAAAGGGTGGAAGGGTAAGTGGCTTGTTGGATCTATTACACAACAATGTATGTGGACCCATGTAAACAAGCACTAAGAGGTGTTATATGCTTCATCCAGTATGGGTATGCCTTATCCAACCTAAGAACTTTGGAGAAATCCAAGAAGTTCACAAATGAAGTATTGAGTCAAATTGGAGGACCTATTATTAAAACACTTTGATTGGATCAAGGTGATTAGTAGAGAATTTGATGACTGTCCTGAGAAGTGTGGGAATTATCTCACAGCTTACTTGGAACATCACTGTGTGGTGAATTTCAAAGAAAGAAAAAGGAACACATTAGATGTGGTTCCATCTTTGAATAGTCATGCAAATATACTACTATGATGCCATGCAAATAGATGTACTGCCACTCCATAAGAAAGTGTCTAAGTTAGCTTTTGAGTTGCGAACTGCAAATATCCCATTTCTTTAATGGAATTGGGAATGTAATGTGTAGTGATTCAAAAGTATGTGTTTGTGGTGCACTGTAGAGTGCTAATTCTATCCCAAAGAGAACAAAATATTTGTTGCTCAAACTACTGTCTCTCTTGAGAAAGTATTTCTTTTAAAAGAAGCTAGTGGGAGTAGATTTGATTGGGACAAGGTCCAGAATCAACCACAATATAATTAGACACAAATGGAAAGCAAAATCTCACATACAGGTTGAAAGTCAACTTGAGGTTCAAGTAACACAGGAACCACATAAGTCTGGATCGATTCGATATGCTGGGCATGACGAATTTTTCATCAAGGATGAACCTAAGACTTATGAGGAAATGAAAGCGGTCGGTGGACCAGATTCCAAGAAATGGCTAAGGGCCATGAGAACCATAATGGACTCCATGTCTGCTAATCAAGTCTGGGACTTGGATGAGCTGCCAAAGGGGTAATTCCCACAGGCTGTAAATAAATCTTCTAGGAAGATAGACATGGAAGGTAACATAGTTACCTTGAAAGGCAAGCTAATGAACAGAAATTTCAGGCAAATCCACTAGGTGGACATTGATGAAATTTTTCACCAATAGCTGAGTTTTAAGTCCATTAGGAATCTGCTTGTTATAATTGCATGATCGGTTATGGGGTGTTGTTATGAAAACTACCTTTCTTGCATGGACGTCTGAAAAGATATCTATAAGGAAATAGTCAGAAGGTTTTCATATCAAGGCCATAAAGATATGCATGGTGTTATGCAAGCATGTTTAAAAGAGCCTGTGTTTACAAGAAGATAAGTGGGAGCACCTTAATAGTATTTCTTGTTCTAGATGATTGATGATATTATCCTCACATGGAATGACATCTCAGTTCTTCACATGGTGAAGAAAAGGCTTGAGATGTATTTCGAGAAGAATGATCTAGGGAATGATGCCTACATCCTAGGCATGAGGATCTATAAATAGAGATCCAAGAAAGTCATTGCCCTTTAGTCAATCTATGTTCATCCAAGAGTTTCTGGAGAGGTTTATATTGGATGATTCCAAATATTGATACCTTCCAGAGAGATATGGTCTAACTCTCATGAGGATGTTGTCTCCTATGACACAGCTGGAGAGTAATGACATGGGTCTAAAATCCTGATACATGGTGTATAGGATGGATCATGTTTTGAGTAATATACACAAGACCATTTGTAGCAAATGCTTGGAGCAGAGCCAGTAAGTTTCAATTAGATCCTAGTGTTTGACACTGGATAGCTGTGAAAGCAATCCTTATATATACTTGGGAAGTATAAGGGTTGAAGTCTAGTCTATGATAGACAGGAAGAATTTTGTGTACAAGGGTACACTGATACTTTGTTCTAGTCTTATGACCACAGCCAGGATTTGCGCTTTGCCTTGTTGTGGTGTTGTGTGCTGAAAGAGCATTATGCAAACCATAGTGGCAAAATTCTACAAATAAGGCTGAGTACATTGCAGCTTCTTGTGGCAGCCAAGGAAGCAACTTCATTCATTTGAACTTGATTTAGTTCCTAGTGCTTGATGGTCTAGTATAGTTCTTACTGGGGCCATAGCATAAGAAGGAACTTAGTGCTCAAGTATGTACTGCAGCATATCATCTGATCTTAGAGATCATGGATAAGGATGATGATCAAATTTGTTAAAATAAACACAGATAGCAATATGGAAAAACCCACTGACATAGCCTCTGGCGCAGCGAAACCTAAATGGGTCATACTAGAGACATTGGAACTGACTAAACATCAGTTGTCCTTGGTCTTAGTGCAAGTGGGAGATTGTTGGTATATATGCCCTGCAGACCAATATATGGACATGGTCAGGCATTGTTTGAATGCACTTTGATAGAATTATTATTCTATATAGAGGCATGGTCGCTATTATGCAGACTTCTCTATCTGCGTTGATGTATTGAGTTGCATATATAATGTCCCAGGAGTTTGGATTAGATCCATACTCATAAGCTATCCCCAGACAAGGTACCATAGAAGATATGGGACAACTTTGGCACATGTGAGACTGGTGTATGGGCTGGTTAGGTGCGGGGCACAGTAACGCAGACATACAGGTGCATTGGATGCACTGGAGTGATCCACCGTGAGGATTGACTTGTCTAGTCAACAAGTCAATCTCACATGCAAGAGGTTTGCATTGATCCTTAGACTTGAGGTATGCATGTCTAGATTTGATGATGGGTATGCTTTGATACAGTCTTACGTCTCTCCGTAATTGGGAGACCAAAACAACTGACATTGGGCATGTCATAAGTCATGTAGAGACATGGATGACCAATAGTAGGATTTGCCCCTTCCTTATTGGAAGCATGATATCCACTCGGGGGCGCCCCACCTTATTGGTGCATGACAGGAATGTGTGGCCACACTTGTTGAGTCATGAACAATGCATTGGATTGATAAACTTGAGACTAATCTAATGGCAGGATATCAGTTTAGGCAAAGGGATCTATAATGCAATGGGAATCCTCGTTGCTTGATAGGAGTTGTTGCCATAATGACTTAAGTCCTATGACATGGGTAGTAGTGATGTGTTGCTAGATACCCCTCACTGCTTATGATGTTTACATCATTGCCATCGTCATATGGATCCTACGGGGTCACACGCAATAGACTCTTGATGTTGCTTTAATCAGAAGCCTTATGATCAAGTTATTGGATAACTTGGATCAATTTGGAAGATTTCATCAGCACTGGGCCTGATGAGTTGGAAGAAAGTTATTGGAGCCAAACTTCATTTTTGGCAGGTTGACCCGAAATTGACCTAGATTGGTCACATTTGGATTAGGGTTGCATTGGATTGGATACAATGGCTTAATCAACCCATGCAATGAAGTTTGGGCTAACTCATTATCCAATGAGGCCCAATAATAAGTTGTCATGAAGAGATTAGAGGCTAAAAGGGTATAATGGGGAAGAGTTTCACCCCATTGGCGCCAAGGGCATAATGGGGTGAAGTGGGCGCATGTTGCTTCATAAGGAAGCATTAGGCACCTCTCCCTTCATCCTTTAATGGTATCTTGCCTCTATGGCAAGTGTTAGGGCTGATATGGCTTGATGGCTCTTTTGGAAAGAGCTTGGGCGCATATGGATAGTAGGGTAAGGTTTATGGTAAGATCTTGGAGACTTACCTTACCTCCAAACCCTAATTCCCCTCAAACCCTTGCTTAGCCGAATGACTCTTGCATGTTGCGCCTAGCCCTTCTCCTTGGATGGAAAGAATGCTTCTAAGGCATGTCTTGGGCTGATATGGCTATTAGGCAAATAAGGATAGGTTGAATAAGGTTTATGGCAAAGTCTTGGAGACTTTCCTTACCACGAACTCCTCTCATCCTAGCCGCCCACTTGGCATGATCTTGGCCCTCCCTAAACCGCCTCTTGGCTTATAAAAGGGACCCTAGCTGCCCCCTCTCAACGGTTCGTGTTGGGGGTATGCCCTTAAGGCTAATGTTTGAGGCCTTGGGATTGTAACAGTATCATGTATAAACTTTTATGTTTATAAAGGCATGGTTGTTATTCAGTTTGTTACCTTGTCTGCTGTAATAAGTGTACTTCTGAATAATGTCTCAAAGCTGTTCAGCTAGGCTGACATGAAGTAAAGTCCTTAGTCGAGATATCTTGGTGAACATGAGACAACCTTGATATGATTGAGACTAATATGTGTTCTAATCTTATAGGATGCTTCGAGCATGGAATAAGATGTAGACTCATGGGTACATTGGATGTACTGGACAGACCCTACTAGGATATTCAATTGCTTGTCACAATGTGAATATTCCTTGATTGCGACAAGTGGCACATTTCCTCTGACTTGAGATCACTTATGTTTTCTAAATGATGATTGTCATTGTTTTGAGGTATTTCAATATCATTTGAAACATAATGGTTATAGACTATCTTGGATGGTGAGCTTGAGTCAGGTTAGGGCACTAGTGATAGACATAGGATTGCCGTCTCCTTGTTTAAGGAGTGTGATGTTCTAAAGGGGCCCCCTGGATGAGATGATTGAGAATAGTGTATGGCCATACCCAGATGACTATGTTCATCTGATCTAATCATGCTCATCATATTGGAGTTACAAGCTTGACACGCTTGTCCAATAAGAACATCCAGTGGCAAAGGAAATATGCATGCCTTGTGAGTTGATTCACACTTGTGCTGTGGTTTGGGTGTAGTCTTGGAAGACTCTTTTCTTTATATCGGGAGACAGTGATGTGTTGCTAGATACCCCTCACTGATCGTGATAACGTGAGTTATCGTTACCGACATTTAAAGGAAACCCTCAGGGTCGCACAATTTGATGATATGGCTTACTTAAGTCAGATCGTGTGGACTGAATTGTTCAGGTTCAGTTTAAAGGGATTTAATCTCTGATTGTAAGTGAGATCTGGTCTGATCATGTTTGATTGATTAGGGCTTAAGATCGGTAAGCTTCGATTGAGAGAATGGATGCTGGATCGGTGAGATCAAGAGCATCAGGAGATCAACGGTTAGATCTGGAGCCTTAGGGTTTAATTTGGTCTAGACCATGTCGCTTGGCTTATTTGGTCTTTGAACCAGACCAACATGAACCGGCTCATAAATGAGCGCATGGTTCAAAAGTGAAGTGGTTTTGCGAATGGGTAAACCCATGATCGCATGAAGAGAAGTGGCATGCTATTTTTAGATAGCACTTCTCTTACGTGACCACATCTCACGTTCACGCCTCTCCTCTCTTCGTTCGTCGCCTTGTCTCTTGCTCTTGACGAGAGAACATTCGGGTGGTGAAGAGTTTGACGAGAAGAGGAGGAAAAATCGCCAAGCCAAGACATCTCTTCCCTTCCACTCGACAAGGACATCTTTGGGCCTTGCTAGCACAAGGATCGCAAGGAGGAGTAGGCGACATCAATTGTGTGCGTCACCTCTGGAGAAGATCCAGTTCGGTCTTTGCTTCCAAGGCGCCATCTAGAAATGGCTATGGTATGATCCTTCTCTATATGCAATTGGGTCATTTTTGTTAGTCATACAGCATGCAAGATCTAGAAACCCCCCTTTCCGCTGCCTTCATTCCCATATGCGCCTATGAGATAGGGTTTCGTCCCCTTGTGGGGACCTTCAATTGGTATCAGAGCCATGGTTAACGCATGTTTTATGATTGCTTAAGCCATTTTGTGATCCTTGTTTGCGAACTCATGATTAGATCTAAGGTTACATGCGATACATCTTGTATATGTTAGTTGGCGAAAATGCATTGCATAGTTTCTCCTTTGCGCATGTATGTGGCGCATCTAATGTTTTTCTCAAAACTATATTACATGCACGATTCACACTAGATCTAAGCTGTCCCTGCTATAAACCCTTAGACGGGTTGATGGGGTTGAAGTCATCCTCTAGGATAGATCCAATAGTCTGATCAGACCCTCTGACAGCCTAGATGGGTCGACCAGATGGCACCCATGCGCAAGCATGAGGTGGCTATAGGTCGACTGCATCACAGGCGTGTAGCGAGGTCTGGTTGAGACAACTGGTGAACGCATATGAGTTAGGCCCGGGTTCACACCCGCTTGCCAGAACTCATGATGGTTGTTCAGCCCTTGGCGCATGCATAGTTGACCACTGGGTCGACTCAAGTCAGTTAGGACTTGGTGCATGCAAGGGCAGTGGATCTGACTAGACATGATGAGTGGATCCCTATCAATGGACCGTTGTAAGGTTGTAGGGCACATAAGGAAAAATAAAATTGATCTCAATGGGGTTTTTCAAAAAAATTTTATTTTTCATGATTGGATCAAATGATGTATGATGCCATATGCATGTTTATTTATTCTTATGTGGGCTGCCCATGTTAAATGTGTGCTATGCTGGGGCCTGCGTGCCTGGAAATTATTTTGTAAATTAATTTTTAATTGTGATCTGCGCATCACCTTGTACTTAATTTATAAAATGTAATTGACCTGCGTGTCAATCTTGTCTAGATAGATTAATATGTAAGTTAATCAGACAAGAGCACTGAGCACACTTGGCAGAGGCGCATGCAGCAGTGGCTTGACCAGGTGGGAGGTCCAGGGTTCGACTCTGGGACCAGGCGCATTTTCCCTGGTGGGCGCACCTCAGCTGCAAATGGCGCTTAGGCCCTGGTTTGGGCCAGATGAGCAGCAAAAGCCCCATGAAGAAAAGCAAGTGAAGACTTAAGTTCTTAAGGTCTTACTAGGGCTATGGGCTTTTACCACATAAGATCCATGCTTTCTTTTATTGTTTAAATAAGTAGAACAGCATGATTTATTTATCTTCAGTTATCACCATAGGAATTGCATGATAGTGATGAAGATAAAAGACCGTTAAAATCCAACGCTAAAATATCAAGCTCGTAAGCCTTCTGACGCGAAACCTCACTGTTCTGATTATCGTTGGAGCCGTGTTGTACCCACTCAGTGGGCACGTCCATCTATTTTCAGACGGTGCGGGATTACACCTGCGTGTTACAGAGAAGGGATTTATCGCTTCTCGTTGCTCAGCATAGCACGTGGTGGTCCAGGGAGTAGGTCGGGTCAGCTTGACCATGCAGGCTACATATGTGGCGCATATGGTAGCACATGGAGGCAGCCATCTGTGGGGTCAGAGACTGTGTTGTACCAACTCAGTTGGCACAGTCTGCTGGATTTCCCAGATGAAGGGGAATCGCACGGGTTGGCGATTGGCTAGGGGAGCCTACCAGAGATTAGTGCTTGTACTCTCTGTGCATCTTATCTCGCCTGAGCGGGACGCGGAGACCAAGTATGAAATCTGGATCCCATCTCACTAAAGGAGTTCTACTCTTTCGGGCTGTTTTGCTGGATTTTTCAGCTAGATAAAATAGTGAGAAAAAGAATCATTCTTAAGTCCTGATTGATTCTTAACATTGATACTGACCTTGCTGTTCTTGCATTGTTGTAGATTCCTGCAGCAACGAACACCATGAACTTCAATGTGCGATCCCTACTGGAAAGGGAGAAGTTTGCTGGGCCAAACTTCTCAGACTGGTTCGGACACCTTAAGATCGTTCTTAAGGCAGAGAGAAAACTGTATGTCCTCGAGACGGCGATACCGCCTCAGCCCGCTCCGAACGCTGCAAGGGCGGTTCGGGAAGCTTATGAAAAGCACGTCAATGATAGCATTGATGTCGCTTGCCTGATGCTAGCGTCTATGACGCCACCGCTGCAGCGTCAGCATGAGGATATGTCTGCAATAGACATGATAGCAAACCTCAAAATGCTGTATGCTGCACAGGCGAGGACAGAACGCTATAATCTGACAAAGCTGTTCTTTCAGAGCAAACTGGCTGAAGGGAGCCCAGTAGGAGCTCACGTGCTCAAGATGATTGGGCACAAGGAGGCTCTAGAGAAACTGGGGCATACCATCAATCAGGAGCTTGCTGTAGACATTATTCTGCAGTCTCTCCCGCCCTCTTTCGATGCGTTCATTATTAACTTTAATATGAACAAAATCGATTGTACTCCGGCAGAGCTGCTGAATATGCTCTTGACTACTGAGGAGACTCTGAAGGGAAAGCCTTCAACCTCTGTCTTGATGGTTCCTTCGAGGAACAAGAAGAAGGGGAAGAAGGGCAAAGCCCCTGTCAAGAGTTACAGCAAGGCTCTGAAACAAAAAGTTAAGCGGTCAAAGGAATACAGATGTTTCCACTGTGGCCAGCTGGGTCACTGGAAAAAGGACTATAAAGCGCTCCAAGGAGATAAGAGGGGAAGCTTCGCTTCTGGCTCAGGTATATACGTGACGGAAGTCATGGTTTCATCTTCTTCTATATCATGGGTGTTGGACACTGCATGTGGAGTTCACATTTGTTCAAATGTACAGGAACTCAAGAGAAGAAGACAGGTGGGACAGCATGAGGTGGACCTACGCGTTGGAAATGGGGCACGGGTTGCTGCTGTTGCTGTAGGAAACTATTTCATTTCTTTACCATCTGGACTTGTATTGGAACTAGACAATTGTTACTTTGTTCCTATTATTACTAAAAATATTATCTCTATTCCTGCTCTTGTCAGGAAGGGGTTTTCCTTTGAATGAAATATTTCAAAGTGTGTTTTGTCTTTAGATAATATTGTTTATGCAACTGGTTCAATTAACAATGGGTTATTCATGTTGGACATGGAATGTTCTATACAAAATATTGATATTAAGAAAGCCAAGTATGCTGATGACAGCACCTTGTTATGGCATAGTCGTTTAGGCCATATTAACAAGAAGCGCATTAAGCGGTTGCATGATAATGGACTGTTGGGATCATTCTCCTGTGAGGAGATTGATACATGCAAGGCTTGTTTAATGGGTAAAATGACGAAGTCACCTTTTCCTAACAAAGGTCAAAGGGCTTCAGGTTTACTTGACCTTATACACAGTGATGTGTGTGGGCCATTTAGTAAACATGCCAGAGGTGGCTATCAGTACTTCATAACCTTTACTGATGATTTCAGTAGATATGGGTATGTCTATCTGATGAGACATAAAAGTGAATCTTTTGACAAGTTCAAAGAGTTCAAGAATGAAGTACAGAATCAGCTAGGCCGAAATATCAAGGCACTTCGTTCTGATCGAGGTGGAGAATACCTAAGTCGAGAATTTACTGACTATCTGAAGGAGTGTGGGATTATCTCACAGCTCACTCCACCAGGAACACCCCAAATGGAATGGTGTATCCGAGAGGAGAAATAGAACGTTACTTGATATGGTTCGTTCTATGATGAGTCAGGCTACTCTTCCATATTCCTTTTGGGGATTTGCACTGGAAACAGCTGCAAAGGTACTAAACCGAGTGCCATCCAAGGCAGTTTCTAAGACTCCATATGAGTTATGGTATGGGAAACAGCCGAGCTTGACATTTATCAGGATCTGGGGCTGCGAGGCTTATGTCAAAAAGCTCGCCTCTGGGAAACTAGAGAGCAGATCTGACAAATGTATCTTTGTCGGTTACCCTAAGGAAACTAAGGGTTATTATTTCTTCGATCCCAAAGAGAACAAGGTATTTGTTGCTCGGACGGCCATATTTCTTGAGAAGGAGTTTCTTCTGCAAGAGGCCAGTGGGAGAGAAATAAAGCTGGATGAGAATCCAGAGGAAGGACAAAGTAGTCAAGCACAGTTGGATGAGCCTGAGCCGGTGGATTAGGTTATTGAACAACCTGAGGCTCAGATATCACGGGAACCGCGAAGATCGGGAAGGATCCGTCGACAGCCTGAGCGCTATGACGGAGTCTACATCATTGATAATGATGAACCCCTCACTTATGCGGATGCGGTCAGTGGACCGGAGTCAGCTAGATGGCTTGAAGCTATGCGAGCCGAGATGGACTCCATGTCAGATAACCAAGTCTGGGATTTGGTTGATCTGCCTCCGGGAGTAATCCCTATAGGCTGTAAATGGATCTTCAAGAAGAAGATTGACATGGATGGTAACGTAGTTACCTATAAAGGCAGGCTAGTTGCGAAAGGTTTCAAACAAATCTACGGGATAGATTATGATGAAACTTTCTCACCTGTAGCCATGTTTAAGTCTATTCGGATTCTTTTCGTGATAGCAGCATATTACGATTATGAGATTTGGCAAATGGATGTGAAAACAGCTTTCCTGAATGGAAATCTGGATGAGGATGTGTATATGACACAACCAGAAGGTTTCACTAATCCATCAGATCATCATAAAATATGCAAGTTAAAGAAGTCCATTTATGGACTTAAACAAGCATCAAGAAGCTGGAATATTCGTTTTGATGAATCAGTCACTGAATTTGGTTTCATCAAGAACGAGGATGACCCGTGTGTATATAAGAGGTTTAGTGGGAGCGTGATTACTTTCCTAGTCCTCTACGTCGATGATATCTTGATCATTGGAAATGACATTCCTGAAATGCATGCCGTAAAGGCATGGTTAAGGAAATGTTTCCAGATGAAAGATCTAGGAGAAGCAGCCTATGTGTTAGGTGTGAAGATCTACAGAGATAGATCTAAGAGGCTTCTCGGGCTGTGCCAGAGTACTTACATCGATAAGGTCCTGGAGAGATTTCATTTAGAGAATTCTAAAAGAGGATATCTTCCAGTCAGACATGGTCTGAATCTTTCGAAGAGTCAGTGTCCACAAACACAGACTGAGAAAGATGAAATGGACAATACGCCTTATGCTTCGGCTATTGGGTTCATTATGTATGCGATGTTGTGTACTCGCCCAGACGTCGCTTACGGGTTAAGCGTGACCAGTCGGTTCCAAAGTAATCCAGGTCAGGCACACTGGATTGCGGTCAAGAACATTTTAAAATATCTGCGGAGGACCAAAGATATGTTCTTGATATATGGTGGTCAGGAAGAACTCAGTATTGAAGGATATACTGACGCTTCGTTCCAGTCGGACCAGGATGATTTCCGATCGCAATCAGGCTATGTTTTTAGCTTGAATGGAGGAGCAGTGGTGTGGAAGAGTTTCAAACAGTCAATCGTTGCTGATTCCACAACAGAAGCCGAGTATGTTGCAGCCTCGGAAGCATCCAAGGAGGCAGTGTGGATTCGTAAGTTCGTGAGAGAACTTGGTGTCGTTCCTTCGAGTGCAGATCCTTTGGTTATCTTCTGTGATAACACTGGAGCAATCGCACAAGCAAAGGAACCACGGTCGCACCAGAAGTCCAAGCACATACAGAGACGGTTTCATTTGATCAGGGAGATCATTGATCGTGGCGAGATCAAAGTCTGCAAGGTACATACAGATGACAATCTGGCAGACCCGCTTACTAAGCCTCTGGCGCAGCAGAAGCATGAGAAGCACTGTAATAATATGGGTTTGAGATTCCTCAACCATTAGATTAAGTGCAAGTGGGAGATTGTTGGGGGTATGCCCTTAAGGCTAATGTTTGAGGCCTTGGGATTGTAACAGTATCATGTATAAACTTTTATGTTTATAAAGGCATGGTTGTTATTCAGTTTGTTACCTTGTCTGCTGTAATAAGTGTACTTCTGAATAATGTCTCAAAGCTGTTCAGCTAGGCTGACATGAAGTAAAGTCCTTAGTCGAGATATCTTGGTGAACATGAGACAACCTTGATATGATTGAGACTAATATGTGTTCTAATCTTATAGGATGCTTCGAGCATGGAATAAGATGTAGACTCATGGGTACATTGGATGTACTGGACAGACCCTACTAGGATATTCAATTGCTTGTCACAATGTGAATATTCCTTGATTGCGACAAGTGGCACATTTCCTCTGACTTGAGATTGTTGGAACCCCTTTCGAGAGGGGGGCAAAAACCCTAATCATGGCGCAAATGAAATTTATGCAAGCGGAAGCAAGGGTTTCAAGATCTTTTGCATGCCATATGTTCAACTATCATAGATTGATAAGAACAAGGGGAGATTCATACCAACGCCATAGGCTTGGAATTCGGCTTGGAAGAAGAGAACAAGTTAGGTCTCCTCCACAAGTCCACACACAAGATGAAGATGCTCACTTCCTTGACGTCCCTTGTGCTAGCAAGGCACCCAAGCTATCTTGTCGAATGGAAAGGGGGTGATTAGATGAATCCCTATGGCCGAGAGCTCCTTTTCCTTGTCTTCCTCTTTCGTCAACCACCAAACGAAAAGGATCAAGGCGTTGTCGTCAAGAGACCAACGCTTAAGCGTTTTGGCGTTTAAGCAAAACCGGCTTTGATGACTTTCCATAAATGGAAGACAATCAAGCCATGCGCTCAAGACAAACCAAAAACGCCTATTGGCATTGAACCAAGCGTTCACATTTGTGAACCGGTTCAAGCCAAATCGTCCAATCGAATTTGGTTCATCAAACCAAACCGAAATAGCTCAAGCCACTTGGTCTAGACCAAATTGAACCCTAAGGCTCACGATCTAACCACTCATCTCCTGATGCCCCTGATCTCCCCGATCTAGCATCATTTCTCTCGATCGAAGCTTACCGATCTCAAGCCCTAATCAATCAAACATGATCAGACCAGATCTCACTTACAATCAGAGATTAAATCCCCTTTAATCTGAACTCAAAGAATCCAGTCCATACGATCTGACTCAAGTAAGCCATATCATCAAATTGTGCGACCCTGAGGGTTTCCTTTAAATGTCGGTAACGATAACTTACGTTATCACGACCAGTGAGGGGTATCTAGCAACACATCACTGTCTCCCGATATAAAGGAAAGAGTCTTCCAAGACTTCTCCCAAACCATAGCACAAGTGTGAATCAAACTCACGAGGCATACATGTGTCCTTTGCCACTGGATGTTTCTTATTGGACAAGCGTGCCAAGCCTGTAATTCCAATATGTTGAGCATGATTAGATCAGATGCACATAGTCATCTGGGTATGGCCATACACTATCTCAATCATCTCATAAGGGGGCCCTTTAGAACACCACACTCCTTAAACAAGGAGACGACAATCCTATGTCTATCACTAGTGTCCTAACCTGACTCATGATCATTATCCAAGATAGTCTATGATCATTATCTTTCAAATGATATTGAACTACCTCAAAACAATGACAGTCATCATTTAGAAACACAAGTGATCTCAAGTCAGAGGACATGTGCCACTTGTTGCAATCAAGGAATATTCACATTGTGACAAGCAATTGAATATCCTAGTAGGGTCTGTCCAGTACATCCAATGTACCCATGAGTCTACATCTTATTCCATGCTCGAAGCATCCTATAAGATCAGCACACATATTAGTCTCAATCATATCAAGGCTGTCTCAGGTTCACCAAGATATCTCGACTAAGGACATATAGCATGTCAGCCTAGCTGAACAGCTTTGAGACATTATTCAGAAGTACACTTATTACAGCAGACAAGGTAACAACCTGAATAATAACCATGCCTTTTATAAACATAAGAGTTTATTACATGATACTTTTACAATCCCAAGGCCTCAAACATTAGCCTTAAGGGCATACCCCAACAATCTCCCACTTGCACTTAATCTAATGGTTGAGAAATCTCAAACCCATATTATTACAGTGCTTCTCATGCTTCTGCTGCGCCAGAGGCTTGGTAAGCGGGTCTGCCAGATTGTCATCTGTATGAACCTTGCAGATTTTGATCTCGCCTCGATCAATGATCTCCCGGATCAAGTGAAACCGTCTCTGTATGTGCTTGGACTTCTGGTGCGACCGTGGTTCCTTTGCTTATGCGATGGCTCCAGTGTTATCACAGAAGATAACCAAAGGATCAGCACTCGAAGGAACGACACCAAGTTCTCTCACGAACTTACGAATCCACACTGCCTCCTTGGATGCTTCCGAGGCTGCAACATACTCGGCTTCTGTTGTGGAATCAGCAACAGTTGACTGTTTGAAGCTCTTCCACACCACTGCTCCACCATTCAAGCTGAAAACATAGCCTGATTGCGATCGGAAATCATCCTGGTCCGACTGGAACGAAGCGTCAGTATATCCCTCTATACTGAGTTCTTCCTGACCACCATATATCAAGAACATATCTTTGGTCCTCCGCAGATATTTTAAAATGTTCTTGACTGCAATCCAGTGCGCCAAACCTGGATTACTTTGGAATCGACTGGTCACGCTTAGCCCGTAAGCGACGTCTGGGCGAGTACACAACATCGCATACATAATGGACCTAATAGCCGAAGCATAAGGCGTATTGTCCATTTCATCTTTTTCAGTCTGTGTTTGTGGACACTGACTCTTTGAAAGATTCAGACCATGTCTGACTGGAAGATATCCACGTTTAGAATTCTCTAAATGGAATCTATCCAGGACCTTATCGATGTAAGTACTCTGGCACAGCCCGAGAAGCCTCTTAGATCTATCTCGGTAGATCTTGACACCTAATACATAGGCTGCTTCTCCGAGATCTTTCATCTGGAAACATTTTCCTAACCATGCTTTAACAGCATGCAGTTCAGGAATATCATTTCCAATGATTAAGATATCATCGACGTAGAGGATTAGGAATGTAATTACGCTCCCACTAAACCTCTTATAAACACACGGGTCATCATCGTTCTTGATGAAACCAAACTCAGAGATTGATTCATCAAAACGAATGTTCCAGCTTCTAGATGCTTATTTCAGTCCATAAATGGACTTCTTTAACTTGCATATTTTATGACGATCTGATGGATTAGTGAAACCCTCAGGTTGTGTCATATACACATCCTCATCCAGATTTCCATTAAGGAAAGCTGTTTTCACATCCATCTGCCAGATCTCATAATCGTAATATGCTGCTATCGCGAAAAGAATCCGAATAGACTTAAACATGGCTACAGGTGAGAAAGTTTCATCATAATCTATCCCGTAGATTTGTTTGAAACCTTTCGCAACTAGCCTGCCTTTATAGGTAACCACGTTACCATCCATGTCAATCTTCTTCTTGAAGATCCATTTACAGCCTATAGGGATTACTCCCGGAGGCGGATCAACCAAATCCCAGACTTGGTTATCTGACATGGAGTCCATTTCGGCTCGCATAGCTTCAAGCCATCTAGCTGACTCCGGTCCACTGACCGCATCCGCATAAGTGAGGGGTTCATCATTATCAATGATGTAGACTCCGTCATAGCGCTCAGGCTGACGACGGATCCTTCCCGATCTTCGCGGTTCCCGTGTTATCTGAGCCTCAGGTTGTTCAATAACCTGTTCAACTGGCTCAGGCTCATCCAACTGTGCTTGACTACTTTGTCCTTCCTCTGGATTCTCATCCAGCTTTATTTCTCTCCCACTGGCCTCTTGCAGAAGAAATTCCCTCTCAAGAAATATAGCCGTCCGAGCAACAAAAACCTTGTTCTCTTTGGGATCGAAGAAATAATAACCCTTAGTTTCCTTAGGGTAACCAACAAAGATACATTTCTCAGATCTGCTCTCCAGTTTCCCAGAGGCGAGCTTTTTGACATAAGCCTCGCAACCCCAGATCCTGATAAATGTCAAGCTAGGCTGTTTCCCATACCATAACTCATATGGCGTCTTTGAAACTGCCTTGGATGGCACTCGGTTTAGTACCTTTGCAGCTGTTTCCAGTGCAAAACCCCAAAAGGAGTATGGAAGAGTAGCCTGACTCATCATAGAACGAACCATATCAAGTAACGTTCTATTTCTCCTTTCGGACACACCATTCCATTGCGGTGTTCCTGGCGGAGTGAGTTGTGAGACAATCCCACACTCCTTTAGATAGTCAGTAAATGCATGACTCAGGTATTCACCACCTCGATCAGAACGAAGTGCCTTGATATTACGGCCTAACTGATTTTGTACTTCATTTTTGAACTCTTTGAACTTGTCAAAAGATTCACTTTTATGTCTCATCAGATAGACATACCCATACCTACTGAAATCATCAGTAAAGGTAATGAAGTACTGATAGCCACCTCTGGCATGTTTACTGAAAGGCCCACACACATCACTGTGTATAAGGTCAAGTAAACCTGAAGTCCTTTGACCCTTTTGAAGAAAAGGTGACTTCGTCATTTTACCTATTAAACAAGCTTTGCATGTATCAATCTCCTCACAGGAGAATGATCCCAGCAGTCCATGTTCATGCAACCGCTTAATGCGCTTCTCGTTTATATGGCCTAAACGACTATGCCATAGCAAGGTGCTGTCATCAGCATACTTGGCTTTCTTATTATCAATATTTTGTATCGAATATTCCATGTCCAACATGAATAACCCAATGTTAATTGAACCAGTGGCATACACAATATTATCATGAGATAAAACACACTTTGAAATTTTGCATTCAAAGGAAAATCCCTTCCTGACAAGAGCAGGAATGGAGATAATATTCTTGGTAATACTGGGTACAAAATAACAATTGTTTAATTCTAATACAATGCCAGATGGTAAAGAAATGAAATAGTCTCCTACAGCAACAGCAGCAACCCGTGCCCCGTTTCCAACGCGTAGGTCTACCTCATGCTGTCCCACCTGCCTTCTTCTCTTGAGTTCCTGTACATTTGAACAAATGTGAACTCCACATGCAGTGTCCAACACCCATGATATAGAAGAAGATAACATGACCTCAGTCACATATATACCTGAGCCAGAAGCGATGCTTCCCCTCTTATCTCCTTGGAGCGCTTTACAGTCCTTTTTCCAGTGACCCAGCTGGCCACAGTGGAAACACCTGTTGTCCTTCGACCGCTTCACCTTCTGTTTCAGAGCCTTGCTGTAGTTCTTGACAGGGGCCTTGCCCTTCTTCCCCTTCTTCTTGTTCCTTGAAGGAACCATCAAGACAGAGGTCGAAGGCTTTCCCTTCAGAGTCTCCTCAGTAGTCAAGAGCATATTCAGCAGCTCTGCCGGAGTACAATCGATTTTGTTCATATTAAAGTTAATGATGAACGCATCGAAAGAAGGCGGGAGAGACTGCAGAATAATATCTACAGCAAGCTCCTGGTTGATGGTATGCCCCAGTTTCTCCAGAGCCTCCTTGTGCCCAATCATCTTGAGCACGTGAGCTCCCACTGGGCTCCCCTCAGCCAGTTTGCTCTGAAAGAAGAGCTTCGTCAGATTATAGCGTTCTGTCCTCGCCTGTGCAGCATACAGCATCTTGAGGTTCGCTATAATCTCTATAGCCGACATATCCTCATGCTGACGCTGCAGCGGTGGCGTCATAGACGCTAGCATCAGGCAAGCGACATCAATGCTATCATTGACGTGCTTTTCATAGGCATCCCGAACCGCCCTTGCGGCGTTCGGAGCGGGCTGCGGCGGTATCGCCGTCTCGAGGACATACAGTTTCCTCTCTGCCTTAAGAACGATCTTAAGGTGTCCGAACCAGTCAGAGAAGTTCGGCCCAGCAAACTTCTCCCTTTCCAGTAGGGATCGCACATTGAAGCTCATGGTGTTCGTTGCTGCAGGAATCTACAACAATGCAAGAACAGCAAGGTCAGTATCAATGTTCAGAATCAATCCAGGACTTAAGAAAGATTCTTTTCTCACTATTTTATCTGACTGAAAAATCCAGTAAAACAGTCCGAAAGAGTAAAACTCTTTTAGTGAGATGGGATCCAGATTTCATACTTGGTCTCCGCGTCCCGCTCAGGCGAGATAAGATGCACAGAGAGGACAAGCACTAATTTCTGGTAGGCAGTCCCTGCCAATCGCCAGCCCGTGCGATTCCCCTTCATCTGGGCAATCCAGCAGACTGTGCCAACTGAGTTGGTACAACACAGTCTCTGATCCCACAGATGGCTGCCTCCATGTGCTACCATATGCGCCACATATGTAGCCTACATGGTCAAGCTGACCCGACCTACTCCCTGGACCACCACGTGCTATGCTGAGCAACGAGAAGGGATAAATCCCTACTCTGTAACACGCAGGTGTAATCCCGCACCGTCTGAAGATAGATGGACGTGCCCACTGAGTGGGTACAACACGGCTCCAACGATAGTCAGAACGGTGAGGTTTCGCGTCAGAAGGCTTACGAGCTTGATATATTAGCGTTGGATTTTAACGGTCTTTTTATCTTCTTGACTATCATGCAAGTCCTATGGTGATAGCAGAAGATAAACACATGCATTTCTAATTATAAAAGCAATAAATAGAAAGCATGTTGATCTTATGTGGTAAATGCCCATGAACCCTAAGTAAGACCTTAATTTTACTTAAGTCTTCACTTGAGCTCCTTTTGCATCTCATCTGGTCCAACCCAGGGCTCTAGCTCCTAGAGCACCTCAGGTGCGCCACCAGCTGAATGCCCCTTGGGATGTGTGCCTTTGTGTTCCTGTCTAATCAAATACAATTTGATCTATCTAGACAAGATTGACTCGCAGGTCAATTACATATTATAAATTAAGTACAATGTGATTCGCAGATCACAAATTAATTTACAATTTTAAATCCAGGCACGCAGGCCCCAGCACAGCACACAATAGGGCAACCCACATAAGATTAAATAAACAAGCATAGGCATCAATCAACATGTGATCCATTCATGAAATTAAAATTTTTTAAAAACCCCATGGCATCAATTTTAATTTCCTTATGAGCCCTATAACCTTACAACGGTCCATTGATGGGGATCCACTCATCAAGTCTAGTTAGATCCTTGCCCTTGCATGCACCAAGTCCTAACTGACTCGCGTTGACCTGATGGTCAACCATGCATGCGCCAAGGGCTAAACCACCAACATGAGTTCTGGCAAGCGGGTGTGACCCCGGGCCTAACTCATGTGTGTTCACTGGTTGTCTCAACCAGACCTCGCTACACGCCTGTGATGCAATCGACCTATAGCCACCTCGTGCTTGCGCACAGGTGCCATCTGGTCGATCCATCTAGGCTGTCAGATGGTCTGATCAGACTAGTTTGATCTAACATAGAGGATGCTTTCAACCCCATCAACCCGTCTAAGGGTTTACAATAGGTGCAACTTAGATCTAATTCATGGGCGCGCAAGATGTTTTGTTTTGTCAAAAACAACATGTAAGAAGCGCCAATCAAACATGCGCCAACAACAACACTTGTAGAGTCCCCTTCAAGGGGGAGCGCAACTTTGACAACAACAAACAACAAGCACCTATACATGCGGCTTAGAACAACAAACATCATGCATGAAGTTTTCGCATCATAAATTTTTCATGAGCTTGCGCATGTAACCAACCATAGATCTAAGCATAAATGTAAACATGGAACACATCAGCAAACATAATAGCATGCATAGACGCCTCTGATACCAATTGTTGGAACCCCTTTCGAGAGGGGGGCAAAAACCCTAATCATGGCGCAAATGAAATTTATGCAAGCGGAAGCAAGGGTTTCAAGATCTTTTGCATGCCATATGTTCAACTATCATAGATTGATAAGAACAAGGGGAGATTCATACCAACGCCATAGGCTTGGAATTCGGCTTGGAAGAAGAGAACAAGTTAGGTCTCCTCCACAAGTCCACACACAAGATGAAGATGCTCACTTCCTTGACGTCCCTTGTGCTAGCAAGGCACCCAAGCTATCTTGTCGAATGGAAAGGGGGTGATTAGATGAATCCCTATGGCCGAGAGCTCCTTTTCCTTGTCTTCCTCTTTCGTCAACCACCAAACGAAAAGGATCAAGGCGTTGTCGTCAAGAGACCAACGCTTAAGCGTTTTGGCGTTTAAGCAAAACCGGCTTTGATGACTTTCCATAAATGGAAGACAATCAAGCCATGCGCTCAAGACAAACCAAAAACGCCTATTGGCATTGAACCAAGCGTTCACATTTGTGAACCGGTTCAAGCCAAATCGTCCAATCGAATTTGGTTCATCAAACCAAACCGAAATAGCTCAAGCCACTTGGTCTAGACCAAATTGAACCCTAAGGCTCACGATCTAACCACTCATCTCCTGATGCCCCTGATCTCCCCGATCTAGCATCATTTCTCTCGATCGAAGCTTACCGATCTCAAGCCCTAATCAATCAAACATGATCAGACCAGATCTCACTTACAATCAGAGATTAAATCCCCTTTAATCTGAACTCAAAGAATCCAGTCCATACGATCTGACTCAAGTAAGCCATATCATCAAATTGTGCGACCCTGAGGGTTTCCTTTAAATGTCGGTAACGATAACTTACGTTATCACGACCAGTGAGGGGTATCTAGCAACACATCACTGTCTCCCGATATAAAGGAAAGAGTCTTCCAAGACTTCTCCCAAACCATAGCACAAGTGTGAATCAAACTCACGAGGCATACATGTGTCCTTTGCCACTGGATATTCTTATTGGACAAGCGTGCCAAGCCTGTAATTCCAATATGTTGAGCATGATTAGATCAGATGCACATAGTCATCTGGGTATGGCCATACACTATCTCAATCATCTCATAAGGGGGCCCTTTAGAACACCACACTCCTTAAACAAGGAGACGACAATCCTATGTCTATCACTAGTGTCCTAACCTGACTCATGATCATTATCCAAGATAGTCTATGATCATTATCTTTCAAATGATATTGAACTACCTCAAAACAATGACAGTCATCATTTAGAAACACAAGTGATCTCAAGTCAGAGGACATGTGCCACTTGTTGCAATCAAGGAATATTCACATTGTGACAAGCAATTGAATATCCTAGTAGGGTCTGTCCAGTACATCCAATGTACCCAAGAGTCTACATCTTATTCCATGCTCGAAGCATCCTATAAGATCAGCACACATATTAGTCTCAATCATATCAAGGCTGTCTCAGGTTCACCAAGATATCTCGACTAAGGACATATAGCATGTCAGCCTAGCTGAACAGCTTTGAGACATTATTCAGAAGTACACTTATTATAGCAGACAAGGTAACAACCTGAATAATAACCATGCCTTTTATAAACATAAGAGTTTATTACATGATACTTTTACAATCCCAAGGCCTCAAACATTAGCCTTAAGGGCATACCCCAACAGAGATCACTTGTGTTTTCTAAATGATGATTGTCATTGTTTTGAGGTAGTTCAATATCATTTGAAACATAATGGTTATAGACTATCTTGGATGGTGAGCTTGAGTCAGGTTAGGGCACTAGTGATAGACATAGGATTGCCGTCTACTTGTTTAAGGAGTGTGATGTTCTAAAGGGGCCCCCTGGATGAGATGATTGAGAATAGTGTATGGCCATACCCAGATGACTATGTTCATCTGATCTAATCATGCTCATCATATTGGAGTTACAAGCTTGACACGCTTGTCCAATAAGAACATCCAGTGGCAAAGGAAATATGCATGCCTTGTGAGTTGATTCACACTTGTGCTGTGGTTTGGGTGTAGTCTTGGAAGACTCTTTTCTTTATATCGGGAGACAGTGATGTGTTGCTAGATACCCCTCACTGATCGTGATAACGTGAGTTATCGTTACCGACATTTAAAGGAAACCCTCAGGGTCGCACAATTTGATGATATGGCTTACTTAAGTCAGATCGTGTGGACTGAATTGTTCAGGTTCAGTTTAAAGGGATTTAATCTCTGATTGTAAGTGAGATCTGGTCTGATCATGTTTGATTGATTAGGGCTTGAGATCGGTAAGCTTCGATTGAGAGAATGGATGCTGGATCGGTGAGATCAAGAGCATCAGGAGATCAACGGTTAGATCTGGAGCCTTAGGGTTTAATTTGGTCTAGACCATGTCGCTTGGCTTATTTGGTCTTTGAACCAGACCAACATGAACCGGCTCATAAATGAGCGCATGGTTCAAAAGTGAAGTGGTTTTGCGAATGGGTAAACCCATGATCGCATGAAGAGAAGTGGCATGCTATTTTTAGATAGCACTTCTCTTACGTGACCACATCTCACGTTCACGCCTCTCCTCTCTTCGTTCGTCGCCTTGTCTCTTGCTCTTGACGAGAGAACATTCGGGTGGTGAAGAGTTTGACGAGAAGAGGAGGAAAAATCGCCAAGCCAAGACATCTCTTCCCTTCCACTCGACAAGGACATCTTTGGGCCTTGCTAGCACAAGGATCGCAAGGAGGAGTAGGCGACATCAATTGTGTGCGTCACCTCTGGAGAAGATCCAGTTCGGTCTTTGCTTCCAAGGCGCCATCTAGAAATGGCTATGGTATGATCCTTCTCTATATGCAATTGGGTCATTTTTGTTAGTCATACAGCATGCAAGATCTAGAAACCCCCTTTCCGCTGCCTTCATTCCCATATGTGCCTATGAGATAGGGTTTCGCCCCCTTGTGGGGACCTTCAGTTCGAATGCTTGGAGACGTGAACACACATAGAGGGGCGAGAGCAAGGGCAAAGGGCGATAACATCAAGGTGGCGCAACCCTTCTTCCTACTAGTGGCCGCAAGTCTTCTCCTTCCTCTCTTCTTGGCATGACTTGGAGAAGGACTTGGTGGCGCCACTTCCTCTTACTCTTCCTAAGGGCCGAAACTCTTCTTCTCCCTCTTCTCTTGGAGTGACGAGGATAAGGAGTTGGCGGCATCTTCCTTGCACTTGGCGCATGATCCTTGGAGGTGGCACAAGAGAAGTGAAGGAACCCTAAGGCTTGATTCTCTTCCCGAGGCTAGCACCAAGCGTGGAAGGGAGCAACTGTTGGGAAACCCCGGGGACATTTTACAATTTTCAGAGTCATAGACATACATATTACGCAGCGGAAGAATGTCCCCGAAATAGGCCGGTCCCAAAAACCCAGTGAAGATCGCAAGCAAGGGAGTCGACACGATGAGTTAGGAAACACCTTAAGAGCAATTTGGAGTGATGCCGATGTAGGTGCCCAAGTGTGCGCCCTTTGCAGTCTCACACACACGGATCTCTTGAGTTCTCTTCTTCCACGCCCGGTGCTAGCCTCGGGAAGAAGATACAAGCCTTAGGGAGATGCTCTACTTCACTTGCGCCACCAAGAGAAAAGATGTGCCAAGGGAAGAAGAAAGCTACCCAAGCCGCCAAGCACTAAATCTCCTTGCGCCAAGAGGAAAGGAGGGAGAGACTTGCGGTTATAGAAGAAGGAAGATGCGCCCTTGCTCCTAGCACTCGCCCCTCTTCTTGTGTTCATGCCTTCAAGGATTGATCACTCTTGGAGGGCTCGGCTAGGTGCTCTTTTATAAGGCAAGAGGCGGTTCATGAAAGGCTAGGATCAAGACAAGTGGGCGGCTAGGATGAGAAGGTTTGAGACAAGGAAAGTCTCCAAGACATTTCCATAATTCTCATTCAACCATTCCTTTTAGAGCCCATGTCTTTCTTTGTGCGCCAAGGCCTTGCCTTGCGCCCCAAGTAATGCCATAGAGGCATTCATACCATAAGGGATTAAGGGGGAGGCGCCAATTGCTTCCTTATGAAGCAAATTGTGCCACTTCTCCCCATTTTGCCCATAGGCGCCTAGGGGAGAAGATTTGTCCCCATTATACCCTTTTAGCCTTTCTTCTCTTCATGACAACTTATTATTGGGCCTCATTGGATAATGAGCTAGCCCAAACTTCAATACATGGGCTGATTAAGCACTTGGATCCAATCCAATGCAACTCTAATTCAAATGTGACCAACCATGGTCAAATACGGGTCAACCTGCCAAAAATGAAGTTTGGCTCCAATAATATTCTTCCATCTCATTAGGCCCATTGGCGCTGACGAAATCTCCCAATTAGATCCGAGTTATCCAATAACTCGATCATAAGGCTTCCCGATCAATACGAGAACTCAAGTATCAAGGTGTGTGACCCTATAGGTTCCTCTGACGCTGGCAGTGCTGACCAAAGGTCATCACAAGCAGTGAGTGGCACCTAGCAGTGCATCGCTGCTACCCAGGTCATTGGAATAGATATCGACATCGACATGCCCATCATCGCAACTAGGTACAGATGCATTACAGTCTCTTTGCCGAACTGATATCCGATTGGACAAGTGTGTCACCACTTGTTTTCATCCAATCACATGGCTATGACTAAAACAGGTTCTCACCTGGGTATGGCCATTCACTTTCAGTCATAGAACCATAGAGGAGCTCCATGGATATCATACTTCCCTAAAGAAGGGGCAAATCCTATGTCTGTCTATTGACCTTCTCATATGGGTCGTGACATGCTCAATGACAACCGTTATGACCTCCCAACTATGGCTAGGTGTTGGGTTGTATTAAAGCAAGTCCCTAGCCATATAGAATGATCAATGACCTCAAGTCAAGGGATCAATGCATCTCCTGTCACTTATGAGGGTACTCATGACACCAAGTCATAGCCTCATAGCGGGTCTCTCTAGTATATCCTCCAATGATATACCCATGTGTCTGCGTTAGCACCACGTGCCTAACCAGCCCACATACCAGTCTCTCAAGTACTAGAGCTGTCCCATATCCACTCAGGTACATCGACTGGGGACAATTATTTGAGCACAGATCTAATCTGTCTCCAGGGACATTATCATGTAAGTACACAATCGCAGGTGTATACAAACAATGATAACGACAATGCCAAAATGATATATATAAATATCAATGTGAAGTAGTACATAAGTTGACCAAAACTAGGTCCTAGGGCATACACACCAACAGCAACGATCAAGGAGTCGACGTGTGGATACTTGTGGAGGGCGAACACTTGGGCGCCTTCAACATGACTTCGGCAACTAGACAAGCAAAAGAGGTACATCTCTAACACATCCTTGTGTCTTCTCTCTCGCTTGGATCCTTGGGACCGGAATATGTTTCGGGTGTAATGATTCTTCAGCTGCGTCCTGGGACTGCAAAATTTTAAATTACACCCGGTATTCCCTAACACGTAGTCCTCGTGGGATCGATAACTTTTATTACTTCGATAAATCCGTGCACTTGCGGATACCTATCAAGTTTTTGGCGCCGTTGCCGGGGACTACGGATAGTTAATATTGACTAATTGATAAGTTAGGAGATTAGGCATTTTTCTTTTCTTTTGCCATTAGTTTTTACTATTCTTTTCTTTTTATTGTTTACTTACACGTTGTATGCCCAAAGTTTCTCATGCAGGTGCTTTGCTTCTAGAAGACCCAGAAATTGAGTGCACATTCCGCCTTCGACGGAGACTGCAGTTTGAGGCTAGAAAGAATTCTGAGAAAAGAGAGATGGCGGAGGACAATCATCATCAATCTTTGAGGGACTTCGCTGCACCTAATGTACAAGGGTTCATTCCAAGCGTCGTTCGACCCAATGTAGAGGCGAACAATTTTGAGTTAAAGCCAGCACTAATGACGATGGTTCAGCAAAACCAATTTGGGGGTTCCCCAAATTCAGATCTGAATCTTCATTTAGCTATTTTTCTTGAATATTGCGATACAGTTAGAATTAATGGAGTTTCATCTGACGACATAGGACTGAGACTATTCCCATTTTCTCTCAGGGACTGTGCCAAAGCTTGGTTGTACTCGATGCCAGCAGGATCATTCACCACCTGGGAATAGTTGTCCAGAGCATTCCTGAACAAATACTTCCCACTGAGCAAAACTGTTCAGCTGCGCAACAAGATCACGTGCTTTACACAGCAAGAGGGAGAATCGCTTTATGAGGCTTGGGAGCGTTTCAGGGAGCTCCAGCGCATGTGCCCACATCATGGACTTCAAGACTGGATTTTAGTCCAAATCTTTTACAATGGTTTGGACTATAACACCAAAATAATGGTGGATGTTGCGGCTGGAGGAACGATCATGAGCAAGAACGTGGAAGAAACAACTGCACTTCTAGAGGATATGGCCATGAACCATAACCAATGGTCAATTGAGCGGAGCACTACTTCCATGGGATTTGGTAAGTTTCACATTGATTCCTTGACATCACTGGCAGCTAAGGTAGATTCTCTAGTTCAGAAGATTGATTCCTTTTCTCTTTCACCTAGTTCAGTTAACATGGTTTATTGTGAGGTATGTGGTGTAACAGGACACAATGCATCTGAATGCCGAATCATAACTTCTTCACAGGACGAATCAGATCAAGTGCAAGTGAACGCTGTGGGGAATTATAATCAAAGACCTGCAAATGACCCTTACTCTGCTACTTACAACCCAGGATAGAGGAACCACCCCAACTTGTCTTACAAGCAAAATCAAGGGCAAGTTCCTCCTCAATATTCACAGCAGAATAATAAGCCACCACCAGGTTTCCAGCCAAGATAGTATCTGTTGGGAAACCCCGGGGATATTTTACAAAATTTCAGAGATGCAAATACATTGCGCAGCGGAAGAATACCCCGAAACAGGCCAGTCCCAAAAACCCAATGAAGATCGCATGCGAGGGAATCGACACGATGAGATAGAAAATACTTTATGAGCGATGCGAGGCTGATGTCATAGTAGGCACCCAAGCGTGCGCCCTCTGCAGTCTCACACACACGGATCACCTCGAGTCCTCTTCTTCCACGCTCGGTGCTAGCCTCGGGAAGAAGATCCAAGCCTTAGGTCACCTTCTTCTCAACTTGCGCCACCTCCAAGGTATATGCGCCAAGGATGAAGAAGGAAGGGGGAGATGCCGCCAAGCACAAGTCACACTTGCACCACCTTCAATAGAAGAAGCGCCAAGGATGAAGAAGAAGAAGTGCTTGCGGCTTGGTTGATGAAGAGATGCGCCAACTCCTCTTGATCCTCTTGCTCTCGCCCCTCCTCTTTTTCTCACGCCTTCAATAAGTTGTGTCTCATGAGAGGGGGTGGCTAGGGCTCATTATATAGAGCAAGGGGTGGTTAGAGTAGTGGCTAGGAGAAGAAGTAGGAATAGGATTATTTTAATGATTTAATTAAGTCCTAATCCAATTAGTATTCTAATTAATCATTTAAATAATCAAGTCCTAATCCAATTAGGACTCTAATTAATAATTTAAATAATCAGCCCTATTAAATAGGACTCCTTACAATTATTTAAATTAATTAATTAAATAACCCACAAATAATTAATATCAACTTATATTAACCATATGTACCATAGGCGCCAACCCTAGTCTAACTAGGGTTAACCATGCGCCTACACATCCTTCTCCTTAAGCCCATTAAGCTCAACTTTTCAATGGGCCCAGCCCAATGTCCATTATGCATATTAACCAAGCCCTTGGATCCAATCTAATTTAACCCGAGGTCAAACTGTGCTAACCATGGTTAATATGCCGTAAATGGAAGTTGGCTCCAATAAATCTCTTCCATCTCATTAGGCCCATTGGCGCTAATGGAATCTCCAAAATAGATCCGAGTTAACCAATAACTCGATCATAAGGCTTCTCGTTCAATACGAGAACTCGAGTATCAAGGTGTGCGACCTTGTAGGTTCGTCTGACGTTGGCAGTGCTGACCTAAGGTCATCACAAGTAGTGAGTGGCACATAGCAGTGCATCGCTGCTACCCAAGTCATCGGAATGGATATCGACATCGAGATCCCCATTATCGCAAGTAGGTACCGATGCATTACAGTCTCTTTGTCGTACTGATATCCAATTGGATAAGTGTGTCACCACTTGTTTTTCATCCAATCTCATGGCTGTGACTAAATCAGGTCTAACCTGGGTATGGCCATACACTTTCAGTCATAGATCCATAGAGGAGCTCCATGGATATCAAGCTTCCCTTAGGAAGGGACAAATCCTATGTCTGCCTATTGACCTTCTCATATGGGTCGTGACATGCTCAATGACAACCGTTATTTCCCCCCAACTACGGTGAGGTGTTAGGTTGTATCAAAGCATGTCCCTAACCATATAAAATGGCCAATGACCTCAAGTCAAGGGATCAATGCATCTCCTATCACTTGTGAGGATAACTTGTGACACCAAGTCATTGCCTCACAGCGGGTCAGTTTAGTATATCGACCACTGATATACCTATATGTCTTTGTTAGCACCTCGTGCCTAACCAGCCCATATGTCAGTCTCACAACTACCAGAGTTATCCCATATCCACTCAGGTACATCGACTGGGACAATCATTTGAGCACAGATCCAATCTGTCTCCAGGGACATTATCATATGAGTACATGTTCGCAGATGTAAACAAATAATGATAATGACAATGCCAGAATGATATATATATCAATGTTAAGTGGTACAAATAAAGGACCAAAACTAGGTCCAAGAGCATATACACCAACAATCTCCCACTTGCATTAAGACCTAGAGGTTGAGGAACCTCAACCCCATATCTCTAGCGTGATCATCATGCTTCTACTGTGCCAAAGCCTTGGTCAATGGGTCAGTCAGATTGTTCTCTGTGTCAACTCTGCTAATCTTGACATCACCTCTATCTATGATCTCTCTGATTAGGTGAAATCTCCTGAGTATGTGTTTGGATCTTTGATGAGACTGTGGTTCTTTGGCTTGTGCAATTACTCCATTGTTATCACAGTAGATTTCAATGGGATCCACTGCATTGGGAACCACCTAAAGTTCAGAAATGAACTTCCTTATCGAAACAGATTCTTTGGCTGCCTCAGAAGTGGCCACATACTCAGCTTCGGTTGTAGAATCGGCGATGGTGGATTGCTTGAAGCTCTTTCAGCATACAGCGCCTCCATTCATTTTGAACACATAACCGGCCTGCGATATAAAGTCATCAGGGTCAGACTGGAATGATGCATTAGTGTAGCCCTGCATACTGCGCTCTTCTTGTCCCCCATAGACTAGGAACAGATCCTTAGTTCTTCTCAGATACTTTAGGATGTTCTTTACAGCCACCCAGTGCTGCAAACTAGGATTGGATTGGTATCGGCTGGTTATGCTCATAGCATAAGCCACATATGGTCTAGTACACAACATTGCATACATGATCGATCCTACTGCCGAAGCATAGGGCACTCGACTCATGTCATCCCTCTCAGCCTGTGTGGTGGGACACTGGCTCTTTGAGAGAGTAAGGCCATGTCTCACTGGAAGGTACCCTTTCTTGGATTGCTCCAAGTTGAACCTCTCTAGGACCTTATCAATGTAGGTACTCTGACTAAGGGCTAGGAGCCTCTTAGATCTATCCCGGTAGATCCTCACGCCTAGGATATAGGCAGCCTCCCCTAAGTCCTTCATCTCAAAACACTTCCCTAACCATGCCTTCACAGCTTGAAGACTAGGGATGTCATTTCCGATGAGCAGTATGTCATCGACATACAAGACCAGAAAAATCACCAAGCTCCCACTGAATTTTCTGTAAACACAGGCGTCATCTTCGCTTTTGATAAAGCCATAATCTCCCACAGCTTCATCAAATCGAAGATTCCAACTTCGAGATGCTTGCTTTAATCCATAGATGGATCTTTTTAGCCTGCATACCTTATTGGCCTCTACAGGATGGATAAAGCCATCAGGTTGTGTCATATACACATCCTCAACCAGCTTCCCATTAAGGAAAGCTGTCTTTACATCCATCTGTCATATCTCGTAATCATGATATGCAGCTATAGCAAGCAGAATCCGAATGGATTTGAACATGGCAACTGGCGAAAAGGTTTCATCATAGTCCACCCCGTGGACTTGTTTGAATCCCTTAGCCACTAGTCTACCTTTATAGGCAACTACGTTGCCATCCATGTCTGTCTTCCTTTTGAAGACCCATTTACACCCTATGGGTTTTACCCCATCAGGTAGTTCAACCAAATCCCATACTTGGTTAGCTGACATGGAATCCATCTCGGATCGCATGGCATCAAGCCATCTCTCGGAGTCCGGTCCACTGACTGCCTCATCGTAAGTCCTGGGTTCATCCTCAATGATGAATATTCCATCGTGTTGGGTTGGCAGTGACCCATACCTCTTAGGTGCACGACGAGTCCTCCTAGACCTACGTGGGGCCTGTGTCTGAGCCTCAGGTTGCCTAGCAACCGGTACAGGTGGCTCAAGTTCCATCTCTATGTCTTGTGGTTGCACTTGAACCTCGTCCGAGTCAAACTTCCTCCCACTAACTTCTTTCATGAGAAATTCTTTCTCTAGAAAGACAGCACCCCGAGCAACAAAAACTTTGTTCTCGGTGGGAACATAGAAGTAGTAACCCTTAGTTTCCTTAGGGTACCCCACAAACACACACTTATCAGATCTAGGTTTTAGCTTGCTAGAATCCTGACATTTGACATAACCCTCACATCCCCAGATCCTGATAAAGGTGAGATTAGGGCGTCTCCCACTCCATACCTCGTATAGAATCTTTGAGACACTCTTAGATGGAACGTTATTCAGTATCAGAGAAGCTATTTCTAATGCATGTCCCCAGAATGAGGGAGGTAGAGTTGCATGACTCATCATACATCGAACCATGTCCAACAAAGTTTGATTTCTCCTTTCATACACACCATTCCATTGGGGTGTTCCAGGAGGAGTGAGTTGGGATAAAATCCCACACTCTCTCAGATAGTCAAGAAACTCACCACTCAGGTACTCTCCACCATGATCTGATCGAAGAGCCTTAATGGATCTACCAAGCTGGTTTTCTACTTCATTCTTGAACTCCTTGAATTTCTCAAAGGATTCAGATTTATGTCTCATTAAGTAGACATAACCATACCTACTGAAATCATCAGTAAAGGCAATGAAGTAGTTGTGCCCTCCTCTGGCCTGTTTATTGAATGGCCCACACACATCACTATGTATGAGATCCAACAAAGCTCCTGCCCTCTCACCAATTTTGGTGAAGGGTGCCTTTGTCATTTTCCCTAATAAACAAGGCTCACATGTATCAAATTCCTCCAAGGAACTTGAATCTAACAACCCATTTGCATGGAGTCGTTGAATGCGATTCTTGTTTATATGGGCTAATCGACAATGCCATAGGAAAGCACCAACTGAACCACTCAGTTTGGTCCTTTTATTATTTATGTTACAGATAGAGTTATCCATGTCCAACACATATAGACCATTGCACAAAGTACCCTTCCCATAGAACATATTTGCAAATGAAAAAGAACAAGAGTTCTTATTTATTTAAAACTTAAATCCCTTCTTTGCCAAGCAAGGAATGGATATAATGTTCTTAGTAAGTGAAGGTACATAATAGCAATTATCTAATTCTAATAGAAGTCCAGAAGGCAGGGAGAGAGTCAAAACTCCTACAGCAACAGCAGCAACCTGTGCCCCATTTCCAACTCGTAGGTCAATCTCTCCAGCCCGCACCGTTCTACTTTTCTTAAGCCCCTGCATATTTGTACAAATATGAGCTCCACATGCGGTATCCAATACCCATTACATAGAAGTAGAAAGGTTGACTTCTGTAACATAAATACCTGAGTTTGAAGCTAAGGCCAAGCCTTTCTTCTCCTCATTCTGAAGTTGCTTGCAGTCCCTCCTCCAGTGACCCTGCTGGCCACAGTGGAAGCACCTCTGGTCCTTTGACTTCTTTGCCTTTTTCTTCAGTGTTTTGGTAGGACCCTTGGCACTGCCCTTGGCTTGTGCCTTTCCCTTTTTCTTCATCTTCTTGGCCGAAGGGACCAAAAGAACATAATTAGGTTTGGACTTTACCATCTCACGGTAGGCTGTCTGGAGCATATTCAACAGTTCCTCCCGTGTTCACTCAATCCGGTTCATGTTGAAATTTATGATAAATGGACTGAAGCTAGGGGGCAGGGAATGCAGAATAAGATCCACATCCAGCTCGTTATCTATGGCGTGTCCCAGTCTCCTGAGATGATCTACGTTCCCAATCAGCTTGAGAAAATGGGGTCTCCCAGTCTCCTGAGCTTTGAACATCTGTTTCAAATGAGTTATCATCTGAAAAGCTTTCTGCTCCTCATATTGCACCTGAAGTTTAGGTGCCATAGTGGCCAGCATGAGACATGCTACCTCCATAGAGTCGTCCTGATGCTTTCTAAGAGCATCCCTGTCTGCCGCTCGGGCATTAGGCACAGGTGCCGCAGGAAAAGGTTGCTCAAGGACATACAGCTTCTTTTTGAGCTTGAGGACTATCCTCAAGTTCCTATGCCAGTCCATAAAGTTGGTTCCAGCCAACTTATCCTTATCAAGGAGTGATCGCAGTGACAATCCGCTATTGTTCGTTGCCATTGTTCTACAACAATCAAGAAACAGCAGATTAGTACTACTTTAAATCATTTAAACTGGACTTGTTTTAAATAATTATATCTCCCACTATTTTAATCGAATTGATAACCCACAAAGTCAATCGGGAAGTTTAAGACTTCCTAGTGAGATGGGATCCTTATTCCACCTGAGGCTTCGCGTCCCACGAGGGTGGGATGAGATGCACAAAGTAACCCATTGAGGGTGGGATGAGATGCATAAGGTGGGCACGCCGGCCGATTGCTCCAAGCAATTCCCCTTATTGAGACAGTCTAGGCATTTCATGTCCAGCGAGGGCTAGATACAGCATGAAACCCTAACCTCTCAACGATGCCTCTAGAGCTCCACCATATGCCCAACATATGTGAAAATCTAGTCAAGTACATTCCTAACGGTTATGCCCAGGGCCAACGAGTTTCCTTGCGAAGGCGTGCCCGATTTAAAACGGACTAGGGAAACCATTGCCACCACGAACTTTCTAAAGATAAGTGGGTGTGTCCCACGAGGGTGGGAAACAGTTCACAACACCACTGATCGATAGCTTAGTGAGGGCTACGCGTTAGAAGGCTACTAGACTTGATATTTATTTATGAGGGTTTTTAGGTCTCATCAGTTTTATCTTATGTCTAGCATTACAGGTATGCATTCCTATAGCGATAACATAACGATAAAACAGGCATGCTTTAGCATATATGTGAAAGCAGTAAAAGAATGATGTGATCATAGCCTATTCAAGACATTGAACCAACCCATGCCACAAGGAGGTTCAACTCTTGACCTAGGACTCAAGCCCCAAAGACAAGACCTAACCTAGCCGACCACTAATTTGATCTTCAAGGTTGGCTCCAAGGTCCTTCTTACCATGGTTTAGCTCTCAAACCCTAGAGGTGTCCCTCATGGGTTCGGCCAATGCCATGGGTCTTTCTCCATAGATGATGTGCCACTATGCATGGAGCCAAGATGGCTAACTCTCAAACCCTAGGGTTCGGCCATGCCATCTTGCACCTCTCCTCCATGCGCCATCAAGCATGCATGCACCAGGGTTCCATGTGATAGCGCCCCTAATCTTCTTCTTCTTATTACAAAAATAAAAGAAAAGAAAAGTAGCATGCAGGCCTCACAAAGATACATCACAGACATGTAAAGGGGCTTGACTCATGATCACAACATTATGCACAAGCAAGGTATCTACACATGCAGTTATACATGCTCATGAAAAACATAAAATTTGAAATTTTACTTTTTCATAAAACCAGTCTCTTTTTCTCATCTTCTTCCCACAAATCTTTTAGTTATTTGCAATCTATTTTTCATGATGATCTCAGAGATCCTCTCGGCTAGTAATTTTGTCAGATCAAGAGACCCGGCCAGTCCGAAGACACAATGCCCGTCCTACTTAACAAAACCATGTGCGCCTTTGATCCTTAAATCATGCAAGAAAAATAACCAAAAAATCCAAAAGAGATTGAAAAGATGATAGAAACAAGAAACCCTAATTTTTCCTACTTAGAAAAATCGTTTGCCATGTGATCATGCAATTTGCGAAAATTGAGATATGGCATGTGAGCATGGAAAAGCATGAAAATACATCGTTCGAGTCTCGCAAGTCGCTCTGATACCACTGTTGGGAAACTCCGGGGATATTTTGTTGGGGGTATGCCCTTAAGGCTAATGTTTGAGGCCTTGGGATTGTATCAGTATCATGTATAAACTCTTATGTTTATAAAGGCATGGTTGTTATTCAGGTTGTTATATTGTCTGCTGCAATAATTGTACTTATGAATAATGTCTCAAAGCTGTTCAGCTGGGCTGACATGCAGTTTTGTCCTTAGTCGAGATATCTTGGTGAACATGAGACAGCCTTGATATGGTTAAGACTAATATGTGTTCTAATCTTATAGGATGCTTCGAGCATGGAATAAGATGTAGACTCATGGGTACATTGGATGTACTGGACAGACCCTACTAGGATATTCAATTGCTTGTCACAATGTGAATAATCCTTGATTGTAACAAGTGGCACATTTCCTCTGACTTGAGATCACTTGTGTTTTCTAAATGATGATTGTCATTGTTTTGAGGTAGTTCAATATCATTTGAAACATAATGATTATAGACTATCTTGGATGGTGAGCTTGAGTTAGGTTAGGGCACTAGTGATAGATATAGGATTGCCGTCTCCTTGTTTAAGGAGTGTGATGTTCTAAAGGGGCCCCCCTGGATGAGATGATTGAGAAAGTGTATGGCCATACCCAGGTGACTGTGTTCATCTGTTCTAATCATACTTATCATATTGGAGCTACAAGCTTGACACGCTTGTCCAATAAGAACATCCAGTGGCAAAGGAAAGATGCATGCCTTGTGAGTTGGATTCACACTTGTGCTGTGGTTTGGGTGTAGTCTTGGAAGACTCTTTCCTTTATATCGGGAGACAGTGATGTGTTGCTAGATACCCCTCACTGATCGTGATAACGTAAGTTATCGTTACCGACATTTAAAGGAAACCCTCAGGGTCGCACAATTTGATGATATGGCTTACTTAAGTCAGATCGTGTGGACTAAATTGTTCAGGTTCAGTTTAAAGGGATTTAATCTCTGATTGTAAGTGAGATCTGGTCTGATCATGTTTGATTGATTAGGGCTTGAGATCGGTAAGCTTCGATTGAGAGAATGGATGCTGGATCGGTGAGATCAAGAGCATCAGGAGATGAACGGTCAGATCAAATACCTTAGGGTTTTAATGTGATCTGGACTTATGGCTTGGTTTATTTGGTTATTGAACCAAATTCAAGTGAACCGGCTCATGAATGAGCGCATGGTTCAAGGGTGAAGTGGAGTTTGCGATTGGGGTAAACCCAAGATCGCATGTGGAGAAGTTATATGCTATTTTTGGATAGCACTTCTCAACGTGACCACGTTTCACGTTTTCCCTCTTCACGCCTTCACGCTTTGTCGCCAATTCGGTTTTGGCTCTTGGGGCATTCTTGCGTGGAGGAGAGGAATAGACGATAAGGAAAAATCGCCAAGCCAAGAAGTTCTTTTTCCCTTTCACTCGACAAAGACATCTTTGGACCTTGCTAGCACAAGGATCGCAAGGAGGAGTAGGCGACATCAATTGTGTGCGTCACCTCTGGAGAAGATCCAGTTTGATCTTTGCTTCCAAGGCACCATCTAGAAATGGCTATGGTATGATCCTTCTCTATATGCAATCGGGTTCTTTTTGTTAATCATATAGCATGCAAGATCTAGAAACCCCCTTTCCGCTGCTTGCATCTTCCATATGCGCCAATGCTTTAGGGTTTCGCCCCCTTTAGGGGACCTTCATATTTTACAAAATTTCAGAGATGCAAATACATTGCGCAGCGGAAGAATACCCCGAAACAGGCCAGTCCCAAAAACCCAGTGAAGATCGCATGCGAGGGAATCGACACGATGAGATAGAAAATACCTTATGAGCGATGCGAGGCTGATGTCGTAGTAGGCGCCCAAGCGTGCGCCCTTTGCAGTCTCACACACACGGATCACCTCGAGTTCTCTTCTTCCACGTCCGGTGCTAGCCTCGGGAAGAAGATCCAAGCCTTAGGTCACGTTCTTCTCAACTTGCGCCACCTCCAAGGTATATGCGCCAAGGATGAAGAAGGAAGAGGGAGATGCCGCCAAGCACAAGTCACACTTGCACCACCTTCAATAGAAGAAGCGCCAAGGATGAAGAAGAAGAAGTGCTTGCGGCTTGGTTGATGAAGAGATGCGCCAACTCCTCTTGATCCTCTTCCTCTCGCCCCTCCTCTTGTTCTCACGCCTTAAATAAGTTGTGTCTGATGAGAGGGGGCAGCTAGGGCTCATTATATAGAACAAGGGGCGGTTAGAGTAGTGGCTAGGAGAAGAAGTAGGAATAGGATTATTTAATGATTTAATTAAGTCCTAATCCAATTAGGATTCTAATTAATCATTTAAATAATCAAGTCCTAATCCAATTAGGTCTCTAATTAATAATTTAAATAATCAGCCCTATTAAATAGGACTCCTTACAATTATTTAAATTAATTAATTAAATAACCCACAAATAATTAATATCAACTTATATTAGCCATATGTGCCGTAGGCGCCAACCCTAGTCTAACTAGGGTTAACCATGCGCCTACACATCCTTCTCCTTAAGCCCATTAAGCTAAACTTTTCAATGGGCCCGCCCAATGTCCATTATGCATATTAACCAAGCCCTTGGATCCAATCCAATTTAACCCGAGGTCAAACTGGGCTAACCATGGTTAATATGCTGTAAATGGAAGTTGGCTCCAATAAATCTCTTCCATCTCATTAGGGCCATTGGCGCTGATGGAATCTCCAAAATAGATCCGAGTTATCCAATAACTCGATCATAAGGCTTCTCGATCAATACGAGAACTCGAGTATCAAGGTGTACGACCCTGTAGGTTCCTCTGACGTTGGCAGTGCTGACCTAAGGTCATCACAAGCAGTGAGTAGCACCTAACAGTGCATCGCTGCTACCCAAGTCATCGGAATGGATATCGACATCGAGATCCCCATTATCGCAAGTAGGTACCGATGCATTACAGTCCCTTTGCCGTATTGATATCCGATTGGAAAAGTGTGTCACCACTTGTTTTTCATCTAATCTCATGGCTATGACTAAATCAGGTTTAACCTGGGTATGGCCATACACTTTTAGTCATAGATCCATAGAGGAGATCCATGGATATCAAGCTTCCCTTAGGAAGGGGCAAATCCTATGTTTGTCTATTGACCTTCTCATATGGGTCGTGACATGCTCAATGACAACCGTTATTACCCCCCAACTACGGTGAGGTGTTAGGTTGTATCAAAGCATATCCCTAACTATATAGAATGGCCAATGACCTCAAGTCAAGGGATCAATGCATCTCCTATCACTTGTGAGGATAACTTGTGACACCAAGTCATTGCCTCACAGCGGGTCGGTCCAGTATATCCACCACTGATATACCTATATGTCTGCGTTAGCACCTCATGCCTAACCAGCCCATATGTTAGTCTCACAAGTACCAGAGTTGTCCCATATCCACTCAGGTACATCGACTGGGGACAATCATTTGAGCACAGATCCAATCTGTCTCCAGGGACATTATCATATAAGTACATGTTCGCAGATGTAAACAAATAATGATAACGACAATGCCAGAATGATATATATATATATCAATGTTAAGTAGTACAAATAATGGACCAAAACTAGGTCCTAGGGCATATACACCAACAGTATGGGCAGCCCCAAAAGTCGAGCTTTGATTCCATGCTGGAAGTTGTTATGAAACAACAGCAAAGGACTAACGATCTCGCAGATCAGATTAAGCAGCTGACATCTTGTGTGCAAGCTTTGACTACTCACAATAAGATGTTGGAAAATCAGATTGCACAGCAAGCAAGCACTGCCATTAGACCTCCAGGGAGATTACCAGAACAGCCTGAGATGAATCCCAGGGAGCATGTCAATGCAGTCACTATAATGAATGCTGAAAATAAGGAGATACTTGAGGAGCCCGTTGAGGAGTCTGTTGATCAGTCTATAAGCTTTGTTCTAGAAGTAGAATATTGCAAGGAATTAAGGGATGAAGAGAAATATGTAGGCCCACCTGCATATGTCCCTCCAATTCCTTTTCCCCAGAGTTTGTTTAGAACAGAACAAAAGGGACATGAGACTGGTAAACCCGAGGTAAAGAAGGACCAAGTAAGTCAGAACATTGAAATAACTAAGGTAAGAGACCCTGGGAGTATTTCGATTCCATGCAAGATTGGTAAGTTATCTGCTGAAAATGCTTTGTGCGACATAGGAGCTAGCATTAGCTTGATATCATCACACTTGATTGAGAAAATAAATGGTGAAAGACTTAAACCCACAAACACATATGTTCAATTTGCTAATGGATTTGATCAGCAACCAACTGGTATATTGGAGAATGTAACAGTTAAAACTGATGAATTTTCTATCGTTACTGACTTTATGGTTGTTGATATGAAGGAAAATGTTAAGTTCCCTGTCATTCTAGGAAGACCATTTTTAGCAAGCGCAGGAGCTGTTATTGACATGTTGCATGAAAAACTTACTTTGAATTTGAATGATAGCAAGTTGATCCTTGATTTTTCATCCGAAGCTAAACGAATTAATTTTGCAGATTTCGATAAATCTCCAGGGGTGAAGGAGAACACTTTGATAAAGGAAGTGATTTTGAAACCGATAGACGTCTCTCAGAAAATTGGGAAAAGCATAAAAAGGGGGAATCAAAGAAAGCTGAGACATGGACATTACCTAGTGATGACACCAAAATTCATAGTATATTTTGTGTCATTTGATGTGTCTTTTTGTGTCATATTTATGTTCTTTTGCTTGTTTTTAAGCCTTATTTGTCAACTATTGCAGAATCTACACCATTTCTTGTTTTTGATCATTTTCAGGTTAAAAGTGCCATATTTTGATGGATTTTGAAAGATTCGAGCACACCAATGGATTCCAGACGTCGAGACGAAGCTACATGTCAATTTTCAAGAAATTTAGAGCTAATTTACTAAAATACGGCACTACCGTATTTTTAGGCAAACCTGTCACAGTACCGTATTTGCATCAGACGACAATCAGAAAATACGGCACTGCCATATACAATTACATGGTACCATATTCTTCAGTAATTTCAACCGGAGAATTATAGCACAAATACGACACTACCGTATTTCTCGGTGAAATTCTCACGGTACCGTATTCTCCATAAAAACTCGACCAGAATACTTTTGCAAAATACGGCACTGCCATATGAAATCCCACGGTGCCATATTTCCAGACAATTTTCTAAAGAACCCTAGAGGCAGAAATATGGCACTACTGTATTTTTGAGTAAAACTTCCACGGTGCCGTATTTTCGGAGGATTTTCGCGAGTTTTTCTGGTCCGATACTCACGTGGGTCATAACTTTTGATCCAGAGGTCCAAATTAAGATCTAAAAGATGCTACAGACGCGTCTTAAAGAGAAGAAGACACAGGAAGTGAGGGAAGAAAATTTTATCACGAATTGAGAGAGCAATCATCAAAGAGGTGGTTAGGGTTTGTCCTCATACTGAGAGGCGTAGAGGATATCTCAGATTGTGATTTTTACACCAATGCTTCGTCTAGAGTAGTAGAGCATGCCCCAGAATTTTCAGAGCGTTTGGAGTCCGATCGAGGGAGCAATCATTAAAATAGTGGTTACAACACTATTCACAAGCGAAATTATGGGTTGTATTTCAATTACAACCCTGTTTTGTAACTTTTCTTCCCCTTTTTCGCTTTCTAATCCTCTAAAATTATGGTTTGTTGTAATCCCTTCACCATGAAAGCTTAGATCTTCTTTTGGGACATGGGGTGTAATCCCCTTAGTTTGTTAATGACTAGAAAACATTGATTTTTGTCAAGTTTAATTTTAATATGATAATTTTAATTTTGTGATAATTTGTTCTTTAATTCTATTTAGTTTTATAAATATCAGCATGTTTTAGAGTTTTGCGAAATAGACCGAGAGGTTGATCATTTGAAATTTGGAACCCTAGGAATCGTTGAGTTTGGAACTATCGTAAGAGATTAGGTAGTTCTTCGAATTCTGATTTTTAGTAATTTTATTGTCATGTTGAATTTCTAATACTTTGGATTGAGTTATTGTATAGACATGATTTCATCTTGCACGAGAGTGAGGATTGAGTCGTCGGAAAACCATAAGTAAAACATGTGCTGAGTTTCAGGATGCACGAGAGTGATCCTTGAGATTCCACTTGAGATGATTGACTTAGAATTCGGATGCACGAGAGTGATCCTTGAGTTCTTTGTTTAATGATTCACTTATCTTTAGCATTGAGAATAGATCTTGCACGAGAGTGAGGATTAGTTTTCTGCATGATTGTCTGCACGAGAGTGAGACAATACCTTTATGAAGTGAATTAGGTCTTTATCATAATAGAATTAGACTAACAACCTTTATTTCCTTTTAGTCATTAGAATTAAGGTGGTTGAAACCCTAGTCCCAATGTTTCTCTCTAATTATCTGATTTCGTGTGTTTTCCTTCATTACTTTCATCATATTCGGTTTGCTTAGCTAGTGAGAAAATAATTATTTGGTAGTTAACAATAAGGTCTCTGTGGTTCAATATTTTATTATTTTGGGTATCCGTGCACTTGCGGACTACAACAAGTTTTTGGCGCCGTTGCCAGGGACCTTAGTTTTGTTAATATCAAAATAGTTGTTAGTATTGCTAGACTAAGTTTTATTTGTTTTAGATTTAACTTTACTTTTTTTGTTTTTGCAGGTTTTGAATTTTTACAGTTTTGACATTTCTAAAATTTGTGAATTTGCTTGTGTTTTTATATTTTTCTAATTTTTATATATTTTGAAAAAAAAAATAGTTCTTATTGATTGGTGTTGGATTATCTCTCTGTTTTTGATAAATTTGAAAATATGTCTTTTTTATCACAACTCCTAGGCAACTGAAAGAGGTAAGGTGTACATGCCACAAAATGATTCATGATGCACTCTTGCAGATATATCGAAATTACACTCCTATTTTGTTACATGTAATATTTGTAAATCATCTGATCATTATACTTCTGATTGCAAATTTTTAATTCCTCCAAATTCTAATTCTTCATGGTATCAAGATGATCATTATGAATCTAGTTGGGAAAATCAAACTCTTTTTTATGATGATTGCTCAAACAATAATTATGAACCATGCTTTGAGAAAACTGAAAAATCTAGTTTAGAGGGCATGTTTGAGAAATTCATGAGTTCACAATTGAAACAAGATGTGAGTGAGACCCTCAAACAAATCAATTCTAAGTTGGATGACATGGTTGCACACAATGAAATTTTAGAAACCCAATTAGCACAACAAGCATGTTTATTTGAGTTTGATTTGGAAGCTGAAAAGATTGATTTAGAATATTCCCCCACTGATTATGATTGTTTTGAGATTGAGCCTTATGTGGACATTAATGCATCTCACTCTGATTTTGATAATTCTGAAATTGATTCCTTTGATAATGTATTATTGGAAAAAGTTGAGGAAATTAAAATTGAAAAACCCTCTTTTGATGAAATTGATGCTTTTGATGATATATCATTTATGGTTAAATCTAATGAGTTTGAAAATTGTGATATTCATGTACCTCAATTTGATTTTGATGATATTGTTGAAATTGATGATAAATCTTTTGTGGCTAACTCTGGTTCTATTAATTCTTTTGCTAACATTGATAAATCTCATAATTTTTCATATGATTCTGATTTTGACTCTTCTGATGATGAATTATTTGTGGGGAGGCATGAGGAAATTGATTTTAAAGAGTCTCATCTTGATTTTGTTGATAATTTTGATATTGAAAAATTGTTTGATGATGAACATGAGGTAATTGAAAAGGATTTGAAAAATACAAACACTGATGAATCTCACTCTGATGTTTTGCCCATATCTTTTGTTGAATCTTTTGATTTATTTAAAAATTTATGCTTTATTGAGGAATCTAATAAAAGGCATAAAACTTATTTTGATGATCCAATATTTGAATCTTTTGATCAAAGTCCTTTTCTTATTGCTATTGAAAACATTAATTTGAAGAAAGGACTAATGATTTTGTTTTTTGACAAACATAGGAAGATCATAAAGATTTCTTTCAGTGGATTTAAAAATTTTGATTTTAATTTCTGCAAATTTAAAAAAGCCACTTTAAATGTGATTTACAAGAAATTTTGGATGTTTGATTTAGTGGCTAAACTTTTTGGATAGCGAAAATGTAGAAAATTGTTTGCTCTTTACTTTGGTACTGATTCACTTTCTTCACCATGATAACTGAGTTTAGGTCAAGCTATGGACCAAAAATCAGCGCTTCTTGGGAGGCAACCCAAGCACTTTTGCCTTAGTTTATTTTCTTTTATTTTAGTTTATTTTTTAGAATTAATTTTTTTTGTAGGAAAATAAAATTCTTTACGGTTGCACTACTCTCCTTGGACACCTTCGGCTTCTTCTCTAGATTTGAAGCACCTCTAGCCACCACTACATCTGCCTTTGACATCACTGTCTCCAGCCGTCGACACTGGATCATACCACCAGCAGATTCTTATTTCTTTTGCTGCCTCTTATTCCATGATTTTATTTATTTTTGCAGCAGTTCTTTATTATTGACTCTGATTTTTTTTTATGCAGTACTATCTTTTGCACCGGCCGACGATCTCACCTCTATGACTGTATTCTCTAGCAGGCCACTAGAGATTACTCACTCTACTGTCGGCAACATCACCATCATTGCTAGCAACTTTTCAGCTAGCCTCTGTTCCACCTCTGCTCGATTCTTTCTACCGGCATCCTCTTTTGGACCATCGATGATATATTTGATTCTTCTTTTAGAAAATTATTTTTATCATTATTATTTTTAGAGACTATTTTCAGACTGAGCCTTATGTACCTTAAATTTTGTAAGTAAAATTTTCAAAAGGCACATCTTTGAACCTAGCAGCATATGGCCCGACACTGTTTTTGATCTGAGCCTTATGTACTTTGGGTCAGAGCTTGCTATATAGTTTTGTGAGTATTGTTTACACTCTCTTGTATTCATGATTATTTCATATGGTTGCATCTTTGATTTGTTATCACTTTATACCCTTTGCATTGTTTGAGCCTTATTTGATTATATGGACCAATCATGTTACACTTTTGACTATGATTATATGAGTTTTCATGCTTCACACCTTTTGCATTGAATTAGAAATTTTTTATGGACATGATAAGATTGATAAGTTGATGATATGTTTTTCTTAGATGGGTAGATTTTTCTACATTGATTATGAAAGTTCATGCTAATGCCTGTGAATGAAGATATACCTATTATGTTGAATTTATTTCTTCAATATATATCTACTTGTTGAAATTATCCATTGATTGATGCATGGGTAGGTATGTTGTTTGATGAATGTAATCTAAGAGTGAAGCATCTTTCTTGAATAAAATGAGCATATGAGTGTAATTTTGAATTAATGTCAATTGATTAACCAAGTTGATGTTTATTCTATTTTACTATTTGTTGGGAAGAGGGAATCCAGGATCCACAAAAATAGTGAGAGACTCCCCTACTTGGCACTGTGTAAAATTAACAGTGGTACCGAAGAGATGGGTTGAAGTCTATACTAAAAAAAAAAGAGAGAAAAAGAAAAAGACTCCTCTACTTGGCACTGTGTAAAATTGACAGTAGTACCTAAGACAAGAGTTGAAGTCTAAAATAAAAAGTATGTATCTATGTTGGTATATGCAAAAATTAAAAAAAATAAATAAAAAAAATAAAAAAGGAGAGGGGCAAGAAAAGAGAGATTCTGTGTGGAAAAAAGATCTTGGAGATTTTATTCATGTAAACAAAGGTATGATAGATTTAAACTGCAAATTAGGTGAATTCATGAGACTGAAATTCTTTTCATTATGCGAGTTGTGAAGTTTTATTTGATCAAAGTTGTAGATCTTAAAGATTAATTTCAGAGGACGATGTATTTATCTGAAATTTTGTGCAAAAAGTTTGTGGAGTATTTCATGAGTGATTATATTTTAGAAATTTATTTTTCATAAAAGAGCATATTTTCCATACTTAGCGTTGTTCTTATTTATTTGCTTGAAGACAAGCAAAGTTTGAGCCTTATTTGTTTGATGACACCAAAATTCATAGTATATTTTGTGTCATTTGATGTGTCTTTTTGTATCATAATTATGTTCTTTTGCTTGTTTTTAAGCCTTATTTGTCAACTATTACAGAATCTACACCATTTCTTATTTTTGATCATTTTCAGGTTAAAAGTGCCATATTTGATGGATTTTGAAAGATTTGAGCACACCAATGGATTCCAGATGTCGAGACGAAGCTACATGTCAATTTTCAAGAAATTCAGAGCTAATTTACTAAAATACGGCACTACCGTATTTTTAGGCAAATCTGTCACGGTGCCGTATTTTGCATCAGACGACAATCAGAAAATATGGCACTGCTGTATACAATTATACGGTACTGTATTCTTCAGTAATTTCAACCAGAGAATTCTAGCACAAATACGACACTACCGTATTTCTCGGTAAAATTCTCACGGTACCGTATTCTCCATAAAAACATGACCAGAATACTTTTGCAAAATACGGCACTGCCATATGAAATCCCACGGTGCCGTAGTTCCAGACAATTTTCTACAGAACCCCAGAGGCAGAAATACGGCACTACCGTATTTTTGAGTAAAACTTCCTCGGTGCCGTATTTTCGGAGGATTTTCGCGAGTTTTCCGGGTCTGATTCTTGCGTGGACCATAACTTTTGATCCAGAGGTCCAAATTAAGATCCGAAAGATGTTGCAGACTCATATTAATGAGGAAAAGACACACGAAGTGAGGGAAGAAAATTTTATCATGAATTGAGAGAGCACGCCCCAGAAGTGTAGAGAACATGTCAGATCTCGATTTTTGCACCGAAGCTTCTTCTTGAGTAGGAGAGCACGCCCCAGAAGTTTCAGAGCGTTTGGAGTCCGATCGAGAGAGAAATCATCAAAATAGTGGTGACAGCACTATTCACAAGCGAAATTACGGGTTGTATTTCAATTACAACCCTGTTTTGTAACTTTTCTTCCCCTTTTTTCGCTTTATAATCCTCTGAAATTATGGTTTGTTGTAATCGCTTCACCATGAAAGCTTAGATCTTCTTTTGGGACATGGGGTGTAATCCCCTTAGTTTGTTAATGACTAGAAAACATTGATTTTTGTCAAGTTTAATTTTAATATGATAATTTTATTTTTGTGATTGATTGTTCTTTAATTCTCTTTAGTTTTGTAAATATCAGCATGTTTTAGAGTTTTGCGAAATAGACCGAGAGGTTGATCGTTTGAAATTCGGAACCCTAGGAATCGTTGAGTTTGGAACTATCGTAAGAGATTAGGTAGTTCTTCGAATTCTGATTTTTAGTGATTTTATTGTCATGTTTAATTTCTAATACTTTGGATTGAGTTATTGTGTAGACTTGATTTGATCTTGCACGAGAGTGAGGATCGAGTCGTTGGAAAACCATAAGTAAAACCTGTGTTGAGTTTCAGGATGCACGAGAGTGATCCTTGAGATTCCACTTGAGATGATTGACTTAGAATTCGGATGCACGAGAGTGATCCTTGAGTTCTTTGTTCAATGATTCACTTATCTTTAGCATTGAGAATAGATCTTGCACGAGAGTGAGGATCAGTTTTCTGCATGATTGTCTGCACGAGAGTGAGACAATACCTTTATGAAGTGAATTAGTTCTTTATCATAATAGAATTAGACTGACAAACTTTATTTCCTTCTAGTCATTAGAATTAAGGTGGATGAAACCCTAGTCCCAATGTTTCTCTCTAATTATCTGATTTCATGTGTTTTCCTTCATTACTTTCATCATATTCGGTTTGCTTAGCTAGTGAGAAAATAATTATTTGGTACTTAACAATAAGGTCTCTGTGGTTAGATATTTTATTACATCAAGTATTCGTGCACTTGCGGACTACAACACCTAGAACTATAAAGTTAAATCTGTACAATGAACCGGAAAGGTGTCAGGAGCAACAACTGCCAATTATCCACTACGCCTTCTACCCACCAGAAGAGTGATGAACACTGTCTTGGTCATGCTAAAGACCATAAACAAGCGCTTTTTGGGAGGCAGCCCAAACTTCTGACTTTTATTATTTCTTTTGTTTTATTTTATCTTTGCTTTGCTTTGAAATAAAATTTTAACAGCATGATTTGTTGAATTTTTTTTATTCACGAAAAATCTCTTAATAAGTTGTTTTACTTGCAGAAATTTTTGAGAAATTTTTACTTGAAAAAATAGTGTTTCACGAGGCAATCACGGGTGCAGCCGTGAATCATGTACCGACCGTGAATCTTGTTGCAATCTCTTTGTGAATATGGTTAATATGATTTTGATTGCAAAATTAGACGGTATTTGATATCTGGAAGTTGATTGTCGTGTAAAATTGAATATCTTCGAGATGATAATTTTTCCAGATTTTTATGAGCTGTAATTCTCAATTTTGATATAACTGTACAGGGTTTCGCCAACAAATACAAAGGGAACTCTTACAAATTTTTTTCTGAAATTCTTTATTGGTTGAATATTTATATATATATGCAACAATTTAAGTCTAAGGTGTCCTTCATGATATGCTTATTCTTCTGAGCTTTATAAATATGTATTTTGAATGTTTATGATTATTAAAGATAATCAAATTTATTTTACCCTTGATTTTGGACTTAGGAAACATTTTGAGTGATTGATTTGATGACTTAGGGAATTTTTGAGATTTCATGTAGACTTTAATTGTTGAGTAAATTCAATTCTGGTATTAATAACATGCATATGTGAATTGTTATATGTTCAAACGACGCGTGCATAGTATCTTGTTACTTGATGTTTAATTTATCTATTTCTACTTGATGAGAAATTTTTATGAATAGAAATTTGGTGATATATTTTTAATTTGAGATTTGCTCCAACTCCTATGGTTGAGTGATCTGAAGTCATGAGTTATATTATACCACGAGCTGGTATACTTTAAATCTGTTGCGATCAAGTATCAACAACGATCTAAATACCATGCCACTAACCGGCTTTCTCCAGAAAATATATATAAAAAAAGAAAAGACTCCTCTACTTGGCACTGTTAAATCTGACAGTGGTACCTAAGACATGAGTTGAAGTCTAATAAAAACAAAGAGAGAAAAAAAAATGTAGGTAAAAAGGCATAAAAATGAAGGATTTTGAGAGTTTTAAGGCCAAAGCACGATTCCCGAGGAGATCACGAGCCCACACGTCAAATTTGGAGCAAAAACGGTGAAGAACGAAACATTTACGGCCTTGGCCGTAATTGTGGATTCAGCCCTAAACACGACGACAAGCGAGAGGTGAAAATTGGCAAAGTATAAAAGTCCACCGAAACTTTCACGGGTGAAGTTGTAATTCCATCATGGGCCGTAAAAGTTTCTGTGACCAAAAGCATTATACGCCAAAAGAGAATTTCGGCCGAAGCCGTAAACACATCACGGGCCGTAAAAATTTTTGCCTGACGAGTTTTTCGCTCGATTCTCACTCGTTTTGAACCGGATTTGAGCCAAACTATGCAGAACCATTCCTTGATGGGTTCTAAACCGGTCTAACTATAAAAGATGGGACTTTGATCGGTTTAAGAGGGCTTCGATGGACAAAAGTGAACGGCGGCGGCGACAAGGGCGAAAACTTGGTTTCAACATTTTTCCGGCGAGATTTCCCCTGAAGGCGACGATAGATCAGCCAATCCTCATCCTCGGATCAAGGAGAAGGCAGTTCTGTAGTCTTTTTAGTGATTTCTTGCAATCATTTATGCGTTTACAAGTTCATCACAACACCATGTATTTCCATATTAACATGAGCGAGTAGAAACCTTTGTCGGGATGATTGGGCGTAGCCCTTTGACTTTTATGAGTTAATCCAGGCTTTTACTATTTTCATTAGAATTTATCTGCATTATGTAGTTAAAATTTTACCTATCCTGTAATTTACCCTTGCCAAGTATTTTACGTCTTAGACGTTGCGAGAAGGACCGGGAGGTGAATCGTAACGTCCAATCTATTTCAACTAGACCTACGAATCCAATCACGGGAGTAGTTTGGATTTGTCTGAAGGGTTAAGCAAACGCTTCATAGAGCTTAAGGGGTTCAATTGGGTTAACTATCACGGGAGTAGTTAGTTAATCTAGTTGAATACCGTACTACGCTTCGGGAGGAGGTAGTATGCACCTTAGGAAGTGAAAGGGTCCCCTAAATCTGAGGGGGGCGAAACCCTATAGGCGCATATGGAGGTTAAGATGCAGCGGAAAGGGGTTTCTACGATCTTTGCATGCGTTATGATCAACTTATAAAACTCTGCATGAATGAAAATGATTCATACCATAGCCATTTCTAGATGGCGTCTTGGAAGCAAAAGATGCAAGCGCCTCTTCTCCAAAGTCTCGCACACAAGATGAAGATGCGCTACTTCCTTGGTGCTCCTTGTGCTAGCAAGGATCGTCCAAGGTGTCTTGATCGCTTGAAGGGAAGAGAGAGTTCTTTCTTGCTTGGCGTCTTTTCTCCTTGTCGTCCACCAGTTTTTCACCACACGAAATTGTGTTCTCTCGTCAAAAACTAGAGCGAGCGACGAACCAAGAGGAGAGGCGTGAATAGAGGCTATCGTGAGGCATGGCCACGATTAGAAGAAGTGCTATCTAAAAATAGCAAGTCACTTCTCAAGTTGCGATCATGGGTTTACCCAATCGCAAATCCAATTCACCCTTGAACCATGCGCTCATCCATTGAGCCGGTTCACTTGACTTTGGTTCAATAACCAAATAAACCAAGCAATCAGTCCAGATCATAATAAACCCCTAAGGCTTAAGATCTGACCATTAATCTCTTGATGCTCCTGATCTCACCGATCTAGCATCCATTCTCTCAATCGAAGCTTACCGATCTCAAGCCCTAATCAATCAAACATGATCAGACCAGATCTCACTTACAATCAGAGATTAAAATCCCTTTAAACTGAACCCAAACAATTCAATCCACACGATCTGACTTAAGTAAGCCATATCATCAAATTGTGCGACCCTGAGGGTTTCCTTTAAATGTCGGTAATGATAACTCACGTCATCAAGATCAGTGAGGGGTATCTAGCAACACATCACTGTCTCCCAATAGAAAGGAAAGAGTCTTCCAAGACTACACCCAAAATACAGCACAAGTGTGAATCCAATTCACCAGGCATGCATAATTCCTTTGCCACTGGATGTTCTTATTGGACAAGCATGTCAAGCCTGCAACTCCAATATGATGAGCATGATTAGATCAGATTAACATAGTCACCTGGGTATGGCCATACACTTTCTCAATCATCTCATCCAGGGGGCCCCTTTAGAACATCACACTCCTTAAACAAGGAGACGGCAATCCTATGTCTATCACTAGTGCCCTAACCTGACTCAAGCTCACCATCCAAGATAGTCTATAACCATTATGTTTCAAATGATATTGAACTACCTCAAAACAATGACAATCATCATTTAGAAAACACAAGTGATCTCAAGTCAGAGGAAATGTGCCACTTGTTACAATCAAGGATTATTCACATTGTGACAAGCAATTGAATATCCTAGTAGGGTATGTCCAGTACATCCAATGTACCCATGAGTCTACATCTTATTCCATGCTCGAAGCATCCTATAAGATTAGAACACATATTAGTCTCAATCATATCAAGGCTGTCTCATGTTCACCAAGATATATCGACTAAGGACATTCACTGCATGTCAGCCTAGGTGAACAGCTTTGAGACATTATTCAGAAGTACACTTATTGCAGCAGATAATGTAACAAACTGAATAACAACCATGCCTTTATAAACATAAAAGTTTATTACATGATACTGATACAATCCCAAGGCCTCAAACATTAGCCTTAAGGGCATACCCCAACAATCTCCCACTTGCACTTAATCTAATGGTTGAGAAATCTCAAACCCATATTATTACAGTGCTTCTCATGCTTCTGCTGAGCCAGAGGCTTGGTAAGCGGGTCTGCCAGATTGTCATCTGTATGAACCTTGCAGACTTTGATCTCGCCACAATCAATGATCTCCCGGATCAAATGAAACCGTCTCTGTATGTGCTTGGACTTCTGGTGCGACCGTGGTTCCTTTGCTTGTGCGATTGCTCCAGTGTTATCACAAAAGATAACCAAAGGATCTGCACTCGAAGGAACGACACCAAGTTCTCTCACGAACTTACGAATCCACACTGCCTCCTTGGATGCTTCCGAGGCTGCAACATACTCGGCTTCTATTGTGGAATCAGCAACAGTTGACTGTTTGAAACTCTTCCACACCACCGCTCCTCCATTCAAGCTAAAAACATAGACTGATTGCGATCGGAAATCATCCTGGTCAGACTGGAACGAAGCGTCAGTATATCCTTCAATACTGAGTTCTTCCTGACCACCATATATCAAGAACATATCTTTGGTCCTCCGCAGATATTTTAAAATGTTCTTGACTGCAATCCAGTGCGCCATACCTGGATTACTTTGGAACCGACTGGTCACGCTTAACCCGTAAGCGACGTCTGGGCGAGTACACAACATCGCATACATAATGGACCCAATAGCCGAAGCATAAGGCGTATTGTCCATTTCATCTTTCTCAGTCTGTGTTTGTGGACACTGACTCTTCGAAAGATTCAGACCATGTCTGACTGGAAGATATCCTCTTTTAGAACTCTCTAAATGAAATCTTTCCAGGACTTTATCGATGTAAGTACTCTAGCACAGCCCGAGAAGCCTCTTAGATCTATCCCTGTAGATCTTCACACCAAATACATAGGCTGCTTCTCCTAAATCTTTCATCTGGAAACATTTCCTTAACCATGCCTTAACCGCATGCATTTCAGGAATGTCATTTCCAATGATCAAGATATCATCGACGTAGAGGACTAGGAATGTAATCACGCTCCCACTAAACCTCTTATATACACACGGGTCATCCTCATTCTTGATGAAACCAAATTCACTGACTGATTCATCAAAACGAATATTCCAGCTTCTCGATGCTTGTTTAAGTCCATAAATAGACTTCTTTAATTTGCATATCTTATGATGATCTGATGGATTAGTGAAACCTTCAGGTTGTGTCATATACACATCCTCATCCAGATTTCCATTCAGGAAAGCTGTTTTCACATCCATTTGCCAAATCTCATAATCGTAATATGCTGCTATCGCGAAAAGAATCCGAATAGACTTAAACATGGCTACAGGTGAGAAAGTTTCATCATAATCTATCCCGTAGATTTGTTTGAAACCTTTCGCAACTAGCCTGCCTTTATAGGTAACCACGTTACCATCCATGTCAATCTTCTTCTTGAAGATCCATTTACAGCCTATAGGGATAACTCCCGGAGGCGGATCAACCAAATCCCAAACTTGGTTATCAGACATGGAGTCCATCTCGGCTCGCATAGCATCAAGCCATCTAGCTGAATCCGGTCCACTGACCGCATCCGCATAAGTTAGGGGTTCATCATTATCAATGATGTAGACTCCGTCATAGCGCTCAGGCTGTCGACGAATCCTTCCCGATCTTCGCGGTTCCCGTGATATCTGAGCCTCAGGTTGTTCAGTAACCTGTTCTACCGGCTCAGGCTCATCCAACTGTGCTTGAGCACTTTGTCCTTCCTCTGGATTCTCATCCAACTTTATTTCTCTCCCACTGGCCTCTTGCAGAAGAAACTCCTTCTCAAGAAAAATGGCCGTCCGAGCAACAAATACCTTGTTCTCTTTGGGATCGTAGAAATAATAACCCTTAGTTTCCTTAGGATAACCGACAAAGATGCTTTTGTCAGATCTGCTCTCTAGTTTCCCAGAGGCGAGCTTTTTGACATAAGCCTCACAACCCCAGATCCTGATAAATGTCAAGCTCGGCTGTTTCCCATACCATAACTCATATGGAGTCTTAGAAACTGCCTTGGATGGCACTCGGTTTAGTACCTTTGCAGCTGTTTCCAGTGCAAAACCCCAAAAGGAATATGGAAGAGTAGCCTGACTCATCATAGAACGAACCATATCAAGTAACGTTCTATTTCTCCTCTCAGACACACCATTCCATTGCGGTGTTCCTGGCGGAGTGAGCTGTAAGATAATCCCACACTCCTTTAGATAGTCAGTAAACTCTTGACTTAGGTATTCTCCACCTCGATCAGAACGAAGTGCCTTGATATTTCGGCCAAGCTGATTTTGTACTTCATTCTTGAACTCTTTGAACTTGTCAAAAGATTCACTTTTATGTCTCATTAAATAGACATACCCGTATCTACTGAAATCATCAGTGAAGGTGATGAAGTATTGATAGCCACCTCTGGCATGTTTACTAAACGGCCCACACACATCGCTGTGTATAAGGTCAAGCAAACCTGAAGCCCTTTGACCTTTGTGAGGAAAAGGTGACTTCGTCATTTTACCCATTAAACAAGCTTTGCATGTATCAATCTCCTCATAGGAGAATGATCCCAGCAGTCCATGATCATGCAACCGCTTAATGCGTTTCTTGTTGATATGGCCTAAACGACTATGCCATAGCAAGGTGCTGTCATCAGCATATTTGGCTTTCTTAATATCAATGTTTTGTATAGAACATTCCATGTCCAACATGAATAACCCATTGTTAATTGAACCAGTAGCATAAACAATATTATCCAAAGAAAGAACACACTTTGAAATATTGCATTCAAAGGAAAATCCCTTCCTGACAAGAGCAGGAATGGAGATAATATTTTTAGTAATGCTGGGAACAAAATAACAATTGTTCAGTTCTAATACAATTCCAGATGGCAAAGAGATGAAATAGTCTCCTACAGCAACAGCAGCAACCCGTGCCCCGTTTCCAACGCGTAGGTCCACCTCATGCTGTCCCACCTGCCTTCTTCTCTTGAGTTCCTGCACATTTGAACAAATGTGAACTCCACATGCAGTGTCCAACACCCATGAAATAGAAGAAGATGAAACCATGACTTCCGTCACGTAAATACCTGAGCCAGAAGCAATGCTTCCCCTCTTATCTCCTTGGAGCGCTTTACAGTCCTTTTTCCAGTGACCCAGCTGGCCACAGTGGAAACATCTGTATTCCTTTGACCGCTTAACTTTTTGCTTCAGAGCCTTGCTGTAACTCTTGACAGGGGCCTTGCCCTTCTTCCCCTTCTTCTTGTTCCTAAAGGAACCATTAAGACAGAGGTCGAAGGCTTTCCCTTGAGAGTCTCCTCAATAGTCAAGAGCATGTTCAGCAGCTCTGCCGGAGTACAATCGATTTTGTTCATATTAAAGTTAATGATGAACGCATCGAAAGAGGGCGGGAGAGACTGCAGAATAATGTCTACAGCAAGCTCCTGATTGATGGTATGCCCCAGTTTCTCTAGAGCTTCCTTGTGCCCAATCATCTTGAGCACGTGAGCTCCCACTGGGCTCCCTTCAGCCAGTTTGCTCTGAAAGAACAGCTTTGTCAAATTATAGCGTTATGTCCTCGCTTGTGCAGCATACAGCAACTTGAGGTTCGCTATAATCTCTATAGCTGACATATCCTCATGCTGACGCTGCAGCGGTGGCGTCATAGACGCTAGCATCAGGCAAGCGACATCAATGCTATCATTGACGTGCTTTTCATAAGCTTCCCGAACCGCCCTTGCGGCGTTCGGAGCGGGTTGAGGCGGTATAGCCGTCTCGAGGACATACAGTTTCCTCTCTGCCTTAAGAACAATCTTAAGGTGTCCGTACCAGTCTGAGAAGTTCGGCCCAGCAAACTTCTCCCTTTCCAGTAGGGATCGCACATTGAAGCTCATGGTGTTCGTTGCTGCAGGTATCTACAACAATGCAAGAACAGCAAGGTCAGTATCAATGTTAAGAATCAATCAGGACTTAAGAAAGATTCTTTTTCTCACTATTTTATCTGGCTGAAAAATCCAGCAAAACAGCCCGAAAGAGTAGTACTCTTTTAGTGAGATGGGATCCAGATTTCATACTTGGTCTCCGCGTCCCGCTCAGGCGAGATAAGATGCACAGAGAGTACAAGCACTAATCTCTGGTAGGCAGTCCCTGCCAATCGCCAACCCGTATGATTCCCCTTCATCTGGGCAATCCAGCAGACTGTGCCAACTGAGTTGGTACAACACAATCTCTGACCCCACAGATGGCTGCCTCCATGTGCTACCATATGCGCCACATATGTAGCCTACATGGTCAAGCTGACCCGACCTACTCCCTGGACCACCACGTGCTATGCTGAGCAACGAGAAGCGATAAATCCCTTCTCTGTAACACGCAGGTGTAATCCCGCACCGTCTGAAGATAGAAGGACGTGCCCACTGAGTGGGTACAACACGGCTCCAACGATAGTCAGAACAGTGAGGTTTCGCGTCAGAAGGCTTACGAGCTTGATATTTTAGCGTTGGATTTTAATGGTCTTTTATCTTCTTCCCTATCATGCAATTCCTATGGTGATAGCAGAAGATAAACACATGCATTTCCAATTATATAAGCAATAAAAGAAAGCATGCTGATCTTATGTGGTAAAAGCCCAATAAGCCTAAGTAAGACCTTAACCAAACTTAAGTCTTCACTTTTTTTTCTTCATGGGACTTTTGCTGCTCATCTGGCCCAAACCAGGGCCCAAGCGCCATCTGCAGCTCAGGTGCGCCCACCAGGTAAATGCGCCTGTCCCAGAGTCAAACCCTAGACCTCCCACCTGGTCAAGCCACTGCTGCATGCGCCTCTGCCATGTGTGCTCTGTGCTCTTGTCTGACTAATTTACAAATTAATCTATCTAGACAAGATTGACTCGCAGGTCAATTACATTTTATAAATTAATTAAACTGTGATTCGCAGATCACAAAAATAAGAATTAATTTACAATAAAATTCCAGGCACGCAGGCCCTAGCACAGCACACATTAAACGGGCAGCCCACATAAGATTAAATAAACATACATATGGTATCCAATCAGCATGTGATCCAATCATGAAAAATAAAATTTTGAAAAAACCCCATTGAGATTAATTTTATTTTTCCCTATTTGCCCTGCTGCCTTACGACGGTCCATTACTAGGGATCCACTCATCCAGCCTAGTCAGATCCACTGCCCTTGCATGCACCAAGTCCTAACTGACTTGAGTCGACCTAATGGTCAACCATGCATGCGCAAGGGCTGAACGACCACAATGAGGTCTGGCAAGCGGGTGTGACCCCGGGCCTAACTCATGTGCGTTCATAGGTTGTCTCAATCAGACATCGCTACACGCCTTTGATGCAGTCGACCTATAGCCACCTCGTGCTTGCGCACAGGTGCTATCTGGTCGACCCATCTAGGCTGTCAGATAGTCTGATCAGACCAGTTGGATCTAACCTAGAGGATGACTTCAACCCTAATAACCCGTCTAAGGGTTTAAAGCAGGCGCCTCTTAGATCTAATGAGAGTCGCGCATGATATAAGATTTTGGATAAAACCTAAAATGCGCCAACAAACATGCGCAAAGGAAATACATATATAAGTTTCGCAAGAAGGAACTTAACATGTAAATTTTCGCATGTTATAGATCTAAGCATACAATGGCATACATGGATCACAAAACGTTTAAGCAATCATAAAAACATGCATTAACTTGGCTCTGATACCAATTGAAAGGGTCCCCTAAATCTGAGGGGGGCGAAACCCTATAGGCGCATATGGAGGTTAAGATGCAGCGGAAAGGGGTTTCTACGATCTTTGCATGCGTTATGATCAACTTATAAAACTCTGCATGAATGAAAACGATTCATACCATAGCCATTTCTAGATGGCGTCTTGGAAGCAAAAGATGCAAGCGCCTCTTCTCCAAAGTCTCGCACACAAGATGAAGATGCGCTCCTTCCTTGGTGCTCCTTGTGCTAGCAAGGATCGTCCAAGGTGTCTTGATCGCTTGAAGGGAAGAGAGAGTTCTTTCTTGCTTGGCGTCTTTTCTCCTTGTCGTCCACCAGTTTTTCACCACACGAAATTGTGTTCTCTCGTCAAAAACTAGAGCGAGCGACGAACCAAGAGGGGAGGCGTGAATAGAGGCTATCGTGAGGCATGGCCACGATTAGAAGAAGTGCTATCTAAAAATAGCAAGTCACTTCTCAAGTTGCGATCATGGGTTTACCCAATCGCAAATCCAATTCACCCTTGAACCATGCGCTCATCCATTGAGCCGGTTCACTTGACTTTGGTTCAATAACCAAATAAACCAAGCAATCAGTCCAGATCATAATAAACCCCTAAGGCTTAAGATCTGACCGTTAATCTCTTGATGCTCCTGATCTCACCGATCTAGCATCCATTCTCTCAATCGAAGCTTACCGATCTCAAGCCCTAATCAATCAAACATGATCAGACCAGATCTCACTAACAATCAGAGATTAAAATCCCTTTAAACTGAACCCAAACAATTCAGTCCACACGATCTGACTTAAGTAAGCCATATCATCAAATTGTGCGACCCTGAGGGTTTCCTTTAAATGTCGGTAACGATAACTCACGTCATCACGATCAGTGAGGGGTATCTAGCAACACATCACTGTCTCCCGATAGAAAGGAAAGAGTCTTCCAAGACTACACCCAAAATACAGCACAAGTGTGAATCCAATTCACCAGGCATGCATAATTCCTTTGCCACTGGATGTTCTTATTGGACAAGCATGTCAAGCCTGTAACTCCAATATGATGAGCATGATTAGATCCGATGAACATAGTCACCTGGGTATGGCCATACACTTTCTCAATCATCTCATCCAGGGGGCCCCTTTAGAACATCACACTCCTTAAACAAGGAGACGGCAATCCTATGTCTATCACTAGTGCCCTAACCTGACTCAAGCTCACCATCCAAGATAGTCTATAACCATTATGTTTCAAATGATATTGAACTACCTCAAAACAATGACAATCATCATTTAGAAAACACAAGTGATCTCAAGTCAGAGGAAATGTGCCACTTGTTACAATCAAGGATTATTCACATTGTGACAAGCAATTGAATATCCTAGTAGGGTCTGTCCAGTACATCCAATGTACCCATGAGTCTACATCTTATTCCATGCTCGAAGCATCCTATAAGATTAGAACACATATTAGTCTCAATCATATCAAGGCTATCTCATGTTCACCAAGATATATCGACTAAGGACATTCACTGCATGTCAGCCTAGCTGAACAGCTTTGAGACATTATTCAGAAGTACACTTATTGCAGCAGATAATGTAACAAACTGAATAACAACCATGCCTTTATAAACATAAAAGTTTATTACATGATACTGATACAATCCCAAGGCCTCAGACATTAGCCTTAAGGGCATACCCCAACAGGAAGAGTTCCTTTCATGTTAGATAATTTCTGTGATTTAGTTATTCTTTTAACAACTCATAATTGTCAATGTGGCGAACCCATAAATTCCTGACTCGTTAGAAACTGAACCCTTTAAAAAGCTGTTTTCGAGTTTGCATGTCGGTAAAAGTTTAGAAGAACCATTGATTTTGTCTACCTGAATTCACACAAGTCGAGAAGTTAGTACTTAGCTTCGTAGTCCTCGTGGGATCGATAACTTTTACTACTTCGATAAATCCGTGCACTTGCGGATACCTATCATGTATATGACACAACCTGATGGCTTCATCCATCCTGCAGAAGCCAACAAGGTCTGCAGGCAAAAGAAATCCGTTTATGGATTAAAGCAAGCATCTCAAAGTTGGAATCTTCGACTTGATGAAGTTGTGAGAGACTATAGCTTTATCAAAAGTGAAGATGATGCCTGTGTCTACAGAAAATTCAGTGGGAGCTTGGTGACTTTTCTGGTCTTGTATGTCGATGACATACTGCTCATCGAAAATGACATCCCTAGTCTTTAGTCTGTGAAGACATGGTTGGGGAAATGTTTTGAGATGAAGGACTTAGGGGAGACCGCCTATATCCTAGGCCTAAGGATCTACCGGGATAGATCCAAGAGGCTCCTGGCCCTTAGTCAAAGTACCTATATTGATAAGGTCCTGGAGAGGTTCAACTTGGTGCAATCTAAGAAGGGATACCTTCCAGTGAGACATGGCCTTACTCTCTCAAAGAGCCAATGTCCTACCACACAGGCAGAGAGGGATGACATGAGTCAAGTGCCCTATGCTTCAGCGGTGGGATCAATCATGTATGCAATGTTGTGTACTAGACCAGACGTGGCTTATGCTATGAGCATGACCAGCCGTTACCAATCCAATCCAGGTCTGTAGCACTGGGTGGCTGTAAAGAACATCCTTAAATATCTGAGAAGAACTAATGATCTGTTCTTGGTCTATGGGGGACAAGAAGAGCTCAGTATTCAGGGCTACACTGATGCGTCGTTCCAGTCTGACCCTGACGACTTCAGATCGCAAGCCGGCTATGTGTTCAAAATGAATGGAGGCGTTGTATGCTGGAAGACCTTCAAGCAATCCACCATAGTTGATTCTACAATCGAGGCTGAATATGTGGCAGCTTCTGAGGCAGCCAAAGAAGCCATTTGGGTAAGGAAGTTCATTTCTAAACTTTAGGTGGTTCCAAGTGCAGTGGATCCCATTGAGCTCTATTGTGACAATAATGGGGCAATTGCACAAGCCAAGGAACCACGGTCTCATCAAAGATCCAAACACATACTTAGGAGATTTCACTTGATCAGAGAGATCATCGATAGAGGTGATGTCAAGATTAGCAGAGTTAACATAGAGAACAATCTGGCAAACCCATTGACTAAGGCTTTGGAGTAGCAGAAGCATCATGGTCACGCTAGAGATATAGGGTTGAGATTCCTCTACCTCTAGGTCTTAGTGCAAGTGGGAGATTGTAGGTGTATATGCCCTAAGACCTAGTTTTGGTCCATCTTTATACTACTTAAATCTGATACTTATATATCATTCTATCATTGTCGTTATCTATGTTTGCTTACATCAACGATTATGTACTTACGTGATAATGTCCCTGGAGACAGATTGGATCTATGTTCAAATGGTTGTCCCTAGTTAATGTACCTGAGTGGATATGGGATAGCTCTGGTACTTGTGGGACTGGTATATGGGCTGGTTAGGCCCGAGATGCTCACGCAGGCATATGGGTATGTCAGTGGTGGATATACTGGACTAACCCGCTGTGAGACTATGACTTGGTGTCATGAGTTATCCTCACAAGTGATAGGAGATGCATTGATCCCTTAACTTGAGGTCATTGACCATTCTATATGGTAAGGGACATGCTTTGATACAATCTAACACCTCACCATAGTTGGGAGGTCATAACGGTTGTCATTGAGCATGTTATGACCCATTTGAAAAGGTTAATATATAGACAGAGGATTTGTCCCTTCCTAAGGGAAGCTTAATATCCATGGAGCTCCTCTATGGTTCTATGACTGAAAGTATATGGTCATACCCAGGTGAGAACCTGATTTAGTCATAACCATGTGATTTGGTGAAAGCAAAGTGGTGACACACTTGTCCAATCGGATATCAGTTCGGCAAAGAGACTGTAATGCATCTGTACCTAGTTGCGTTGATGGGGATGTCGATGTCGATATCCATTCCGATGATTTGGATAGTAGCGATGCACTGCTAGGTGCCACTCACTGCTTTTGGTGACCTTAGGTCAACACTGCCAACGTCAGAGGAACCTACAGGGTCGCACACCTTGATACTCGAGTTCTCGTTTTGATTGGGAAGCCTTATGATTGAGTTATTGGATAGCTCGGATTGATTTGAGAGATTTCAACAGCGCCAATGAGCCTCATGAGATGGAAGAGAATTATTGGAGCCAAAATTCATTTTTGGCAGGTTGACCCAAAATTGACCAAGATTGGCCACATTTGGATCAGGGCTGCATTGGATTATATCCAATTGCTTAATCAACCCATGTAATGACGTTTGGACTAGCACATTACCCAATGAGGTCCAATAACAAGTTGTAATGATGGGGCAATAGGCTAAAAGGGTATAATGGGGAGAAAAGCTAACCCCATTGGTGCCAAGGGCATAATGGGGTGAGCTTGGCGCAATTTGCTCCCTTTGGAAGGAATTGGCGCCTCCCTTTTGTGCTTAGATGGAAAGCTTGCCTCTAAAGCAAGACATGAGGCATCTAAGGCATAGTAAGCTTCTATGGTAAGTCTTGGGTAATTGCAAGGAGTTTATGGAAAAGTCTTGGAGACTTTCCAAAGCCATAAACCCTAATTGCCACCTCACCATTAACCCTAGCCGCCCCCTCTTTATTGTTTGCGCCTCCACCCCTTTCTTTGTCCGCCCCTTCCTTCTATTTATTAGAAGGATGTGTGAGCTCCTTCACGCAATAATCTTGGCGTGAACAAGGAGCAAAGGGGCGAGAGCACAGGAGGCATTAGCACAAGTTCTCTTCCTCTAGCCGCAAGCAAGTGTTCTTCTCCTTCTCTTAGCGCATGAAGCACTTCTCTTTGATGGCATCATCTTCTTCCCTTCTTCTTCATTGGCGCTTATCGTTGGAGGTGGCGCAAGGCTTGAAGAAATTAGACTAAGGCTTGGATCTTCTTCCCGAGGCTAGCACCGGGCGAGGAATAAGAGAACTCGAGGCATCCGTGTGTGTGAAACTGTAGAGGGCGCACGCTTCGGTACCTACCTCGACATCGACATCGCCTTGATGTAGGTATTTTATATCTCATCATGTCGACCCCCTCACAAGAGATCTTCACGGGGTTTCCCAATAGTAATGCCTACCTTCCACCTCAGGACTCTCCTAAACAAGCATTAGCCCTCATTGATCAGAACCTTGAGAGAGAATTGGAAACATAAATATATTCCCCTGATTATACAAGTGAAGATGACATAGGGCCACAAGAGATAGAAACTGACCATGGGCAAACTGGGATAGTACCAATTCAAAACTTATCTTGCACCATGAGCAACATTTGTCAATAGCCCCCTCTAGATCCTTCTATGTTTCCATCACTCTTGGAACCAAAATCTGAACCTCAACAAACATCACCCTTAGAATCACTCCAGCCCGTTCCTAAGCTTGAGGAGATTGAGAACATCACACCATTAGCTTTAGTAGTTATTGATGAGAGCCCTCACACTTTGAGCCAAAAGACACTCATAGAGATTCATGAAAAGATATTTGATCCATTCATAGTCTTAGTACCATATCTTGACCCACTTTTACACATGCTACCTCTTGCAATAAGCCCTTTCTTAGGTGAATTCCCTACTAGATTTGGAGACTACCCATTAATCCCTACACCCCTTTGCCAAAATGGACTTTTGACTTCACATTCTCTCTTAATAAGATCCCATGTCATCAACCCTACTTGCCTAAAATTTTCAGCCCCTACTTCAATAAGTTCTTTGAAAATCTTTCTCATATACTTGACTTCACCAGATCCTAGCTATCAACATAACATTGACTTTGTTTTTGGAACTAGGATCATGTCCCACAACCTTGCAAGCATAAACCACTTTTGGATGTATCTAGGAAAAATACTTGGGGCAGGATTCAACTTCAAAATAAAGTAACCAATCATATCTCTTTCACCACCCTTATCTGAAGCTTACACATCTATAAGAACATATTCTTATCATGTTTCTCATACTCACAAGACAACAATGACTTTCAAAAATTATCTTTCATTCATTTGCAGGGGAAGGAAAAAGAAGGAGGATAGCAATGATCGCACAAAGGGATGGCCACCAAAGGCAAGGTATAAAGATGTAGAAGAGAAGTCCCCCTCTAGATACTCAACAAAAGATGATTATTATACTTTGGGGTGGCCACCAGAAGTTAAAAGTGGCAAACCTTAACATTAATTCTCCGGAGGAGAATTCTACAACCCCCAGGAGAGCTGATGCAGGGGAACAATTGAGAACATCTAAAGAAACAGAATGCCTCCAAATAGATATGGGATGATGAACGCCAAGAAATATGAACTACGTTATGTGTTGTTTTTTTGTAACCTTGCGTTACATTTTAGCATTTTTATATTATCTTGCATTGCATGTAGTTAGGATTAATCTAGTGGTATATTTTTCTTTAAGCACTTTAATTTCCTAATTAATGTATTAGGTTGTAATTAGTTTAGGTTTGCATGGCATGTGTATCCATACAAACCACCTTGCTCGCTCAACCACCAAGTCAACGAAGATCAAAATCAGCCCTTGCCACATCATCAGGCCAAGTCAAAGGTCAATAATTGCCATCACATCAGCCAAGTCAAAATCAGGTCAAAGAACATCATCACCAAGTGCCACATCAGCAAGACAAGACAAGCTGCACACCTCAACAATCTTCATCACATCAACCAAAGTCAAAATCAGAAGCTGGTCAAAATCAGAAGCTGAAGCAACAAGCACATGCAAAGGAGTATCGGCAATATATAGGCTGATGTCTCCAACAAGGAATGCAGATTCACGCCAAGCTCTCCTGTCTTCATGCCAAATCTTCCAGCCATGCAGTAGACTGGAAACGTGCTTTATTAGCCAAGCAATCCATGAAAGATCTTGCCGATTATCCCAGCCAGCGGAAATACAAGGCGAAAGACCCTTTTGATCCAACACATCCAGCTGCACCTTCAAATCTGAGCCTTCTCCACCATCAAATTCAAAATCGTCCAAGGGCTTAAGAGGCATTTGCTAAATTACTAGCATTGAGGGAAGAGGTTTAAAGTGTTTTGTATGTTGTTCATGCATCATAGTGCATTTTGTTGAATCCCTTTGAAAATTCTAGTTGTGTTAGCGTGTGATTTTCCTTGCCGAGTGTTGTTGATGTGTGTGTTCCTTCTGCTGAGCATTTGAGCTTCATCTTCCTTGATTGCTGCTAAGTTCTTCACGTCTATGAGTGAAGGGCAAATTTTCCATCTGTCTCCTAAGTGAAGACGTGGCTGAAAGGGGTGCTGCTGAAGATCTTAAAAAGACCAACTGAGGACCCCTTTGTTAGTTTTGGGAGGCTTGGAGCTTGTTTCCGTTCTAGCTTCCTTTGTCTTATTTGATAAGATTGTAGATTAGTTAATTTCCTATAACTAGCTTCATTGCCAAGACACGGGAGCCGGGGGAGTGAAAGATGTTGGTGTATATGCCCTAAGGACCTAATTATGGTCCATTACTTGTACTACTTGACATTGATATTTATATCATATTGGCATTGTCGTTATCATTATTTGTTTACATCTGCGAACATGTACTTATATGATAATGTCCCTGGAGACAGATTGGATTTGTGCTCAAACTATTGTCCCTAGTCAATGTACCTTAGTGGATATGGGACAGCTATGGTACTTGTAAGACTGGTATATGGGCTGGTTAGGCACGAGGTGCTAACGCAGGCATATGGGTATATCAGTGGTAGATATACTGGACCGACCCACTGTGAGGCAATGACTTGGTATCACGAGTTATCCTCACAAGTGATAGGAGATGCATTGATCTCTTGACTTGAGGTCATTGGCCATTCTATGTGGTTAGGGATATGCTTTGATACAACCTAACACCTTGCCGTAGTTGGGAGGGAATAACGGTTGTCATTAGGTATGTCACGACCCATATGAGAAGGTCAATGCACAGACATAGGATTTGCCCCTTCCTAAGGGAAGCATGATATCCATAGAGCTCCTCTTTGGTTCTATTACCAAAAGTGTATGGCCATACCCAGGTTAGACCTGATTTAGTCATAGCCATGAGATTGGATAGAAACAAGTGGTGACACACTTGTCCAATTGGATATCAGTACGGCAAAGAGACTGTAATGCATCTATACCTGATTACTATGATGGGGATGTCGATGTCGATATCCATTCCGATGACTTGGGTAGCAGCGATGCACTGCTAGGTGCCACTCACTGCTTCTGATGATCTTAGGTCAGCACTGCCAACGTCAGAGGAACCTACAGGGTCGCACACCTTGATACTCGAGTTCTCGTATTGATCGGGAAGCCTTATGATCGAGTTATTGGATAACTCGGATCTAATTTGGAGATTTCATCAGCGCCAATGGGCCTCATGAGATGGAAAAAATTTATTGGGGCCAACTTCCATTTACGGCATATTAACCATGGTTAGCCCAATTTGACCTAAGGTTAAATTTGGATTGGATCCGTGGGCATGGTTAACATGCATAATGGACATTGGGCTGGGCCCATTGATAAGTTGGGCTTAATGGGGTTAAGGAGGAGAAAAGGGATGACGTGTGCATGGCGTGTGCTTAACCCTAGTTAGACTAGGGTTAGCGCCTATTCATTATGAGGTTTGAAATTAATCTTGGGACTAATTATTTGAATTAATTAGAGTCCTAATTTATGAGGTTTAATGGGATGATTTATTTGAATTAATTAGAGTCCTAATTGGATTAGGATTCAATTAATTAAATAAATAATCAAATCCTAATTGGATTAGGACTTGTTCAAACCGCCCATTGAAAGTCCTAGTTGGATTAGGACTTGGGCTTGATCAAATCCTAATTAGATTAGAAATTAAACTTGATCAAACCGCCCACATGATCAAACTGCTCATGAGAGTCCTAATTGGATTAGGACATGATCTAACCGCCCAAATTATGTCCTAATTGGACTAGGACTTAACTCCCTAAAATCTCTCCTAGCCGCACATTCAATTTGAATGGTGGCCACACATTAAGCCGCCCCTTGACCTATAAATAACACCCCAAGCCGCCCCTCTCAAGATACTTACTCATTGGAGGCATGATCAAGAGAGGAGGCGAGTTCTAGCTCTTGAGGGCGAGAACAAAGAAGGCTTGGGCGAACACCTTCCATACCCTAGCCGTAAGCATCCTTCCTCCTTTCCTTTTGGCGCTTGGAGCTTTGGAGCTTGGCGGCTTGTCTTCTCTCCTCTTCCTCCTTGGGGCAACTTCTCTAGAAGGTAGCGCAAGTGAAGTTGTGATCTCCCTAAGGCTTGGATCTTCTTCCCGAGGCTAGCACCGGGCGTGGAAGAAGAGGACTTGAGCAATCCGTGTGTGTGAGATTGCAGAGGGCGCACACTTGGGCGCCTACGTTGACATCGGCCTCACCTTGCATTAAGGTATTTTGTATCACATCGTGTCGACTCTCTCGCTTGACGCAATGTATTTGTGTCCATAAACCACTGAAAAATTGTAAAATATCCCTAGGGTTTCCCAACAGTGGTATCAGAGCGACTTGCGAAACTGGAACGATGTTCTTCATGCTTTTCATGCTTTTCATGTTTTTCATGCTCACATGCCATATTTCAATTTTTGAAAATTGAAAATTGCGTGGCAAATGATTTTTCTAAAAGTAGGAAAAATTAGGGTTTCTAGTTTCTATCACCTTTTCAATTTCTTTTGGATTTTGGGTTATTTTTCTTGCATGATTTAAGGATCAAAGGCACACGTGGTTTTGTCAAGTCGGACGGGCATTGTGTCTTCGGACTGGCCGGGTCCCTTGATCTGACAAAATTACCAGCCGAAAGGATCTTTGAAATCATCATGAAAGTTAATCGCAAATAACTAAAAGATTTGTGAGAAGAAGATGAGGAAAAGAAACTGGTTTTATGAAAAAGTAAAATTTGAGATTTTATGTTTTTCATGAGCATGTAGAATTGCATGTGTAAATACCTCGATTGTGCATATTGTTGTGATCATGAGTCAAGCCCCCTTGCATGCCTGTAATGTATCCTTGTGCGGCCTGCGTGCCATATTTTTCTTTATTTTTGTAAAATTAAGATGAAGATTTAGGGAAGGAGCTTGGTGGCGCATCTTGGATGGTGGCGCAACAAGCACCCTACTTGGATTGGTGGCGCATGCAAGATGGTGCAAGCTTGCTTGGTGGCGCAAGCATAGCATGCCGAGCCTTAGGGCTTGTGAGCTAGCTATGTTGGAACTTGCAAGATGGCGATTCACCTTTGGAGGACCTTGGAGCCAACCTTAAATTTCAAGATAGAGGTCGGCTAGGTCTAGTCTTGGGGCTTGAGTCCTAGGTCAAGAGTTGAACCTCCTTCTTGGCATGGGTTGGTTCAATGTCTTGAATAGGTCATGATCACATCATTCTTTTACTACTTTCAAACATATCTGCTAAAGCATGCCTATGATGTTTTATCGTTATGTTATCACTATAGGATTGCATGCCTGTAATGCTAGACATAAGATAAAACTAAATGAGACCTCAAAAACCCTCATTCTAAATATCAAGTCTAGTAGCCTTCTAATGCGTAGCCCTCATCAAGCTATCGATCAGTGGTGTTGTGAACTGTTTCCCACCCTCGTGGGACACACACACTTATCTTTAGAAGGTGTGTGGTGGCAATGGTTTCCCCAATCCATTTTAACCGGGCGCGCCTTCGCAATGAAACTCGTTGGCCCTGGGCATAACGGTTAGGAATGGACTTGACTAGAAGTTCATATGTGCTGGGCACATGATGAAAGTCTAGAGGCATCGTTGAGAGGGTTTCATGCTGTATCCAGCCCTCGCTGGACATGAAATGCCTAGACTATTTCAATAAGGGGAATTGCTTGGAGCAATTGGCCGGCGTGCCCACCTTAAGAAGCATGGGTCACTTTGTGCATCTCATCCCACCCTCGTGGGACGCGAAGGCTCATGTGGAATAAGGATCCCATCTAACTAGGAAATCTCAGATTTCCCAATTGACTTTGTGGGTTGTCAATTCGATTAAAATAGTGGGAGCCATAATCATTTAAAACAAGTCCAGTTTAAATGATTTGAAGTAGTACTAATTTGTTGTTTCTTGATTGTTGTAGAGCAATGGCAACAAACAATAGCGGTTGGTCACTGCGATCTATCCTGTTAGGGAATACCGGGTGTAATTTAAAATTTTGCAGTCCCAAGACGCAGCGGAAGGATCATTACACCCGAAACATATTCCGGTCCCAAGGATCCATACGAGAGAGAAGACACAAGGATGTGTTAGAGATGTACCTCTTTTGCTTGTCTAGTTGTCGAAGCCATGTTGAAGACGATCAAGTGCTCGCCCTCTACAAGTATCCACGTGTCGACTCCTTGATTGTTGCTCCCTTCCACGCTTGGTGCTAGCCTCGGGAAGAGAATCAAGCCTTCACCTCACTTGCGCCACCTTCAAGAGAATTTGCGCCAAGGAGGGGATAGGGAAGATGCCGCCAAGGACTTCCCTCTTTTTCTTTGCTTGTGCCACCTCCAAGGTGCGCCTATGGCCAAGGAACGATGAGGGCTTGTGGCAAGAAGACACCACCAAGCACAAAGAATCCTTGCACTGAAGAAGAGAGGAAGAGGAAGAACTTTCGGTTCCAAGGAAGAAGGAGATTGCGCTCCTTGATGAAGAAGGAGAGCTCCAAGCTCTCAAGCTGTCGCCACCCTAAGCTTCCAATTCTCTCCAAGAGATGTCGCCACCAAGCCCTTCTCCAAGTTATGTCAAGAGGTGAAGAAGGAGAAGAAGGCTTGCGGCTTCAAGGAGGAAGAAGGGTTGCGCCACCTTTAAGTTGTCACCCTTTGCCCTTGCTCACGCCTCTCTATGTGTCTTCACGCCTGAAAGGAGTTAACCTTTTTAGAGGGGGCGACGAGGGTCTTATTTATAAGGGCAAGAGGCGGTTTAGGGAGGGCCAAGATCATGCCAAGTGGGCGGCTAGGATGAAGGGGTTTTGTGGCAAGGAAAGTCTCCAAGACTTTTCTATAAACCTCATTCAACCTATCCTTATTTGCCCTATATCCATATCAACCCAAGAGATGCCTTAAAAGCATGCATTCCATCCTAGGAAGAAGGGCTAGGCGCCCTTTACTTCCATAATGAAGCAAAGGCGCCTCCCTCACCCCATTATGCCCTTAGGCGCCAATGGGATGAGATTTCTCCCCATTATGCCCTTTTAGCCTTTAATCTCTTCATGACAACTTATTATTGGGCCTCATTGGATAATGAGCTAGCCCAAACTTCATGGTATGGGTTGATTAAGCCATTGGATCCAATCCAATGCAACCCTAATCCAAATGTGACCAATCTACGTTAATTTCGGGTCAACCTGCCAAAAAATGAAGTTTGGCTCCAATAATTTTCTTCCAACTCATCAGGCCCATTGGCGCTGATGAAATCTTCCAAATGGATCCAAGTTATCCAATAACTTGATCCTAAGGCTTCTGATTAAAGCAACGTCAAGAGTCTATTGCGTGTGACCACGTAGGATCCATATGACGATGGCAATGATGTAAACATCATTAGTAGTGAGGGGTATTTAGCAACACATCACTACTACCCATGTCATAGGACTTAAGTCATTATGGCAACAACTCCTAACAAGCAACGAGGATTCCCATTGCATTATAGATCCCTTTGCCTAAACTGATATCCTGCCATTGGATTAGTCTCAAGTTTATCAATCCAATGCTTTGGTCATGACTCAACAAGTGTGGCCACACATTCCTGTCATGCACCAATAAGGTGGGGCGCCCCGAGTGGATATCATGCTTCCAATAAGGAAGGGGCAAATCCTACTATTGGTCATCCATGTCTCTACGTGACTTATGACATGCTCAATGACAATCGTTTTGGTCCCCCAATTACGGAGAGACGTAAGACTGTATCAAAGCATACCCATCATCAAATCTAGACATGAATACCTCAAGTCTAAGGGATCAATGCAAACCTCTTGCATGTGAGATTGACTTATTGACTAGACAAGTCAATCCTCACGGTGGATCACTCCAGTGCATCCAATGCACCTGTATGTCTGCGTTACTGTGCCCCGCACTTAACCAGCCCATACACCAGTCTCACATGTACCAAAGCTGTCCCATATCTACTAAGGTACCTTATCTGGGGATTTCTTATGAGAATGGATCCAATCCAAACTCCTGGGACATTATACATGCAACTCAATACATCAACGCAGGTAGAGAAGTCTGCATAATAACGACCATGCCTATATAAAGAGTAATAGATCTATCAAAGTACATTCAAACAATGTCTGTCCATGTCCATACATTGGTCTTCAGGGCATATACACCAACAATCTCCCACTTTTACTAAGACCAAGGACAACTGATGTTTAGTCAGTTCCAATGTATCTAGTATGACCCATTTAGCTTCCGCTGCGCCAGAGGCTATGTCAGTGGGTTTTTCCAGATTGCTATCTGTGTTTATTTTAACAAATTTGATCATCAACCTTATCCATGATCTCTAAGATCAGATGATATGCTGCAGTACATACTTGAGCACTAAGTTCCTTTACTTATGCTATGGCCCAGTAAGAACTATACTGGACCATCAAGCACTAGGAACTAAATCAAATTCAAATAAATGAAGCTGCTTCCTTGGCTGCCACAAGAAGCTGCAATGTACTCAGCCTTATTTGTAGAATTTTGCCACTATGGTTTGCATAATGCTCTTTCAGCACACAGCACCACAACAAAGCAAAGCGCAAATCCTGCCTGTGGTCATAAGACTGGAACAAAGTATTAGTGTACCCTTGTACACAAAATTCTTCCTATCTATCATAGACTAGACTTTAATCTTTTATACTTCCCAAGTATATATAAGGATTGCTTTCACAGCTACCCAGTGTTAAACACTAGGATCTGATTGAAACTTACTGGCTATGCTCCAAGCATTTGCCACAAATGGTCTTGTGTATATTATTCAAAACATGATCCATCCTATACACCATGTATCAGGATTTTAGACCCATGTTATTACTCTCCAGCTGTGTCATAGGACACAACATCCTCATGAGAGTCAGACCATATCTCTTTGGAAGGTATCAATATTTGGAATCATCCAATATAAACCTCTCCAGAAACTCTTGGATGAACATAGATTGACTAAAAGGCAATGACTTTCTTGGATCTCTATCTATAGATCCTCATGCCTAGGATCCTTGGATCATTCTTCTCGAAATACATCTCAAGCCTTTTCTTCACCATGTGAAGAGCTAAGATATCATTCCATGTGAGGAGAATATCATCAATCTTCTAGAACAAGAAATACCATTAAGGTGCTCCCACTGATCTTCTTGTAAACACAGGCTCTTTTAAACATGCTTGTATAACACCATGCATATCTTTATGGCCTTGATATGAAAACCTTCTGGCTATTTCCTTATAGATATCCTTTTAGATGTCCATGCAAGAAAGGCAGTTTTCATAACAACACGCCATAACTGATCATGCAATTATAACAAGCAGATTCCTAATGGACGTAAAACTCAGCTATTGGTGAAAAAATTTCATCATTATCCACCCAGTGGATTTGCCTGAAATTTCTGTTCACTAGCTTGCCTTTCAAGGTAACAATGTTAGCTTCCATGTCTATCTTCCTAGAAGATTTATTTACAGCCTGTGGGAATTACCCCTTTAGCAGCTCATCCAAGTCCCAAACTTGATTAGCAGACATGGAGTCCATTATGGTTCTCATGGCCCTTAGCCATTTCTTGGAATCTGGTCCACCGACCACTTCCATTTCCTCATAAGTCTTAGGTTCATCCTTGATGAAAAATTCGTCATGCCCAGCATATCGAATCGATCCAGACTTTTATGGTTCCTGTGTTACTTGAACCTTAGGTTGACCTTCAATCTGTATGTGAGATTTTGCTCTCCATCTGTGTCTAATTATATTGTGGTTGATTCTGGACCTTGTCCCAATCAAATCTACTCCCACTAGCTTCTTTTAAAAGAAATACTTTCTCAAGAGAGACAGCAGTTTGAGCAACAAATATTTTGTTCTCTTTGGGATAGAATTAGCACTCTACAGTGCACCACAAACACATACTTTGGAATCACTGCACATTACATTCCCAATTCCATTGAAGAAATGGGATATTTGTAGTTCGCAACTCAAGAGCTAACTTAGACACTTTCTTATGGAGTTGCAGTACGTCTGTTTGCATGGCATCATAGTAGTATATTTGCATGACTATTCAAAGATGGAACCACATCCAATATGTTCCTCTTTCTTTCTTTGAAATTCACCACACAGTGGTGTTCCAAGTAAGCTGTGAGACAACCCCACACTCCTTAGGACTGTCATCAAAGTCTCCACTAATCACCTTGATCCAATCAAAGTGCTTTAATAGATCCTCCAATTTGACTCAATACTTCATTTGTGAACTTCTTGGATTTCTCCAAAGTTCTTAGGTTGGATAAGACATACCCACACCTGATGAAGCATATAACACCTCTTAGTGCTTGTTTACATGGGTCCACATACATTGCTGTGTAATAGATCCAGCAAGCCAATAGTCCTTCCACCCTTTATGGTGAAGGCAGCATTTGTCACATTGTTCCTTTGAACTAGGCTTACATGTATCATAATCCTGAAAGGATAATGATCCCAATAGTCCATGGACCTTTTGGATGTGACCATTGTTCTATGGTTCAAGAGACAATGCTATAAGTGGGTGTTTATTGAATCATTGGATCTGATCTTGTGTTACATATAGAACCACAAACTATTATCAACCGTATCACTTCAATAGAACATCTCAGATTAAAGAAAAATATTATTTATTATTTCAAACTGAAATCCTTTCCAAAAGGAATGATGTTCTAATACATAAGCTGATACATAATAGCAAAGTTCTAGATAAAGTCTTCAAGGCAGTGAGATGATATCAGCAGCATCCAATGCTCCATCCCTGACTCGAGGGTCGATCCCATCAAGCCTCTTCGTCCTACTTCCTTTGAGCTCCTGCACATGTAAAACATATGTGAGCCTCACATACGGTACCCAGTACCCATGAATAAGAAGTAGACAAAAGACCTTGGTAACACAATACCTGAAGCGGATGGATTACATCCCTTCTTCTTTGCCATGCACTTCTTGGCCATTAATCCTCTTCGAAATACCCATGCATTCCCAGTCTTCCGAAGTATTAGCTTCGAAGATACAGAACCATGGTCATTCTCAGATTTAGGCATACACTCTGAAGATCCAATAGAACTCTCCTGATCATTGTCTATAGAGCATGGCGTGAAGAGACCTTTGAGATGTATGATAAGATCATAAATCCCCATCTCATCACATTCTACCTTGACCTCTGGGGTCATGCACTCTAAGACAAGAGCAGTGTACTATTCGTTATCTTCACAATGTTCAAGATAGACATTCCACTCCCACTCATTAGTGAAATACACACTGGGTGGGGATGGAGGTCTTTCAAGAAGATGCACCTTATTCTCTTGTTCCAGTATCTTGGACAAAATCTTGAACCAATTTGTCCAGTTTGTCCTATCCAACTTATTTTTATAAAGTTTCAATCTTAGTTCAGGAGATGCGATCTACAATAAGCAAATAAGTAAAATAAGTACTATGATAAAGCATTTAACAAGGACTTTAAATTTAAATGCTATGCTCCCACTACTTTCAAAACAAGTTGAGAACTCTCAAACTCAACATGGAAGTAAGTGAGTAGGATCCTAATTTCACATGAGGTCTTCGCGACTCGCGAGGGTGAGTTGGGATGCACAGAGAATCCCATGCTTCCTTAGGTAGGCATGCCAGCCAATTGTGCCGTGCACAACTCCTCTTAGTTAAGACAGACTAGGTTCCCTGTGTCCAGCGAGGGCTGGATACAACACAGAACCCCATCCTCTCAACAGCTGCCTTTAGTGATTCATCATGTCAGTGACATATGAAAACTAGTCAAGTCTGGTCCTAACCGTTATGCCCAGGGCCAACGAATTCCTTGCGAAGGCACGCCCAGGTTAAAACTGGACTGGGGAAATCTTTCACCTCACACCTTCTAAAGATAAGTGGGTGTGTCCCACGAGGGTGGGAAATAGTTCACAACACTACCGATCGATAGTTTGATGAGGGCTACGCATTAGAAGGCTATTGACTTGATATTTCAATGAGAGTTTTTCATGTTTATTTTATTCTTTTCTAGCATGCAGTTTTCCTATGGTTATGGCAGCAAAGAAAAAACATCACAGGCATGCTATGGACAAAATAATAAACCATCACAGGCATGCTAGTTTGGTCGATATGGTCATAGCCCTTTTCATACACATAACTTGTCACGAGCCATGTGACATGTTATCGTGCATCCAAGGGTTGCGAGTCCCTAAAGCAGATCAGCCCATGCCAGAAGCCAAAAGCAAGTGTCCTTCCTTCAGCCGCAAGTCCATCACCACGCTTCCAAAGCTGGCACCACTTCTGACTCCGATTGAAGAAGACTCCTTGTTGTCAATATGAAGCCTTAACCTATCATGTAATTCTACATCTATTCCAAACAAGATGAAAATTTCTTTACAACAAGATAGGGAGAGAACCACACGCAGGTGGAAAGAGTTTTTACAAGCATTCATCACAAGTGGAAACATGCTTCCACATCACAACACAGGAGGGCACTCGCTATGACCATATCAACCCAATCAAGTGGCGCATGTAAAATTTGAAAATCCGAAAAAATCAAATTTTAGCACCTTATGCGCCAACATCATCCAAAGCACTCTCTTAACCAAATTTATGCCATATTTAGATCAAGTTCCATGATGATTTCATAGACCCTATCGGCTGGCAGTTTTGTCAGATCAAGAGACCCGGCCAGTCCGAAGACACAATGCCCGTCCTACTTGACATAACCACGTGCGCCTTTGGTCGTAAATCAATCACAAACAAAATCCATGTTTCAGCCACAAAGATGAGAAGAGAGGTCTGGATGAAAACGCTTTCAACGTGAAACGCGCATGGATAGATGAAAAATTTTCATACAAGCAAACATACACCTTGTGTTTCTCGCAAGTAGCTCTGATACCACTGTTAGGGAATACTGGGTGTAATTTAAAATTTTGCAGTTCCAGGACGAAGTGAAAGGATCATTACACCCGAAACATATTCCGGTCCCAAGGATACATGCGAGAGAGAAGACACAAGGATGTGTTAGAGATGTACCTCTTTTGCTTGTCTAGTTGCCGAAGCCATGTTGAAGACGATCAAGTGCTCGCCCTCTACAAGTATCCACGCGTCGACTCCTTGATCGTTGCTCCCTTGCACGCTTGGTGCTAGCCTCGGGAAGAGAATCAATCCTTCACCTCACTTGCGCCACCTTCAAGAGAATTTGCGCCAAGGAGGGGATAGGGAAGATGCCGCCAAGGACTTCCCTCTTCTTCTTTGCTTGCGCCACCTCCAAGGTGCGCCTATGGCCAAGGAACGATGAGGGCTTGTGGCAAGAAGACGCCACCAAGCACAAAGAATCCTTGCACCAAAGAAGAGAGGAAGAGGAAGAACTTTCGGTTCCAAGGAAGAAGGAGATTGCGCTCCTTGATGAAGAAGGAGAGCTCCAAGCTCTCAAGTTGTCGCCACCCTAAGCTTCCAATTCTCTCCAAGAGATGTCGCCACCAAGCCCTTCTCCAAGTTATGTCAAGAGGTGAAGAAGGAGAAGAAGGCTTGCGGCTTCAAGGAGGAAGAAGGGTTGCGCCACCTTTAAGTTGTCACCCTTTGCCCTTGCTCATGCCTCTCTATGTGTCTTCACGCCTCCAAGGAGTTAACCTTTTTAGAGGGGGCGACTAGGGTCTTATTTATAAGGGCAAAAGGCGGTTTAGGGAGGGCCAAGATCATGCCAAGTGGGCGGCTAAGATGAAGGGGTTTTGTGGCAAGGAAAGTCTCCAAGATTTTTTCATAAAACTCATTCAACCTATCCTTATTTGCCCTATATCCATATCAACACAAGAGATGCCTTAAAAGCATGCATTCCATCCTAGGAAGAAGGGCTAGGCGCCCTTTACTTCCATAATGAAGCAAAGGCGCCTCCCTCACCCCATTATGCCCTTAGGCGCCAATGGGGTGAGATTTCTCCCCATTATGCCCTTTTAGCCTTTAATCTCTTCATGACAACTTATTATTGAGCCTCATTGGATAATGAGCTAGCCCAAACTTCATGGTATGGGTTGATTAAGCCATTGGATCCAATCCAATGCAACCCTAATCCAAATGTGACCAATCTTAGTCAATTTCGGGTCAACCTGCCAAAAAATGAAGTTTGGATCCAATAATTTTCTTCCAACTCATCAGGCCCATTGGCGCTGATGAAATCTTCCAAATGGATCCAAGTTATTCAATAACTTGATCCTAAGGCTTCTGATTAAAGCAACGTCAAGAGTCTATTGCGTGTGACCCCGTAGGATCCATATGACGATGGCAATGATGTAAACATCATAAGTAGTGAGGGGTATCTAGCAACACATCACTACTACCCATATCATAGGACTTATGTCATTATGGCAACAACTCCTAACAAGCAACGAGGATTCCCATTGCATTATAGATCCCTTTGCCTAAACTGATATCCTGCCATTGGATTAGTCTCAAGTTTATCAATCCAATGCTTTGGTCATGACTCAACAAGTGTGGCCACACATTCCTGTCATGCACCAATAAGGTGGGGCGCCCCGAGTGGATATCATGCTTCCAATAAGGAAGGGGCAAATCCTACTATTGGTCATCCATGTCTCTACGTGACTTATGACATGCCCAATGACAGTCGTTTTGGTCCCCCAATTACGGAGAGACGTAAGACTGTATCAAAGCATACCCATCATCAAATCTAGACATGAATACCTCAAGTCTAAGGATCAATGCAAACCTCTTGCATGTGAGATTGACTTGTTGACTAGACAAGTCAATCCTCACGGTGGATCACTCTAGTGCATCCAATGCACCTTTATGTCTGCGTTACTGTGCCCCGCACTTAACCAGCCCATACACCAGTCTCATATGTACCAAAGCTGTCCCATATCTGCTAAGGTACCTTGTCTGGGGATTTCTTATGAGAATGGATCCAATCCAAACTCCTGGGACATTATACATGCAACTCAATACATCAACGCTGGTAGAGAAGTCTGCATAATAACGACCATGCCTATATAAAGAGTAATAGATCTATCAAAGTACATTCGAACAATGCCTGTCCATGTCCATACATTGGTCTTCAGGGCATATACACCAACATATCCTTGAGAAGGACAAGTTGGTTGGATCCAACTTGATGGATTGGTATGTGAACTTGAGAATCATGCTCAAGCTCGAGAGGAAGCTCTATGTCCTTGAGCGGCCTGTTCCTGAGCCACTTCCATGCTCGGCCTCAGCGGCTAAGAAGGATGCTTATGATAAGCATCAGGCTGATACTTTGGAGGTTGCACAATTGATGCTAACCAACATGTCACCCAAGTTTCGAGGGCAATATGAATTAAAGAGTGCTTCATAGATTATTACTAATCTAAAGCAGCTCTTTGATGAGTTGGTTAGGCTCAATCCTCCTAAAGTTAATATTCTGTATGTTGAGCCAAAAGGCTTAACCAAGGAACTAAAATTAAAGATGGAAAGGATCAGGAATAACAAGTGTTATTCATGTGGAGGACCACCTCACATGTTAAAGGACATGGTGCAGCTTCAGAATGAGAAGAAGAGAGGCAAGGCTTCGTCTTCAAGCTTAGGTATTTATGTTACAGAAGTCAACCTTTCTACTTCTATGTCATGGGTATTGGATACCACATGTGGAGCTCATATTTGTACAAATATGCAGGGGCTCAAGAAAAGTAGATCGGTGCAGTCTAGAGAGATTGACCTACGAGTTGGAAACGGGGCACAGGTTGCTGCTGTTGCTGTAGGAGTTTTGATTCTCTCCCTGCCTTCTGGACTTCTGTTAGAGTTAGATAATTGCTATTATGTACCTTCGCTTACTAAGAACATATATATCCATTCCTTGCTTGGCAAAGAAAGGATTTAAGTTTGAAACAAATAAGAACTCTTGTTTTTTTTCATTTGCAAATATGTTCTATGGAAAGGGTACTTTATGCAATGGTCTATATGTGTTGGACATGGATAACTCTATTTGTAACATAAATAATAAAAGGACCAAACTGAGTGGTTCAGTTGGTGCTTTCCTATGGCATTGTCGATTAGCCCATATAAACAAGAATCGCATTCAACAACTCCATGCAGATGGGTTGCTAGGTTCAAGTTCCTTGGAGGAATTTGATACATGTGAGCCTTGTTTGTTAGGGAAAATGACAAAGGCGCCTTTCACCAAGACAGGTGAAAGGGCAGAAGGTTTGTTGGATCTCATACATAGCGATGTGTGTGGGCCATTCAATAAACAAGCCAAAGGAGGACACAGCTACTTCATTACCTTTACTGATGATTTCAATAGGTATGGTTATGTCTACTTGATGAGACATAAATCTGAATCCTTTGAGAAATTCAAAGAGTTCAAGAATGAAGTAGAGAACCAGCTTGGTAGATCCATTAAGGCTCTTCGATCTGATCGTGGTGGAGAGTACCTGAGTGGTGAGTTTCTTGACTATCTAAAAGAGTGTGGGATTTTATCCCAACTCACTCCTCCTGGAACACCCCAATGGAATGGTGTGTCTGAAAGGAGAAATTGAACTTTGTTGGACATGGTTCGATATATGATGAGTCATGCAACTCTACCTCCCTCATTCTGAGGATATGCACTTAATACAGCTTCTCTAATACTGAATAACATTTCATCTAAAAGTGTCTCAAAGATTCCATATGAGGTATGGAGTGGGAGACACCCTAATCTATCTTTTATCAAGATCTGGGGATGCGAGGCATATGTCAAGCGTCAGGATTCTAGCAAGCTAGAACCTAGATCTGATAAATGTGTGTTTGTGGGGTACCCTAAGGAAACTAAGGGTTACTACTTCTATGTTCCCACTGAGAACAAAGTTTTTGTTGCTCAGGGTGCTGTCTTTCTAGAGAAAGAATTTCTCATAAAAGAAGTTAGTGGGAGGAAGTTTGACTTGGATGAGGTCCAAGTGCAACCACAAGACATAGAGATGGAACCTGAGCCACATATACCCAGTTGCTAGGCAACCTGAGGCTCAAACACAGGCCCCACGTAGGTCTGGGAGGATTCGTCATACACCTGAGAGGTATGGGTCATTGCCGACCCAACATGATGGGATCTTCATCATTGAGGATGAACCCAGGACTTATGATGAGGTGGTCAGTGGACCGGACTCTGAGAGATGGCTTGAGGCCATGCGATCCGAGATGGATTCCATGTCAGCTAACCAAGTCTGGGATTTGGTTGAGTTACCTGATGGGGTAAAACCCATAGGGTGTAAATGGATCTTCAAGAGGAAGACAGACATGGATGGCAACATAGTTACCTATAAAAGGTAGACTAGTGGCTAAGGGATTCAAACAACTCCACGGGGTGGACTATGATGAAACCTTTTCGCCAGTTGCCATGTTCAAATCCATTCGGATTCTGCTTGCTATAGCTGCATATCATGACTATGAGATATGGCAGATGGATGTGAAGACAGCGTTCCTTAACGGGAAGCTAACTGAGGATGTGTATATGACACAACCTGATGGCTTCATCCATCCTGTAGAGGCCAATAAGGTCCGCAGGCTAAAGCGATCCATCTATGGATTAAAGCAAGAATCTCGAAGTTGGAATCTTCGATTTGATGAAGCTATGAGAGATTATGGCTTTATCAAAAGCAAAGATGACGCCTGTGTATACAGAAAATTCAGTGGGAGCTTGGTGACTTTTCTGGTCTTGTATGTCGATGACATACTACTCATCGGGAATGACATCCCTAGTCTTCAAGCTGTGAAGACATGGTTAGGGAAGTGTTTTGAGATAAAAGACTTAGGGGAGGCCGCCTGTATCTTAGGAGTGAGGATCTATAGGGATTGATCCAAGAAGCTCGTAGCACTTAGTCAGAGTACATACATTGATAAGGTCCTAGAGAGGTTTAGCTTGGAGCAATCCAAGAAAGGGTACCTTCTAGTGAGACATGGCCTTACTCTCTCAAAGAGCCAGTGTCCCACCACACAGGCTGAGAGGGATGACATGAGTCGAGTGCCCTATGCTTCGGCAGTAGGATCGACCATGTATGCAATGTTGTGTACTAGACTAGATGTGGCTTATGCTGTGAGCATAACCAGCCGATACCAATCCAATCCTGGAGTACAACACTGGGTGGCTGTAA